>BSBM01000928.1:0-746789 GCA_027924585.1 Larix kaempferi
ACTTCCACCAAATCACATGTGGAAGCATACTAGCTGCCCTAACACCCTTGAGTGCCCTCTTGGAGTCTATTTTTATCCCTGACATGTCATATGCCAGCCTTTAGGTCTGATTTGTGTCATAGGTTCATAGTATCTTCATCATTATTGTCATAGAGCTAGGGAATCTAGCCCAAGTGTCTCACTAGCTCCAAATTGCCTCTTCCTCTTCCATGGGAGTTACTCTTCCTCTATATTTTGACCTCATTGACTCATGCCAAGTATTATTGACCTTATAACTCATCCAAGAACATTAGGCTTCCCATGGATTCAAAATTGCAAGAAGAGGATGCCATGTGGCACATAAATTCTAGCTTCTGTGGGTCCCACTTCCTCCATGTGACTTTATGATCAAATGCGACTTTGATTTTCACTTGTATATATTTATTTATCTCCTTTATTAAATAGTTATGCCATCCTAATGTTCCAACATCATTTATTATCCCCATTATTCCAAATCCCAAAGCTTCCACCCCAAACCTAGGAAACTAGTAATTTTCCTCCTTGGCAATTATATGACATTTAGCATCAATATGACAAACTCTAATGAATATGGCCAATTTGCTTAGGACATTGTGACACAATGCCAAATTTGGGACATGACAAACCCTAGCCCTACACGGATCTGTGGATCATTGGTTAGAACTTGGCACTTCTTGGACCACATCCTATTTGATTCCTAAAAAAAATCTACTATATCCTTAGTCCATACCTTTTAATTAACAAAAAAAAATCAATTATTTTAAATAAATAAAATCTAATTAATTTTTTTATATATAACATAAAAATAATTATATCCATAAAAATGTTTTATACCCTTATCAATAAATATTAAATATTCAAATTTAAAAACATAATTATCTTAAAACTGTGTAAAAAAATAAATTTTTGAAAAGATAAATTATCATCATATAATTTTTATAAATAACGTTTTTCTAAATAAAATACAAAATTTAAACCTAAATAAATAAATATATTTAATTTTTAAAAAATAATGTAAATTATAAATTAAATATTAAATATGTGTAAATAAATAAAATAAATAAGTATATGTATATGTAACCTAAATTTTTCACTTGTAAAATAAATCAAGTCTTAAAAAAATTAACATTTTGAACATGTGAAATAAATAATTTTTTAAAAGAATTAAAGTAATTAAATTTTCTAATTATTTTTATACAATTTGAAATAATTTTTCACATGTTTTATATATATATATATATATTTGTTTGCATGGTTTTGTTTTGTTATTTAATATTATTAATATATGTTTAAAAGTTTAAATGATATATTAATATATATTTAAATGACTAAATTATTTTAAAACATTGTATTATTTTCAAAATGATAAATTTAATAATACAATAAACATTATTTAAAAAAAATTCAAAATTAAATTAAATAAATTAAAATAAATAAGAATAAATTAAATGATAGATGCAAACAATTTATGTATATATCAAAAAATTTGATTTATATATAATCCCTAAATTTATTAAATGTAAGTATAATATATAAATCAGTTTATATATATATATATATAAAAGAAAATCATAAAATATTAATTATAAATATTATAAAAGCAATTATATAAATAAATTAAAACGTTATTAAAAATACAAAATTTCAGTTCTAATATAAATTTTGAAGTTGTTCATAGTGAAGCGTGTGTTGCAATAAGTAGAGGTAATGGTTGGTTGCACATTTTTATCCAATTGTGTTACCATATATACATACAACATAATACAAAAGGCTGATAAGTCTATTATTTCCCTTTTAAAGTACATGAAGCAATTCTCGAGGCTATGACATTTATTTCAACATATGCTGAGATAATTATTTCCTCATTCAATGTGCATTCACTCTTGGTTAGCTTAATGTAGGTCTTTTTACATTCAATTAGTTCAAATTATATTATTGTGTAAACAGTAAAAAACCAAGGTATGAAGGTTTTGTTTCTTCACTTCTACTTTTCTCTTCATTTGTATAATAAATTTGGATTGAGATAAAATGGAGATAAAATTATTCAATTTTTTTCTTTCTCTTCATTTAGCATAATCCATTTGTCTTAGAATCTTGGAATAGAGATAGAATGATGATGAGGAGAATAATTTAAGGTCGAACCAAAACAATGAACCTATGCCAATCACATCAACAATGATGTCAATGCCAAAGTTTATAATTTCAAGCTTTGGTTTGATGGCTTCCCAGTTCCATCAATTGAATGGATGCATAACCAAGGAATGGTCTAATATCCTTGCAATGCTACTCAAATAAACAGAACACTGTTTATACCAATTCAAAATCAGTATTCTAAGACCGTTTGCCAACTGAGTTCCAGCTCTGTTTATTGCATTATAACAGTTATAATTATGCTCATTCACAAAACCAGCAATTAATAAGATGAATAACACTCTGCAATTCAAAAATAGGTTATAAGTTAAACATTACACAACCATTACATATGGTTGAATCTTATTGTAAAGGCTTGATCATTCAAGCAGTTATGTATATAATGCGGGCTATAGGTAGAATATCCAACACAGAGCTTGAGATGAATTGGTGTAAGGAGTCACTTTCATTAGAAGCTGAATAATGATTGGCAAACTCAACACTTAATTAACTAGCAAGCCATATTAATAATTAATATGGCTTATATACGCCGATCAGCATATATCAACCACATTTAAATGTGTGGCCATGGTTGATATACGCCGATCGACGTATTTAATATGGCTTGCTAGTTGATGGTCAGCCTGCCGGAAAAAAATATTCAATTTTAATTATTATTTATTAAAAAAATATTATTATTATTATTATTACAAATGTTAATAGTATAAATTATTAATATTATTATTGTAATGATTAGTATTATAATAATAATAATAATAATTTTTATTATTATTACTATAATTTTTGGTTTTTATTATTATTAGTAATATTATAATATTGATTATGTATATTAATATTTATTAAAAAATTATTATAATAGTAATAGTAATAATAATAACTAACATTATTAATATTTATTATAAAAAAAAACAATATTATAATTATTATTATAATAATAATAATAATTATTATAATTATTATACTTATTATTATTATTAGTAGTATTAGTATTAAAATAATTATAATTATAATTAGAAATCAAATTATTATTATAAATACAATTGTAATTATTATTATTATTATAACAATTAGTATTATAATAATATTTATAATAACAATAATGATAATTGTAATTATTGTTATAATTATAATTAAAATTAAAACTAGTATCATATCTAAAATTATTAGTAGAAATATAAATTTAATAATAAAAAATATAAATTTAATAATAAATAATATAAATTATAATTATTTTAAATATAATAATTTTAATAGTTTTAATATCAATATTAATATTAAAGCGATAATATAACTTATAATAATTATTTATAATATAATGATTAATAATTAATAATTAATCAATATTAAGTTTAAAGAATATTAATAATAATAATATTAATTAATTAAAAATTAATAATTAATAATAAATCCATATAAAATTTAAACAATAATAATAATTATAATATTAATTAATTAATAATAATTAATAATTAATAATTAAATCATAGCAAATAATAATTATTAATTAAAGCATATATAGTTAAGCCATATGTAATTAACAACAACAATTTCTTATAATAAATAAGAATAATAATTAGTATTTTAATAATCAATAATTATAAAAATATATAATTAGTATTTTAATAAGTAATAATTATAATAATATATAATTATTATTATTACTATAATAATATATAATTAGTATTATTATTATAATAACATATAATCAGTATTTGTAAACTTAATTATAATATTAATATTAATAGTTAATAATGAATTGATATTAAATTATAATAATAACAAAAATTATAATATTATTTTGTATTAAAAACTATTAATTAATGTGGTTTATAATAATATATAATTAGTATTTTAATAATTAATATGGCATATAATTAATTATAATATTAATATTAATAGTTAATAATGAATTGATATTAAATTATAATAATAACAAAATTTATAATATTAATTAATTATTAAAAATTATTAATTAATGTGGCTTATAAAAATTATTAAAAATATTATTATCATTATAATTATATTTATTAATATAATTGTAATTTTAATTATAATTAATAAAAATTATGTTTATTCAAATCACAATAAATAATTGAAAAAATTATTATAATATTATATAATATTAATATTAATATGAAAGTGGTAATGTGGCTTATAATAATAATTATTAAATTTAATATAAATAATTAATAAATAATCCATATGAAGTTATATTAATAATAAAAATTATAATATTAATTAATAATTATTATTATTAATAACACATTCTAGCAGTAGTAGGAGTAATATCTCTAACCATGGTTAAACATACTCGAAAAAATTCATTGACATTATAAAAAGGAGAGAATTTTTTTTATCTGAGATAGGTTGTTTGTAATTTTATATGATATTCTACAAACGAGACCTTTGTATTTTTCTATTTCAATTTTAGTAAAAGGTTTTGGATCATGTGAAATATTAATATTATTATTGTAATGATTAGTATTATAATAATAACAATAATTTTTAATATTATTACAATAATTTTTTGTTTTTATTATTATTAGTAATATTATAATATTGATTATGTATATTAATTTTTCTTAAATAATTAAATAATTATTATAATATTAATAGTAATAATAATAACTAACATTATTAATATAATTATAATAAATAATAATAATAATAAAAACAATATTATAATTATATTATTATAAATATTAATATTATTATAATTATAATTAGTATTAAAATAATAATAATAATTATTATAATAATTATAATTATTAATGAAATTATTATTATAAATACCATTGTAATTATAATAATTGTAATTATAATAATTATCATTATTATTATTATAACAATTAGTATTATAATAATATTTATAATAACAATACTTATAATTATAATTGTTGTTATAATTATAATTATAATTATAATTATAATTATAATTATTATCATATGTAATTATTAGTAGAAATATAAATTTAATAATAAATAATATAAATTATAATTATTATAAATATAATTATTATAATTAATTTTAATAGTTTTATATCAATATTGATATTAAAGCGATAATATAACTTATAATAATTATTTATAATATAATGATTAATAATTAATAATTAATCAATATTAATTTTAAACAATAATAATAATAATAATTAAGAATTAATAATTAATAAAAATCCATATAAAATTTAAACAATAATAATAATAATAATATTAATTAATTAATAATAATTAATAATTAATAATTAAACCATAGTAAATAATAATTATTAATTAAAGCATATATAGTTAAGCCATTTGTAATTAACAACAACAATTTCTTATAATAAATAAGAATAATAATTAATATTTTAATAATCAATAATTATAATAATATATAATTAGTATTTTAATAAGTAATAATTATAATAATATATAATTATTATTATTACTATAATAATATATAATTAGTATTATTATTATAATAATATATAATTAGTATTTTTATAATTAATTATAATATTAATATTAATAGTTAATAATGAATTGATATTAAATTATAATAATAACAAAAATTATAATATTAATTAATTATTAAAAATTATTAATTAATGTGGTTTATAATAATAATGTGGCTTATAAAAATTATTAAAACTATTATTATAATTATAATTATATTTATTAATATAACTATAATTGTAATTATAATTAATAAAAATTATGTTTATTCAAATCAGAATAAATAATTGATAAAATTATTATAATATTAATATTAATATGAAAGTGGTAATGTGGCTTATAATAATAATTATTAATTTTAATATAAATAATTAATAAATAATCCATATGAAGTTATATTAATAATAAAAATTATAATATTAATTAATAAATATTATTATTAATAACACATTCTAGCAGTAATAGGAGTAATATCTCTAAAAAGGAGAGAATTTTTTTTATCTGAGATGGGTTGTTTGCAATTTTATATGACATTCTACAAACGAGACCTTTGTATTTTTCTATTTCAATTTTAGTAAAAGGTTTTGGATCTTGTGAAATATTAAGTTATTTATAATGAAAAAGTAAGTTGAAGAATGACAACATTGGAGCACTTTAATGTTTTGCCATGTTTCTTTATCACTTTAGTAATGTATATGGAGCACTTTAATGTAATGTCATGCAATACCATTATCACATTCCAACCATAATATTGCAGGTTTTGTTTGAGCTCGATAGTGCCATTGGGACAATTTAAAAAAATATTATCTATAAAATAGTAAAATAATTTTAAAGAAACAGATTATTTAAAGAAAGAAACAGAATGTGAATTATTAAAGAAACAAATTATTTAAAGAAAGAAGAACTTGCATAGATTGAAATACATGAATGTTGAAATAGTAGTATCAAACAAATAATTGCTATGTTGCTTTATCACATTAGTAATGTATATTGAACATTTTAATATTATGTCATATTTTCATGTTAAATAAAATAGATTGAATGAGTTGAGTGTAATGCCATGTAATTCCATTATGACATTCCAATCATAATATTACAGGTTTTGTTTAAAATATATTTAAAAATATCCTATGTATGAATTAGTAAAATAATTTTAAAGAGATAAATTATTTATTTTTTGCATTACTCGAATGCATTACTTGAATTGAAAATGTTAAGGTACATATAATGAAAAAGTAAGTAGAAGAAAGAATGTGAATTATTAAGGCACTTACAATGAAAAAGTAAGTTGAAGAATGACAACGTTGATTAAAAGACATTTATATTCAAATAGTAGTATCAAATAATTGCCATATTGCTTTATCACTCTAGTAATGTATATGGAGCACTTTAGTTGGATAGTGCCATTGGGACAATTTTAATGTAAAGAATGAATACAGTCCAACCAATTTACTTTTTAGTGTGTTTTATAATGTACCATATTTAAAATACATTTAAAAATGTATTATGTATAAATAAGTAAAAAAAAAAAAAGAAATAGATTATTTATTTTCTGCATTACTCAAATTGAAAATTTTAAGGGACAGATAATGAAAAAGTAAGTAGATGAAAGAATGTAAATTATTAAGACAGTTATAATGAAAAAGTAAGTTGAAGAATGATGACATTGATTAAAAGACATGTATATTCAAATAGTAGTATCAAATAATTGCCATATTGCAGGTTTTGTTTGAGCTCGATAATGCCATTGGGACAATGTTGAAGTAAAGAATGAATACACTCAAACTGAATAACTTTAAAATATATTAAAAAAAAATATTATGTATAAAATAGTAAACTAATTTTAAAGAAACACATTATTCAATTTCTACATTATTGAAATTGAAAATTGAAG
Organism: Larix kaempferi; assembly: GCA_027924585.1. Classification (NCBI taxonomy): domain Eukaryota; kingdom Viridiplantae; phylum Streptophyta; class Pinopsida; order Pinales; family Pinaceae; genus Larix; species Larix kaempferi. Next base: position 7,502 of record BSBM01000928.1, read on the forward strand.
GTACAAATAATGAAAAACCAAGTACAAGAAAGAAACTTGCATACATTAAAATACATGAATGTTGAAATAGTAGTATCAAACAAATAATTGGCTTATATAGAATTTTCACTTTAGTAATGTATATTGAACATTTTAATATTATGTCATATTTTCATGTTAAATAAAATATATTGAATGAGTTGAGTGTAATGTCATGTAATACTATTATGACATTCCAATCATAATATTGCCTGGTGTATTAAAATACATGTATGGTGAAATAGTAGTATCAAATAATTGCTATGTTGCTTTATCACTCTAGTAATGTATATGGAGCACTTTAATATTATGCCATATTTGCATGTTAAATAAAATAGATTGAATAAGGTGAGCGTAATGTCACACAGTACCATTATAACATTCCAATCATAATATTGTAGGTTTTGTTTGAGCTTGATAGTGTCATTGGGACAATTTTAAAGTAATGAATGAATACAGTAAAACCAATATGTATAAAATAGTAAAAATATTTTAAAGAAATAGAATATTTATTTTCTTCATTAAGGTACATATAATGAAAAAGTAAGTAGATGAAAGAATGTGAATGACAACATTGATTACAAGACATGTATATTCAAATAGTAGTATAAAAGGCTTTCCATATTGCTTTATCACTTTAGTAATGTATATGGAGAACTTTAATGTAATGTCATGTAATACCATTATGACATTCCAATCATAATATTGCAGGTTTTGTTTAAGCTCGATAGCGCCATTGGGAGAATTTTGAAGTAAAGAATGAATATAGGTAAACCAATAAAATTTTGATTGTATGTTATAATATATGTTATTTAAATATATTTAAAAAATATTATGTATAAAATAGTAAAATAATTTTAAAGAAACAGATTATTTAATTCCTACATTATTGAAATTGAAAATTTAAGGTACATATAATGAAACAAATGATTGGATTATATATATTTATCACTTTAGTAATGTATATCGAACATTTTTATATTATGTCATATTTTCATGTTAAATAAAATAGATTGAATGAGTTGAGTGTAATGTTATGTAATACCATTACTACATTCCAACCATAATACTGCCGATTTTGTTTGAGTTCGATAGTGTCATTGGAAATATTTTAATGTAAAGAATGAATACAATCAAACCAATTTTCTTTTCAGTGTATTTTATAATATGCCTTATTTAAAATATATTTAAAAATGTATTATGTATAAATTAGTAAAATTATTTTAAAGAAATAGAATATTTATTTTCTGCATTATTGAAATTGAAAATTTTAAGGTACATATAATGAATGGTGAAATAGTAGTATCAAATAGTTGCTAATGTATATGGAGAACTTAAATATTATTGTCATGTAATATTGCTTGATTGTGTCATTGGGGCAATTTTAAAGTAAAGAATGAATGCAGTAAAACCAATTTACTTTTGATTTTATTTTATAATAGACCTTATTTAAAATATATTAAAAAATGTATCATGCATAAATTAGGAAAAGTATTTAATTTTTTTTTTTTTTTTCCGCGTTATTGAAATTGAATATTTTTAAATTAAAGATTAAATGCAAAATTTAATATTGCATTGAATTCAACATTGAATTTAACATCACCATATTTCAAGTATGAAAAATCTGTACTGAGGCAATCCCACATCAACCAACACATAACTATTACAAACTCTATTAAAAAATTCGTTATTTGGAATTATAAAACATGTCTAAGAATAGAAGTTAAAAATTTTAAATTAAAATTCAGACTTTGAAAGAAGTTAACATGTTTATTTCAAATATAACATCATCACTATCAAAATTAATATACACGAAAACTTTGAGACATATTTAATTGCAACATCCATGACATATACAAAACCAATTAACATCAACCCCATGGTGTCAACAAATATGTTCAATTTGGAAAAGTGATGCCCTGAGCGTAGAAAAGAAATGAAGTGTATAATTGAAAAGGTGACATCTAGATGCAATCACGTCTGCGACACAATTATGTAAATATTGAATAAATTGCATGTGTTTCCTTATCTCATCAGAAGCCCAACGAAATTTAGACGAAGATCCATTTTCAATGACTCTGCATGAAGAAACCAATGTAGTATGAAAATATTATTCATTAATTGTACTTTTTATAATGAACTGGAAATGGATAAAGCAATCATTAACGATAATAGAAGAAATAAATATAAACATACCTGTATCTTCTAAATCTTTCACGATAATCAAAATCACAACCTGATCTATGACAAATGCAACACCAGTTAACATCAATGCTAACAGAATGACCCCTTTGTCGTTGCAACCATTCTCTACGAATCTTTTGAACAGCCTCTCTTTGACAAAGATGTAGGAAATTTTCAAGTATTTCCTTCATCTTTGATAAGAAGAGAAGGAGATCATCAAATAGATGGCATTCAAATCCATTTTTCCTAATGATCTTGTTTTTAAAGTACATGATGAAGCTTTGCTGCTGCTTTATTTCATCTAAAGTAGCGGAAAATTTCGAAACATATGCATTTTCCATAATTGTACAAGTAAACATATTTTTTTGGGTTATAGTATATTTAACAAAGTAAAAAATTTCTACAAACAAGCATTCAACATGTTTAATATGAATGAATCATCCAAGTTTCATAACCTCCAAATAAGCAACTCCAACAATACTGATATGTAAACATTCAACATGTTTAATATGAATGAATCATCCAAGTTTCGTAACCTACAAATAAGCAAATACAACAATACCGATATGTAAATATAATTTTAGAGGATCTGCCATCAATAATGTGCAAAATGAAGATATGTAAAAAAACATTGAATATGAAATAAGATGTACATTTCATTAAAGTAATAGTTAGGCAAAAACAGAGGAAACAAAGGTATTACAAAAGATATGAAAAGATAAAAATAGGAATAGTAACTTGAAACGATGAATGAAAATTTATTTAAAGGATGTTACAATGACAATGAGTTCAAGCGCTGCTCTTCTTTCTTCCTTATCGTTACAAATGCACCATTTTTCATCTTCAAATAACGCTCAAAAGAGAAAGGCGGTGATATGCGCAAGCCATCTATTGATCTAACTCTTGATATGGCTGTGAAGGTCAGGCCTTGCCTCTCTGTGCTCCCAATATCAATTGTGGTTCGTTCTAAAGTCAAACCCTGTGATTTGTGAATAGTAAGGGCCCATGCCATCTTCAGTGGAATTTGCTTACGATTTCCTCTAATAACAGGTGTTATTGGTACAACTTTAGGATTATTTATATCAAATGGAGCACCAATGTACTTATCGAAAAGAACAATAGTGTACATTGGAAGGAGAGGAGGTTTTGTGCCAGGCATATAGAAAATGTTTTGAATGCAACCTAGTGCACCATTCACTAATCCAGCTTCAACCCACAAGTTACATGTCAACATGACACACTGACCTGGGCATAAGAGGACTTCACGGTCTAATTGATCATCGTCGGCAACATCAATTTCCTTGCGCCTTGTATGCTCAACAACACATCGTGCAATTGGAGAATTTAAAGATTTCAACACGATCCTATTATGTAGGGTGACCAAATTATTTGTTGCAAACAAATGAATTTCTAAATCAATTAAACTCCTTTCTGTTGGATCTAACTTGGAATCAACCCACGACATAAGAAAATCCCAATCATCAAGAAGCGGTTCTGCATTTCTTATGTTAGTTAACAGTCTCCGAAAAGATGTTTGCCTAGGATCATCACCTTTCTGTCGAAATACTGTATCCAAAGTGACAACAATATTGAATCTTTTCCACAAAACTTTCCCCGTTGTATTACCTACATACAAAGGCTTATCTTTGACAAGAGGCAATTGACAAATGTCACCAACAAGAATGATCGATCTGCCACCAAAAGGAATAGATTTATTCTCAGGAAATGCTTCTCGCAATCGAGAATCTATCTGCATGATAAACCTTGATCCCATGAAGCTCATTTCATCAATCAAAACGTAACGAATATCCCTCATTTCTTCTTGAAATATTGCTAGAGATTGGCCTTGCAGTGCTTTCATATCTTTGATAGGGATTTTTAAAGCTGAGTGTATTGTCTTTGCATGAATATTAAAAGCAACTACTCCTGTTGGAACAAGCAAAAGCAATGGACTTTTTCCAGTATATGTCGAAGCAGAAAGAGCATGAGAAATACAATGAATAAGGTAAGACTTTCCAGTGCCAGCAGTTCCTTGAATAATCATTTCGAGAGGTTCACAATTTCCATATTCAACTGAATGTCATAAAATTATGTCAAAAGCAAGTCTTTGTTTTGCTGAGAGGGAAGAGGGAGAGGAAAATGTATTATAATAACGGTCACCAACAATACCCCTTGATTGAGCATTCCTTATAAATTCCACGACCTCTTCTGCAATAGGATTTGAAGTTGTTATTTCCTCCCAATTAAAAGACAAATCAAAGTCCCTTCTGCCAAGAGTTTGAAGGTCAGAAGCCTCGACATTGTTTGGAGGAACCAATCGAGATAAAATCTGCCATTCTTCAAATTCATCATCATCATTGACTGCTTGCCCATGGGAATCCTCTTCTTCTTCTTCAACATGATCAGATGGAAAAGGGTGCCGATTAACATGCCATGCTCGATATCGAAAATTCCTCCAATTTTCAATGACCATTTCAGTTGAAGCACCTATATCTATGGAGATGTTGCGGAACGGCTTGTACAAAAGTAACTCAGTGAAGCAGAAGGTTTCAAACTCATCTGAATCCTCACTGGGAGTGGAGTAAAATCTTGTCCAAACTCGAACAATGGCATGCACATCCCTAGGTTTCCACTGATCATTCTTACGTTGGGAATCAAAGGACCAAGATCTTGCTGTTTCTATCATCGACAAATGTTCAAGAAAATTTGGTCGTTCTTGATATATATGTACAATTGTGTTCTAAGATGAACACTGAAGACCATCTGTAGAATTTTTCTGGAATACCTTCTTACCAACAGGTAAGGAAAAAAAACTTTCGACTACAAATCACAAGAGGTAGCTTTAGCAACATATGGCATGTTTCTTGAGCTCCAATGTCACGCTCAACAATCGTCTCAGCAAGGAATCTTCTGGATGCACACAAAGTTGGATCTTCAGAGACAGATGAATTTGTAATTCTTGTCAACATGTCTTGATAACTTTCAGACCTCTTTTCTGACTTCGAAGCATATTTAACAATATAGTTCATTACAGCATGTGTACAAAGCACAGGTTGACAATCAACATTAGCACGCCACACTGCAAGAAGATCAACATTATGAACATTAGCCCTATCATCATTACGTGCAAGCTCATATTTGTTTCGACCTTTCTCATCTATGAATAATCTAGATTCATTGCAAACCTCCCATGGGGCATTGTAGCGACAGGTGAGTATAGACCCTTTTTTTCTCAAACAAGAATCTAAACTGCACTTTGTATGTCGTTGGACACGATTCAATAAGTGCTCGTAATCATCTGAAGGATTGGAAGAGAGAATCTGTCTCGTGTTCAACAAGCAAGGATCATCATTTATGCTTTGAGGAATGAATATGTTCCTTTGGTGAGCATCACGTGGATTCCATGCAGTTACATATCTATCGAAGAAAATCTTCACATCATCCATAGCAGACGGGTTCGACCAATCTAACAAATCCATGTTAGGTGCCCCTTCTAGCCATAGGAAACCATGCACATGGGCCGAGCCTCTATGCTGCCATTCATACCTAAACAAAGAAAATATAAAGTAAATATATTTGAAATGGTGCATTTAATTTCAAGTCGATTTATATAAGATAAAAGTAACAAAACAGACCTGTACCAGAAATCTTTTGCTCCAATATGTTTTTGGATGACTTCTTCGTGAAAGATAGTAAACCTTTGGTGCATTAACATTGCCACAATATGGGGGTATTGGATAACAATTTGAATTCTTCTATGGTGTTCATTTAAGGAAGCAGAGTGTGTGTTTCTTGGCATCAAATTATGTAAGTCATGCCACTTTGTGTCAGCCGCACTCAAAGTAAAAAACAATGTTGGACAACCCAACTGAGTGATCATATCAGTGAGTTCAGAACGACACTTTGTCCAATACGACCTTGTACCTCTGAGGGTAGAACCAAAACGCATGAGATGCTCAGCCAACTTATTGTTTGGAAAATCATTTAGTTTTTGACACAAGTCATGAATTGTTATAGGTGCATTGTCTTCTATATTCTTATGTACAAATACTGTAGCAGTTTCTTGGCTACGATGACGCATAATCATGTTTAGCGAGAAATAACGGAAGCATGGATGGCTTCCAAATCTTTGATCAAAGTATCTGAGTAGATGCAATGCATATTCATGGAGGAAAATGTCGCAAACCCGTGGATGCAACCAATCAGCATCACCATTTGGGTACAAAGTAGGGAATGCCATGTCAAATAAACCCTCTGTGTTGTATTCATTAACTGGAGACAAACCAATATCTGGCCAGTCTAATGGCTATGGAGGTCCTGAATTATCATTTTCAATAAATGCTCTTATTTCCTCAACTTCTGTTCGTGCATTTGGTTGTCGAACAGCAAATGAAGAAGGATGAGAGTGTAAATGAACAGTGTCGAACCCTTGAATGTCCTCATCATTATTGGCAATTTCTTCAATTTCACTATCAACAAATCGAAGCCTGTCGGACACATCAGTTGGTCTTTCAGGAAGAGAAGCAACTGATTGCATGTCGATTTCAACATCCCTATAGTATTTGTCCATTGCAATTTTGTACTGCAATGCATCCATCACACGTGATTTTTTCACATAAAAGTCATAATAGTTACCTTTTGCATTATGTCTCCTCACAATTATGATGTCAAGGTCTTCAACACGTCGTGGAAGCCTTTTTGCAATAGTTGAAATATCTTGTGGAAAGCTAATAGTGTGGCCACTATATTTATATTGCCCACCACGAGCATGTGTCACTTGCAATATTGGATTAACTCGTGCTATTAACATTTCTTCTACTTAGGTAAGCACTCTTAGAACATGAGGTTGTTCACCCGGATCCATGTTATTCCAATGAGAGAAACGATGGGAACCTCGTTCACCCTTACACCTTTTACAAATAGGACCATCAGATTGTCTGCTAACTTGTATTCCAGGATAAGATTTACGACAAACATAGCACATTTTCACAGTAGACAAGACATCAATCCTTTGTCAAAATTTTTTATGAACTGCGATCATGTTGCTATCAAAACGATGGAGAACATGTTCATTTTATCCATGCGTACGAAATCTAGGCAGAGTGGCATGCAGAGGAGGAATGGTTGCAGAAGCATGAAAATTTCTTTTTCTAAAACTTGTGGATGGAATTTCTTGAAGTTGATTGCACTGTATGGTCTCCTAGAAACACAATACAATAAGAGTCATGAATGGAAAAATTAAAAGTGTACATAATAATAAGTAGAAACGTAAAAAACATATGAAATATTGTTGATATAAAATTTACATTTTCTTGCCAATTCGAGGGTTCAGCTTGAAGTGGAGGACAATAATATGATGGTCCTGGTTCACTTGGAACATTCATTGTTCGATGAGATTGCACTCCGTCATTAATTGAATTACATTCAACAGTTCCCTGCTTGCAAGGATAAATTACAAAAGGTAAGAAATTTTAGCAAATCATTAAGAATGATCAAGTATTTCAATAATATTGAATATGGATGTTGAGTTTAATACCTTTGTCGTTCCAAGCGAAATAGTATGAGGGATAACCGACGTAGTTCATTGGAGAACAACATGTTCATCTCGAGGTTGCAATGGAGGACGGTAATAAGATGGTCCTGGTTCACTTCGAACATTCATTTTTCGATGAGATTGCACTCCGTCATTAACTGAATTACATTAAATAGTTCCCTGCTTGCAATGATAAATCAAGAAAGGCACAATTTTCTAGCAAATTGTTAACAATTATCAACTATTTCAATAATATTCAATATGGATGTTGTGTTTAATACCTTTGTCGTTCCAAGTGAAATAGTATGAGGGATAGCTGATTCAGTTCGTTGGAGAACAACATGTTCATCTCGAGCTTGAAAAATACCGTTCATATCTCCAAGCATATTGCTATCACCCACAACTGGAGATGGAGGTATTTGCTGAGGAACATCAATATGTTCAATGTGCATGTTTTGCAACACATGTACATGCTCACATTCATCATTTGCACCAATGGAAGAGTGAGAAATATGGTTTGTATCTACATTATGTGAACGATCATCTTCCAGAACACGAGATGTTTCACGGAGAGAAATATTGTTGTTAGGAGACTGTGGAAGAATAGGAATAGGAAATGTTATTTGCATTATATGAGCTAAATTCTGATACTTATGGCTATTGGGAAATTCATTTTCAATTGTAACACCATCCCTACTTCTACGATATTGAGCCCTTCGTCGTTCATTTATTGCATCTTTATTTTGATGATACCATAAACGTTAATGTTCATTTGCTCTTTCACGTGACGCTGGAGACAGAGTGTGTTTCCTATTACGTTTACTTGTCCCTTCATATGACATTTCTACATATCAAGAGAGGAACAAATATTATATGATAATGTGAAGATGACCATAAAATAAAACTGTATGAATGTATTTCATACTAATTTGTAGAAATCCAATTAGACACATGTTAAAGAAAAGCATAGATGAAAAGGCATTGGAAACACATTTCAAAATGTGTTTTGAAAATATAGATGCATATCAGAAAATTGGGAGAATAGAACAAACATATTGGCAAGCACACACTGAATGGAGAATATATTTTATTCCATAAAACAAAATGTGTATAAATGGTTATTACATGTAAAAAATAGTTGACCACTTCAATGTGGTCTACCATCCTAAGTTATGATATCTTCACTCAATGGTGGAATTTGCTCAATAGAATCTGTGTTCGGAACAAGTGGAAAAATACTTCCATTTTCAATGAAATCATTGAAGTTGTCAAGAAATGGGAAGGGAGAGCCAAAAATCTCCAGCATTGATACATTATAAATACTTATTGGGATACAGAGGTAACTTGTCAGATGATATAATAGGAAGGGAAGTTGAGCATTCTTTCCAAAAAGAACTACCCCATTCACTGTTTGTAATTGAAGATAGCCAAAGCATTTGCTATTTATATCCATAGAAATGTGACGCAACAGGTTCCATCTGAATCCCTAATCGTCCTCAAAATTGTCCTCTTTCCATTGATAACATGGTTGATCGAATTGAAAATTTTCTACTTCTTGAATAGTCCAAACTAATGTTGAACCATTAAAGAGAATGCAGATAAGTTGATTGTTGTATGTCGCAAGTGACATACATTGTATGTCAGTGATCGGAACAAATGAAAAACCCCAATCATTTTGAAATACATCCAACCAATAGATAGTGTATCCATATTTAGGGTACTCTTCATATTCCGTGTCTATATACAACCAATAGAATTTATTTTCATAGAACACTGCATGCTTAGGTGGTGTAACACCATCGTAAGGAATATTTGTCCTCCTCCAGCAAGTGTCAAGGCTGCTACATATGTAAAAGTTAGATGGAACTCTGTGAGAAATATGTTTTAGAACAGTCCATTCATATTTTTGAGAACCTATTTTTTCCACCAAGGTGAAGAAACCTCCATCGCCAACCCATATAGATCCTAGTTTCTTAAATTCCCTTGTAAATGGATTCACAACAAAATATGTTTTTGAAAATGAGCATCCAGTCGGTGAAGAAAACAAAATCATGGATCCAACTGTGCACTCAATTTCGTATCTTGATTTTATAAATGGAAGAACAATACGAGATATGCAACCTTTTTCACTTAGGTAGGCAACATTGAACTGATTTTCTCCATAGTTGAACACGGGAACCATAAATCCAAATTTATTCTCTGAGAACCGATTGCATGTCGATAGAAAAGAAGGGTTCCTGAGAAGAACATCCCAATGCTTAGAAACAAGTCTAAACCGAACCAAGATGGAGAAAGGAATCCATTACAATACCATCTCTATTATTTCAAAGGGAAGCTTAGACCAAATAAATGGATCCATATCGAAGAACGGAACTGCCTACCACAAAAAAAAACAGAAATCATCAATGGAAACAATAAATATTTTAAATGTTGTAATGTCAATATGTTCATGTAAATATATTGCAATTTAAATATGAAAATTTTGTAATACATATTAAATGTTATAATGTCAACGGATCTTATCATTTACACAAAATTAAATTAATAAAAACTATGCAACCATATATTTATTGTCTGATCAGTAAACAATAATTTAATTATAGACAAAAATATGCTTCCATTAATAAGTATTGAATAAGTGAAGAACAGTCACATAAATCAAACTTAGATCAACCACGAAGGGGAATGTCATATGCAGAGTCAATGCCTGGGATCAGTGGGAAAAAATTCCCATCAAGAATGAAGTCACTACAAGTATGGTCTTTGGGCATGGAAATACGATTTTGTTCAGACATTGTCAAGTCATCAACTCCAACAAGTGTTGTCATTTGACTTGTCAAATCATAATACAACAAAGGTATCTGGGCAAAGTTGCACATAAGTACAATGTTCCCGATCGTACAGAATGGAAGATATCCATTGCACTTCTTATTTATATCTGTAGTGAGGTCTTTAAGGAGTGTCCAGCTCATTCCACAACCATCTTCCCAATATTCATTTGAAAGTGTAGGAGGCCGCATACCATGTTCAAAATCGGGCATTATATCACTAGACCACACAAGAGTGAAACGATGATGTACAATCCACAATAATCGATTTTGATGAAGCGCAAGACACATAGATCCCTTACCAAATTCACGATGGAAAAAATTGATAACCCACTTATTTTTCTCTATATCAAGGGAATATAGCTTGTTTTTTATTCTTGGGCTTCCATCAGATATAAACATCTCAACATGCAACCAGTATATTTTTCCCTTATAAAAGATGCCATCCCTAGGAGGTATGGGCTCTGCATTAGATAAGTCTATATATTTCGAGGTCCTGTTAATACTGCTGCACATACTATATTTTGACCCCTGTCTCTCAAAAGCATGTTTTATGTGTATCCAATCATATTTTGCTTCACCAATGTTTCTGAAGATGGTGAAGAAGCCCCAATCGCCAATTTCAATAGAGCCTATAAAGGTGCATACTTTGGTGAAAGGGTTCAATTCAAAATATTGTTTACAAATAGGATTTGGATCAGGGATAGATAACAGAAGAAGGCAACCACATGAACCTTCAAGGGTATATAATGTGCTTGGGAATGGGATACTAAGACGTGATATTACACCTTTGTTATTAATGTACGGACACATAGCTTCAGCTCGATATAGATTGCATTCCTCAATGAAGAAACCAATCTCTTCCCTATGTTTCATGTGCCATCTCCCAACAAGATCATTGTTGCATATAGTTTCATTCCACATCTTAGATATTGATTTGAAGCGAAATAATGTAGACAGTGGAAGCCATAAAAATATCATTTGAAGTATCTCAACTGGTAGAAAGCTCCACATAGAAGGATCCATTGCAGTATCCATTGTACTACAGATTAGGAAAAACCAACAAATACAAAAAAAGTCAATAACAACCATATATTTAATATTTCGAAGTAGTAATTGTATATAACAAAATACAGGAAAAATGTATTTAGAAAAAAATTTGTATGAATGTTTATGTCCTAATGTTGATAATGTTTACCGATTATCGTAACGTTTATTATTTAATGGTTATCCTAATGTTGATAATGTTTACCGATTATCGTAATGTTTATTATTTAATGGTTATCCTAATGTTTATTATTTAATGGTTACCCTAATGTTTATTATTTAATGATTATCGTAATGTTTATTATTTAATGGTTATCCTAATGTTGATAATGTTTACCGATTATCGTAATGTTTATTATTTAATGGTTATCCCAATGTTTATTATTTAATGGTTACCCTAATGTTTATTATTTAATGATTATCGTAATGTTTATTATTTAATGGTTATCCTAGTGTTGATAATGTTTACCGATTATCGTAATGTTTATTATTTAATGGTTATCCTAATGTTTATTACTCAATGTATTTTTCCTAATGTTAAACTTTATATATGTTTACAATGCACTTATGTATTTTATAAAAAGTTACATAGATGTTAACCTAATGTTTAACCTAATCTTAAACCTAATATAAAAATATGTTAAATTATCAGATATATGGTTTAGGATATTGAAGCTTAATATGTAAACCTAATATGTAAACCTAATATTGAAATTTAATATGTAAACCTAATATTTAAACCTAAATTTTATTAATACTAACATATAAGTTTAATGTTTAATATGAATTTTAATGTCTATCTATTAATGTGTATCTAGCAAGTTGTATATATTAAGCCATATGTATTATTACTGTATATAATATTAATGTGTATATATAAAGCCATATTAATGCATACCGATGTGTATCTATTGATAGACAATAGGTTTAAATATTAGGTTTATTAGGTTTAAATATTAGTTTTAATAATGTATAAATGTTTAAATATTAGGTTGAAAAATGTATAAATGTTTATGTCATAATGTTTATAATGTTCAATGTATTATTGTTTATAATGTAAAAGTTTATCATGAAATGTATTATTGTTTATTACTTAATAAAATGTATTATTGTTTAAGGTATTAATGTTTAGTACTAATTTGAGTTTCAGGTATTAGTATTTAATATCAATGTTTATTATTAATGTTCAACCCAATGTTTAGTATTATTATTCAACGTAATGTTTATTATTAGTATTTAGTATTAATGTTCAACCTAATGTTTAGTATTAATGTAAGGTACTATTGTTTAAATGTAAATATTAATATTGATATTGTACATAAGCCTAATGTAAATATTAACTTTATGTTTAATATTAATATTAAGCTAATATTAGATTCAATAGGTTTAAATACAAGGTTTAATAATGTATAAATCTTTAAACATTAGGTTTAATAATAAATAAATGTTTATGTCATATTGTTTGTTTATAATGCAAAAGTTTATAATTAAATGTGTTATTGTTTATTACTTAATATTAATTTAATGTTTTAATGTTTATAATTTAAGGTAGTAATGTTTAGTACTAATTTGAGTTTGAGGTATTAGTATTTAATATAAATCTTTATTATTAATGTTCAACCTAATTTTTAGTATTAATGTTCAATCTAAATGTTTAAATGTAAATATTAATATTGTACCATTGTTTAAAGGTAAATATTAATATTAATATTGTACATCAACTTAATGTAAATATTAATATTAACCAAATATAACTTAATATTAATATTAATATTAATGATAATCTTAATATTAATGGTAATATTAAGATTATCATAATCTTAACTTGTCATAATATTAATGATAATCTTATATTAATATTAATGGTAATATTAATATAACCTAATACCTATAACCTAAAGTTCATGTAAATCTAATATTAATGATAATCTTAACTTGTCTAAATCTAATGTTTAAACAATGTATAAAACTATAAATCTAATGTTTATAATTTAAGGTATTAATGTTTAGTACTAATTTGAGTTTGAGGTATTAGTATTTAGTATAAATCTTTATTATTAATGTTCAACCTAATTTTTAGTATTAATGTAAGGTACCATTGTTTAAATGTAAATATTAATATTAATATTGTACATCAACCTAATCTCAATATTAATATTAACCAAACATAACCTAATATCAATATTAACTTAATTTTTAATATTAATATTAAGCTAATACCTATAACCTAAAGTTTATGTAAATATAATACTAATGGTAACCTTAACTTGTCTAAATCCAATCTTTAAACAATGTATAAAACTATAAAACCAATCAATACAACAATGTATAAATCAATACAATTATAAAACCAATTAATATGGAAATGTATAAAACTATAAAACCAATCAATATGACAATGTATAAATCTATAAAACCAATCAATATGCCACTCTACAAAGCTATATTTAACTATTCAAAAAATCTTGATATGAACATTATCTTGAAACAAAAGCTCTTCTTGAAGAGTAATCTACCCAATCTACCCAATGTCCTTGTTAGAGATAATGTTTATCTCATGAGAGAGATTCTCTACTAGTTTGGTGTATGGTTGAGATATTCTCTCAAACTACCTAAGCTATATTTAGAATAAGCTAGATCTGATAATAAACATGTGAACTCTATAAATTGAGTCACAGTACATTGTAAACATTCAAGTTATTCAATAAAGTTTGTGTTGTGTGTTACAATGTTTGCTCTCTCTAATTTCAAGTTGGTATCAGAGTAATGCGTTGTCATTAGAAGCAATGAGATTGATCAACAAACATCGCTCAGGAGAAATCTTCTTAATAATTTCAATTGAATTGTCCACACCAACAGTAGGCAAATAAATGATAAATGCTGGCAAAAATTCTTCCATGAGGCATTCTATCACTTATGCTAGCTAATTTTCTGTTAGGTGGATCATTCATACTAGAATCGGCAAGTATGGGTCCAAACTGATTATCCCAAACCTTTTCATCAAAGGTCGATTGACCATTAAGCTTGGAAATTCCAACAGTGATATTAGTAGGTGCACTACTCGCTACATTCTGGAAATATGGTGCTTCAGCTAATGTAATAGCATAGACCAATGGAACTGAATCGATGAGCATCTCATCAAATGCATTTACGCTCTCCATATCTTCAATAACCTACTCTTGCTCCAACGAAATCTCCTCATCTCCTTCTTCATCTGCAAATGAATCTTGCAGTTTCCTTTCTGCACTTTCGTCATCCATATCAATAGCTACAGGGTTATCATGCAAAGGTGGATCTGATTCCAGCGAGATCTCTTTGTCTCCTTCATCATTTACAGGAACTTGGCTGAAGTAATCATCTTCCTCTTCATCTTCAAAGATGCTTTCAAAAGCAAGTCTCATGAGGAAGTCCATTTTGAATGGAATAATTATCTTCAATACTGAAGATCGCAGCAACAAAATATAGTACCGCGCCCCTGAGTACTCGTGAAACGCGGTAGTACCTCTCTCCTGCCCACTGACGACTCACGGTAGTCTGAGTTCATGGGCAGCGCGCAGCTCAACCTCGTGCGCTCTCTTCTAGAAAATTGAGACTGCTTTTCTTCTTCAGCTGATAGGCGGTGCCAAGAATTCTCACCAGGCTCTGGACGCCCCGGGAAGAATGGATTGAAGATACTATTACTTATTCTGAAGGCTCTGGATGCCCCAAAATAAAGCATAACACCCGGGGAAAATGAAACACTGGACGCAAAACTTCACAGCCTCTAACAGTAAAGATTTGCACGAACTCGGTTTTTGATAACAGGCTGGGAAAATATTCATCAGGCGAGTTGGCGCTGTTGATATTTGCTGGAGGCCGTGAAGATTAGGGTGACGCCTTTGTTGAACTGGAGGCCGTGAAGATTAGGGTAACGCCTTTGTTGAAGTGGAGGCCGTGAAGTGGAGGCCGTGAAGAGAAGGTCGTGACATTTCCATCGCTAGTGATATTCTGCCTTCCCCTTAATCGTTGATTTGGTGCTGGAGTGATCATGGTGTGGCTACAAGCCCAGATCGTGCTGATTCCCCTGATCACAGCTGTATCACTGGCTCATGAGAAGAGGAACCTCTGTAGCTCCTGAGCATGAGATCACAGTGAAGAGAAGACAACAACGACGATGTTTCATCTGTGGATTTTCATTTGGTTTGCAGTAGTATTCTCACTGATTTCACCTGCAACCTACAACAATTCGACCGCGGATCAAATCCCTGCTGCTTCCCTGGATTTGCTTTCGGAAGTGATCTAGGTGGTATCCATAGCTTTGCCTCGAAAAGAAGTCTGCTGTTGTTGAAGTTGACTGCATGGAGGTGTTATAGTGAAGTGAGGTGTACGCGCTCATTCCATCCGACTTACACAGTAACAAAAGTAAGATTGAGTTGTGATTTAATGAGTTTTTCTATTGTTTGAAAGTGTGCCGGAAAGTGTGGTAACTTATGTTATTCAAGTGTCTGGAGTTTCCTTAATGGTATGTAAGGGTTATATTCGTCTTGGTCATCAATGAAATGATGAGATACATATGTAATGGGTTTGCAAATTTTATGAGCATTTAGTACTTGAATTATTGTAAGGGGTGCATGATCGGTTGTACCCGACATCCCAGAAATTTTTGGTCAAAAATTGTAAAGCTTAGCCATTATTAGGCAAGCTGATTTCCCCATGTTGTTTTAAGACCTGTTCCAAGTGTTCAGGCATACATGTTGTGGTGCGTAATTGCACTGGGTTATCCCTCTTATTCATAGAGTGGATGTGTTATCAAGTTGTGGAATAGACCACTGTGAGCAGTACAGGGGTGACAGGTGTACCCGTAGCCTGAACTTGATGAAGGTCGAAGAAGCAAGAGTCTTCGATTCAAAGGGGGAAAGTTGAGATGGAAGAATCTCAGAGTATGATGGACCAAATTATGATTAAGGGAGAAATTAACATTGATGAACCATGTAGTTGAAAATGATTCCTAGAGAACTGGCAGTTACAGCGGCTGAGCACCCATGTATTCCGGTAGATGGATTTATTTTCATACGGACTTCAATAATTAGATGCAAGTACAAGAAAAAGTTCTTGATAAAACCCAAAGGGATGAAAGCCTCAGCAAATGCATATGAAGACCAAGACTACTCTATAAGAAGATTAGAGATAAACATTAAGGGAGGATGTTAGAGATAATGTTTATCTCATGAGAGAGATTCTCTGCTAGTTTGGTGTATGGTTGAGATATTCTCTCAAACTACCTAAACTATATTTAGAATAAGCTAGATCTGATAACAAACATGTGAACTCTATAAATTGAGTCACAGTACATTGTAAACATTCAAGTTATTCAATAAAGTTTGTGTTGTGTGTTACAATGTGTGCTCTCTCTAATTTCAAGTGTCCTAACCCAATATATATATATAATTCAGTTAAATTGTTTAGTGGAAACTTAAACCTAATTTACATTTTGTTTTTGAGAATGTTCTAGAGTCATAGAAATAGACTTATTAAGAATCATAATTCTAAACATCAAAAGCAATCAATATGGCAATGTATAAAACTATTCAAAAAATCTTGATATGAACATTACCTTGAAATAAAAGCTCTTCTTGAAGAGTAATCTACCGAATATGTCCAAAGCTCTTCTTGAAATAAAAGCTTTTCTTGAAGAGTAATGTACCCAATCTCCAATCGGGCAATATTCCGAATCTGCCAACATATATAGAGTTGGGTTAAATTGTTTAGTGGAAACTTAAAGTAATTACAATTCTTTACATATATGTGTTTCAAGGAGGTAAATGCTATCACCTAATGTAAACCTAATGTTAATCTACCCAATCTGCCCAATGTCCCTGCCCAATATATATATAATTCAGTTAAATTGTTTAGTGGAAACTTAAACCTAAACTACATTTTGTTTTTGAGAATGTTCTAGAGGCATAGAAAGAGACTTATTAAGAATCATAATTCTAAACATCAAAAGCAATCAATATGGCAATGTATAAAACTATTCAAAAAATCTTGATATGAACATTACCTTGAAATAAAAGCTCTTCTTGAAAAGTAATCTACTGAATATGCCCAAAGATTTTCTTGAAATAAAAGCTTTTCTTGAAAAGTAATGTACCCAATCTCCAATCAGGCAATATCTGCCAACATATATAGAATTGGGTTAAATTGTTTAGTGGAAATTTAATGTAATTACAATTCTTTAGATATATGTGTTTCAAGGAGGTAAATGCTATCACCTAATGTAAACCTAATGTTAATCTACCCAATCTGCCCAATGTCCCTGCCCAATATATATATAATTCAGTTAAATTGTTTAGTGGAAACTTAAACCTAATCTACATTTTGTTTTTGAGAATGTTCTAGAGGCATAGAAATAGACTTATTAAGAATCATAATTCTAAACATCAAAAGCAATGAATATGGTAATGTATAAAACTATTCAAAAAATCTTGATATGAACATTACTTGAAATAAAAGCTCTTCTTGAAAAGTAATCTACCCAATCTGCCCAAAGATCTTCTTGAAATAGAAGCTCTTCTTGAAGAGTAATGTAGCCAAGCTCCTTGTATGGCCAATCTAGCAATATCCAGAATCTACCAACATATGTAAAATTGGATTAAATTGTTTAGTGAAAACTTAAACTTAATCTACATTTTAATAATATTATTTTAATTTTAATCTTTTCTTAAATTAATATTAATATTAATATGATTTAATATTAAAGCAATCAATTCTATTTTAATTATTAACTTTATTATAATTAAACATTAATAAGATTATTTTATATTGAAATAATTACTTATACATTAAATACTATATAAATAAAAAGATTTGTCAACATTAATTTATATTAATAGAATAAATGAATTCTTATTGTGGCCATATTAAATATTATAATTATAACATTTTTCAATGCTAATTTTGATTGGATATAAAAAATGTTTTATATATGAACAAAATGAATGTTAATTCTATTAAAATTTTAATAAATTATCGAATATATTCACCATAAATGTGTTTGAACAATATCACGTGAACATTATCTTTAAACAATATACATATAAGACAAAGAGAATATATGTATCCCAATAATACCTTCCATATTCAACCGAGAAATCAAACAATGTTTTAGTCTAAGATTTGAACAATAACTTAACAGAAAAGACAATGTCAACGCGAGGGTTCAGTGGGCCGTCGTGGATCGATTCAGAATAGTCAAGAAATTACACATAAACCAAACTTCAACCCAGGAGTTATGGTTTCGCTATAGTATTTCTATACAAAGGAAAAGCAAATAAAAATCACAGAGATCTGATTTCGTTCTTCAATGGAGTAAAAATAAATTGTAGCCAACTACCTATCTGTTTCCTCAATAAATAGTGCAGATCTATTAAAAATAAAACAAGGGAAAAGAAATGATACAAGCTCACCGACCGTAGCAGTAAAAATAAATAAATAAATAATAAAATCCAACCCAGATCACATTCATTAAAATACACAAAGTTTGCAGTCATAACCACGACACAATTTCCATAGGTGCACACGAACGGAGAATAAAATCAATAACTAAACCGTAGCCAGAAGATGAATTCGACAGTGTATAAACTACAGCAAGGGACAATTTCCATAATATAAATAAAAATATCTTTATTATATATAAATTAGACTATCTTTGGGTCAGTCTGTATTATGATTTTTTGTCTATCATATATAAGGACTGTTGTATAGCTTCCTTTTTGAACATATGTTGTTGTATATGGAAGATGTATAGCTTCCTTTTTGAACATATGTTGATGTATATGGAAGATAAAAGCCATAGATGGCTGTACTTACCTTTCGCCAGAGAGGTGACAATATTTTGTACTATTTGATTTTAAGAATAGCAATAGTACTTTTTTTTGGGTTGAAAAAAAAAAAAGGAATTTTTTATTATATATATAATTAAAGTTAAAGAAATATTTAAAATGTAAAAAATTGTATATAAATAAAATTAACATAAAATTATATAAAAATATAAATGAATCTTAATATTGAACAATAATATTGTTTGATGCAGGTGCACTTCCTCCCCTGGACAAAAAATGGCCGTTTCTTCTGACATTTCCGCATGCATGCTCTAGCCACTGGAGACCATATTTGGAGAGTTTGACAAAGTTTATCGCATTATGTATTTCGTTGCACTCTTCATTTATACATCTCTCATAAGTATAAATATATGGATTAGTTTCCGTTGCCTAAATTGTTCGTTCGCCTCAGTTATACTTATTGAATTGTAAACCGAATTTTATATTTGATGGTGCAGGTTGTGCGGATCAAGTTGTTCCGAGGGTAATTATTTCCATGCTACTCTTAAAACCAAATCTACTATTATGAAATAAATGGAATCAGCTTCACTACATTATATATGTTCATGCATCCATTAAAACGAAGTTGTGTCTGGGTCTATAGTTAAATGCAGTAATGAATTTTCTAATGTATCGGCATAGATCGAGGTCTATAGTTAAATGTAATGTATTTGCATCGGCATCGATAACAAAAAGTGACAATTCAGAAAAGAATCTATGTTACTTTTACTCTAATTACTTGCAATAGAGATAACAAAACAATAACAATCCTGCAAAGAATTTAGATTGCTTTGAGTCTAATTAATGGCAACAAAAATCGTCAATTTTTAAAAGCAGATTTTCTTGAAAAGTCCAAGCTGGTTCGAAACCTAATTTATATACAAAGTGGCCGACCATAAGTAAAGCAGTTACCAGACTAACAAAGCCAGGCAAATAAATGAGGCAAAGACGCATAGATAGACGGACTATTATCTCCACCAAGCTGTCGATTGCTCTGTTGAGATAGACGGACTACTATAAATGCTGAGATGGGAAGGGTCTCGTTTATCACTACACATTTCATGACTTTGGGCTAGGTTTTATTATGAGCAAAAAGATCGACAGGGCAGAGACGCACAGAGGTGCACAGAGACATAGGTTTGAGACAGACTGTTTCGCTATAGTATTTCTGTACAAAGGAAAAGCAAATAAAAATCACAGAGATCTGATTTCGTTCTTCAATGGAGTAAAAATAAATTGTAGCCAACTACCTATCTGTTTCCTCAATAAATAGTGCAGATCGCATTCATTAAAATACACACAGTTTGCAGTCATAACCACGACACAATTTCCATAGGTGCACACGAACAGAGAATAAAATCACAGAGACGGACTGTAGAAATCGTATTCAATCGCTAATTTCATTAACAAAATCCGTAACTGTTTCTGCTGGTGGCTGTTGCTGAAGATGCACGCTCGGTCTCATGTGTTCTGCTGGTGGCTGTTGTGATGCACCCTCGCTTTTCTGCACGCTGGCTCCTCTGCACTATTGTCTGGGGTGACTGTGCCTTGGGTGTTGCAGGAAATTTAATAGCACAGTAGGGACATTTGAGCATTACATTACCAAGTGGGGTGTCGAGCGGTCGAGCCGGCGTAAAGGCAGAGTGGAGCTCACGGACGGTTTAATTCCAGCAGTGGGAAGAAACACTTGCCATTTGTAATTATTTTAATAAATTATTTGAAACACTATGCGTCGTTTGGATTTAAAGATGTGAGTGAATTAACACAGCAGATCTGAAGGCTTCATTAATGCACTAGACGAAGCATATTCTCCCACCTTCAAAATCTAGCCGTCGATTATTAAATGTACAATAAATCTGCAACCCAGCCCCCACCCCCAAAAGTTAAAAGAATACGCCCATCGGCGTAATAACCATTAGTTAAAAATATGTTTAGTTGTAGCATATGCTATTGCACAGTGCACTAGCTTCAAAACATCCTTAATACAAAAAGTAGCTTCTAGACTTCTTTTTTCACAGAAACTCACATTTCTTTCCTGGAATGGGATTATTCTCAAGAAGATTCCTATGTATTTTATGTAGCTGAAAGAAGTTGCAACTGGCTGAGAATCAATTTTAGCCAGCGGTTAGGCTGGAATTTTCTTCATTAAAATTGAAATACATTTCTTGCAACTGGCTGAGAATCAATTTTAGCCAGCGGTTAGGCTGGAATTTTCTTCATTAAAATTGAAATACATTTCTTGTATGGACTTACCTATGCTCGTATTCCTATAAAATCTGAAGCATCCTACCACAGAGTGTGTTTTCTCAGTTGGGGATTAGATTCCCTATAGAACAATGGAGGCCTGGAGAGCTAGCCCTCATACAAAGAAAAATTATCTAAAATTTGTTGAAATCTAGAACCTCAACTCATGTCTTTCTGCATATGGATAATTCAACTTGAATTACTGCTCTAGTTACCTAAATCTCTGATGCTCTAGTTACCTGAATCTCTAGGGTTCCTAGAGAATTGTTTGGACAGCTTTCCTGGATAGCTACCGTGATATCTTACCACTGTATTTCCATGGTACTCTTTAGGCCACTATCCAGTACCTCCCAAACAAGCATTACCAACAAACACAAACATGATGAGGAAATGATGAACATACAGGGTATCAAACAATTAGGACCAAACTGAAATCTAACTAAAACCATGAAGTAACAATTATGAGCAGGTTGAAATCATGACAATGAAATTATGCCCAAAACCACAAATCCTGGCTCTATAATCAATTAGATTTGAAATATAAAAAAATTGATTAGTTTTTCATGAGTAATTTTTTTTTTTTAAATCTTGGAACTGCCATTGAACCCACCTGCTGAGCCAATTTAAATAAATAGTAGAAGTCTTCTTCGTTCATTCATGGTAGTTGGAGCTTGTTTTGCTTTGTTCATGGCACCAGAGCTTGTTCTGTTTCATTCATGGTAGACAGAGCTTCTTCTGCTCGTTCATGGCAGCCCGAGCTTCATTCATGGCAGCCAATTTAAAGAAATAGTAGAATTCTACTTCGTTCATGGCAGCTGGAGCTTCTTCTGCTTCGTTCATGGATTGAGATCCATTCTCTATCCTCGGTGATATTAGTGAGAAATATAGATGTGCCAATATATGGCCGAATCGCAACGCTTGAGCTTTATATACCTAAAGGAGAGCATCAGGAATCTATTTTTATTTCCACATAAAAATATAAGCTATGTGTTCTTCAGTGGGATAACGAGAACGGTGATATTATTACTAACAAAAATTAATAAAAAAGGTGGAACATATATTTAAATGTCCCGTAACAAATCGGATAATGACTTTCAAGAAGCACACCATATGACATGAAATGGAAAATGTCCTTACAAGAATAGGATGTCATTTCTGATTGGAGTATGACCAGTACTTCTGTCTATTGAATTACATGTAGGAGGATTCTGTGGCAAGGAAAAAATGTGAATGTTGTGCAGTAGAGTTCGTCAATGGCAACGTCTAGAGTGTTAGAAATGGGTGACAACCGGCTATGACGGTAACTATGTAACTGACTAACTAAATATGCAGTTATTAGTAACCGTGTAAGAAATGTATATGTTTCTTGTATTCTCGTAAGAGAATATATTGGAGAGTTGTGAGTTGTTGTAAATCTTCAGATTCTGAATAATAAGATACCGATACCATTGCTCCGTGGATGTTTCCGTAAGAGAGGGTTTTACCATGTAAATCTCTGCGTATATCTCATGTGTGTGTATTTATTTCCTTTCTTGTTTTATTTGCTTCCGCTGCATATTGTATTTTGTGGCTGCTAGATCCAACAAGTGGTATCAGAGCTTGGTAGAAAGCCACAGAGAACGAGAAAGCTGAGTAATCATTGTTTCAAGAAATTTTAATTCGGGTCAAAAGTTACCGGAGGAGAAAAGTTGAAGCCCTGTGCAAAGGAGCAGTAATATTAAACTACCGCGGGTCCATTGCTTACCCAGGCGCGGTAGTGTTGAGGCACACTTACAAGGTTAAAGTTTTGGAAATTGCCGCGGCACTCAACCATCGCGAGGAGCGGTACTGTTTTTTTTGTTTGAGGTAAAAACGTGAATAGTTATTCTCTTTGAAATTTCAAGTGAAAGAAAATTGACGCCGAATATTTGAAATGTCAAATGCTTTGAGATATAAAGCATATGGTAATTAAAGTGAAAATTGACGCAAAGATTTGAAATGTGAAATGCTTTTGAGATATAACGCATATGGTGGATGGGAGTTATAAGGAATACCTTATTTGTAAGATTTTTTTTTTACGAAAAGATTAAAGTGGGAGGTATAAGGTATTTGTTATAATATTTAATTTGGGTCATTAATCCTTTGTTATCCATTATATATAATTTTTTAAAAGGCTTGGAGTTTTTTAAGTTTTTTTTTTAATTCGGTTTCTTGAGAAAATGGCAAAAACGCAGAGTGTTAAGTTTGAAATTGAGAAGTTCAATGGGAGCAATAATTTCGAGTTGTGGAAGGTCAAGATGCGGGATATGCTCGTGCAGCAAGGAGTGGCGAAGGCACTGGCAGGGAAAATAAAGAAACCCGCAGATATTTCAGATGGAGACTGGAGCGAGATGGATGAAAGAGCTCTCAGTGCTATTCGTCTGTGCTTGGCCGACGATGTTTTATTTAACATCGTGTCTGAAACTACAGCAGCAGGTCTCTGGAAAAAGTTGGAAAGTTTGTACATGACTAAATCCTTGACGAATAAAATCCTCGTGAAGCGGCAGTTGTTTACCTTGCGTATGAAAGAAGGTACAAAGATTTCTGAACATTTGAATGCGTTCAATACTCTTATTTGTCAGTTGACTAGTATGGAAGATATTATTAAATCTGAAGACAAGGCGATTTTACTGTTGTGCTCTCTGCCTGAGTCGTGGGCACAATTTGTAACCTCTATCAATTTTAGTTCTACTGAGTCTATTACCTTCGATGAAGTTGTGGGAGCCTTACTTTCTGAGGAAACTCGAAAGAAATCTAGTCTTGAAACCTCGACATCAGAAGTAATGGTGGCCAGAGGAAGAACCAGTGAAAGAGGACAACATTCAAAGGGTACATCAAGGTCAAAGTCGAAGGGCAAAAAGAGTAAATTGAAGTGCTGGTACTGCAATAAAGCAGGACATCTGAAGAAAGATTGTTGGAAACGCAAGCGAGCTTCTGAGGAGGAGGACTCTACAAAGGAGGCGAACATAGCTGAGAATGATTCAGGTATGATCGATGAGGTATTATCTATATCTACTGTTTCACAATACCATTCTGACTGGTTAATTGATTCTGGAGCATCTCACCACACGTGTCTTCATAGAAATTGGTATTCGTCATATCAATCTATAGATGACGGGGTAGTTTATATGGGAAATAATGTTACATGTAAAACTGTTGGGGTAGGGAGTATCAGAATTAAAATGTATGATGGGACTGTTAGGACTCTAACAGATGTGAGACATGTACCTGCATTAAGGAAGAACTTGATATCAATGTGAGTTCTTGATGATGCTGGTTACAAGTTTACAGTTCAAGGTGGAGTTATGAAGATATCGAAAGGTATCTTGGTTGTTATGAAAGCAAACCGAGTTGGGAACCTGTATAGACTTGAAGGGAGGACGGAAGTTGATCACGCAACAGTAGCATCAGTTGGTGCAGCAGCAGACATCACTCGTCTATGGCATCAGTGGTTAGGTCATATCAGCGAAAGAGGTATGAAGGTACTTGCTGATCGAAAGTTGCTTCCTAGTTTAAAATCTGTAGATTTGAAGTTTTGTGAGCACTGTATTTATGGTAAACAGGCTAGACAAAAATTTAAATCTGGAAAACATATGAGTAAAGGTATCCTAGAATACATACATTCTGATCTTTGGGGTCCATCTCCAAAAATTTCTTATGGGGGATCGTCATATTTCGTGAGTTTTATAGATGATTACTCGAGGAAAGTTTGGATCTATTTATTGAAGAGAAAAGCTGATGTTTTTGATATATTTAAGCAGTTTAGAGCTTTGGTTGAAAAGAGCACAGGCAGGTTCATTAAATGTCTTAGAACAGATAATGGAACCGAATTTACTTCGAAGGAGTTTGATAATTATTGCAAGCAGGATGGGATTGAGAGGCATAGGACCACTGTTTACACTCCGCAGCAGAACGGCGTTGCTGAACGCATGAACAGGACTCTTCTTGAAAGAGCAAGGAGTATGCTCAGTAATGCAAAGTTGCAGCAGGAATTGTGGGGAGAGGCATTGCTTACAGCTTGTTACCTGGTCAATCGATCACCATCAACAGCAATTGACTGCAAAATTCCAGAAGAGGTATGGACACGTCAATCATGTGATTATTCTAATCTTAGAGTATTTGGTTGTGAAGCCTATGCACTTATTCCGAAAAATCAGCGTTCCAAACTAGATCCTAAGTCAAGAAAATTGATCTTTGTTGGATATGGTGATGGTGTTAAGGGATATAGGTTGTGGAATCCTACTGTCCACAAAATCATCATAAACAGAGATGTAAAATTTGATGAACTTTCTCTGACAAATTTAGATGTAAGTAATGATTTGAAACAGGCTAATGTACCACACTTTCAGCAAATTCAGTTTGATACTCAGTCATCTGTGAGGGGGACTCATGAGGATGTCCAGGAAGAGGATATTCATGAGGACACTCCTCAAGAAGAGGATGAGCAAACAGAAATAGAAGAAATACCACAGCAAACTCTACGGAGATCTACGCGGAACAGAACTTTTCCAAAGAGGTATGATGATTTCGTTTTCATTTCTAATGAAGGAGAACCTGACAGTTATAAGGAAGCATTAGAAGTGTCTGACAGTGACAAATGGAAACGTGCAATGAAAGAAGAAATGGATTCTTTGGCAAAGAACAAAACGTGGGATATTGTAGAACTTCCAGAGAGTAGGAAAGTGGTTGGCTGCAAATGGGTGTACAAACTGAAGAAAGGTGCTGATGAAACTGTTCCGAAGTACAAAGCGAGACTGGTTGCAAAAGGATTTTCTCAGAAAGCAGGTATTGACTTTCATGAGATTTTTTCACCAGTTGTAAAACTTGTTTCTATCAGAATTTTGTTAGCACTAGTTGCTTTATATGATTTGGAGTTAGAGCAGCTAGATGTCAAAACAGCTTTCTTACATGGAGATTTAGATGAGGAATTTTTCATGGAACAACCAGAAGGGTTCGTTCAAAATCGCAACAAGAGGTTTGTTTGCAAGCTCAAAAAATCATTGTATGGCCTGAGGCAGTCTCCCAGGCAATGGTACAAGAAGTTTGATTCTTTCATGGTGAGTCAGAATTTTACCAGGAGTGAGTATGATCATTGTGTGTACTTTAAAAAGTTGGAAAATGACATGTTCATTATTTTGGTATTGTATGTTGATGATATGCTTGTCGCAAGCAAGAGCATGTTTGAAATCAGCAGGTTAAAGGCTCAGTTGGCTAGGACGTTTGATATGAAGGATCTAGGAGCAGCAAATCAGATCTTGGGCATGCAGATACACAGAGACAGGAAAAATGGCAAGCTGTGGTTATCACAAAAGAAGTATGTGGAGAAAATACTTCAGAAATTCGGTATGGATAAGGTGAAACCTTCTAGTATCCCTTTAGCTTCTCATTTCAAGCTTTCTTCAGGTTTGAGTCCTAAAAATGATGAAGAAAAGCAGTATATGTCTCATGTACCATATGCTAATGCAGTAGGAAGTTTGATGTATGCGATGATAAGTACAAGACCAGATATTTCACATGCAGTTGGTGTTGTCAGTAGATACATGGCAAATCCAGGAAAAGAGCATTGGGCAGCAGTGAAATGGGTGCTTCGGTATCTTAGAGGCACAAGTGACTATTGTATCACTTTTGATGGTTGCAGTGATAAAGTCTGTGGTTATGTTGATTCTGATTTTGCAGGTGATTTGGACAAAAGGAGGTCCACTTCAGGTTATGTTTTTACTCTTGCAGGTGGAGCTATTAGTTGGATGTCAAAGCTTCAGAATATTGTTGCTTTATCTACTACAGAGGCAGAATATATAGCTGCTTCACATGCTTGCAAAGAGGCAGTCTGGTTAAAAGGTTTGCTGGGTGAGTTAGGAAAGGTTCAGAACTCTATAAAGATTTTCTGTGATAGTCAAAGTGCTATTCACTTGGCTAAAAATCCAGCTTATCACAGTAAGACAAAACATATTCCTGTAAAATATCATTTTGTAAGACATGTTATTGATGAAGGTGGAGTGGTTCTTGAAAAGGTCCACACTCAAAAGAATAGTGCAGACATGTTCACGAAGACAGTTACTTCAGAGAAGCTACGGTGGTGCTTAGCTTCTCTAGGCTTGCAAGAAAAGTGATCAATAGAGCAATGAGCAATGGTATCAGGTAAATTGTTGTCAAGGTGGAGATTGTTAGAAACGGGTGACAACCGGCTATGACGGTAACTATGTAACTGACTAACTAAATATGCAGTTATTAGTAACCGTGTAAGAAATGTATATGTTTCTTGTATTCTCGTAAGAGAAGATATTGGAGAGTTGTGAGTTGTTGTAAATCTTAAGATTCTGAATAATAAGATACCGATACCATTGCTCCGTGGATGTTTCCCTAAGAGAGGGTTTTACCACGTAAATCTCTGTGTATATCTAATGTGTGTGTATTTATTTCCTTTCTTGTTTTATTTGCTTCCGCTGCATATTGTATTTTGTGGCTGCTAGATCCAACAAGTGGTATCAGAGCTTGGTAGAAAGCCACAGAGAACGAGAAAGCTGAGTAATCATTGTTTCAAGAAATTTTAATTCGGGTCAAAAGTTACCGGAGGAGAAAAATTGAAGCCCTGTGCAAAGGAGCGGTAATATTAAACTACCGCGGGTCCATTGCTTACCCAGGCGCGGTAGTGTTGAGGCACACTTACGAGGTTAAAATTTTGGAAATTTCCGCGGCACTCAACCATCGCGAGGAGCGGTACTGTTTTTTTTGTTTGAGGTAAAAACGTGAATAGTTATTCTCTTTGAAATTTCAAGTGAAAGAAAATTGACGCCGAATATTTGAAATGTCAAATGCTTTGAGATATAAAGCATATGGTGTGAAATGCTTTGAGATATAAAGCATATGGTAATTAAAGTGAAAATTGACGCAAGATTTGAAATGTGAAATGCTTTTGAGATATAACGCATATGGTGGATGGGAGTTATAAGGAATACCTTATTTGTAAGATTTTTTTTTTACGAAAAGATTAAAGTGGGAGGTATAAGGTATTTGTTATAATATTTAATTTGGGTCATTAATCCTTTGTTATCCATTATATATAATTTTTTAAAATGCTTAAAGGTTTTTTAAGTTTTTTTTTTAATTCGGTTTCTTGAGAAAATGGCAAAAACGCAGAGTGTTAAGTTTGAAATTGAGAAGTTCAATGGGAGCAATAATTTTGAGTTGTGGAAGGTCAAGATGCGGGATATGCTCGTGCAGCAAGGAGTGGCGAAGGCACTGGCAGGGAAAATAAAGAAACCCGCAGATATTTCAGATGGAGACTGGAGCGAGATGGATGAAAGAGCTCTCAGTGCTATTCGTCTGTGCTTGGCCGACGATGTTTTATTTAACATCGTGTCTGAAACTACAGCAGCAGGTCTCTGGACAAAGTTGGAAAGTTTGTACATGACTAAATCCTTGACGAATAAAATCCTCCTGAAGCGGCAGTTGTTTACCTTGCGTATGAAAGAAGGTACAAAGATTTCTGAACATTTGAATGCGTTCAATACTCTTATTTGTCAGTTGACTAGTATGGAAGATATTATTAAATCTGAAGACAAGGCGATTTTACTGTTGTGCTCTCTGCCTGAGTCGTGGGCACATTTTGTAACCTCTATCAGTTTTAGTTCTACTGAGTCTATTACCTTCGATGAAATTGTGGGAGCCTTACTTTCTGAGGAAACTCGAAAGAAATCTAGTCTTGAAACCTCGACATGAGAAGTAATGGTGGCCAGAGGAAGAACCAGTGAAAGAGGACAACATTCAAAGGGTACATCAAGGTCAAAGTCGAAGGGCAAAAAGAGTAAATTGAAGTGCTGGTACTGCAATAAAGCAGGACATCTGAAGAAAGATTGTTGGAAACGCAAGCGAGCTTCTGAGGAGGAGGACTCTACAAAGGAGGCGAACATAGCTGAGAATGATTCAAGTATGATCGATGAGGTATTATCTACATCTACTGTTTCACAATACCATTCTGACTGGTTAATTGATTCTGGAGCATCTCACCACACGTGTCTTCATAGAAATTGGTATTCGTCATATCAATCTATAGATGACGGGGTAGTTTATATGGGAAATAATGTTACATGTAAAACTGTTGGGGTAGGGAGTATCAGAATTAAAATGTATGATGGGACTGTTAGGACTCTAACAGATGTGAGACATGTACCTGCATTAAGGAAGAACTTGATATCAATGGGAGTTCTTGATGATGCTGGTTACAAGTTTACAGTTCAAGGTGGAGTTATGAAGATATCGAAAGGTATCTTGGTTGTTATGAAAGCAAACCGAGTTGGGAACCTGTATAGACTTGAAGGGAGGACGGAAGTTGATCACGCAACAGTAGCATCAGTTGGTGCAGCAGCAGACATCACTCGTCTATGGCATCAGTGGTTAGGTCATATCAGCGAAAGAGGTATGAAGGTACTTGCTGATCGAAAGTTGCTTCCTAGTTTAAAATCTGTAGATTTGAAGTTTTGTGAGCACTGTATTTATGGTAAACAGGCTAGACAAAAATTTAAATCTGGAAAAAATATGAGTAAAGGTATCCTAGAATACATACATTCTGATCTTTGGGGTCCATCTCCAAAAATTTCTTATGGGGGATCGTCATATTTCGTCAGTTTTATAGATGATTACTCGAGGAAAGTTTGGATCTATTTATTGAAGAGAAAAGCTGATGTTTTTGATATATTTAAGCAGTTTAGAGCTTTGGTTGAAAAGAGCACTGGCAGGTTCATTAAATGTCTTAGAACATATAATGGAACCGAATTTACTTCGAAGGAGTTTGATAATTATTGCAAGCAGGATGGGATTGAGAGGCATAAGACCACTGTTTACACTCCGCAGCAGAACGGCGTTGCTGAATGCATGAACAGGACTCTTCTTGAAAGAGCAAGGAGTATGCTCAGTAATGCAAAGTTGCAGCAGGAATTGTGGGGAGAGGCATTGCTTACAGCTTGTTACCTGGTCAATCGATCACCATCAACAGCAATTGACTGCAAAATTCCAGAAGTGGTATGGACAGGTCAATCATGTGATTATTCTAATCTTAGAGTATTTGGTTGTGAAGCCTATGCACTTATTCCGAAAAATCAGCGTTCCAAACTAGATCCTAAGTCAAGAAAATTGATCTTTGTTGGATATGGTGATGGTGTTAAGGGATATAGGTTGTGGAATCCTACTGTCCACAAAATCATCATAAACAGAGATGTAAAATTTGATGAACTTTTTCTGACAAATTTAGATGTAAGTAATGATTTGAAACAGGCTAATGTACCACACTTTCAGCAAATTCAGTTTGATACTCAGTCATCTGTGAGGGGGACTCATGAGGATGTCCAGGAAGAGGATATTCATGAGGACACTCCTCAAGAAGAGGATGAGCAAACAGAAATAGAAGAAATACCACAGCAAACTCTACGGAGATCTACGCGGAACAGAACTTTTCCAAAGAGGTATGATGATTTCGTTTTCATTTCTAATGAAGGAGAACCTGACAGTTATAAGGAAGCATTAGAAGTGTCTGACAGTGACAAATGGAAACGTGCAATGAAAGAAGAAATGGATTCTTTGGCAAAGAACAAAACGTGGGATATTGTAGAACTTCCAGAGAGTAGGAAAGTGGTTGGCTGCAAATGGGTGTACAAACTGAAGAAAGGTGCTGATGAAACTGTTCCGAAGTACAAAGCGAGACTGGTTGCAAAAGGATTTTCTCAGAAAGCAGGTATTGACTTTCATGAGATTTTTTCACCAGTTGTAAAACTTGTTTCTATCAGAATTTTGTTAGCACTAGTTGCTTTATATGATTTGGAGTTAGAGCAGCTAGATGTCAAAACAGCTTTCTTACATGGAGATTTAGATGAAGAAATTTTCATGGAACAACCAGAAGGGTTCGTTCAAAATCGCAACAAGAGGTTTGTTTGCAAGCTCAAAAAATCATTGTATGGCCTGAGGCAGTCTCCCAGGCAATGGTACAAGAAGTTTGATTCTTTCATGGTGAGTCAGAATTTTACCAGGAGTGAGTATGATCATTGTGTGTACTTTAAAAATTTGGAAAATGACATGTTCATTATTTTGGTATTGTATGTTGATGATATGCTTGTCGCAAGCAAGAGCATGTTTGAAATCAGCAGGTTAAAGGCTCAGTTGGCTAGGACGTTTGATATGAAGGATCTAGGAGCAGCAAATCAGATCTTGGGCATGCAGATACACAGAGACAGGAAAAATGGCAAGCTGTGGTTATCACAAAAGAAGTATGTGGAGAAAATACTTCAGAAATTCGGTATGGATAAGGTGAAACCTTCTAGTATCCCTTTAGCTTCTCATTTCAAGCTTTCTTCAGGTTTGAGTCCTAAAAATGATGAAGAAAAGCAGTATATGTCTCGTGTACCATATGCTAATGCAGTAGGAAGTTTGATGTATGCGATGATAAGTACAAGACCAGATATTTCACATGCAGTTGGTGTTGTCAGTAGATACATGGCAAATCCAGGAAAAGAGCATTGGGCAGCAGTGAAATGGGTGCTTCGGTATCTTAGAGGCACAAGTGACTATTGTATCACTTTTGATGGTTGCAGTGATAAAGTCTGTGGTTATGTTGATTCTGATTTTGCAGGTGATTTGGACAAAAGGAGGTCCACTTCAGGTTATGTTTTTACTCTTGCAGGTGGAGCTATTAGTTGGATGTCAAAGCTTCAGAATATTGTTGCTTTATCTACTACAGAGGCAGAATATATAGCTGCTTCACATGCTTGCAAAGAGGCAGTCTGGTTAAAAGGTTTGCTGGGTGAGTTAGGAAAGGTTCAGAACTCTATAAAGATTTTCTGTGATAGTCAAAGTGCTATTCACTTGGCTAAAAATCCAGCTTATCACAGTAAGACAAAACATATTCCTGTAAAATATCATTTTGTAAGACATGTTATTGATGAAGGTGGAGTGGTTCTTGAAAAGGTCCACACTCAAAAGAATAGTGCAGACATGTTCACGAAGACAGTTACTTCAGAGAAGCTACGGTGGTGCTTAGCTTCTCTAGGCTTGCAAGAAAAGTGATCAATAGAGCAATGAGCAATGGTATCAGGTAAATTGTTGTCAAGGTGGAGATTGTTAGAAACGGGTGACAACCGGCTATGACGGTAACTATGTAACTGACTAACTAAATATGCAGTTATTAGTAACCGTGTAAGAAATGTATATGTTTCTTGTATTCTTGTAAGAGAAGATATTGGAGAGTTGTGAGTTGTTGTAAATCTTCAGATTCTGAATAATAAGATACCGATACCATTGCTCCGTGGATGTTTCCGTAAGAGAGGGTTTTACCACGTAAATCTCTGCGTATATCTCATGTGTGTGTATTTATTTCCTTTCTTGTTTTATTTGCTTCCGCTGCATATTGTATTTTGTGGCTGCTAGATCCAACAAGTGGTATCAGAGCTTGGTAGAAAGCCACAGAGAACGAGAAAGCTGAGTAATCATTGTTTCAAGAAATTTTAATTCGGGTCAAAAGTTACCGGAGGAGAAAAGTTGAAGCCCTGTGCAAAGGAGCGGTAATATTAAACTACCGCGGGTCCATTGCTTACCCAGGCGCGGTAGTGTTGAGGCACACTTACGAGGTTAAAATTTTGGAAATTTCCGCGGCACTCAACCATCGCGAGGAGCGGTACTGTTTTTTTTGTTTGAGGTAAAAACGTGAATAGTTATTCTCTTTGAAATTTCAAGTGAAAGAAAATTGACGCCGAATATTTGAAATGTCAAATGCTTTGAGATATAAAGCATATGGTGTGAAATGCTTTGAGATATAAAGCATATGGTAATTAAAGTGAAAATTGACGCAAGATTTGAAATGTGAAATGCTTTTGAGATATAACGCATATGGTGGATGGGAGTTATAAGGAATACCTTATTTGTAAGATTTTTTTTTTACGAAAAGATTAAAGTGGGAGGTATAAGGTATTTGTTATAATATTTAATTTGGGTCATTAATCCTTTGTTATCCATTATATATAATTTTTTAAAAGGCTTGGAATTTTTTAAGTTTTTTTTTTAATTCGGTTTCTTGAGAAAATGGCAAAAACGCAGAGTGTTAAGTTTGAAATTGAGAAGTTCAATGGGAGCAATAATTTCGAGTTGTGGAAGGTCAAGATGCGGGATATGCTCGTGCAGCAAGGAGTGGCGAAGGCACTGGCAGGGAAAATAAAGAAACCCGCAGATATTTCAGATGGAGACTGGAGCGAGATGGATGAAAGAGCTCTCAGTGCTATTCGTCTGTGCTTGGCCGACGATGTTTTATTTAACATCGTGTCTGAAACTACAGCAGCAGGTCTCTGGAAAAAGTTGGAAAGTTTGTACATGACTAAATCCTTGACGAATAAAATCCTCCTGAAGCGGCAGTTGTTTACCTTGCGTATGAAAGAAGGTACAAAGATTTCTGAACATTTGAATGCGTTCAATACTCTTATTTGTCAGTTGACTAGTATGGAAGATATTATTAAATCTGAAGACAAGGCGATTTTACTGTTGTGCTCTCTGCCTGAGTCGTGGGCACATTTTGTAACCTCTATCAGTTTTAGTTCTACTGAGTCTATTACCTTCGATGAAGTTGTGGGAGCCTTACTTTCTGAGGAAACTCGAAAGAAATCTAGTCTTGAAACCTCGACATCAGAAGTAATGGTGGCCAGAGGAAGAACCAGTGAAAGAGGACAACATTCAAAGGGTACATCAAGGTCAAAGTCGAAGGGCAAAAAGAGTAAATTGAAGTGCTGGTACTGCAATAAAGCAGGACATCTGAAGAAAGATTGTTGGAAACGCAAGTGAGCTTCTGAGGAGGAGGACTCTACAAAGGAGGCGAACATAGCTGAGAATGATTCAGGTATGATCGATGAGGTATTATCTACATCTACTGTTTCACAATACCATTCTGACTGGTTAATTGATTCTGGAGCATCTCACCACACGTGTCTTCATAGAAATTGGTATTCGTCATATCAATCTATAGATGACGGGGTAGTTTATATGGGAAATAATGTTACATGTAAAACTGTTGGGGTAGGGAGTATCAGAATTAAAATGTATGATGGGACTGTTAGGACTCTAACAGATGTGAGACATGTACCTGCATTAAGGAAGAACTTGATATCAATGGGAGTTCTTGATGATGCTGGTTACAAGTTTACAGTTCAAGGTGGAGTTATGAAGATATCGAAAGGTATCTTGGTTGTTATGAAAGCAAACCGAGTTGGGAACCTGTATAGACTTGAAGGGAGGACGGAAGTTGATCACGCAACAGTAGCATCAGTTGGTGCAGCAGCAGACATCACTCGTCTATGGCATCAGTGGTTAGGTCATATCAGCGAAAGAGGTATGAAGGTACTTGCTGATCGAAAGCTGCTTCCTAGTTTAAAATCTGTAGATTTGAAGTTTTGTGAGCACTGTATTTATGGTAAACAGGCTAGACAAAAATTTAAATCTGGAAAACATATGAGTAAAGGTATCCTAGAATACATACATTCTGATCTTTGGGGTCCATCTCCAAAAATTTCTTATGGGGGATCGTCATATTTCGTCAGTTTTATAGATGATTACTCGAGGAATGTTTGGATCTATTTATTGAAGAGAAAAGCTGATGTTTTTGATATATTTAAGCAGTTTAGAGCTTTGGTTGAAAAGAGCACTGGCAGGTTCATTAAATGTCTTAGAACAGATAATGGAACTGAATTTACTTCGAAGGAGTTTGATAATTATTGCAAGCAGGATGGGATTGAGAGGCATAAGACCACTGTTTACACTCCGCAGCAGAACGGCGTTGCTGAACGCATGAACAGGACTCTTCTTGAAAGAGCAAGGAGTATGCTCAGTAATGCAAAGTTGCAGCAGAATTGTGGGGAGAGGCATTGCTTACAGCTTGTTACCTGGTCAATCGATCACCATCAACAGCAATTGACTGCAAAATTCCAGAAGAGGTATGGACAGGTCAATCATGTGATTATTCTAATCTTAGAGTATTTGGTTGTGAAGCCTATGCACTTATTCCGAAAAATCAGCGTTCCAAACTAGATCCTAAGTCAAGAAAATTGATCTTTGTTGGATATGGTGATGGTGTTAAGGGATATAGGTTGTGGAATCCTACTGTCCACAAAATCATCATAAACAGAGATGTAAAATTTGATGAACTTTCTCTGACAAATTTAGATGTAAGTAATGATTTGAAACAGGCTAATGTACCACACTTTCAGCAAATTCAGTTTGATACTCAGTCATCTGTGAGGGGGACTCATGAGGATGTCCAGGAAGAGGATATTCATGAGGACACTCCTCAAGAAGAGGATGAGCAAACAGAAATAGAAGAAATACCACAGCAAACTCTACGGAGATCTACGCGGAACAGAACTTTTCCAAAGAGGTATGATGATTTCGTTTTCATTTCTAATGAAGGAGAACCTGACAGTTATAAGGAAGCATTAGAAGTGTCTGACAGTGACAAATGGAAACGTGCAATGAAAGAAGAAATGGATTCTTTGGCAAAGAACAAAACTTGGGATATTGTAGAACTTCCAGAGAGTAGGAAAGTGGTTGGCTGCAAATGGGTGTACAAACTGAAGAAAGGTGCTGATGAAACTGTTCCGAAGTACAAAGCGAGACTGGTTGCAAAAGGATTTTCTCAGAAAGCAGGTATTGACTTTCATGAGATTTTTTCACCAGTTGTAAAACTTGTTTCTATCAGAATTTTGTTAGCACTAGTTGCTTTATATGATTTGGAGTTAGAGCAGCTAGATGTCAAAACAGCTTTCTTACATGGAGATTTAGATGAAGAAATTTTCATGGAACAACCAGATGGTTCGTTCAAAATCGCAACAAGAGGTTTGTTTGCAAGCTCAAAAAATCATTGTATGGCCTGAGGCAGTCTCCCAGGCAATGGTACAAGAAGTTTGATTCTTTCATGGTGAGTCAGAATTTTACCAGGAGTGAGTATGATCATTGTGTGTACTTTAAAAAGTTGGAAAATGACATGTTCATTATTTTGGTATTGTATGTTGATGATATGCTTGTCGCAAGCAAGAGCATGTTTGAAATCAGCAGGTTAAAGGCTCAGTTGGCTAGGACGTTTGATATGAAGGATCTAGGAGCAGCAAATCAGATCTTGGGCATGCAGATACACAGAGACAGGAAAAATGGCAAGCTGTGGTTATCACAAAAGAGGTATGTGGAGAAAATACTTCAGAAATTCGGTATGGATAAGGTGAAACCTTCTAGTATCCCTTTAGCTTCTCATTTCAAGCTTTCTTCAGGTTTGAGTCCTAAAAATGATGAAGAAAAGCAGTATATGTCTCGTGTACCATATGCTAATGCAGTAGGAAGTTTGATGTATGCGATGATAAGTACAAGACCAGATATTTCACATGCAGTTGGTGTTGTCAGTAGATACATGGCAAATCCAGGAAAAGAGCATTGGGCAGCAGTGAAATGGGTGCTTCGGTATCTTAGAGGCACAAGTGACTATTGTATCACTTTTGATGGTTGCAGTGATAAAGTCTGTGGTTATGTTGATTCTGATTTTGCAGGTGATTTGGACAAAAGGAGGTCCACTTCAGGTTATGTTTTTACTCTTGCAGGTGGAGCTATTAGTTGGATGTCAAAGCTTCAGAATATTGTTGCTTTATCTACTACAGAGGCAGAATATATAGCTGCTTCACATGCTTGCAAAGAGGCAGTCTGGTTAAAAGGTTTGCTGGGTGAGTTAGGAAAGGTTCAGAACCCTATAAAGATTTTTTGTGATAGTCAAAGTGCTATTCACTTGGCTAAAAATCCAGCTTATCACAGTAAGACAAAACATATTCCTGTAAAAGATCATTTTGTAAGACATGTTATTGATGAAGGTGGAGTGGTTCTTGAAAAGGTCCACACTCAAAAGAATAGTGCAGACATGTTCACGAAGACAGTTACATCAGAGAAGCTACGGTGGTGCTTAGCTTCTCTAGGCTTGCAAGAAAAGTGATCAATAGAGCAATGAGCAATGGTATCAGGTAAATTGTTGTCAAGGTGGAGATTGTTAGAAACGGGTGACAACCGGCTATGACGGTAACTATGTAACTGACTAACTAAATATGCAGTTATTAGTAACCGTGTAAGAAATGTATATGTTTCTTGTATTCTCGTAAGAGAAGATATTGGAGAGTTGTGAGTTGTTGTAAATCTTCAGATTCTGAATAATAAGATACCGATACCATTGCTCCGTGGATGTTTCCCTAAGAAAGGGTTTTACCACGTAAATCTCTGCGTATATCTCATGTGTGTGTATTTATTTCCTTTCCTGTTTTATTTGCTTCCGCTGCATATTGTATTTTGTGGCTGCTAGATCCAACAAGTGGTATCAGAGCTTGGTAGAAAGCCACAGAGAACGAGAAAGCTGAGTAATCATTGTTTCAAGAAATTTTAATTCGGGTCAAAAGTTACCGGAGGAGAAAAGTTGAAGCCCTGTGCAAAGGAGCGGTAATATTAAACTACCGCGGGTCCATTGCTTACCCAGGCGCGGTAGTGTTGAGGCACACTTACGAGGTTAAAATTTTGGAAATTGCCGCGGCACTCAACCATCGCGAGGAGCGGTACTGTTTTTTTTGTTTGAGGTAAAAACGTGAATAGTTATTCTCTTTGAAATTTCAAGTGAAAGAAAATTGACGCCGAATATTTGAAATGTCAAATGCTTTGAGATATAA
This sequence comes from Larix kaempferi, assembly GCA_027924585.1. NCBI lineage: Eukaryota > Viridiplantae > Streptophyta > Pinopsida > Pinales > Pinaceae > Larix > Larix kaempferi. The sequence continues at coordinate 45,942 of BSBM01000928.1, forward strand.
AGCATATGGTGTGAAATGCTTTGAGATATAAAGCATATGGTAATTAAAGTGAAAATTGACGCAAGATTTGAAATGTGAAATGCTTTTGAGATATAACGCATATGGTGGATGGGAGTTATAAGGAATACCTTATTTGTAAGATTTTTTTTTTACGAAAAGATTAAAGTGGGAGGTATAAGGTATTTGTTATAATATTTAATTTGGGTCATTAATCCTTTGTTATCCATTATATATAATTTTTTAAAAGGCTTGGAGTTTTTTAAGTTTTTTTTTTAATTCGGTTTCTTGAGAAAATGGCAAAAACGCAGAGTGCTAAGTTTGAAATTGAGAAGTTCAATGGGAGCAATAATTTCGAGTTGTGGAAGGTCAAGATGCGGGATATGCTCGTGCAGCAAGGAGTGGCGAAGGCACTGGCAGGGAAAATAAAGAAACCCGCAGATATTTCAGATGGAGACTGGAGCGAGATGGATGAAAGAGCTCTCAGTGCTATTCGTCTGTGCTTGGCCGACGATGTTTTATTTAACATCGTGTCTGAAACTACAGCAGCAGGTCTCTGGACAAAGTTGGAAAGTTTGTACATGACTAAATCCTTGACGAATAAAATCCTCCTGAAGCGGCAGTTGTTTACCTTGCGTATGAAAGAAGGTACAAAGATTTCTGAACATTTGAATGCGTTCAATACTCTTATTTGTCAGTTGACTAGTATGGAAGATATTATTAAATCTGAAGACAAGGCGATTTTACTGTTGTGCTCTCTGCCTGAGTCGTGGGCACATTTTGTAACCTCTATCAGTTTTAGTTCTACTGAGTCTATTACCTTCGATGAAGTTGTGGGAGCCTTACTTTCTGAGGAAACTCGAAAGAAATCTAGTCTTGAAACCTTGACATCAGAAGTAATGGTGGCCAGAGGAAGAACCAGTGAAAGAGGACAACATTCAAAGGGTACATCAAGGTCAAAGTCGAAGGGCAAAAAGAGTAAATTGAAGTGCTTGTACTGCAATAAAGTAGGACATATGAAGAAAGATTGTTGGAAACGAAAGCGAGCTTCTGAGGAGGAGGACTCTACAAAGGAGGCGAACATAGCTGAGAATGATTCCGGTATGATCGATGAGGTATTATCTACATCTACTGTTTCACAATACCATTCTGACTGGTTAATTGATTCTGGAGCATCTCACCACACGTGTCTTCATAGAAATTGGTATTCGTCATATCAATCTATAGATGACGGGGTAGTTTATATGGGAAATAATGTTACATGTAAAACTGTTGGGGTAGGGAGTATCAGAATTAAAATGTATGATGGGACTGTTAGGACTCTAACAGATGTGAGACATGTACCTGCATTAAGGAAGAACTTGATATCAATGGGAGTTCTTGATGATGCTGGTTACAAGTTTACAGTTCAAGGTGGAGTTATGAAGATATCGAAAGGTATCTTGGTTGTTATGAAAGCAAACCGAGTTGGGAACCTGTATAGACTTGAAGGGAGGACGGAAGTTGATCACGCAACAGTAGCATCAGTTGGTGCAGCAGCAGACATCACTCGTCTATGGCATCAGTGGTTAGGTCATATCAGCGAAAGAGGTATGAAGGTACTTGCTGATCGAAAGTTGCTTCCTAGTTTAAAATCTGTAGATTTGAAGTTTTGTGAGCACTGTATTTATGGTAAACAGGCTAGACAAAAATTTAAATCTGGAAAACATATGAGTAAAGGTATCCTAGAATACATACATTCTGATCTTTGGGGTCCATCTCCAAAAATTTCTTATGGGGGATCGTCATATTTCGTCAGTTTTATAGATGATTACTCGAGGAAAGTTTGGATCTATTTATTGAAGAGAAAAGCTGATGTTTTTGATATATTTAAGCAGTTTAGAGCTTTGGTTGAAAAGAGCACTGGCAGGTTCATTAAATGTCTTAGAACAGATAATGGAACTGAATTTACTTCGATGGAGTTTGATAATTATTGCAAGCAGGATGGGATTGAGAGGCATAAGACCACTGTTTACACTCCGCAGCAGAACGGCGTTGCTGAACGCATGAACAGGACTCTTCTTGAAAGAGCAAGGAGTATGCTCAGTAATGCAAAGTTGCAGCAGGAATTGTGGGGAGAGGCATTGCTTACAGCTTGTTACCTGGTCAATCGATCACCATCAACAGCAATTGACTGCAAAATTCCAGAAGAGGTATGGACAGGTCAATCATGTGATTATTCTAATCTTAGAGTATTTGGTTGTGAAGCCTATGCACTTATTCCGAAAAATCAGCGTTCCAAACTAGATCCTAAGTCAAGAAAATTGATCTTTGTTGGATATGGTGATGGTGTTAAGGGATATAGGTTGTGGAATCCTACTGTCCACAAAATCATCATAAACAGAGATGTAAAATTTGATGAACTTTCTCTGACAAATTTAGATGTAAGTAATGATTTGAAACAGGCTAATGTACCACACTTTCAGCAAATTCAGTTTGATACTCAGTCATCTGTGAGGGGGACTCATGAGGATGTCCAGGAAGAGGATATTCATGAGGACACTCCTCAAGAAGAGGATGAGCAAACAGAAATAGAAGAAATACCACAGCAAACTCTATGGAGATCTACGCGGAACAGAACTTTTCCAAAGAGGTATGATGATTTCGTTTTCATTTCTAATGAAGGAGAACCTGACAGTTATAAGGAAGCATTAGAAGTGTCTGACAGTGACAAATGGAAACGTGCAATGAAAGAAGAAATGGATTCTTTGGCAAAGAACAAAATGTGGGATATTGTAGAACTTCCAGAGAGTAGGAAAGTGGTTGGCTGCAAATGGGTGTACAAACTGAAGAAAGGTGCTGATGAAACTGTTCCGAAGTACAAAGCGAGACTGGTTGCAAAAGGATTTTCTCAGAAAGCAGGTATTGACTTTCATGAGATTTTTTCACCAGTTGTAAAACTTGTTTCTATCAGAATTTTGTTAGCACTAGTTGCTTTATATGATTTGGAGTTAGAGCAGCTAGATGTCAAAACAGCTTTCTTACATGGAGATTTAGATGAAGAAATTTTCATGGAACAACCAGAAGGGTTCGTTCAAAATCGCAACAAGAGGTTTGTTTGCAAGCTCAAAAAATCATTGTATGGCCTGAGGCAGTCTCCCAGGCAATGGTACAAGAAGTTTGATTCTTTCATGGTGAGTCAGAATTTTACCAGGAGTGAGTATGATCATTGTGTGTACTTTAAAAAGTTGGAAAATGACATGTTCATTATTTTGGTATTGTATGTTGATGATATGCTTGTCGCAAGCAAGAGCATGTTTGAAATCAGCAGGTTAAAGGCTCAAATGGCTAGGACGTTTGATATGAAGGATCTAGGAGCAGCAAATCAGATCTTGGGCATGCAGATACACAGAGACAGGAAAAATGGCAAGCTGTGGTTATCACAAAAGAAGTATGTGGAGAAAATACTTCAGAAATTCGGTATGGATAAGGTGAAACCTTCTAGTATCCCTTTAGCTTCTCATTTCAAGCTTTCTTCAGGTTTGAGTCCTAAAAATGATGAAGAAAAGCAGTATATGTCTCGTGTACCATATGCTAATGCAGTAGGAAGTTTGATGTATGCGATGATAAGTACAAGACCAGATATTTCACATGCAGTTGGTGTTGTCAGCAGATACATGGCAAATCCAGGAAAAGAGCATTGGGCAGCAATGAAATGGGTGCTTCGGTATCTTAGAGGCACAAGTGACTATTGTATCACTTTTGATGGTTGCAGTGATAAAGTCTGTGGTTATGTTGATTCTGATTTTGCAGGTGATTTGGACAAAAGGAGGTCCACTTCAGGTTATGTTTTTACTCTTGCAGGTGGAGCTATTAGTTGGATGTCAAAGCTTCAGAATATTGTTGCTTTATCTACTACAGAGGCAGAATATATAGCTGCTTCACATGCTTGCAAAGAGGCAGTCTGGTTAAAAGGTTTGCTGGGTGAGTTAGGAAAGGTTCAGAACTCTATAAAGATTTTCTGTGATAGTCAAAGTGCTATTCACTTGGCTAAAAATCCAGCTTATCACAGTAAGACAAAACATATTCCTGTAAAATATCATTTTGTAAGACATGTTATTGATGAAGGTGGAGTGGTTCTTGAAAAGGTCCACACTCAAAAGAATAGTGCAGACATGTTCACGAAGACAGTTACTTCAGAGAAGCTACGGTGGTGCTTAGCTTCTCTAGGCTTGCAAGAAAAGTGATCAATAGAGCAATGAGCAATGGTATCAGGTAAATTGTTGTCAAGGTGGAGATTGTTAGAAACGGGTGACAACCGGCTATGACGGTAACTATGTAACTGACTAACTAAATATGCAGTTATTAGTAACCGTGTAAGAAATGTATATGTTTCTTGTATTCTCGTAAGAGAAGATATTGGAGAGTTGTGAGTTGTTGTAAATCTTCAGATTCTGAATAATAAGATACCGATACCATTGCTCCGTGGATGTTTCCCTAAGAGAGGGTTTTACCACGTAAATCTCTGCGTATATCTCATGTGTGTGTATTTATTTCCTTTCTTGTTTTATTTGCTTCCGCTGCATATTGTATTTTGTGGCTGCTAGATCCAACAAGTGGTATCAGAGCTTGGTAGAAAGCCACAGAGAACGAGAAAGCTGAGTAATCATTGTTTCAAGAAATTTTAATTCGGGTCAAAAGTTACCGGAGGAGAAAAGTTGAAGCCCTGTGCAAAGGAGCGGTAATATTAAACTACCGCGGGTCCATTGCTTACCCAGGCGCGGTAGTGTTGAGGCACACTTACGAGGTTAAAATTTTGGAAATTGCCGCGGCACTCAACCATCGCGAGGAGCGGTACTGTTTTTTTTGTTTGAGGTAAAAACGTGAATAGTTATTCTCTTTGAAATTTCAAGTGAAAGAAAATTGACGCCGAATATTTGAAATGTCAAATGCTTTGAGATATAAAGCATATGGTGTGAAATGCTTTGAGATATAAAGCATATGGTAATTAAAGTGAAAATTGACGCAAGATTTGAAATGTGAAATGCTTTTGAGATATAACGCATATGGTGGATGGGAGTTATAAGGAATACCTTATTTGTAAGATTTTTTTTTTACGAAAAGATTAAAGTGGGAGGTATAATGTATTTGTTATAATATTTAATTTGGGTCATTAATCCTTTGTTATCCATTATATATAATTTTTTAAAAGGCTTGGAGTTTTTTAAGTTTTTTTTTTAATTCGGTTTCTTGAGAAAATGGCAAAAACGCAGAGTGTTAAGTTTGAAATTGAGAAGTTCAATGGGAGCAATAATTTCGAGTTGTGGAAGGTCAAGATGCGGGATATGCTCGTGCAGCAAGGAGTGGCGAAGGCACTGGCAGGGAAAATAAAGAAACCCGCAGATATTTCAGATGGAGACTGGAGCGAGATGGATGAAAGAGCTCTCAGTGCTATTCGTCTGTGCTTGGCCGACGATGTTTTATTTAACATCGTGTCTGAAACTACAACAGCAGGTCTCTGGACAAAGTTGGAAAGTTTGTACATGACTAAATCCTTGACGAATAAAATCCTCCTGAAGCGGCAGTTGTTTACCTTGCGTATGAAAGAAGGTACAAAGATTTCTGAACATTTGAATGCGTTCAATACTCTTATTTGTCAGTTGACTAGTATGGAAGATATTATTAAATCTGAAGACAAGGCGATTTTACTGTTGTGCTCTCTGCCTGAGTCGTGGGCACATTTTGTAACCTCTATCAGTTTTAGTTCTACTGAGTCTATTACCTTCGATGAAGTTGTGGGAGCCTTACTTTCTGAGGAAACTCGAAAGAAATCTAGTCTTGAAACCTCGACATCAGAAGTAATGGTGGCCAGAGGAAGAACCAGTGAAAGAGGACAACATTCAAAGGGTACATCAAGGTCAAAGTCGAAGGGCAAAAAGAGTAAATTGAAGTGCTGGTACTGCAATAAAGCAGGACATCTGAAGAAAGATTGTTGGAAACGCAAGCGAGCTTCTGAGGAGGAGGACTCTACAAAGGAGGCGAACATAGCTGAGAATGATTCAGGTATGATCGATGAGGTATTATCTACATCTACTGTTTCACAATACCATTCTGACTGGTTAATTGATTCTGGAGCATCTCACCACACGTGTCTTCATAGAAATTGGTATTCGTCATATCAATCTATAGATGACGGGGTAGTTTATATGGGAAATAATGTTACATGTAAAACTGTTGGGGTAGGGAGTATCGGAATTAAAATGTATGATGGGACTGTTAGGACTCTAACAGATGTGAGACATGTACCTGCATTAAGGAAGAACTTGATATCAATGGGAGTTCTTGATGATGCTGGTTACAAGTTTACAGTTCAAGGTGGAGTTATGAAGATATCGAAAGGTATCTTGGTTGTTATGAAAGCAAACCGAGTTGGGAACCTGTATAGACTTGAAGGGAGGACGGAAGTTGATCACGCAACAGTAGCATCAGTTGTTGCAGCAGCAGACATCACTCGTCTATGGCATCAGTGGTTAGGTCATTTCAGCGAAAGAGGTATGAAGGTACTTGCTGATCGAAAGTTGCTTCCTAGTTTAAAATCTGTAGATTTGAAGTTTTGTGAGCACTGTATTTATGGTAAACAGGCTAGACAAAAATTTAAATCTGGAAAACATATGAGTAAAGGTATCCTAGAATACATACATTCTGATCTTTGGGGTCCATCTCCAAAAATTTCTTATGGGGGATCGTCATATTTCGTCAGTTTTATAGATGATTACTCGAGGAAAGTTTGGATCTATTTATTGAAGAGAAAAGCTGATGTTTTTGATATATTTAAGCAGTTTAGAGCTTTGGTTGAAAAGAGCACTGGCAGGTTCATTAAATGTCTTAGAACAGATAATGGAACCGAATTTACTTCGAAGGAGTTTGATAATTATTGCAAGCAGGATGGGATTGAGAGGCATAAGACCACTGTTTACACTCCGCAGCAGAACGGCGTTGCTGAACGCATGAACAGGACTCTTCTTGAAAGAGCAAGGAGTATGCTCAGTAATGCAAAGTTGCAGCAGGAATTGTGGGGAGAGGCAATGCTTACAGCTTGTTACCTGGTCAATCGATCACCATCAACAGCAATTGACTGCAAAATTCCAGAAGAGGTATGGACAGGTCAATCATGTGATTATTCTAATCTTACAGTATTTGGTTGTGAAGCCTATGCACTTATTCCGAAAAATCAGCTTTCCAAACTAGATCCTAAGTCAAGAAAATTGATCTTTGTTGGATATGGTGATGGTGTTAAGGTATATAGGTTGTGGAATCCTACTGTCCACAAAATCATCATAAACAGAGATGTAAAATTTTATGAACTTTCTCTGACAAATTTAGATGTAAGTAATGATTTGAAACAGGCTAATGTACCACACTTTCAGCAAATTCAGTTTGATACTCAGTCATCTATGAGGGGGACTCATGAGGATGTCCAGGAAGAGGATATTCATGAGGACACTCCTCAAGAAGAGGATGAGCAAACAGAAATAGAAGCAATACCACAACAAACTCTACGGAGATCTACGCGGAACAGAACTTTTCCAAAGAGGTATGATGATTTCGTTTTCATTTCTAATGAAGGAGAACTTGACAGTTATAAGGAAGCATTAGAAGTGTCTGACAGTGACAAATGGAAACGTGCAATGAAAGAAGAAATGGATTCTTTGGCAAAGAACAAAACGTGGGATATTGTAGAACTTCCAGAGAGTAGGAAAGTGGTTGGCTGCAAATGGGTGTACAAACTGAAGAAAGGTGCTGATGAAACTGTTCCGAAGTACAAAGCGAGACTGGTTGCAAAAGGATTTTCTCAGAAAGCAGGTATTGACTTTCATGAGATTTTTTCACCAGTTGTAAAACTTGTTTCTATCAGAATTTTGTTAGCACTAGTTGCTTTATATGATTTGGAGTTAGAGCAGCTAGATGTCAAAACAGCTTTCTTACATGGAGATTTAGATGAAGAAATTTTCATGGAACAACCAGAAGGGTTCGTTCAAAATCGCAACAAGAGGTTTGTTTGCAAGCTCAAAAAATCATTGTATGGCCTGAGGCAGTCTCCCAGGCAATGGTACAAGAAGTTTGATTCTTTCATGGTGAGTCAGAATTTTACCAGGAGTGAGTATGATCATTGTGTGTACTTTAAAAAGTTGGAAAATGACATGTTCATTATTTTGGTATTGTATGTTGATGATATGCTTGTCGCAAGCAAGAGCATGTTTGAAATCAGCAGGTTAAAGGCTCAGTTGGCTAGGACGTTTGATATGAAGGATCTAGGAGCAGCAAATCAGATCTTGGGCATGCAGATACACAGAGACAGGAAAAATGGCAAGCTGTGGTTATCACAAAAGAAGTATGTGGAGAAAATACTTCAGAAATTCGGTATGGATAAGGTGAAACCTTCTAGTATCCCTTTAGCTTCTCATTTCAAGCTTTCTTCAGGTTTGAGTCCTAAAAATGATGAAGAAAAGCAGTATATGTCTCGTGTACCATATGCTAATGCAGTAGGAAGTTTGATGTATGCGATGATAAGTACAAGACCAGATATTTCACATGCAGTTGGTGTTGTCAGTAGATACATGGCAAATCCAGGAAAAGAGCATTGGGCAGCAGTGAAATGGGTGCTTCGGTATCTTAGAGGCACAAGTGACTATTGTATCACTTTTGATGGTTGCAGTGATAAAGTCTGTGGTTATGTTGATTCTGATTTTGCAGGTGATTTGGACAAAAGGAGGTCCACTTCAGGTTATGTTTTTACTCTTGCAGGTGGAGCTATTAGTTGGATGTCAAAGCTTCAGAATATTGTTGCTTTATCTACTACAGAGGCAGAATATATAGCTGCTTCACATGCTTGCAAAGAGGCAGTCTGGTTAAAAGGTTTGCTGGGTGAGTTAGGAAAGGTTCAGAACTCTATAAAGATTTTCTGTGATAGTCAAAGTGCTATTCACTTGGCTAAAAATCCAGCTTATCACAGTAAGACAAAACATATTCCTGTAAAATATCATTTTGTAAGACATGTTATTGATGAAGGTGGAGTGGTTCTTGAAAAGGTCCACACTCAAAAGAATAGTGCAGACATGTTCACGAAGACAGTTACTTCAGAGAAGCTACGGTGGTGCTTAGCTTCTCTAGGCTTGCAAGAAAAGTGATCAATAGAGCAATGAGCAATGGTATCAGGTAAATTGTTGTCAAGGTGGAGATTGTTAGAAACGGGTGACAACCGGCTATGACGGTAACTATGTAACTGACTAACTAAATATGCAGTTATTAGTAACCGTGTAAGAAATGTATATGTTTCTTGTATTCTCGTAAGAGAAGATATTGGAGAGTTGTGAGTTGTTGTAAATCTTCAGATTCTGAATAATAAGATACCGATACCATTGCTCCGTGGATGTTTCCCTAAGAGAGGGTTTTACCACGTAAATCTCTGCGTATATCTCATGTGTGTGTATTTATTTCCTTTCTTGTTTTATTTGCTTCCGCTGCATATTGTATTTTGTGGCTGCTAGATCCAACAAGTGGTATCAGAGCTTGGTAGAAAGCCACAGAGAACAAGAAAGCTGAGTAATCATTGTTTCAAGAAATTATAATTCGGGTCAAAAGTTACCGGAGGAGAAAAGTTGAAGCCCTATGCAAAGGAGCGGTAATATTAAACTACCGCGGGTCCATTGCTTACCCAGGCGCGGTAGTGTTGAGGCACACTTACGAGGTTAAAATTTTGGAAATTGCCGCGGCACTCAACCATCGCGAGGAGCGGTACTGTTTTTTTTGTTTGAGGTAAAAACGTGAATAGTTATTCTCTTTGAAATTTCAAGTGAAAGAAAATTGACGCCGAATATTTGAAATGTCAAATGCTTTGAGATATAAAGCATATGGTGTGAAATGCTTTGAGATATAAAGCATATGGTAATTAAAGTGAAAATTGACGCAAGATTTGAAATGTGAAATGCTTTTGAGATATAACGCATATGGTGGATGGGAGTTATAAGGAATACCTTATTTGTAAGATTTTTTTTTTACGAAAAGATTAAAGTGGGAGGTATAAGGTATTTGTTATAATATTTAATTTGGGTCATTAATCCTTTGTTATCCATTATATATAATTTTTTAAAAGGCTTGGAGTTTTTTAAGTTTTTTTTTTAATTCGGTTTCTTGAGAAAATGGCAAAAACGCAGAGTGTTAAGTTTGAAATTGAGAAGTTCAATGGGAGCAATAATTTCGAGTTGTGGAAGGTCAAGATGCGGGATATGCTCGTGCAGCAAGGAGTGGCGAAGGCACTGGCAGGGAAAATAAAGAAACCCGCAGATATTTCAGATGGAGACTGGAGCGAGATGGATGAAAGAGCTCTCAGTGCTATTCGTCTGTGCTTGGCCGACGATGTTTTATTTAACATCGTGTCTGAAACTACAGCAGCAGGTCTCTGGACAAAGTTGGAAAGTTTGTACATGACTAAATCCTTGACGAATAAAATCCTCCTGAAGCGGCAGTTGTTTACCTTGCGTATGAAAGAAGGTACAAAGATTTCTGAACATTTGAATGCGTTCAATACTCTTATTTGTCAGTTGACTAGTATGGAAGATATTATTAAATCTGAAGACAAGGCGATTTTACTGTTGTGCTCTCTGCCTGAGTCGTGGGCACATTTTGTAACCTCTATCAGTTTTAGTTCTACTGAGTCTATTACCTTCGATGAAGTTGTGGGAGCCTTACTTTCTGAGGAAACTCGAAAGAAATCTAGTCTTGAAACCTCGACATCAGAAGTAATGGTGGCCAGAGGAAGAACCAGTGAAAGAGGACAACATTCAAAGGGTACATCAAGGTCAAAGTCGAAGGGCAAAAAGAGTAAATTGAAGTGCTGGTACTGCAATAAAGCAGGACATCTGAAGAAAGATTGTTGGAAACGCAAGCGAGCTTCTGAGGAGGAGGACTCTACAAAGGAGGCGAACATAGCTGAGAATGATTCAGGTATGATCGATGAGGTATTATCTACATCTACTGTTTCACAATACCATTCTGACTGGTTAATTGATTCTGGAGCATCTCACCAAACGTGTCTTCATAGAAATTGGTATTCGTCATATCAATCTATAGATGACGGGGTAGTTTATATGGGAAATAATGTTACATGTAAAACTGTTGGGGTAGGGAGTATCAGAATTAAAATGTATGATGGGACTGTTAGGACTCTAACAGATGTGAGACATGTACCTGAATTAAGGAAGAACTTGATATCAATGGGAGTTCTCGATGATGCTGGTTACAAGTTTACAGTTCAAGGTGGAGTTATGAAGATATCGAAAGGTATCTTGGTTGTTATGAAAGCAAACCGAGTTGGGAACCTGTATAGACTTGAAGGGAGGACGGAAGTTGATCACGCAACAGTAGCATCAGTTGGTGCAGCAGCAGACATCACTCGTCTATGGCATCAGTGGTTAGGTCATTTCAGCGAAAGAGGTATGAAGGTACTTGCTGATCGAAAGTTGCTTCCTAGTTTAAAATCTGTAGATTTGAAGTTTTGTGAGCACTGTATTTATGGTAAACAGGCTAGACAAAAATTTAAATCTGGAAAACATATGAGTAAAGGTATCCTAGAATACATACATTCTGATCTTTGGGGTCCATCTCCAAAAATTTCTTATGGGGGATCGTCATATTTCGTCAGTTTTATAGATGATTACTCGAGGAAAGTTTGGATCTATTTATTGAAGAGAAAAGCTGATGTTTTTGATATATTTAAGCAGTTTAGAGCTTTGGTTGAAAAGAGCACTGGCAGGTTCATTAAATGTCTTAGAACAGATAATGGAACCGAATTTACTTCGAAGGAGTTTGATAATTATTGCAAGCAGGATGGGATTGAGAGGCATAAGACCACTGTTTACACTCCGCAGCAGAACGGCGTTGCTGAACGCATGAACAGGACTCTTCTTGAAAGAGCAAGGAGTATGCTCAGTAATGCAAAGTTGCAGCAGGAATTGTGGGGAGAGGCATTGCTTACAGCTTGTTACCTGGTCAATCGATCACCATCAACAGCAATTGACTGCAAAATTCCAGAAGAGGTATGGACAGGTCAATCATGTGATTATTCTAATCTTAGAGTATTTGGTTGTGAAGCCTATGCACTTATTCCGAAAAATCAGCGTTCCAAACTAGATCCTAAGTCAAGAAAATTGATCTTTGTTGGATATGGTGATGGTGTTAAGGGATATAGGTTGTGGAATCCTACTGTCCACAAAATCATCATAAACAGAGATGTAAAATTTGATGAACTTTCTCTGACAAATTTAGATGTAAGTAATGATTTGAAACAGGCTAATGTACCACACTTTCAGCAAATTCAGTTTGATACTCAGTCATCTGTGAGGGGGACTCATGAGGATGTCCAGGAAGAGGATATTCATGAGGACACTCCTCAAGAAGAGGATGAGCAAACAGAAATAGAAGAAATACCACAGCAAACTCTACGGAGATCTACGCGGAACAGAACTTTTCCAAAGAGGTATGATGATTTCGTTTTCATTTCTAATGAAGGAGAACCTGACAGTTATAAGGAAGCATTAGAAGTGTCTGACAGTGACAAATGGAAACGTGCAATGAAAGAAGAAATGGATTCTTTGGCAAAGAAAAAAACGTGGGATATTGTAGAACTTCCAGAGAGTAGGAAAGTGGTTGGCTGCAAATGGGTGTACAAACTGAAGAAAGGTGCTGATGAAACTGTTCCGAAGTACAAAGCGAGACTGGTTGCAAAAGGATTTTCTCAGAAAGCAGGTATTGACTTTCATGAGATTTTTTCACCAGTTGTAAAACTTGTTTCTATCAGAATTTTGTTAGCACTAGTTGCTTTATATGATTTGGAGTTAGAGTAGCTAGATGTCAAAACAGCTTTCTTACATGGAGATTTAGATGAAGAAATTTTCATGGAACAACCAGAAGGGTTCGTTCAAAATCGCAACAAGAGGTTTGTTTGCAAGCTCAAAAAATCATTGTATGGCCTGAGGCAGTCTCCCAGGCAATGGTACAAGAAGTTTGATTCTTTCATGGTGAGTCAGAATTTTACCAGGAGTGAGTATGATCATTGTGTGTACTTTAAAAAGTTGGAAAATGACATGTTCATTTTTTTGGTATTGTATGTTGATGATATGCTTGTCGCAAGCAAGAGCATGTTTGAAATCAGCAGGTTAAAGGCTCAGTTGGCTAGGACGTTTGATATGAAGGATCTAGGAGCAGCAAATCAGATCTTGGGCATGCAGATACACAGAGACAGGAAAAATGGCAAGCTGTGGTTATCACAAAAGAAGTATGTGGAGAAAATACTTCAGAAATTCGGTATGGATAAGGTGAAACCTTCTAGTGTCCCTTTAGCTTCTCATTTCAAGCTTTCTTCAGGTTTGAGTCCTAAAAATGATGAAGAAAAGCAGTATATGTCTCGTGTACCATATGCTATTGCAGTAGGAAGTTTGATGTATGCGATGATAAGTACAAGACCAGATATTTCACATGCAGTTGGTGTTGTCAGTAGATACATGGCAAATCCAGGAAAAGAGCATTGGGCAGCAGTGAAATGGGTGCTTCGGTATCTTAGAGGCACAAGTGACTATTGTATCACTTTTGATGGTTGCAGTGATAAAGTCTGTGGTTATGTTGATTCTGATTTTGCAGGTGATTTGGACAAAAGGAGGTCCACTTCAGGTTATGTTTTTACTCTTGCAGGTGGAGCTATTAGTTGGATGTCAAAGCTTCAGAATATTGTTGATTTATCTACTACAGAGGCAGAATATATAGCTGCTTCACATGCTTGCGAAGAGGCAGTCTGGTTAAAAGGTTTGCTGGGTGAGTTAGGAAAGGTTCAGAACTCTATAAAGATTTTCTGTGATAGTCAAAGTGCTATTCACTTGGCTAAAAATCCAGCTTATCACAGTAAGACAAAACATATTCCTGTAAAATATCATTTTGTAAGACATGTTATTGATGAAGGTGGAGTGGTTCTTGAAAAGGTCCACACTCAAAAGAATAGTGCAGACATGTTCACGAAGACAGTTACTTCAGAGAAGCTACGGTGGTGCTTAGCTTCTCTAGGCTTGCAAGAAAAGTGATCAATAGAGCAATGAGCAATGGTATCAGGTAAATTGTTGTCAAGGTGGAGATTGTTAGAAACGGGTGACAACCGGCTATGACGGTAACTATGTAACTGACTAACTAAATATGCAGTTATTAGTAACCGTGTAAGAAATGTATATGTTTCTTGTATTCTCGTAAGAGAAGATATTGGAGAGTTGTGAGTTGTTGTAAATCTTCAGATTCTGAATAATAAGATACCGATACCATTGCTCCGTGGATGTTTCCCTAAGAGAGGGTTTTACCACGTAAATCTCTGCGTATATCTCATGTGTGTGTATTTATTTCCTTTCTTGTTTTATTTGCTTCCGCTGCATATTGTATTTTGTGGCTGCTAGATCCAACAAGTGGTATCAGAGCTTGGTAGAAAGCCACAGAGAACGAGAAAGCTGAGTAATCATTGTTTCAAGAAATTTTAATTCGGGTCAAAAGTTACCGGAGGAGAAAAGTTGAAGCCCTGTGCAAAGGAGCGGTAATATTAAACTACCACGGGTCCATTGCTTACCCGGGCGCGGTAGTGTTGAGGCACACTTACGAGGTTAAAATTTTGGAAATTGCCGCGGCACTCAACCATCGCGAGGAGCGGTACTGTTTTTTTTGTTTGAGGTAAAAACGTGAATAGTTATTCTCTTTGAAATTTCAAGTGAAAGAAAATTGACGCCGAATATTTGAAATGTCAAATGCTTTGAGATATAAAGCATATGGTGTGAAATGCTTTGAGATATAAAGCATATGGTAATTAAAGTGAAAATTGACGCAAGATTTGAAATGTGAAATGCTTTTGAGATATAACGCATATGGTGGATGGGAGTTATAAGGAATACCTTATTTGTAAGATTTTTTTTTTACGAAAAGATTAAAGTGGGAGGTATAAGGTATTTGTTATAATATTTAATTTGGGTCATTAATCCTTTGTTATCCATTATATATAATTTTTTAAAAGGCTTGGAGTTTTTTAAGTTTTTTTTTTAATTCGGTTTCTTGAGAAAATGGCAAAAACGCAGAGTGTTAAGTTTGAAATTGAGAAGTTCAATGGGAGCAATAATTTCGAGTTGTGGAAGGTCAAGATGCGGGATATGCTCGTGCAGCAAGGAGTGGCGAAGGCACTGGCAGGGAAAATAAAGAAACCCGCAGATATTTCAGATGGAGACTGGAGCGAGATGGATGAAAGAGCTCTCAGTGCTATTCGTCTGTGCTTGGCCGACGATGTTTTATTTAACATCGTGTCTGAAACTACAGCAGCAGGTCTCTGGACAAAGTTGGAAAGTTTGTACATGACTAAATCCTTGACGAATAAAATCCTCCTGAAGCGGCAGTTGTTTACCTTGCGTATGAAAGAAGGTACAAAGATTTCTGAACATTTGAATGCGTTCAATACTCTTATTTGTCAGTTGACTAGTATGGAAGATATTATTAAATCTGAAGACAAGGCAATTTTACTGTTGTGCTCTCTGCCTGAGTCGTGGGCACATTTTGTAACCTCTATCAGTTTTAGTTCTACTGAGTCTATTACCTTCGATGAAGTTGTGGGAGCCTTACTTTCTGAGGAAACTCGAAAGAAATCTAGTCTTGAAACCTCGACATCAGAAGTAATGGTGGCCAGAGGAAGAACCAGTGAAAGAGGACAACATTCAAAGGGTACATCAAGGTCAAAGTCGAAGGGCAAAAAGAGTAAATTGAAGTGCTGGTACTGCAATAAAGCAGGACATCTGAAGAAAGATTGTTGGAAACGCAAGCGAGCTTCTGAGGAGGAGGACTCTACAAAGGAGGCGAACATAGCTGAGAATGATTCAGGTATGATCGATGAGGTATTATCTACATCTACTGTTTCACAATACCATTCTGACTGGTTAATTGATTCTGGAGCATCTCACCACACGTGTCTTCATAGAAATTGGTATTCGTCATATCAATCTATAGATGACGGGGTAGTTTATATGGGAAATAATGTTACATGTAAAACTGTTGGGGTAGGGAGTATCAGAATTAAAATGTATGATGGGACTGTTAGGACTCTAACAGATGTGAGACATGTACCTGCATTAAGGAAGAACTTGATATCAATGGGAGTTCTTGATGATGCTGGTTACAAGTTTACAGTTCAAGGTGGAGTTATGAAGATATCGAAAGGTATCTTGGTTGTTATGAAAGCAAACCGAGTTGGGAACCTGTATAGACTTGAAGGGAGGACGGAAGTTGATCACGCAACAGTAGCATCAGTTGGTGCAGCAGCAGACATCACTCGTCTATGGCATCAGTGGTTAGGTCATATCAGCGAAAGAGGTATGAAGGTACTTGCTGATCGAAAGTTGCTTCCTAGTTTAAAATCTGTAGATTTGAAGTTTTGTGAGCACTGTATTTATGGTAAACAGGCTAGACAAAAATTTAAATCTGGAAAACATATGAGTAAAGGTATCCTAGAATACATACATTCTGATCTTTGGGGTCCATCTCCAAAAATTTCTTATGGGGGATCGTCATATTTCGTCAGTTTTATAGATGATTACTCGAGGAAAGTTTGGATCTATTTATTGAAGAGAAAAGCTGATGTTTTTGATATATTTAAGCAGTTTAGAGCTTTGGTTGAAAAGAGCACTGGCAGGTTCATTAAATGTCTTAGAACAGATAATGGAACCGAATTTACTTCGAAGGAGTTTGATAATTATTGCAAGCAGGATGGGATTGAGAGGCATAAGACCACTGTTTACACTCCGCAGCAGAACGGCGTTGCTGAACGCATGAACAGGACTCTTCTTGAAAGAGCAAGGAGTATGCTCAGTAATGCAAAGTTGCAGCAGGAATTGTGGGGAGAGGCATTGCTTACAGCTTGTTACCTGGTCAATCGATCACCATCAACAGCAATTGACTGCAAAATTCCAGAAGAGGTATGGACAGGTCAATCATGTGATTATTCTAATCTTAGAGTATTTGGTTGTGAAGCCTATGCACTTATTCCGAAAAATCAGCGTTCCAAACTAGATCCTAAGTCAAGAAAATTGATCTTTGTTGGATATGGTGATGGTGTTAAGGGATATAGGTTGTGGAATCCTACTGTCCACAAAATCATCATAAACAGAGATGTAAAATTTGATGAACTTTCTCTGACAAATTTAGATGTAAGTAATGATTTGAAACAGGCTAATGTACCACACTTTCAGCAAATTCAGTTTGATACTCAGTCATCTGTGAGGGGGACTCATGAGGATGTCCAGGAAGAGGATATTCATGAGGACACTCCTCAAGAAGAGGATGAGCAAACAGAAATAGAAGAAATACCACAGCAAACTCTACGGAGATCTACGCGGAACAGAACTTTTCCAAAGAGGTATGATGATTTCGTTTTCATTTCTAATGAAGGAGAACCTGACAGTTATAAGGAAGCATTAGAAGTGTCTGACAGTGACAAATGGAAACGTGCAATGAAAGAAGAAATGGATTCTTTGGCAAAGAACAAAACGTGGGATATTGTAGAACTTCCAGAGAGTAGGAAAGTGGTTGGCTGCAAATGGGTGTACAAACTGAAGAAAGGTGCTGATGAAACTGTTCCGAAGTACAAAGCGAGACTGGTTGCAAAAGGATTTTCTCAGAAAGCAGGTATTGACTTTCATGAGATTTTTTCACCAGTTGTAAAACTTGTTTCTATCAGAATTTTGTTAGCACTAGTTGCTTTATATGATTTGGAGTTAGAGCAGCTAGATGTCAAAACAGCTTTCTTACATGGAGATTTAGATGAAGAAATTTTCATGGAACAACCAGAAGGGTTCGTTCAAAATCGCAACAAGAGGTTTGTTTGCAAGCTCAAAAAATCATTGTATGGCCTGAGGCAGTCTCCCAGGCAATGGTACAAGAAGTTTGATTCTTTCATGGTGAGTCAGAATTTTACCAGGAGTGAGTATGATCATTGTGTGTACTTTAAAAAGTTGGAAAATGACATGTTCATTATTTTGGTATTGTATGTTGATGATATGCTTGTCGCAAGCAAGAGCATGTTTGAAATCAGCAGGTTAAAGGCTCAGTTGGCTAGGACGTTTGATATGAAGGATCTAGGAGCAGCAAATCAGATCTTGGGCATGCAGATACACAGAGACAGGAAAAATGGCAAGCTGTGGTTATCACAAAAGAAGTATGTGGAGAAAATACTTCAGAAATTCGGTATGGATAAGGTGAAACCTTCTAGTATCCCTTTAGCTTCTCATTTCAAGCTTTCTTCAGGTTTGAGTCCTAAAAATGATGAAGAAAAGCAGTATATGTCTCGTGTACCATATGCTAATGCAGTAGGAAGTTTGATGTATGCGATGATAAGTACAAGACCAGATATTTCACATGCAGTTGGTGTTGTCAGTAGATACATGGCAAATCCAGGAAAAGAGCATTGGGCAGCAGTGAAATGGGTGCTTCGGTATCTTAGAGGCACAAGTGACTATTGTATCACTTTTGATGGTTGCAGTGATAAAGTCTGTGGTTATGTTGATTCTGATTTTGCAGGTGATTTGGACAAAAGGAGGTCCACTTCAGGTTATGTTTTTACTCTTGCAGGTGGAGCTATTAGTTGGATGTCAAAGCTTCAGAATATTGTTGCTTTATCTACTACAGAGGCAGAATATATAGCTGCTTCACATGCTTGCAAAGAGGCAGTCTGGTTAAAAGGTTTGCTGGGTGAGTTAGGAAAGGTTCAGAACTCTATAAAGATTTTCTGTGATAGTCAAAGTGCTATTCACTTGGCTAAAAATCCAGCTTATCACAGTAAGACAAAACATATTCCTGTAAAATATCATTTTGTAAGACATGTTATTGATGAAGGTGGAGTGGTTCTTGAAAAGGTCCACACTCAAAAGAATAGTGCAGACATGTTCACGAAGACAGTTACTTCAGAGAAGCTACGGTGGTGCTTAGCTTCTCTAGGCTTGTAAGAAAAGTGATCAATAGAGCAATGAGCAATGGTATCAGGTAAATTGTTGTCAAGGTGGAGATTGTTAGAAACGGGTGACAACCGGCTATGACGGTAACTATGTAACTGACTAACTAAATATGCAGTTATTAGTAACCGTGTAAGAAATGTATATGTTTCTTGTATTCTCGTAAGAGAAGATATTGGAGAGTTGTGAGTTGTTGTAAATCTTCAGATTCTGAATAATAAGATACCGATACCATTGCTCCGTGGATGTTTCCCTAAGAGAGGGTTTTACCACGTAAATCTCTGTGTATATCTCATGTGTGTGTATTTATTTCCTTTCTTGTTTTATTTGCTTCCGCTGCATATTGTATTTTGTGGCTGCTAGATCCAACAAGTGGTATCAGAGCTTGGTAGAAAGCCACAGAGAACGAGAAAGCTAAGTAATCATTGTTTCAAGAAATTTTAATTCGGGTCAAAAGTTACCGGAGGAGAAAAGTTGAAGCCCTGTGCAAAGGAGCGGTAATATTAAACTACCGCGGGTCCATTGCTTACCCAGGCGCGGTAGTGTTGAGGCACACTTACGAGGTTAAAATTTTGGAAATTGCCGCGGCACTCAACCATCGCAAGGAGCGGTACTGTTTTTTTGTTTGAGGTAAAAATGTGAATAGTTATTCTCTTTGAAATTTCAAGTGAAAGAAAATTGACGCCGAATATTTGAAATGTCAAATGCTTTGAGATATAAAGCATATGGTGTGAAATGCTTTGAGATATAAAGCATATGGTAATTAAAGTGAAAATTGACGCAAGATTTGAAATGTGAAATGCTTTTGAGATATAACGCATATGGTGGATGGGAGTTATAAGGAATACCTTATTTGTAAGATTTTTTTTTTACGGAAAGATTAAAGTGGGAGGTATAAGGTATTTGTTATAATATTTAATTTGGGTCATTAATCCTTTGTTATCCATTATATATAATTTTTTAAAAGGCTTGGAGTTTTTTAAGTTTTTTTTTTAATTCGGTTTCTTGAGAAAATGGCAAAAACGCAGAGTGTTAAGTTTGAAATTGAGAAGTTCAATGGGAGCAATAATTTCGAGTTGTGGAAGGTCAAGATGCGGGATATGCTCGTGCAGCAAGGAGTGGCGAAGGCACTGGCAGGGAAAATAAAGAAACCCGCAGATATTTCAGATGGAGACTGGAGCGAGATGGATGAAAGAGCTCTCAGTGCTATTCGTCTGTGCTTGGCCGACGATGTTTTATTTAACATCGTGTCTGAAACTACAGCAGCAGGTCTCTGGACAAAGTTGGAAAGTTTGTACATGACTAAATCCTTGACGAATAAAATCCTCCTGAAGCGGCAGTTGTTTACCTTGCGTATGAAAGAAGGTACAAAGATTTCTGAACATTTGAATGCGTTCAATACTCTTATTTGTCAGTTGACTAGTATGGAAGATATTATTAAATCTGAAGACAAGGCGATTTTACTGTTGTGCTCTCTGCCTGAGTCGTGGGCACATTTTGTAACCTCTATCAGTTTTAGTTCTACTGAGTCTATTACCTTCGATGAAGTTGTGGGAGCCTTACTTTCTGAGGAAACTCGAAAGAAATCTAGTCTTGAAACCTCGACATCAGAAGTAATGGTGGCCAGAGGAAGAACCAGTGAAAGAGGACAACATTCAAAGGGTACATCAAGGTCAAAGTCGAAGGGCAAAAAGAGTAAATTGAAGTGCTGGTACTGCAATAAAGCAGGACATCTGAAGAAAGATTGTTGGAAACGCAAGCGAGCTTCTGAGGAGGAGGACTCTACAAAGGAGGCGAACATAGCTGAGAATGATTCAGGTATGATCGATGAGGTATTATCTACATCTACTGTTTCACAATACCATTCTGACTGGTTAATTGATTCTGGAGCATCTCACCACACGTGTCTTCATAGAAATTGGTATTCGTCATATCAATCTATAGATGACGGGGTAGTTTATATGGGAAATAATGTTACATGTAAAACTGTTGGGGTAGGGAGTATAGAATTAAAATGTATGATGGGACTGTTAGGACTCTAACAGATGTGAGACATGTACCTGCATTAAGGAAGAACTTGATATCAATGGGAGTTCTTGATGATGCTGGTTACAAGTTTACAGTTCAAGGTGGAGTTATGAAGATATCGAAAGGTATCTTGGTTGTTATGAAAGCAAACCGAGTTGGGAACCTGTATAGACTTGAAGGGAGGACGGAAGTTGATCACGCAACAGTAGCATCAGTTGGTGCAGCAGCAGACATCACTCGTCTATGGCATCAGTGGTTAGGTCATATCAGCGAAAGAGGTATGAAGGTACTTGCTGATCGAAAGTTGCTTCCTAGTTTAAAATCTGTAGATTTGAAGTTTTGTGAGCACTGTATTTATGGTAAACAGGCTAGACAAAAATTTAAATCTGGAAAACATATGAGTAAAGGTATCCTAGAATACATACATTCTGATCTTTGGGGTCCATCTCCAAAAATTTCTTATGGGGGATCGTCATATTTCGTCAGTTTTATAGATGATTACTCGAGGAAAGTTTGGATCTATTTATTGAAGAGAAAAGCTGATGTTTTTGATATATTTAAGCAGTTTAGAGCTTTGGTTGAAAAGAGCACTGGCAGGTTCATTAAATGTCTTAGAACAGATAATGGAACCGAATTTACTTCGAAGGAGTTTGATAATTATTGCAAGCAGGATGGGATTGAGAGGCATAAGACCACTGTTTACACTCCGCAGCAGAACGGCGTTGCTGAACGCATGAACATGACTCTTCTTGAAAGAGCAAGGAGTATGCTCAGTAATGCAAAGTTGCAGCAGGAATTGTGGGGAGAGGCATTGCTTACAGCTTGTTACCTGGTCAATCGATCACCATCAACAGCAATTGACTGCAAAATTCCAGAAGTGGTATGGACAGGTCAATCATGTGATTATTCTAATCTTAGAGTATTTGGTTGTGAAGCCTATGCACTTATTCCGAAAAATCAGCGTTCCAAACTAGATCCTAAGTCAAGAAAATTGATCTTTGTTGGATATGGTGATGGTGTTAAGGGATATAGGTTGTGGAATCCTACTGTCCACAAAATCATCATAAACAGAGATGTAAAATTTGATGAACTTTCTCTGACAAATTTAGATGTAAGTAATGATTTGAAACAGGCTAATGTACCACACTTTCAGCAAATTCAGTTTGATACTCAGTCATCTGTGAGGGGGACTCATGAGGATGTCCAGGAAGAGGATATTCATGAGGACACTCCTCAAGAAGAGGATGAGCAAACAGAAATAGAAGAAATACCACAGCAAACTCTACGGAGATCTACGCGGAACAGAACTTTTCCAAAGAGGTATGATGATTTCGTTTTCATTTCTAATGAAGGAGAACCTGACAGTTATAAGGAAGCATTAGAAGTGTCTGACAGTGACAAATGGAAACGTGCAATGAAAGAATAAATGGATTCTTTGGCAAAGAACAAAACGTGGGATATTGTAGAACTTCCAGAGAGTAGGAAAGTGGTTGGCTGCAAATGGGTGTACAAACTGAAGAAAGGTGTTGATGAAACTGTTCCGAAGTACGAAGCGAGACTGGTTGCAAAAGGATTTTCTCAGAAAGCAGGTATTGACTTTCATGAGATTTTTTCACCAGTTGTAAAACTTGTTTCTATCAGAATTTTGTTAGCACTAGTTGCTTTATATGATTTGGAGTTAGAGCAGCTAGATGTCAAAACAGCTTTCTTACATGGAGATTTAGATGAAGAAATTTTCATGGAACAACCAGAAGGGTTCGTTCAAAATCGCAACAAGAGGTTTGTTTGCAAGCTCAAAAAATCATTGTATGGCCTGAGGCAGTCTCCCAGGCAATGGTACAAGAAGTTTGATTCTTTCATGGTGAGTCAGAATTTTACCAGGAGTGAGTATGATCATTGTGTGTACTTTAAAAAGTTGGAAAATGACATGTTCATTATTTTGGTATTGTATGTTGATGATATGCTTGTCGCAAGCAAGAGCATGTTTGAAATCAGCAGGTTAAAGGCTCAGTTGGCTAGGACGTTTGATATGAAGGATCTAGGAGCAGCAAATCAGATCTTGGGCATGCAGATACACAGAGACAGGAAAAATGGCAAGCTGTGGTTATCACAAAAGAAGTATGTGGAGAAAATACTTCAGAAATTCGGTATGGATAAGGTGAAACCTTCTAGTATCCCTTTAGCTTCTCATTTCAAGCTTTCTTCAGGTTTGAGTCCTAAAAATGATGAAGAAAAGCAGTATATGTCTCGTGTACCATATGCTAATGCAGTAGGAAGTTTGATGTATGCGATGATAAGTACAAGACCAGATATTTCACATGCAGTTGGTGTTGTCAGTAGATACATGGCAAATCCAGGAAAAGAGCATTGGGCAGCAGTGAAATGGGTGCTTCGGTATCTTAGAGGCACAAGTGACTATTGTATCACTTTTGATGGTTGCAGTGATAAAGTCTGTGGTTATGTTGATTCTGATTTTGCAGGTGATTTGGACAAAAGGACGTCCACTTCAGGTTATGTTTTTACTCTTGCAGGTGGAGCTATTAGTTGGATGTCAAAGCTTCAGAATATTGTTGCTTTATCTACTACAGAGGCAGAATATATAGCTGCTTCACATGCTTGCAAAGAGGCAGTCTGGTTAAAAGGTTTGCTGGGTGAGTTAGGAAAGGTTCAGAACGCTATAAAGATTTTCTGTGATAGTCAAAGTGCTATTCACTTGGCTAAAAATCCAGCTTATCACAGTAAGACAAAACATATTCCTGTAAAATATCATTTTGTAAGACATGTTATTGATGAAGGTGGAGTGGTTCTTGAAAAGGTCCACACTCAAAAGAATAGTGCAGACATGTTCACGAAGACAGTTACTTCAGAGAAGCTACGGTGGTGCTTAGCTTCTCTAGGCTTGCAAGAAAAGTGATCAATAGAGCAATGAGCAATGGTATCAGGTAAATTGTTGTCAAGGTGGAGATTGTTAGAAACGGGTGACAACCGGCTATGACGGTAACTATGTAACTGACTAACTAAATATGCAGTTATTAGTAACCGTGTAAGAAATGTATATGTTTCTTGTATTCTCGTAAGAGAAGATATTGGAGAGTTGTGAGTTGTTGTAAATCTTCAGATTCTGAATAATAAGATACCGATACCATTGCTCCGTGGATGTTTCCCTAAGAGAGGGTTTTACCACGTAAATCTCTGAGTATATCTCATGTGTGTGTATTTATTTCCTTTCTTGTTTTATTTGCTTCCGCTGCATATTGTATTTTGTGGCTGCTAGATCCAACAAGTGGTATCAGAGCTTGGTAGAAAGCCACAGAGAACGAGAAAGCTGAGTAATCATTGTTTCAAGAAATTTTAATTCGGGTCAAAAGTTACCGGAGGAGAAAAGTTGAAGCCCTGTGCAAAGGAGCGGTAATATTAAACTACCGCGGGTCCATTGCTTACCCAGGCGCGGTAGTGTTCAGGCACACTTACGAGGTTAAAATTTTGGAAATTTCCGCGGCACTCAACCATCGCGAGGAGCGGTACTGTTTTTTTTGTTTGAGGTAAAAACGTGAATAGTTATTCTCTTTGAAATTTCAAGTGAAAGAAAATTGACGCCGAATATTTGAAATGTCAAATGCTTTGAGATATAAAGCATATGGTGTGAAATGCTTTGAGATATAAAGCATATGGTAATTAAAGTGAAAATTGACGCAAGATTTGAAATGTGAAATGCTTTTGAGATATAACGCATATGGTGGATGGGAGTTATAAGGAATACCTTATTTGTAAGATTTTTTTTTTACGAAAAGATTAAAGTGGGAGGTATAAGGTATTTGTTATAATATTTAATTTGGGTCATTAATCCTTTGTTATCCATTATATATAATTTTTTAAAAGGCTTGGAGTTTTTTAAGTTTTTTTTTTAATTCGGTTTCTTGAGAAAATGGCAAAAACGCAGAGTGTTAAGTTTGAAATTGAGAAGTTCAATGGGAGCAATAATTTCGAGTTGTGGAAGGTCAAGATGCGGGATATGTTCGTGCAGCAAGGAGTGGCGAAGGCACTGGCAGGGAAAATAAAGAAACCCGCAGATATTTCAGATGGAGACTGGAGCGAGATGGATGAAAGAGCTCTCAGTGCTATTCGTCTGTGCTTGGCCGGCGATGTTTTATTTAACATCGTGTCTGAAACTACAGCAGCAGGTCTCTGGACAAAGTTGGAAAGTTTGTACATGACTAAATCCTTGACGAATAAAATCCTCCTGAAGCGGCAGTTGTTTAACTTGCGTATGAAAGAAGGTACAAAGATTTCTGAACATTTGAATGCGTTCAATACTCTTATTTGTCAGTTGACTAGTATGGAAGATATTATTAAATCTGAAGGCAAGGCGATTTTACTGTTGTGCTCTCTGCCTGAGTCGTGGGCACATTTTGTAACCTCTATCAGTTTTAGTTCTACTGAGTCTATTACCTTCGATGAAGTTGTGGGAGCCTTACTTTCTGAGGAAACTCGAAAGAAATCTAGTCTTGAAACCTCGACATCAGAAGTAATGGTGGCCAGAGGAAGAACCAGTGAAAGAGGACAACATTCAAAGGGTACATCAAGGTCAAAGTCAAAGGGCAAAAAGAGTAAATTGAAGTGCTGGTACTGCAATAAAGCAGGACATCTGAAGAAAGATTGTTGGAAACGCAAGCGAGCTTCTGAGGAGGAGGACTCTACAAAGGAGGCGAACATAGCTGAGAATGATTCAGGTATGATCGATGAGGTATTATCTACATCTACTGTTTCACAATACCATTCTGACTGGTTAATTGATTCTGTAGCATCTCACGACACGTGTCTTCATAGAAATTGGTATTCGTCATATCAATCTATAGATGACGGGGTAGTTTATATGGGAAATAATGTTACATGTAAAACTGTTGGGGTAGGGAGTATCAGAATTAAAATGTATGATGGGACTGTTAGGACTCTAACAGATGTGAGACATGTACCTGCATTAAGGAAGAACTTGATATCAATGGGAGTTCTTGATGATGCTGGTTACAAGTTTACAGTTCAAGGTGGAGTTATGAAGATATCGAAAGGTATCTTGGTTGTTATGAAAGCAAACCGAGTTGGGAACCTGTATAGACTTGAAGGGAGGACGGAAGTTGATCACGCAACAGTAGCATCAGTTGGTGCAGCAGCAGACATCACTCGTCTATGGCATCAGTGGTTAGGTCATATCAGCGAAAGAGGTATGAAGGTACTTGCTGATCGAAAGTTGCTTCCTAGTTTAAAATCTGTAGATTTGAAGTTTTGTGAGCACTGTATTTATGGTAAACAGGCTAGACAAAAATTTAAATCTGGAAAACATATGAGTAAAGGTATCCTAGAATACATACATTCTGATCTTTGGGGTCCATCTCCAAAAATTTCTTATGGGGGATCGTCATATTTCGTCAGTTTTATAGATGATTACTCGAGGAAAGTTTGGATCTATTTATTGAAGAGAAAAGCTGATGTTTTTGATATATTTAAGCAGTTTAGAGCTTTGGTTGAAAAGAGCACTGGCAGGTTCATTAAATGTCTTAGAACAGATAATTGAACCGAATTTACTTCGAAGGAGTTTGATAATTATTGCAAGCAGGATGGGATTGAGAGGCATAAGACCACTGTTTACACTCCGCAGCAGAACGGCGTTGCTGAACGCATGAACAGGACTCTTCTTGAAAGAGCAAGGAGTATGCTCAGTAATGCAAAGTTGCAGCAGGAATTGTGGGGAGAGGCATTGCTTACAGCTTGTTACCTGGTCAATCGATCACCATCAACAGCAATTGACTGCAAAATTCCAGAAGAGGTATGGACAGGTCAATCATGTGATTATTCTAATCTTACAGTATTTGGTTGTGAAGCCTATGCACTTATTCCGAAAAATCAGCGTTCCAAACTAGATCCTAAGTCAAGAAAATTGATCTTTGTTGGATATGGTGATGGTGTTAAGGGATATAGGTTGTGGAATCCTACTGTCCACAAAATCATCATAAACAGAGATGTAAAATTTGATGAACTTTCTCTGACAAATTTAGATGTAAGTAATGATTTGAAACAGGCTAATGTACCACACTTTCAGCAAATTCAGTTTGATACTCAGTCATCTGTGAGGGGGACTCATGAGGATGTCCAGGAAGAGGATATTCATGAGGACACTCCTCAAGAAGAGGATGAGCAAACAGAAATAGAAGAAATACCACAGCAAACTCTACGGAGATCTACGCGGAACAGAACTTTTCCAAAGAGGTATGATGATTTCGTTTTCATTTCTAATGAAGGAGAACCTGACAGTTATAAGGAAGCATTAGAAGTGTCTGACAGTGACAAATGGAAACGTGCAATGAAAGAAGAAATGGATTCTTTGGCAAAGAACAAAACGTGGGATATTGTAGAACTTCCAGAGAGTAGGAAAGTGGTTGGCTGCAAATGGGTGTACAAACTGAAGAAAGGTGCTGATGAAACTGTTCCGAAGTACAAAGCGAGACTGGTTGCAAAAGGATTTTCTCAGAAAGCAGGTATTGACTTTCATGAGATTTTTTCACCAGTTGTAAAACTTGTTTCTATCAGAATTTTGTTAGCACTAGTTGCTTTATATGATTTGGAGTTAGAGCAGCTAGATGTCAAAACAGCTTTCTTACATGGAGATTTAGATGAAGAAATTTTCATGGAACAACCAGAAGGGTTCGTTCAAAATCGCAACAAGAGGTTTGTTTGCAAGCTCAAAAAATCATTGTATGGCCTGAGGCAGTCTCCCAGGCAATGGTACAAGAAGTTTGATTCTTTCATGGTGAGTCAGAATTTTACCAGGAGTGAGTATGATCATTGTGTGTACTTTAAAAAGTTGGAAAATGACATGTTCATTATTTTGGTATTGTATGTTGATGATATGCTTGTCGCAAGCAAGAGCATGTTTGAAATCAGCAGGTTAAAGGCTCAGTTGGCTAGGACGTTTGATATGAAGGATATAGGAGCAGCAAATCAGATCTTGGGCATGCAGATACACAGAGACAGGAAAAATGGCAAGCTGTGGTTATCACAAAAGAAGTATGTGGAGAAAATACTTCAGAAATTCGATATGGATAAGGTGAAACCTTCTAGTATCCCTTTAGCTTCTCATTTCAAGCTTTCTTCAGGTTTGAGTCCTAAAAATGATGAAGAAAAGCAGTATATGTCTCGTGTACCATATGCTAATGCAGTAGGAAGTTTGATGTATGCGATGATAAGTACAAGACCAGATATTTCACATGCAGTTGGTGTTGTCAGTAGATACATGGCAAATCCAGGAAAAGAGCATTGGGCAGCAGTGAAATGGGTGCTTCGGTATCTTAGAGGCACAAGTGACTATTGTATCACTTTTGATGGTTGCAGTGATAAAGTCTGTGGTTATGTTGATTCTGATTTTGCAGGTGATTTGGACAAAAGGAGGTCCACTTCAGGTTATGTTTTTACTCTTGCAGGTGGAGCTATTAGTTGGATGTCAAAGCTTCAGAATATTGTTGCTTTATCTACTACAGAGGCAGAATATATAGCTGCTTCACATGCTTGCAAAGAGGCAGTCTGGTTAAAAGGTTTGCTGGGTGAGTTAGGAAAGGTTCAGAACTCTATAAAGATTTTCTGTGATAGTCAAAGTGCTATTCACTTGGCTAAAAATCCAGCTTATCACAGTAAGACAAAACATATTCCTGTAAAATATCATTTTGTAAGACATGTTATTGATGAAGGTGGAGTGGTTCCTGAAAAGGTCCACACTCAAAAGAATAGTGCAGACATGTTCACGAAGACAGTTACTTCAGAGAAGCTACGGTGGTGCTTAGCTTCTCTAGGCTTGCAAGAAAAGTGATCAATAGAGCAATGAGCAATGGTATCAGGTAAATTGTTGTCAAGGTGGAGATTGTTAGAAACGGGTGACAACCGGCTATGACGGTAACTATGTAACTGACTAACTAAATATGCAGTTATTAGTAACCGTGTAAGAAATGTATATGTTTCTTGTATTCTCGTAAGAGAAGATATTGGAGAGTTGTGAGTTGTTGTAAATCTTCAGATTCTGAATAATAAGATACCGATACCATTGCTCCGTGGATGTTTCCCTAAGAGAGGGTTTTACCATGTAAATCTCTGCGTATATCTCATGTGTGTGTATTTATTTCCTTTCTTGTTTTATTTGCTTCCGCTGCATATTGTATTTTGTGGCTGCTAGATCCAACAAGTGGTATCAGAGCTTGGTAGAAAGCCACAGAGAACGAGAAAGCTGAGTAATCATTGTTTCAAGAAATTTTAATTCGGGTCAAAAGTTACCGGAGGAGAAAAGTTGAAGCCCTGTGCAAAGGAGCGGTAATATTAAACTACCGCGGGTCCATTGCTTACCCAGGCGCGGTAGTGTTGAGGCACACTTACGAGGTTAAAATTTTGGAAATTGCCGCGGCACTCAACCATCGCAAGGAGCGGTACTGTTTTTTTTGTTTGAGGTAAAAACGTGAATAGTTATTCTCTTTGAAATTTCAAGTGAAAGAAAATTGACGCCGAATATTTGAAATGTCAAATGCTTTGAGATATAAAGCATATGGTGTGAAATGCTTTGAGATATAAAGCATATGGTAATTAAAGTGAAAATTGACGCAAGATTTGAAATGTGAAATGCTTTTGAGATATAACGCATATGGTGGATGGGAGTTATAAGGAATACCTTATTTGTAAGATTTTTTTTTTACGAAAAGATTAAAGTGGGAGGTATAAGGTATTTGTTATAATATTTAATTTGGGTCATTAATCCTTTGTTATCCATTATATATAATTTTTTAAAAGGCTTGGAGTTTTTTAAGTTTTTTTTTTAATTCGGTTTCTTGAGAAAATGGCAAAAACGCAGAGTGTTAAGTTTGAAATTGAGAAGTTCAATGGGAGCAATAATTTCGAGTTGTGGAAGGTCAAGATGCGGGATATGCTCGTGCAGCAAGGAGTGGCGAAGGCACTGGCAGGGAAAATAAAGAAACCCGCAGATATTTCAGATGGAGACTGGAGCGAGATGGATGAAAGAGCTCTCAGTGCTATTCGTCTATGCTTGGCCGACGATGTTTTATTTAACATCGTGTCTGAAACTACAGCAGCAGGTCTCTGGACAAAGTTGGAAAGTTTGTACATGACTAAATCCTTGACGAATAAAATCCTCCTGAAGCGGCAGTTGTTTACCTTGCGTATGAAAGAAGGTACAAAGATTTCTGAACATTTGAATGCGTTCAATACTCTTATTTGTCAGTTGACTAGTATGGAAGATATTATTAAATCTGAAGACAAGGCGATTTTACTGTTGTGCTCTCTGCCTGAGTCGTGGGCACATTTTGTAACCTCTATCAGTTTTAGTTCTACTGAGTCTATTACCTTCGATGAAGTTGTGGGAGCCTTACTTTCTGAGGAAACTCGAAAGAAATCTAGTCTTGAAACCTCGACATCAGAAGTAATGGTGGCCAGAGGAAGAACCAGTGAAAGAGGACAACATTCAAAGGGTACATCAAGGTCAAAGTCGAAGGGCAAAAAGAGTAAATTGAAGTGCTGGTACTGCAATAAAGCAGGACATCTGAAGAAAGATTGTTGGAAACGCAAGCGAGCTTCTGAGGAGGAGGACTCTACAAAGGAGGCGAACATAGCTGAGAATGATTCAGGTATGATCGATGAGGTATTATCTACATCTACTGTTTCACAATACCATTCTGACTGGTTAATTGATTCTGGAGCATCTCACCACACGTGTCTTCATAGAAATTGGTATTCGTCATATCAATCTATAGATGACGGGGTAGTTTATATGGGAAATAATGTTACATGTAAAACTGTTGGGGTAGGGAGTATCAGAATTAAAATGTATGATGGGACTGTTAGGACTCTAACAGATGTGAGACATGTACCTGCATTAAGGAAGAACTTGATATCAATGGGAGTTCTTGATGATGCTGGTTACAAGTTTACAGTTCAAGGTGGAGTTATGAAGATATCGAAAGGTATCTTGGTTGTTATGAAAGCAAACCGAGTTGGGAACCTGTATAGACTTGAAGGGAGGACGGAAGTTGATCACGCAACAGTAGCATCAGTTGGTGCAGCAGCAGACATCACTCGTCTATGGCATCAGTGGTTAGGTCATATCAGCGAAAGAGGTATGAAGGTACTTGCTGATCGAAAGTTGCTTCCTAGTTTAAAATCTGTAGATTTGAAGTTTTGTGAGCACTGTATTTATGGTAAACAGGCTAGACAAAAATTTAAATCTGGAAAACATATGAGTAAAGGTATCCTAGAATACATACATTCTGATCTTTGGGGTCCATCTCCAAAAATTTCTTATGGGGGATCGTCATATTTCGTCAGTTTTATAGATGATTACTCGAGGAAAGTTTGGATCTATTTATTGAAGAGAAAAGCTGATGTTTTTGATATATTTAAGCAGTTTAGAGCTTTGGTTGAAAAGAGCACTGGCAGGTTCATTAAATGTCTTAGAACAGATAATGGAACCGAATTTACTTCGAAGGAGTTTGATAATTATTGCAAGCAGGATGGGATTGAGAGGCATAAGACCACTGTTTACACTCCGCAGCAGAACGGCGTTGCTGAACGCATGAACAGGACTCTTCTTGAAAGAGCAAGGAGTATGCTCAGTAATGCAAAGTTGCAGCAGGAATTGTGGGGAGAGGCATTGCTTACAGCTTGTTACCTGGACAATCGATCACCATCAACAGCAATTGACTGCAAAATTCCAGAAGAGGTATGGACAGGTCAATCATGTGATTATTCTAATCTTACAGTATTTGGTTGTGAAGCCTATGCACTTATTCCGAAAAATCAGCGTTCCAAACTAGATCCTAAGTCAAGAAAATTGATCTTTGCTGGATATGGTGATGGTGTTAAGGGATATAGGTTGTAGAATCCTACTGTCCACAAAATCATCATAAACAGAGATGTAAAATTTGATGAACTTTCTCTGACAAATTTAGATGTAAGTAATGATTTGAAACAGGCTAATGTACCACACTTTCAGCAAATTCAGTTTGATACTCAGTCATCTGTGAGGGGGACTCATGAGGATGTCCAGGAAGAGGATATTCATGAGGACACTCCTCAAGAAGAGGATGAGCAAACAGAAATAGAAGAAATACCACAGCAAACTCTACGGAGATCTACGCGGAACAGAACTTTTCCAAAGAGGTATGATGATTTCGTTTTCATTTCTAATGAAGGAGAACCTGACAGTTATAAGGAAGCATTAGAAGTGTCTGACAGTGACAAATGGAAACGTGCAATGAAAGAAGAAATGGATTCTTTGGCAAAGAACAAAACGTGGGATATTGTAGAACTTCCAGAGAGTAGGAAAGTGGTTGGCTGCAAATGGGTGTACAAACTGAAGAAAGGTGCTGATGAAACTGTTCCGAAGTACAAAGCGAGACTGGTTGCAAAAGGATTTTCTCAGAAAGCAGGTATTGACTTTCATGAGATTTTTTCACCAGTTGTAAAACTTGTTTCTATCAGAATTTTGTTAGCACTAGTTGCTTTATATGATTTGGAGTTAGAGCAGCTAGATGTCAAAACAACTTTCTTACATGGAGATTTAGATGAAGAAATTTTCATGGAACAACCAGAAGGGTTCGTTCAAAATCGCAACAAGAGGTTTGTTTGCAAGCTCAAAAAATCATTGTATGGCCTGAGGCAGTGTCCCAGGCAATGGTACAAGAAGTTTGATTCTTTCATGGTGAGTCAGAATTTTACCAGGAGTGAGTATGATCATTGTGTGTACTTTAAAAAGTTGGAAAATGACATGTTCATTATTTTGGTATTGTATGTTGATGATATGCTTGTCGCAAGCAAGAGCATGTTTGAAATCAGCAGGTTAAAGGCTCAGTTGGCTAGGACGTTTGATATGAAGGATCTAGGAGCAGCAAATCAGATCTTGGGCATGCAGATACACAGAGACAGGAAAAATGGCAAGCTGTGGTTATCACAAAAGATGTATGTGGAGAAAATACTTCAGAAATTCGGTATGGATAAGGTGAAACCTTCTAGTATCCCTTTAGCTTCTCATTTCAAGCTTTCTTCAGGTTTGAGTCCTAAAAATGATGAAGAAAAGCAGTATATGTCTCGTGTACCATATGCTAATGCAGTAGGAAGTTTGATGTATGTGATGATAAGTACAAGACAAGATATTTCACATGCAGTTGGTGTTGTCAGTAGATACATGGCAAATCCAGGAAAAGAGCATTGGGCAGCAGTGAAATGGGTGCTTTGGTATCTTAGAGGCACAAGTGACTATTGTATCACTTTTGATGGTTGCAGTGATAAAGTCTGTGGTTATGTTGATTCTGATTTTGCAGGTGATTTGGACAAAAGGAGGTCCACTTCAGGTTATGTTTTTACTCTTGCAGGTGGAGCTATTAGTTGGATGTCAAAGCTTCAGAATATTGTTGCTTTATCTACTACAGAGGCAGAATATATAGCTGCTTCACATGTGTGCAAAGAGGCAGTCTGGTTAAAAGGTTTGCTGGGTGAGTTAGGAAAGGTTCAGAACTCTATAAAGATTTTCTATGTTAGTCAAAGTGCTATTCACTTGGCTAAAAATCCAGCTTATCACAGTAAGACAAAACATATTCCTGTAAAATATCATTTTGTAAGACATGTTATTGATGAAGGTGGAGTGGTTCTTGAAAAGGTCCACACTCAAAAGAATAGTGCAGACATGTTCACGAAGACAGTTACTTCAGAGAAGCTACGGTGGTGCTTAGCTTCTCTAGGCTTGCAAGAAAAGTGATCAATAGAGCAATGAGCAATGGTATCAGGTAAATTGTTGTCAAGGTGGAGATTGTTAGAAACGGGTGACAACCGGCTATGACGGTAACTATGTAACTGACTAACTAAATATGCAGTTATTAGTAACCGTGTAAGAAATGTATATGTTTCTTGTATTCTCGTAAGAGAAGATATTGAAGAGTTGTGAGTTGTTGTAAATCTTCAGATTCTGAATAATAAGATACCGATACCATTGCTCCGTGGATGTTTCCCTAAGAGAGGGTTTTACCACGTAAATCTCTGCGTATATCTCATGTGTGTGTATTTATTTCCTTTCTTGTTTTATTTGCTTCCCATGCATATTGTATTTTGTGGCTGCTAGATCCAACAAGTGGTATCAGAGCTTGGTAGAAAGCCACAGAGAACGAGAAAGCTGAGTAATCATTGTTTCAAGAAATTTTAATTCGGGTCAAAAGTTACCGGAGGAGAAAAGTTGAAGCCCTGTGCAAAGGAGCGGTAATATTAAACTACCGCGGGTCCATTTCTTACCCAGGCGCGGTAGTGTTGAGGCACACTTACGAGGTTAAAATTTTGGAAATTGCCGCGGCACTCAACCATCGCGAGGAGCGGTACTGTTTTTTTTGTTTGAGGTAAAAACGTGAATAGTTATTCTCTTTGAAATTTCAAGTGAAAGAAAATTGACGCCGAATATTTGAAATGTCAAATGCTTTGAGATATAAAGCATATGGTGTGAAATGCTTTGAGATATAAAGCATATGGTAATTAAAGTGAAAATTGACGCAAGATTTGAAATGTGAAATGCTTTTGAGATATAACGCATATGGTGGATGGGAGTTATAAGGAATACCTTATTTGTAAGATTTTTTTTTTACGAAAAGATTAAAGTGGGAGGTATAAGGTATTTGTTATAATATTTAATTTGGGTCATTAATCCTTTGTTATCCATTATATATAATTTTTTAAAAGGCTTGGAGTTTTTTAAGTTTTTTTTTTAATTCGGTTTCTTGAGAAAATGGCAAAAACGCAGAGTGTTAAGTTTGAAATTGAGAAGTTCAATGGGAGCAATAATTTCGAGTTGTGGAAGGTCAAGATGCGGGATATGCTCGTGCAGCAAGGAGTGGCGAAGGCACTGGCAGGGAAAATAAAGAAACCCGCAGATATTTCAGATGGAGACTGGAGCGAGATGGATGAAAGAGCTCTCAGTGCTATTCGTCTGTGCTTGGCCGACGATGTTTTATTTAACATCGTGTCTGAAACTACAGCAGCAGGTCTCTGGACAAAGTTGGAAAGTTTGTACATGACTAAATCCTTGACGAATAAAATCCTCCTGAAGCGGCAGTTGTTTACCTTGCGTATGAAAGAAGGTACAAAGATTTCTGAACATTTGAATGCGTTCAATACTCTTATTTGTCAGTTGACTAGTATGGAAGATATTATTAAATCTGAAGACAAGGCAATTTTACTGTTGTGCTCTCTGCCTGAGTCGTGGGCACATTTTGTAACCTCTATCAGTTTTAGTTCTACTGAGTCTATTACCTTCGATGAAGTTGTGGGAGCCTTACTTTCTGAGGAAACTCGAAAGAAATCTAGTCTTGAAACCTCGACATCAGAAGTAATGGTGGCCAGAGGAAGAACCAGTGAAAGAGGACAACATTCAAAGGGTACATCAAGGTCAAAGTCGAAGGGCAAAAAGAGTAAATTGAAGTGCTGGTACTGCAATAAAGCAGGACATCTGAAGAAAGATTGTTGGAAACGCAAGCGAGCTTCTGAGGAGGAGGACTCTACAAAGGAGGCGAACATAGCTGAGAATGATTCAGGTATGATCGATGAGGTATTATCTACATCTACTGTTTCACAATACCATTCTGACTGGTTAATTGATTCTGGAGCATCTCACCACACGTGTCTTCATAGAAATTGGTATTCGTCATATCAATCTATAGATGACGGGGTAGTTTATATGGGAAATAATGTTACATGTAAAACTGTTGGGGTAGGGAGTATCAGAATTAAAATGTATGATGGGACTGTTAGGACTCTAACAGATGTGAGACATGTACCTGAATTAAGGAAGAACTTGATATCAATGGGAGTTCGTGATGATGCTGGTTACAAGTTTACAGTTCAAGGTGGAGTTATGAAGATATCGAAAGGTATCTTGGTTGTTATGAAAGCAAACCGAGTTGGGAACCTGTATAGACATGAAGGGAGGACGGAAGTTGATCACGCAACAGTAGCATCAGTTGGTGCAGCAGCAGACATCACTCGTCTATGGCATCAGTGGTTAGGTCATATCAGCGAAAGAGGTATGAAGGTACTTGCTGATCGAAAGTTGCTTCCTAGTTTAAAATCTGTAGATTTGAAGTTTTGTGAGCACTGTATTTATGGTAAACAGGATAGACAAAAATTTAAATCTGGAAAACATATGAGTAAAGGTATCCTAGAATACATACATTCTGATCTTTGGGGTCCATCTCCAAAAATTTCTTATGGGGGATCGTCATATTTCGTCAGTTTTATAGATGATTACTCGAGGAAAGTTTGGATCTATTTATTGAAGAGAAAAGCTGATGTTTTTGATATATTTAAGCAGTTTAGAGCTTTGGTTGAAAAGAGCACTGGCAGGTTCATTAAATGTCTTAGAACAGATAATGGAACCGAATTTACTTCGAAGGAGTTTGATAATTATTGCAAGCAGGATGGGATTGAGAGGCATAAGACCACTGTTTACAGTCCGCAGCAGAACGGCGTTGCTGAACGCATGAACAGGACTCTTCTTGAAAGAGCAAGGAGTATGCTCAGTAATGCAAAGTTGCAGCAGGAATTGTGGGGAGAGGCATTGCTTACAGCTTGTTACCTGGTCAATCGATCACCATCAACAGCAATTGACTGCAAAATTCCAGAAGAGGTATGGACAGGTCAATCATGTGATTATTCTAATCTTACAGTATTTGGTTGTGAAGCCTATGCACTTATTCCAAAAAATCAGCGTTCCAAACTAGATCCTAAGTCAAGAAAATTGATCTTTGTTGGATATGGTGATGGTGTTAAGGGATATAGGTTGTGGAATCCTACTGTCCACAAAATCATCATAAACAGAG
The DNA here is from genome assembly GCA_027924585.1 of Larix kaempferi. NCBI lineage: Eukaryota > Viridiplantae > Streptophyta > Pinopsida > Pinales > Pinaceae > Larix > Larix kaempferi. The sequence goes on from BSBM01000928.1 coordinate 82,909, forward strand.
ATGTAAAATTTTATGAACTTTCTCTGACAAATTTAGATGTAAGTAATGATTTGAAACAGGCTAATGTACCACACTTTCAGCAAATTTAGTTTGATACTCAGTCATCTGTGAGGGGGACTCATGAGGATGTCCAGGAAGAGGATATTCATGAGGACACTCCTCAAGAAGAGGATGAGAAAACAGAAATAGAAGAAATACCACAGCAAACTCTACGGAGATCTACGCGGAACAGAACTTTTCCAAAGAGGTATGATGATTTCGTTTTCATTTCTAATGAAGGAGAACCTGACAGTTATAAGGAAGCATTAGAAGTGTCTGACAGTGACAAAAGGAAACGTGCAATGAAAGAAGAAATGGATTCTTTGGCAAAGAACAAAACGTGGGATATTGTAGAACTTCCAGAGAGTAGGAAAGTGGTTGGCTGCAAATGGGTGTACAAACTGAAGAAAGGTGCTGATGAAACTGTTCCGAAGTACAAAGCGAGACTGGTTGCAAAAGGATTTTCTCAGAAAGCGGGTATTGACTTTCATGAGATTTTTTCACCAGTTGTAAAACTTGTTTCTATCAGAATTTTGTTAGCACTAGTTGCTTTATATGATTTGGAGTTAGAGCGGCTAGATGTCAAAACAGCTTTCTTACATGGAGATTTAGATGAAGAAATTTTCATGGAACAACCAGAAGGGTTCGTTCAAAATCGCAACAAGAGGTTTGTTTGCAAGCTCAAAAAATCATTGTATGGCCTGAGGCAGTCTCCCAGGCAATGGAACAAGAAGTCTGATTCTTTCATGGTGAGTCAGAATTTTACCAGGAGTGAGTATGATCATTGTGTGTACTTTAAAAAGTTGGAAAATGACATGTTCATTATTTTGGTATTGTATGTTGATGATATGCTTGTCGCAAGCAAGAGCATGTTTGAAATCAGCAGGTTAAAGGCTCAGTTGGCTAGGACGTTTGATATGAAGGATCTAGGAGCAGCAAATCAGATCTTGGGCATGCAGATACACAGAGACAGGAAAAATGGCAAGCTGTGGTTATCACAAAAGAAGTATGTGGAGAAAATACTTCAGAAATTCGGTATGGATAAGGTGAAACCTTCTAGTATCCCTTTAGCTTCCCATTTCAAGCTTTCTTCAGGTTTGAGTCCTAAAAATGATGAAGAAAAGCAGTATATGTCTCGTGTACCATATGCTAATGCAGTAGGAAGTTTGATGTATGCGATGATAAGTACAAGACCAGATATTTCACATGCAGTTGGTGTTGTCAGTAGATACATGGCAAATCCAGGAAAAGAGCATTGGGCAGCAGTGAAATGGGTGCTTCGGTATCTTAGAGGCACAAGTGACTATTGTATCACTTTTGATGGTTGCAGTGATAAAGTCTGTGGTTATGTTGATTCTGATTTTGCAGGTGATTTGGACAAAAGGAGGTCCACTTCAGGTTATGTTTTTACTCTTGCAGGTGGAGCTATTAGTTGGATGTCAAAGCTTCAGAATATTGTTGCTTTATCTACTACAGAGGCAGAATATATAGCTGCTTCACATGCTTGCAAAGAGGCAGTCTGGTTAAAAGGTTTGCTGGGTGAGTTAGGAAAGGTTCAGAACTCTATAAAGATTTTCTGTGATAGTCAAAGTGCTATTCACTTGGCTAAAAATCCAGCTTATCACAGTAAGACAAAACATATTCCTGTAAAATATCATTTTGTAAGACATGTTATTGATGAAGGTGGAGTGGTTCTTGAAAAGGTCCACACTCAAAAGAATAGTGCAGACATGTTCACGAAGACAGTTACTTCAGAGAAGCTACGGTGGTGCTTAGCTTCTCTAGGCTTGCAAGAAAAGTGATCAATAGAGCAATGAGCAATGGTATCAGGTAAATTGTTGTCAAGGTGGAGATTGTTAGAAACGGATGACAACCGGCTATGACGGTAACTATGTAACTGACTAACTAAATATGCAGTTATTAGTAACCGTGTAAAAAATGTATATGTTTCTTGTATTCTCGTAAGAGAAGATATTGGAGAGTTGTGAGTTGTTGTTAATCTTCAGATTCTGAATAATAAGATACCGATACCATTGCTCCGTGGATGTTTCCCTAAGAGAGGGTTTTACCACGTAAATCTCTGCGTATATCTCATGTGTGTGTATTTATTTCCTTTCTTGTTTTATTTGCTTCCGCTGCATATTGTATTTTGTGGCTGCTAGATCCAACAAGTGGTATCAGAGCTTGGTAGAAAGCCACAGAGAACGAGAAAGCTGAGTAATCATTGTTTCAAGAAATTTTAATTCGGGTCAAAAGTTACCGGAGGAGAAAAGTTGAAGCCCTGTGCAAAGGAGCGGTAATATTAAACTACCGCGGGTCCATTGCTTACCCAGGCGCGGTAGTGTTGAGGCACACTTACGAGGTTAAAATTTTGGAAATTGCCGCGGCACTCAACCATCGCGAGGAGCGGTACTGTTTTTTTTGTTTGAGGTAAAAACGTGAATAGTTATTCTCTTTGAAATTTCAAGTGAAAGAAAATTGACGCCGAATATTTGAAATGTCAAATGCTTTGAGATATAAAGCATATGGTGTGAAATGCTTTGAGATATAAAGCATATGGTAATTAAAGTGAAAATTGACGCAAGAATTGAAATGTGAAATGCTTTTGAGATATAACGCATATGGTGGATGGGAGTTATAAGGAATACCTTATTTGTAAGATTTTTTTTTTACGAAAAGATTAAAGTGGGAGGTATAAGGTATTTGTTATAATATTTAATTTGGGTCATTAATCCTTTGTTATCCATTATATATAATTTTTTAAAAGGCTTGGAGTTTTTTAAGTTTTTTTTTTAATTCGGTTTCTTGAGAAAATGGCAAAAACGCAGAGTGTTAAGTTTGAAATTGAGAAGTTCAATGGGAGCAATAATTTCGAGTTGTGGAAGGTCAAGATGCGGGATATGCTCGTGCAGCAAGGAGTGGCGAAGGCACTGGCAGGGAAAATAAAGAAACCCGCAGATATTTCAGATGGAGACTGGAGCGAGATGGATGAAAGAGCTCTCAGTGCTATTCGTCTGTGCTTGGCCGACGATGTTTTATTTAACATCGTGTCTGAAACTACAGCAGCAGGTCTCTGGACAAAGTTGGAAAGTTTGTACATGACTAAATCCTTGACGAATAAAATCCTCCTGAAGCGGCAGTTGTTTACCTTGCGTATGAAAGAAGGTACAAAGATTTCTGAACATTTGAATGCGTTCAATACTCTTATTTGTCAGTTGACTAGTATGGAAGATATTATTAAATCTGAAGACAAGGCGATTTTACTATTGTGCTCTCTGCCTGAGTCGTGGGCACATTTTGTAACCTCTATCAGTTTTAGTTCTACTGAGTCTATTACCTTCGATGAAGTTGTGGGAGCCTTACTTTCTGAGGAAACTCGAAAGAAATCTAGTCTTGAAACCTCGACATCAGAAGTAATGGTGGCCAGAGGAAGAACCAGTGAAAGAGGACAACATTCAAAGGGTACATCAAGGTCAAAGTCGAAGGGAAAAAAGAGTAAATTGAAGTGCTGGTACTGCAATAAAGCAGGACATCTGAAGAAGGATTGTTGGAAACGCAAGCGAGCTTCTGAGGAGGAGGACTCTACAAAGGAGGCGAACATAGCTGAGAATGATTCAGGTATGATCGATGAGGTATTATCTACATATACTGTTTCACAATACCATTCTGACTGGTTAATTGATTCTGGAGCATCTCACCACACGTGTCTTCATAGAAATTGGTATTCGTCATATCAATCTATAGATGACGGGGTAGTTTATATGGGAAATAATGTTACATGTAAAACTGTTGGGGTAGGGAGTATCAGAATTAAAATGTATGATGGGACTGTTAGGACTCTAACAGATGTGAGACATGTACCTGAATTAAGGAAGAACTTGATATCAATGGGAGTTCTTGATGATGCTGGTTACAAGTTTACAGTTCAAGGTGGAGTTATGAAGATATCGAAAGGTATCTTGGTTGTTATGAAAGCAAACCGAGTTGGGAACCTGTATAGACTTGAAGGGAGGACGGAAGTTGATCACGCAACAGTAGCATCAGTTGGTGCAGCAGCAGACATCACTCGTCTATGGCATCAGTGGTTAGGTCATATCAGCGAAAGAGGTATGAAGGTACTTGCTGATCGAAAGTTGCTTCCTAGTTTAAAATCTGTAGATTTGAAGTTTTGTGAGCACTGTATTTATGGTAAACAGGATAGACAAAAATTTAAATCTGGAAAACATATGAGTAAAGGTATCCTAGAATACATACATTCTGATCTTTGGGGTCCATCTCCAAAAATTTCTTATGGGGGATCGTCATATTTCGTCAGTTTTATAGATGATTACTCGAGGAAAGTTTGGATCTATTTATTGAAGAGAAAAGCTGATGTTTTTGATATATTTAAGCAGTTTAGAGCTTTGGTTGAAAAGAGCACTGGCAGGTTCATTAAATGTCTTAGAACAGATAATGGAACCGAATTTACTTCGAAGGAGTTTGATAATTATTGCAAGCAGGATGGGATTGAGAGGCATAAGACCACTATTTACACTCCGCAGCAGAACGGCGTTGTTGAACGCATGAACATGACTCTTCTTGAAAGAGCAAGGAGTATGCTCAGTAATGCAAAGTTGCAGCAGGAATTGTGGGGAGAGGCATTTCTTACAGCTTGTTACCTGGTCAATCGATCACCATCAACAGCAATTGACTGCAAAATTCCAGAAGAGGTATGGACAGGTCAATCATGTGATTATTCTAATCTTAGAGTATTTGGTTGTGAAGCCTATGCACTTATTCTGAAAAATCAGCGTTCCAAACTAGATCCTAAGTCAAGAAAATTGATCTTTGTTGGATATGGTGATGGTGTTAAGGGATATAGGATGTGGATTCCTACTGTCCACAAAATCATCATAAACAGAGATGTAAAATTTGATGAACTTTCTCTGACAAATTTAGATGTAAGTAATGATTTGAAACAGGCTAATGTACCACACTTTCAGCAAATTCAGTTTGATACTCAGTCATCTGTGAGGGGGACTCATGAGGATGTCCAGGAAGAGGATATTCATGAGCACACTCCTCAAGAAGAGGATGAGCAAACAGAAATAGAAGAAATACCACAGCAAACTCTACGGAGATCTACGCGGAACAGAACTTTTCCAAAGAGGTATGATGATTTCGTTTTCATTTCTAATGAAGGAGAACCTGACAGTTATAAGGAAGCATTAGTAGTGTCTGACAGTGACAAATGGAAACGTGCAATGAAAGAAGAAATGGATTCTTTGGCAAAGAACAAAACGTGGGATATTGTAGAACTTCCAGAGAGTAGGAAAGTGGTTGGCTGCAAATGGGTGTACAAACTGAAGAAAGGTGCTGATGAAACTGTTCCGAAGTACAAAGCGAGACTGGTTGCAAAAGGATTTTCTCAGAAAGCAGGTATTGACTTTCATGAGATTTTTTCACCAGTTGTAAAACTTGTTTCTATCAGAATTTTGTTAGCACTAGTTGCTTTATATGATTTGGAGTTAGAGCAGCTAGATGTCAAAACAGCTTTCTTACATGGAGATTTAGATGAAGAAATTTTCATGGAACAACCAGAAGGGTTCGTTCAAAATCGCAACAAGAGGTTTGTTTGCAAGCTCAAAAAATCATTGTATGGCCTGAGGCAGTCTCCCAGGCAATGGTACAAGAAGTTTGATTCTTTCATGGTGAGTCAGAATTTTACCAGGAGTGAGTATGATCATTGTGTGTACTTTAAAAAGTTGGAAAATGACATGTTCATTATTTTGGTATTGTATGTTGATGATATGCTTGTCGCAAGCAAGAGCATGTTTGAAATCAGCAGGTTAAAGGCTCAGTTGGCTAGGACGTTTGATATGAAGGATCTAGGAGCAGCAAATCAGATCTTGGGCATGCAGATACACAGAGACAGGAAAAATGGCAAGCTGTGGTTATCACAAAAGAAGTATGTGGAGAAAATACTTCAGAAATTCGGTATGGATAAGGTGAAACCTTCTAGTATCCCTTTAGCTTCTCATTTCAAGCTTTCTTCAGGTTTGAGTCCTAAAAATGATGAAGAAAAGCAGTATATGTCTCGTGTACCATATGCTAATGCAGTAGGAAGTTTGATGTATGCGATGATAAGTACAAGACCAGATATTTCACATGCAGTTGGTGTTGTCAGTAGATACATGGCAAATCCAGGAAAAGAGCATTGGGCAGCAGTGAAATGGGTGCTTCGGTATCTTAGAGGCACAAGTGACTATTGTATCACTTTTGATGGTTGCAGTGATAAAGTCTGTGGTTATGTTGATTCTGATTTTGCAGGTGATTTGGACAAAAGGAGGTCCACTTCAGGTTATGTTTTTACTCTTGCAGGTGGAGCTATTAGTTGGATGTCAAAGCTTCAGAATATTGTTGCTTTATCTACTACAGAGGCAGAATATATAGCTGCTTCACATGCTTGCAAAGAGGCAGTCTGGTTAAAAGGTTTGCTGGGTGAGTTAGGAAAGGTTCAGAACTCTATAAAGATTTTCTGTGATAGTCAAAGTGCTATTCACTTGGCTAAAAATCCAGCTTATCACAGTAAGACAAAACATATTCCTGTAAAATATCATTTTGTAAGACATGTTATTGATGAAGGTGGAGTGGTTCTTGAAAAGGTCCACACTCAAAAGAATAGTGCAGACATGTTCACGAAGACAGTTACTTCAGAGAAGCTACGGTGGTGCTTAGCTTCTCTAGGCTTGCAAGAAAAGTGATCAATAGAGCAATGAGCAATGGTATCAGGTAAATTGTTGTCAAGGTGGAGATTGTTAGAAACGGGTGACAACCGGCTATGACGGTAACTATGTAACTGACTAACTAAATATGCAGTTATTAGTAACCGTGTAAGAAATGTATATGTTTCTTGTATTCTCGTAAGAGAAGATATTGGAGAGTTGTGAGTTGTTGTAAATCTTCAGATTCTGAATAATAAGATACCGATACCATTGCTCCGTGGATGTTTCCCTAAGAGAGGGTTTTACCACGTAAATCTCTGCGTATATCTCATGTGTGTGTATTTATTTCCTTTCTTGTTTTATTTGCTTCCGCTGCATATTGTATTTTGTGGCTGCTAGATCCAACAAGTGGTATTAGAGCTTGGTAGAAAGCCACAGAGAACGAGAAAGCTGAGTAATCATTGTTTCAAGAAATTTTAATTCGGGTCAAAAGTTACCGGAGGAGAAAAGTTGAAGCCCTGTGCAAAGGAGCGGTAATATTAAACTACCGCGGGTCCATTGCTTACCCAGGCGCGGTAGTGTTGAGGCACACTTACGAGGTTAAAATTTTGGAAATTGCCGCGGCACTCAACCATCGCGAGGAGCGGTACTGTTTTTTTTGTTTGAGGTAAAAACGTGAATAGTTATTCTCTTTGAAATTTCAAGTGAAAGAAAATTGACGCCGAATATTTGAAATGTCAAATGCTTTGAGATATAAAGCATATGGTGTGAAATGCTTTGAGATATAAAGCATATGGTAATTAAAGTGAAAATTGACGCAAGATTTGAAATGTGAAATGCTTTTGAGATATAACGCATATGGTGGATGGGAGTTATAAGGAATACCTTATTTGTAAGATTTTTTTTTTACGAAAAGATTAAAGTGGGAGGTATAAGGTATTTGTTATAATATTTAATTTGGGTCATTAATCCTTTGTTATCCATTATATATAATTTTTTAAAAGGCTTGGAGTTTTTTAAGTTTTTTTTTTAATTCGGTTTCTTGAGAAAATGGCAAAAACGCAGAGTGTTAAGTTTGAAATTGAGAAGTTCAATGGGAGCAATAATTTCGAGTTGTGGAAGGTCAAGATGCGGGATATGCTCGTGCAGCAAGGAGTGGCGAAGGCACTGGCAGGGAAAATAAAGAAACCCGCAGATATTTCAGATGGAGACTGGAGCGAGATGGATGAAAGAGCTCTCAGTGCTATTCGTCTGTGCTTGGCCGACGATGTTTTATTTAACATCGTGTCTGAAACTACAGCAGCAGGTTTCTGGACAAAGTTGGAAAGTTTGTACATGACTAAATCCTTGACGAATAAAATCCTCCTGAAGCGGCAGTTGTTTACCTTGCGTATGAAAGAAGGTACAAAGATTTCTGAACATTTGAATGCGTTCAATACTCTTATTTGTCAGTTGACTAGTATGGAAGATATTATTAAATCTGAAGACAAGGCAATTTTACTGTTGTGCTCTCTGCCTGATTCGTGGGAACATTTTGTAACCTCTATCAGTTTTAGTTCTACTGAGTCTATTACCTTCGATGAAGTTGTGGGAGCCTTACTTTCTGAGGAAACTCGAAAGAAATCTAGTCTTGAAACCTCGACATCAGAAGTAATGGTGGCCAGAGGAAGAACCAGTGAAAGAGGACAACATTCAAAGGGTACATCAAGGTCAAAGTCGAAGGGAAAAAAGAGTAAATTGAAGTGCTGGTACTGCAATAAAGCAGGACATCTGAAGAAGGATTGTTGGAAACGCAAGCGAGCTTCTGAGGAGGAGGACTCTACAAAGGAGGCGAACATAGCTGAGAATGATTCAGGTATGATTGATGAGGGATTATCTACATCTACTGTTTCACAATACCATTCTGACTGGTTAATTGATTCTGGAGCATCTCACCACACGTGTCTTCATAGAAATTGGTATTCGTCATATCAATCTATAGATGACGGGGTAGTTTATATGGGAAATAATGTTACATGTAAAATTGTTGGGGTAGGGAGTATAAGAATTAAAATGTATGATGGGACTGTTAGGACTCTAACAGATGTGAGACATGTACCTGAATTAAGGAAGAACTTGATATCAATGGGAGTTCTTGATGATGCTGGTTACAAGTTTACAGTTCAAGGTGGAGTTATGAAGATATCGAAAGGTATCTTGGTTGTTATGAAAGCAAACCGAGTTGGGAACCTGTATAGACTTGAAGGGAGGACGGAAGTTGATCACGCAACAGTAGCATCAGTTGGTGCAGCAGCAGACATCACTCGTCTATCGCATCAGTGGTTAGGTCATATCAGCGAAAGAGGTATGAAGGTACTTGCTGATCGAAAGTTGCTTCCTAGTTTAAAATCTGTAGATTTGAAGTTTTGTGAGCACTGTATTTATGGTAAACAGGCTAGACAAAAATTTAAATCTGGAAAACATATGAGTAAAGGTATCCTAGAATACATACATTCTGATCTTTGGGGTCCATCTCCAAAAATTTCTTATGGGGGATCGTCATATTTCGTCAGTTTTATAGATGATTACTCGAGGAAAGTTTGGATCTATTTATTGAAGAGAAAAGCTGATGTTTTTGATATATTTAAGCAGTTTAGAGCTTTGGTTGAAAAGAGCACTGGCAGGTTCATTAAATGTCTTAGAACAGATAATGGAACCGAATTTACTTCGAAGGAGTTTGATAATTATTGCAAGCAGGATGGGATTGAGAGGCATAAGACCACTGTTTACACTCCGCAGCAGAACGGCATTGCTGAACGCATGAACAGGACTCTTCTTGAAAGAGCAAGGAGTATGCTCAGTAATGCAAAGTTGCAGCAGGAATTGTGGGGAGAGGCATTGCTTACAGCTTGTTACCTGGTCAATCGATCACCATCAACAGCAATTGACTGCAAAATTCCAGAAGAGGTATGGACAGGTCAATCATGTGATTATTCTAATCTTAGAGTATTTGGTTGTGAAGCCTATGCACTTATTCCGAAAAATCAGCGTTCCAAACTAGATCCTAAGTCAAGAAAATTGATCTTTGTTGGATATGGTGATGGTGTTAAGGGATATAGGTTGTGGAATCCTACTGTCCACAAAATCATCATAAACAGAGATGTAAAATTTGACGAACTTTCTCTGACAAATTTAGATGTAAGTAATGATTTGAAACAGGCTAATGTACCACACTTTCAGCAAATTCAGTTTGATACTCAGTCATCTGTGAGGGGGACTCATGAGGATGTCCAGGAAGAGGATATTCATGAGGACACTCCTCAAGAAGAGGATGAGCAAACAGAAATAGAAGAAATACCACAGCAAACTCTACGGAGATCTACGCGGAACAGAACTTTTCCAAAGAGGTATGATGATTTCGTTTTCATTTCTAATGAAGGAGAACCTGACAGTTATAAGGAAGCATTAGAAGTGTCTGACAGTGACAAATGGAAACGTGCAATGAAAGAAGAAATGGATTCTTTGGCAAAGAACAAAACGTGGGATATTGTAGAACTTCCAGAGAGTAGGAAAGTGGTTGGCTGCAAATGGGTGTACAAACTGAAGAAAGGTGCTGATGAAACTGTTCCGAAGTACAAAGCGAGACTGGTTGCAAAAGGATTTTCTCAGAAAGCAGGTATTGACTTTCATGAGATTTTTTCACCAGTTGTAAAACTTGTTTCTATCAGAATTTTGTTAGCACTAGTTGCTTTATATGATTTGGAGTTAGAGCAGCTAGATGTCAAAACAGCTTTCTTACATGGAGATTTAGATGAAGAAATTTTCATGGAACAACCAGAAGGGTTCGTTCAAAATCGCAACAAGAGGTTTGTTTGCAAGCTCAAAAAATCATTGTATGGCCTGAGGCAGTCTCCCAGGCAATGGTACAAGAAGTTTGATTCTTTCATGGTGAGTCAGAATTTTACCAGGAGTGAGTATGATCATTGTGTGTACTTTAAAAAGTTGGAAAATGACATGTTCATTATTTTGGTATTGTATGTTGATGATATGCTTGTCGCAAGCAAGAGCATGTTTGAAATCAGCAGGTTAAAGGCTCAGTTGGCTAGGACGTTTGATATGAAGGATCTAGGAGTAGCAAATCAGATCTTGGGCATGCAGATACACAGAGACAGGAAAAATGGCAAGCTGTGGTTATCACAAAAGAAGTATGTGGAGAAAATACTTCAGAAATTCGGTATGGATAAGGTGAAACCTTCTAGTATCCCTTTAGCTTCTCATTTCAAGCTTTCTTCAGGTTTGAGTCCTAAAAGTGATGAAGAAAAGCAGTATATGTCTCGTGTACCATATGCTAATGCAGTAGGAAGTTTGATGTATGCGATGATAAGTACAAGACCAGATATTTCACATGCAGTTGGTGTTGTCAGTAGATACATGGCAAATCCAGGAAAAGAGCATTGGGCAGCAGTGAAATGGGTGCTTCGGTATCTTAGAGGCACAAGTGACTATTGTATCACTTTTGATGGTTGCAGTGATAAAGTCTGTGGTTATGTTGATTCTGATTTTGCAGGTGATTTGGACAAAAGGAGGTCCACTTCAGGTTATGTTTTTACTCTTGCAGGTGGAGCTATTAGTTGGATGTCAAAGCTTCAGAATATTGTTGCTTTATCTACTACAGAGGCAGAATATATAGCTGCTTCACATGCTTGCAAAGAGGCAGTCTGGTTAAAAGGTTTGCTGGGTGAGTTAGGAAAGGTTCAGAACTCTATAAAGATTTTCTGTGATAGTCAAAGTGCTATTCACTTGGCTAAAAATCCAGCTTATCACAGTAAGACAAAACATATTCCTGTAAAATATCATTTTGTAAGACATGTTATTGATGAAGGTGGAGTGGTTCTTGAAAAGGTCCACACTCAAAAGAATAGTGCAGACATGTTCACGAAGACAGTTACTTCAGAGAAGCTACGGTGGTGCTTAGCTTCTCTAGGCTTGCAAGAAAAGTGATCAATAGAGCAATGAGCAATGGTATCAGGTAAATTGTTGTCAAGGTGGAGATTGTTAGAAACGGGTGACAACCGGCTATGACGGTAACTATGTAACTGACTAACTAAATATGCAGTTATTAGTAACCGTGTAAGAAATGTATATGTTTCTTGTATTCTCGTAAGAGAATATATTGGAGAGTTGTGAGTTGTTGTAAATCTTCAGATTCTGAATAATAAGATACCGATACCATTGCTCTGTGGATGTTTCCCTAAGAGAGGGTTTTACCACGTAAATCTCTGCGTATATCTCATGTGTGTGTATTTATTTCCTTTCTTGTTTTATTTGCTTCCGCTGCTTATTGTATTTTGTGGCTGCTAGATCCAACAAGTGGTATCAGAGCTTGGTAGAAAGCCACAGAGAACGAGAAAGCTGAGTAATCATTGTTTCAAGAAATTTTAATTCGGGTCAAAAGTTACCGGAGGAGAAAAGTTGAAGCCCTGTGCAAAGGAGCGGTAATATTAAACTACCGCGGGTCCATTGCTTACCCAGGCGCGGTAGTGTTGAGGCACACTTACGAGGTTAAAATTTTGGAAATTGCCGCGGCACTCAACCATCGCGAGGAGCGGTACTGTTTTTTTTGTTTGAGGTAAAAACGTGAATAATTATTCTCTTTGAAATTTCAAGTGAAAGAAAATTGACGCCGAATATTTGAAATGTCAAATGCTTTGAGATATAAAGCATATGGTGTGAAATGCTTTGAGATATAAAGCATATGGTAATTAAAGTGAAAATTGACGCAAGATTTGAAATGTGAAATGCTTTTGAGATATAACGCATATGGTGGATGGGAGTTATAAGGAATACCTTATTTGTAAGATTTTTTTTTTACGAAAAGATTAAAGTGGGAGGTATAAGGTATTTGTTATAATATTTAATTTGGGTCATTAATCCTTTGTTATCCATTATATATAATTTTTTAAATGGCTTGGAGTTTTTTAAGTTTTTTTTTTAATTCGGTTTCTTGAGAAAATGGCAAAAACGCAGAGTGTTAAGTTTGAAATTGAGAAGTTCAATGGGAGCAATAATTTCGAGTTGTGGAAGGTCAAGATGCGGGATATGCTCGTGCAGTAAGGAGTGGCGAAGGCACTGGCAGGGAAAATAAAGAAACCCGCAGATATTTCAGATGGAGACTGGAGCGAGATGGATGAAAGAGCTCTCAGTGCTATTCGTCTGTGCTTGGCCGACGATGTTTTATTTAACATCGTGTCTGAAACTACAGCAGCAGGTCTCTGGACAAAGTTGGAAAGTTTGTACATGACTAAATCCTTGACGAATAAAATCCTCCTGAAGCGGCAGTTGTTTACCTTGCGTATGAAAGAAGGTACAAAGATTTCTGAACATTTGAATGCGTTCAATACTCTTATTTGTGAGTTGACTAGTATGGAAGATATTATTAAATCTGAAGACAAGGCGATTTTACTATTGTGCTCTCTGCCTGAGTCGTGGGCACATTTTGTAACCTCTATCAGTTTTAGTTCTACTGAGTCTATTACCTTCGATGAAGTTGTGGGAGCCTTACTTTCTGAGGAAACTCGAAAGAAATCTAGTCTTGAAACCTCGACATCAGAAGTAATGGTGGCCAGAGGAAGAACCAGTGAAAGAGGACAACATTCAAAGGGTACATCAAGGTCAAAGTCGAAGGGAAAAAAGAGTAAATTGAAGTGCTGGTACTGCAATAAAGCAGGACATCTGAAGAAGGATTGTTGGAAACGCAAGCGAGCTTCTGAGGAGGAGGACTCTACAAAGGAGGCGAACATAGCTGAGAATGATTCAGGTATGATCGATGAGGTATTATCTACATCTACTGTTTCACAATACCATTCTGACTGGTTAATTGATTCTGGAGCATCTCACCACACGTGTCTTCATAGAAATTGGTATTCGTCATATCAATCTATAGATGACGGGGTAGTTTATATGGGAAATAATGTTACATGTAAAACTGTTGGGGTAGGGAGTATAAGAATTAAAATGTATGATGGGACTGTTAGGACTCTAACAGATGTGAGACATGTACCTGAATTAAGGAAGAACTTGATATCAATGGGAGTTCTTGATGATGCTGGTTACAAGTTTACAGTTCAAGGTGGAGTTATGAAGATATCGAAAGGTATCTTGGTTGTTATGAAAGCAAACCGAGTTGGGAACCTGTATAGACTTGAAGGGAGGACGGAAGTTGATCACGCAACAGTAGCATCAGTTGGTGCAGCAGCAGACATCACTCGTCTATGGCATCAGTGGTTAGGTCATATCAGCGAAAGAGGTATGAAGGTACACTGCTGATCGAAAGTTGCTTCCTAGTTTAAAATCTGTAGATTTGATGTTTTGTGAGCACTGTATTTATGGTAAACATGCTAGACAAAAACTTAAATCTGGAAAACATATGAGTAAAGGTATCCTAGAATACATACATTCTGATCTTTGGGGTCCATCTCCAAAAATTTCTTATGGGGGATCGTCATATTTCGTCAGTTTTATAGATGATTACTCGAGGAAAGTTTGGATCTATTTATTGAAGAGAAAAGCTGATGTTTTTGATATATTTAAACAGTTTAGAGCTTTGGTTGAAAAGAGCACTGGCAGGTTCATTAAATGTCTTAGAACAGATAATGGAACCGAATTTACTTCGAAGGAGTTTGATAATTATTGGAAGCAGGATGGGATTGAGAGGCATAAGACCACTGTTTACACTCCGCAGTAGAACGGCGTTGCTGAACGCATGAACAGGACTCTTCTTGAAAGAGCAAGGAGTATGCTCAGTAATGCAAAGTTGCAGCAGGAATTGTGGGGAGAGGCATTGCTTACAGCTTGTTACCTGGTCAATCGATCACCATCAACAGCAATTGACTGCAAAATTCCAGAAGAGGTATGGACAGGTCAATCATGTGATTATTCTAATCTTAGAGTATTTGGTTGTGAAGCCTATGCACTTATTCCGAAAAATCAGCGTTCCAAACTAGATCCTAAGTCAAGAAAATTGATCTTTGTTGGATATGGTGATGGTGTTAAGGGATATAGGTTGTGGAATCCTACTGTCCACAAAATCATCATAAACAGAGATGTAAAATTTGATGAACTTTCTCTGACAAATTTAGATGTAAGTAATGATTTGAAACAGGCTAATGTACCACACTTTCAGCAAATTCAGTTTGATACTCAGTCATCTGTGAGGGGGACTCATGAGGATGTCCAGGAAGAGGATATTCATGAGGACACTCCTCAAGAAGAGGATGAGCAAACAGAAATAGAAGAAATACCACAGCAAACTCTACGGAGATCTACGCGGAACAGAACTTTTCCAAAGAGGTATGATGATTTCGTTTTCATTTCTAATGAAGGAGAACCTGACAGTTATAAGGAAGCATTAGAAGTGTCTGACAGTGACAAATGGAAACGTGCAATGAAAGAAGAAATGGATTCTTTGGCAAAGAACAAAACGTGGGATATTGTAGAACTTCCAGAGAGTAGGAAAGTGGTTGGCTGCAAATGGGTGTACAAACTGAAGAAAGGTGCTGATGAAACTGTTCCGAAGTACAAAGCGAGACTGGTTGCAAAAGGATTTTCTCAGAAAGCAGGTATTGACTTTCATGAGATTTTTTCACCAGTTGTAAAACTTGTTTCTATCAGAATTTTGTTAGCACTAGTTGCTTTATATGATTTGGAGTTAGAGCAGCTAGATGTCAAAACAGCTTTCTTACATGGAGATTTAGATGAAGAAATTTTCATGGAACAACCAGAAGGGTTCGTTCAAAATCGCAACAAGAGGTTTGTTTGCAAGCTCAAAAAATCATTGTATGGCCTGAGGCAGTCTCCCAGGCAATGGTACAAGAAGTTTGATTCTTTCATGGTGAGTCAGAATTTTACCAGGAGTGAGTATGATCATTGTGTGTACTTTAAAAAGTTGGAAAATGACATGTTCATTATTTTGGTATTGTATGTTGATGATATGCTTGTCGCAAGCAAGAGCATGTTTGAAATCAGCAGGTTAAAGGCTCAGTTGGCTAGGACGTTTGATATGAAGGATCTAGGAGCAGCAAATCAGATCTTGGGCATGCAGATACACAGAGACAGGAAAAATGGCAAGCTGTGGTTATCACAAAAGAAGTATGTGGAGAAAATACTTCAGAAATTCGGTATGGATAAGGTGAAACCTTCTAGTATCCCTTTAGCTTCTCATTTCAAGCTTTCTTCAGGTTTGAGTCCTAAAAATGATGAAGAAAAGCAGTATATGTCTCGTGTACCATATGCTAATGCAGTAGGAAGTTTGATGTATGCGATGATAAGTACAAGACCAGATATTTCACATGCAGTTGGTGTTGTCAGTAGATACATGGCAAATCCAGGAAAAGAGCATTGGGCAGCAGTGAAATGGGTGCTTCGGTATCTTAGAGGCACAAGTGACTATTGTATCACTTTTGATGGTTGCAGTGATAAAGTCTGTGGTTATGTTGATTCTGATTTTGCAGGTGATTTGGACAAAAGGAGGTCCACTTCAGGTTATGTTTTTACTCTTGCAGGTGGAGCTATTAGTTGGATGTCAAAGCTTCAGAATATTGTTGCTTTATCTACTACAGAGGCAGAATATATAGCTGCTTCACATGCTTGCAAAGAGGCAGTCTGGTTAAAAGGTTTGCTGGGTGAGTTAGGAAAGGTTCAGAACTCTATAAAGATTTTCTGTGATAGTCAAAGTGCTATTCACTTGGCTAAAAATCCAGCTTATCACAGTAAGACAAAACATATTCCTGTAAAACATCATTTTGTAAGACATGTTATTGATGAAGGTGGAGTGGTTCTTGAAAAGGTCCACACTCAAAAGAATAGTGCAGACATGTTCACGAAGACAGTTACTTCAGAGAAGCTACGGTGGTGCTTAGCTTCTCTAGGCTTGCAAGAAAAGTGATCAATAGAGCAATGAGCAATGGTATCAGGTAAATTGTTGTCAAGGTGGAGATTGTTAGAAACGGGTGACAACCGGCTATGACGGTAACTATGTAACTGACTAACTAAATATGCAGTTATTAGTAACCGTGTAAGAAATGTATATGTTTCTTGTATTCTCGTAAGAGAAGATATTGGAGAGTTGTGAGTTGTTGTAAATCTTCAGATTCTGAATAATAAGATACCGATACCATTGCTCCGTGGATGTTTCCCTAAGAGAGGGTTTTACCACGTAAATCTCTGCGTATATCTCATGTGTGTGTATTTATTTCCTTTCTTGTTTTATTTGCTTCCGCTGCATATTGTATTTTGTGGTTGCTAGATCCAACAAGTGGTATCAGAGCTTGGTAGAAAGCCACAGAGAACGAGAAAGATGAGTAATCATTGTTTCAAGAAATTTTAATTCGGGTCAAAAGTTACCGGAGGAGAAAAGTTGAAGCCCTGTGCAAAGGAGCGGTAATATTAAACTACCGCGGGTCCATTGCTTACCCAGGCGCGGTAGTGTTGAGGCACACTTACGAGGTTAAAATTTTGTAAATTGCCGTGGCACTCAACCATCGCGAGGAGCGGTACTGTTTTTTTTGTTTGAGGTAAAAACGTGAATAATTATTCTCTTTGAAATTTCAAGTGAAAGAAAATTGACGCCGAATATTTGAAATGTCAAATGCTTTGAGATATAAAGCATATGGTGTGAAATGCTTTGAGATATAAAGCATATGGTAATTAAAGTGAAAATTGACGCAAGATTTGAAATGTGAAATGCTTTTGAGATATAACGCATATGGTGGATGGGAGTTATAAGGAATACCTTATTTGTAAGATTTTTTTTTTACGAAAAGATTAAAGTGGGAGGTATAAGGTATTTGTTATAATATTTAATTTGGGTCATTAATCCTTTGTTATCCATTATATATAATTTTTTAAAAGGCTTGGAGTTTTTTAAGTTTTTTTTTTAATTCGGTTTCTTGAGAAAATGGCAAAAACGCAGAGTGTTAAGTTTGAAATTGAGAAGTTCAATGGGAGCAATAATTTCGAGTTGTGGAAGGTCAAGATGCGGGATATGCTCGTGCAGCAAGGAGTGGCGAAGGCACTGGCAGGGAAAATAAAGAAACCCGCAGATATTTCAGATGGAGACTGGAGCGAGATGGATGAAAGAGCTCTCAGTGCTATTCGTCTGTGCTTGGACGACGATGTTTTATTTAACATCGTGTCTGAAACTACAGTAGCAGGTCTCTGGACAAAGTTGGAAAGTCTGTACATGACTAAATCCTTGACGAATAAAATCCTCCTGAAGCGGCAGTTGTTTACCTTGCGTATGAAAGAAGGTACAAAGATTTCTGAACATTTGAATGCGTTCAATACTCTTATTTGTCAGTTGACTAGTATGGAAGATATTATTAAATCTGAAGACAAGGCGATTTTACTGTTGTGCTCTCTGCCTGAGTCGTGGGCACATTTTGTAACCTCTATCAGTTTTAGTTCTACTGAGTCTATTACCTTCGATGAAGTTGTGGGAGCCTTACTTTCTGAGGAAACTCGAAAGAAATCTAGTCTTGAAACCTCGACATCAGAAGTAATGGTGGCCAGAGGAAGAACCAGTGAAAGAGGACAACATTCAAAGGGTACATCAAGGTCAAAGTCGAAGGGCAAAAAGAGTAAATTGAAGTGCTGGTACTGCAATAAAGCAGGACATCTGAAGAAAGATTGTTGGAAACGCAAGCGAGCTTCTGAGGAGGAGGACTCTACAAAGGAGGCGAACATAGCTGAGAATGATTCAGGTATGATCGATGAGGTATTATCTACATCTACTGTTTCACAATACCATTCTGACTGGTTAATTGATTCTGGAGCATCTCACCACACGTGTCTTCATAGAAATTGGTATTCGTCATATCAATCTATAGATGACGGGGTAGTTTATATGGGAAATAATGTTACATGTAAAACTGTTGGGGCAGGGAGTATCAGAATTAAAATGTATGATGGGACTGTTAGGACTCTAACAGATTTGAGACATGTACCTGAATTAAGGAAGAACTTGATATCAATGGGAGTTCTTGATGATGCTGGTTACAAGTTTACAGTTCAAGGTGGAGTTATGAAGATATCGAAAGGTATCTTGGTTGTTATGAAAGCAAACCGAGTTGGGAACCTGTATAGACTTGAAGGGAGGACGGAAGTTGATCACGCAACAGTAGCATCAGTTGGTGCAGCAGCAGACATCACTCGTCTATGGCATCAGTGGTTAGGTCATATCAGCGAAAGAGGTATGAAGGTACTTGCTGATCGAAAGTTGCTTCCTAGTTTAAAATCTGTAGATTTGAAGTTTTGTGAGCACTGTATTTATGGTAAACAGGCTAGACAAAAATTTAAATCTGGAAAACATATGAGTAAAGGTATCCTAGAATACATACATTCTGATCTTTGGGGTCCATCTCCAAAAATTTCTTATGGGGGATCGTCATATTTCGTCAGTTTTATAGATGATTACTCGAGGAAAGTTTGGATCTATTTATTGAAGAGAAAAGCTGATGTTTTTGATATATTTAAGCAGTTTAGAGCTTTGGTTGAAAAGAGCACTGGCAGGTTCATTAAATGTCTTAGAACAGATAATGGAACCGAATTTACTTCGAAGGAGTTTGATAATTATTGCAAGCAGGATGGGATTGAGAGGCATAAGACCACTGTTTACACTCCGCAGCAGAACGGCGTTGCTGAACGCATGAACAGGACTCTTCTTGAAAGAGCAAGGAGTATGCTCAGTAATGCAAAGTTGCAGCAGGAATTGTGGGGAGAGGCATTGCTTACAGCTTGTTACCTGGTCAATCGATCACCATCAACAGCAATTGACTGCAAAATTCCAGAAGAGGTATGGACAGGTCAATCATGTGATTATTCTAATCTTAGAGTATTTGGTTGTGAAGCCTATGCACTTATTCCGAAAAATCAGCGTTCCAAACTAGATCCTAAGTCAAGAAAATTGATCTTTGTTGGATATGGTGATGGTGTTAAGGGATATAGGTTGTGGAATCCTACTGTCCACAAAATCATCATAAACAGAGATGTAAAATTTGATGAACTTTCTCTGACAAATTTAGATGTAAGTAATGATTTGAAACAGGCTAATGTACCACACTTTCAGCAAATTCAGTTTGATACTCAGTCATCTGTGAGGGGGACTCATGAGGATGTCCAGGAAGAGGATATTCATGAGGACACTCCTCAGGAAGAGCATGAGCAAACAGAAATAGAAGAAATACCACAGCAAACTCTACGGAGATCTACGCGGAACAGAACTTTTCCAAAGAGGTATGATGATTTCGTTTTCATTTCTAATGAAGGAGAACCTGACAGTTATAAGGAAGCATTAGAAGTGTCTGACAGTGACAAATGGAAACGTGCAATGAAAGAAGAAATGGATTCTTTGGCAAAGAACAAAACGTGGGATATTGTAGAACTTCCAGAGAGTAGGAAAGTGGTTGGCTGCAAATGGGTGTACAAACTGAAGAAAGGTGCTGATGAAACTGTTCCGAAGTACAAAGCGAGACTGGTTGCAAAAGGATTTTCTCAGAAAGCAGGTATTGACTTTCATGAGATTTTTTCACCAGTTGTAAAACTTGTTTCTATCAGAATTTTGTTAGCACTAGTTGCTTTATATGATTTGGAGTTAGAGCAGCTAGATGTCAAAACAGCTTTCTTACATGGAGATTTAGATGAGGAAATTTTCATGGAACAACCAGAAGGGTTCGTTCAAAATCGCAACAAGAGGTTTGTTTGCAAGCTCAAAAAATCATTGTATGGCCTGAGGCAGTCTCCCAGGCAATGGTACAAGAAGTTTGATTCTTTCATGGTGAGTCAGAATTTTACCAGGAGTGAGTATGATCATTGTGTGTACTTTAAAAAGTTGGAAAATGACATGTTCATTATTTTGGTATTGTATGTTGATGATATGCTTGTCGCAAGCAAGAGCATGTTTGAAATCAGCAGGTTAAAGGCTCAGTTGGCTAGGACGTTTGATATGAAGGATCTAGGAGCAGCAAATCAGATCTTGGGCATGCAGATACACAGAGACAGGAAAAATGGCAAGCTGTGGTTATCACAAAAGAAGTATGTGGAGAAAATACTTCAGAAATTCGGTATGGATAAGGTGAAACCTTCTAGTATCCCTTTAGCTTCTCATTTCAAGCTTTCTTCAGGTTTGAGTCCTAAAAATGATGAAGAAAAGCAGTATATGTCTCGTGTACCATATGCTAATGCAGTAGGAAGTTTGATGTATGCGATGATAAGTACAAGACCAGATATTTCACATGCAGTTGGTGTTGTCAGTAGATACATGGCAAATCCAGGAAAAGAGCATTGGGCAGCAGTGAAATGGGTGCTTCGGTATCTTAGAGGCACAAGTGACTATTGTATCACTTTTGATGGTTGCAGTGATAAAGTCTGTGGTTATGTTGATTCTGATTTTGCAGGTGATTTGGACAAAAGGAGGTCCACTTCAGGTTATGTTTTTACTCTTGCAGGTGGAGCTATTAGTTGGATGTCAAAGCTTCAGAATATTGTTGCTTTATCTACTACAGAGGCAGAATATATAGCTGCTTCACATGCTTGCAAAGAGGCAGTCTGGTTAAAAGGTTTGCTGGGTGAGTTAGGAAAGGTTCAGAACTCTATAAAGATTTTCTGTGATAGTCAAAGTGCTATTCACTTGGCTAAAAATCCAGCTTATCACAGTAAGACAAAACATATTCCTGTAAAACATCATTTTGTAAGACATGTTATTGATGAAGGTGGAGTGGTTCTTGAAAAGGTCCACACTCAAAAGAATAGTGCAGACATGTTCACGAAGACAGTTACTTCAGAGAAGCTACGGTGGTGCTTAGCTTCTCTAGGCTTGCAAGAAAAGTGATCAATAGAGCAATGAGCAATGGTATCAGGTAAATTGTTGTCAAGGTGGAGATTGTTAGAAACGGGTGACAACCGGCTATGACGGTAACTATGTAACTGACTAACTAAATATGCAGTTATTAGTAACCGTGTAAGAAATGTATATGTTTCTTGTATTCTCGTAAGAGAAGATATTGGAGAGTTGTGAGTTGTTGTAAATCTTCAGATTCTGAATAATAAGATACCGATACCATTGCTCTGTGGATGTTTCCCTAAGAGAGGGTTTTACCACGTAAATCTCTGCGTATATCTCATGTGTGTGTATTTATTTCCTTTCTTGTTTTATTTGCTTCCGCTGCATATTGTATTTTGTGGCTGCTAGATCCAACAAGTGGTATCAGAGCTTGGTAGAAAGCCACAGAGAACGAGAAAGCTGAGTAATCATTGTTTCAAGAAATTTTAATTCGGGTCAAAAGTTACCGGAGGAGAAAAGTTGAAGCCCTGTGCAAAGGAGCGGTAATATTAAACTACCGCGGGTCCATTGCTTACCCAGGCGCGGTAGTGTTGAGGCACACTTACGAGGTTAAAATTTTGGAAATTGCCGCGGCACTCAACCATCGCGAGGAGCGGTACTGTTTTTTTTGTTTGAGGTAAAAACGTGAATAGTTATTCTCTTTGAAATTTCAAGTGAAAGAAAATTGACGCCGAATATTTGAAATGTCAAATGCTTTGAGATATAAAGCATATGGTGTGAAATGCTTTGAGATATAAAGCATATGGTAATTAAAGTGAAAATTGACGCAAGATTTGAAATGTGAAATGCTTTTGAGATATAACGCATATGGTGGATGGGAGTTATAAGGAATACCTTATTTGTAAGATTTTTTTTTTACGAAAAGATTAAAGTGGGAGGTATAAGGTATTTGTTATAATATTTAATTTGGGTCATTAATCCTTTGTTATCCATTATATATAATTTTTTAAAAGGCTTGGAGTTTTTTAAGTTTTTTTTTTAATTCGGTTTCTTGAGAAAATGGCAAAAACGCAGAGTGTTAAGTTTGAAATTGAGAAGTTCAATGGGAGCAATAATTTCGAGTTGTGGAAGGTCAAGATGCGGGATATGCTCGTGCAGCAAGGAGTGGCGAAGGCACTGGCAGGGAAAATAAAGAAACCCGCAGATATTTCAGATGGAGACTGGAGCGAGATGGATGAAAGAGCTCTCAGTGCTATTCGTCTGTGCTTGGCCGACGATGTTTTATTTAACATCGTGTCTGAAACTACAGCAGCAGGTCTCTGGACAAAGTTGGAAAGTCTGTACATGACTAAATCCTTGACGAATAAAATCCTCCTGAAGCGGCAGTTGTTTACCTTGCGTATGAAAGAAGGTACAAAGATTTCTGAACAATTGAATGCGTTCAATACTCTTATTTGTCAGTTGACTAGTATGGAAGATATTATTAAATCTGAAGACAAGGCGATTTTACTGTTGTGCTCTCTGCCTGAGTCGTGGGCACATTTTGTAACCTCTATCAGTTTTAGTTCTACTGAGTCTATTACCTTCGATGAAGTTGTGGGAGCCTTACTTTCTGAGGAAACTCGAAAGAAATCTAGTCTTGAAACCTCGACATCAGAAGTAATGGTGGCCAGAGGAAGAACCAGTGAAAGAGGACAACATTCAAAGGGTACATCAAGGTCAAAGTCGAAGGGAAAAAAGAGTAAATTTAAGTGCTGGTACTGCAATAAAGCAGGACATCTGAAGAAAGATTGTTGGAAATGCAAGCGAGCTTCTGAGGAGGAGGACTCTACAAAGGAGGCGAACATAGCTGAGAATGATTCAGGTATGATCGATGAGGTATTATCTACATCTACTGTTTCACAATACCATTCTGAATGGTTAATTGATTCTGGAGCATCTCACCACACGTGTCTTCATAGAAATTGGTATTCGTCATATCAATCTATAGATGACGGGGTAGTTTATATGGGAAATAATGTTACATGTAAAACTGTTGGGGTAGGGAGTATAAGAATTAAAATGTATGATGGGACTGTTAGGACTCTAACAGATGTGAGACATGTACCTGAATTAAGGAAGAACTTGATATCAATGGGAGTTCTCGATGATGCTGGTTACAAGTTTACAGTTCAAGGTGGAGTTATGAAGATATCGAAAGGTATCTTGGTTGTTATAAAAGCAAACCGAGTTGGGAACCTGTATAGACTTGAAGGGAGGACGGAAGTTGATCACGCAACAGTAGCATCAGTTGGTGCAGCAGCAGACATCACTCGTCTATGGCATCAGTGGTTAGGTCATATCAGCGAAAGAGGTATGAAGATACTTGCTGATCGAAAGTTGCTTCCTAGTTTAAAATCTGTAGATTTGAAGTTTTGTGAGCACTGTATTTATGGTAAACAGGCTAGACAAAAATTTAAATCTGGAAAACATATGAGTAAAGGTATCCTAGAATACATACATTCTGATCTTTGGGGTCCATCTCCAAAAATTTCTTATGGGGGATCGTCATATTTCGTCAGTTTTATAGATGATTACTCGAGGAAAGTTTGGATCTATTTATTGAAGAGAAAAGCTGATGTTTTTGATATATTTAAGCAGTTTAGAGCTTTGGTTGAAAAGAGCACTGGCAGGTTCATTAAATGTCTTAGAACAGATAATGGAACCGAATTTACTTCGAAGGAGTTTGATAATTATTGCAAGCAGGATGGGATTGAGAGGCATAAGACCACTGTTTACACTCCGCAGCAGAACGGCGTTGCTGAATGCATGAACAGGACTCTTCTTGAAAGAGCAAGGAGTATGCTCAGTAATGCAAAGTTGCAGCAGGAATTGTGGGGAGAGGCATTGCTTACAGCTTGTTACCTGGTCAATCGATCACCATCAACAGCAATTGACTGCAAAATTCCAGAAGAGGTATGGACAGGTCAATCATGTGATTATTCTAATCTTAGAGTATTTGGTTGTGAAGCCTATGCACTTATTCCGAAAAATCAGCGTTCCAAACTAGATCTTAAGTCAAGAAAATTGATCTTTGTTGGATATGGTGATGGTGTTAAGGGATATAGGTTGTGGAATCCTACTGTCCACAAAATCATCATAAACAGAGATGTAAAATTTGATGAACTTTCTCTGACAAATTTAGATGTAAGTAATGATTTGAAACAGGCTAATGTACCACACTTTCAGCAAATTCAGTTTGATACTCAGTCATCTGTGAGGGGGACTCATGAGGATGTCCAGGAAGAGGATATTCATGAGGACACTCCTCAGGAAGAGGATGAGCAAACAGAAATAGAAGAAATACCACAGCAAACTCTACGGAGATCTACGCGGAACAGAACTTTTCCAAAGAGGTATGATGATTTCGTTTTCATTTCTAATGAAGGAGAACCTGACAGTTATAAGGAAGCATTAGAAGTGTCTGACAGTGACAAATGGAAACGTGCAATGAAAGAAGAAATGGATTCTTTGGCAAAGAACAAAACGTGGGATATTGTAGCACTTCCAGAGAGTAGGAAAGTGGTTGGCTGCAAATGGGTGTACAAACTGAAGAAAGGTGTTGATGAAACTGTTCCGAAGTACAAAGCGAGACTGGTTGCAAAAGGATTTTCTCAGAAAGCAGGTATTGACTTTCATGAGATTTTTTCACCAGTTGTAAAACTTGTTTCTATCAGAATTTTGTTAGCACTAGTTGCTTTATATGATTTGGAGTTAGAGCAGCTAGATGTCAAAACAGCTTTCTTACATGGAGATTTAGATGAAGAAATTTTCATGGAACAACCAGAAGGGTTCGTTCAAAATCGCAACAAGAGGTTTGTTTGCAAGCTCAAAAAATCATTGTATGGCCTGAGGCAGTCTCCCAGGCAATGGTACAAGAAGTTTGATTCTTTCATGGTGAGTCAGAATTTTACCAGGAGTGAGTATGATCATTGTGTGTACTTTAAAAAGTTGGAAAATGACATGTTCATTATTTTGGTATTGTATGTTGATGATATGCTTGTCGCAAGCAAGAGCATGTTTGAAATCAGCAGGTTAAAGGCTCAGTTGGCTAGGACGTTTGATATGAAGGATCTAGGAGCAGCAAATCAGATCTTGGGCATGCAGATACACAGAGACAGGAAAAATGGCAAGCTGTGGTTATCACAAAAGAAGTATGTGGAGAAAATACTTCAGAAATTCGGTATGGATAAGGTGAAACCTTCTAGTATCCCTTTAGCTTCTCATTTCAAGCTTTCTTCAGGTTTGAGTCCTAAAAATGATGAAGAAAAGCAGTATATGTCTCGTGTACCATATGCTAATGCAGTAGGAAGTTTGATGTATGCGATGATAAGTACAAGACCAGATATTTCACATGCAGTTGGTGTTGTCAGTAGATACATGGCAAATCCAGGAAAAGAGCATTGGGCAGCAGTGAAATGGGTGCTTCGGTATCTTAGAGGCACAAGTGACTATTGTATCACTTTTGATGGTTGCAGTGATAAAGTCTGTGGTTATGTTGGTTCTGATTTTGCAGGTGATTTGGACAAAAGGAGGTCCACTTCAGGTTATGTTTTTACTCTTGCAGGTGGAGCTATTAGTTGGATGTCAAGGCTTCAGAATATTGTTGCTTTATCTACTACAGAGACAGAATATATAGCTGCTTCACATGCTTGCAAAGAGGCAGTCTGGTTAAAAGGTTTGCTGGGTGAGTTAGGAAAGGTTCAGAACTCTATAAATATTTTATGTGATAGTCAAAGTGCTATTCACTTGGCTAAAAATCCAGGTTATCACAGTAAGACTAAACATATTCCTGTAAAATATCATTTTGTAAGACATGTTATTGATGAAGGTGGAGTGGTTCTTGAAAAGGTCCACACTCAAAAGAATAGTGCAGACATGTTCACGAAGACAGTTACTTCAGAGAAGCTACGGTGGTGCTTAGCTTCTCTAGGCTTGCAAGAAAAGTGATCAATAGAGCAATGAGCAATGGTATCAGGTAAATTGTTGTCAAGGTGGAGATTGTTAGAAACGGGTGACAACCGGCTATGACGGTAACTATGTAACTGACTAACTAAATATGCAGTTATTAGTAACCGTGTAAGAAATGTATATGTTTCTTGTATTCTCGTAAGAGAAGATATTGGAGAGTTGTGAGTTGTTGTAAATCTTCAGATTCTGAATAATAAGATACCGATACCATTGCTCCGTGGATGTTTCCCTAAGAGAGGGTTTTACCACGTAAATCTCTGCGTATATCTCATGTGTGTGTATTTATTTCCTTTCTTGTTTTATTTGCTTCCGCTGCATATTGTATTTTGTGGCTGCTAGATCCAACAAGTGGTATCAGAGCTTGGTAGAAAGCCACAGAGAACGAGAAAGCTGAGTAATCATTGTTTCAAGAAATTTTAATTCGGGTCAAAAGTTACCGGAGGAGAAAAGTTGAAGCCCTGTGCAAAGGAGCGGTAATATTAAACTACCGCGGGTCCATTGCTTACCCAGGCGCGGTAGTGTTGAGGCACACTTACGAGGTTAAAATTTTGGAAATTGCCGCGGCACTCAACCATCGCGAGGAGCGGTACTGTTTTTTTTGTTTGAGGTAAAAACGTGAATAGTTATTCTCTTTGAAATTTCAAGTGAAAGAAAATTGACGCCGAATATTTGAAATGTCAAATGCTTTGAGATATAAAGCATATGGTGTGAAATGCTTTGAGATATAAAGCATATGGTAATTAAAGTGAAAATTAACGCAAGATTTGAAATGTGAAATGCTTTTGAGATATAACGCATATGGTGGATGGGAGTTATAAGGAATACCTTATTTGTAAGATTTTTTTTTTACGAAAAGATTAAAGTGGGAGGTATAAGGTATTTGTTATAATATTTAATTTGGGTCATTAATCCTTTGCTATCCATTATATATAATTTTTTAAAAGGCTTGGAGTTTTTTAAGTTTTTTTTTAATTCGGTTTCTTGAGAAAATGGCAAAAACGCAGAGTGTTAAGTTTGAAATTGAGAAGTTCAATGGGAGCAATAATTTCGAGTTGTGGAAGGTCAAGATGCGGGATATGCTCGTGCAGCAAGGAGTGGCGAAGGCACTGGCAGGGAAAATAAAGAAACCCGCAGATATTTCAGATGGAGACTGGAGCGAGATGGATGAAAGAGCTCTCAGTGCTATTCGTCTGTGCTTGGCCGACGATGTTTTATTTAACATCGTGTCTGAAACTACAGCAGCAGGTCTCTGGACAAAGTTGGAAAGTTTGTACATGACTAAATCCGTGACGAATAAAATCCTCCTGAAGCGGCAGTTGTTTACCTTGCGTATGAAAGAAGGTACAAAGATTTCTGAACATTTGAATGCGTTCAATACTCTTATTCGTCAGTTGACTAGTATGGAAGATATTATTAAATCTGAAGACAAGGCGATTTTACTGTTGTGCTCTCTGCCTGAGTCGTGGGCACATTTTGTAACCTCTATCAGTTTTAGTTCTACTGAGTCTATTACCTTCGATGAAGTTGTGCGAGCCTTTCTTTCTGAGGAAACTCGAAAGAAATCTAGTCTTGAAACCTCGACATCAGAAGTAATGGTGGCCAGAGGAAGAACCAGTGAAAGAGGACAACATTCAAAGGGTACATCAAGGTCAAAGTCGAAGGGCAAAAAGAGTAAATTGAAGTGCTGGTACTGCAATAAAGCAGGACATCTGAAGAAAGATTGTTGGAAACGCAAGCGAGCTTCTGAGGAGGAGGACTCTACAAAGGAGGCGAACATAGCTGAGAATGATTCAGGTATGATCGATGAGGTATTATCTACATCTACTGTTTCACAATACCATTCTGACTGGTTAATTGATTCTGGAGCATCTCACCACACGTGTCTTCATAGAAATTGGTATTCGTCATATCATTCTATAGATGACGGGGTAGTTTATATGGGAAATAATGTTACATGTAAAACTGTTGGGGTAGGGAGTATCAGAATTAAAATGTATGATGGGACTGTTAGGACTCTAACAGATGTGAGACATGTACCTGAATTAAGGAAGAACTTGATATCAATGGGAGTTCTTGATTATGCTGGTTACAAGTTTACAGTTCAAGGTGGAGTTATGAAGATATCGAAAGGTATCTTGGTTGTTATGAAAGCAAACCGAGTTGGGAACCTGTATAGACTTGAAGGGAGGACGGAAGTTGATCACGCAACAGTAGCATCAGTTGGTGCAGCAGCAGACATCACTCGTCTATGGCATCAGTGGTTAGGTCATATCAGCGAAAGAGGTATGAAGGTACTTGCTGATCGAAAGATGCTTCCTAGTTTAAAATCTGTAGATTTGAAGTTTTGTGAGCACTGTATTTATGGTAAACAGGCTAGACAAAAATTTAAATCTGGAAAACATATGAGTAAAGGTATCCTAGAATACATACATTCTGATCTTTGGTGTCCATCTCCAAAAATTTATTATGGGGGATCGTCATATTTCGTCAGTTTTATAGATGATTACTCGAGGAAAGTTTGGATCTATTTATTGAAGAGAAAAGCTGATGTTTTTGATATATTTAATCAGTTTAGAGCTTTGGTTGAAAAGAGCACTGGCAGGTTCATTAAATGTCTTAGAACAGATAATGGAACCGAATTTACTTCGAAGGAGTTTGATAATTATTGCAAGCAGGATGGGATTGAGAGGCATAAGACCACTGTTTACACTCCGCAGCAGAACGGCGTTGCTGAACGCATGAACAGGACTCTTCTTGAAAGAGCAAGGAGTATGCTCAGTAATGCAAAGTTGCAGCAGGAATTGTGGGGAGAGGCATTGCTTACAGCTTGTTACCTGGTCAATCGATCACCATCAACAGCAATTGACTGCAAAATTCCAGAAGAGGTATGGACAGGTCAATCATGTGATTATTCTAATCTTAGAGTATTTGGTTGTGAAGCCTATGCACTTATTCCGAAAAATCAGCGTTCCAAACTAGATCCTAAGTCAAGAAAATTGATCTTTGTTGGATATGGTGATGGTGTTAAGGGATATAGGTTGTGGAATCCTACTGTCCACAAAATCATCATAAACAGAGATGTAAAATTTGATGAACTTTCTCTGACAAATTTAGATGTAAGTAATGATTTGAAACAGGCTAATGTACCACACTTTCAGCAAATTCAGTTTGATACTCAGTCATCTGTGAGGGGGACTCATGAGGATGTCCAGGAAGAGGATATTCATGAGGACACTCCTCAGGAAGAGGATGAGCAAACAGAAATAGAAGAAATACCACAGCAAACTCTACGGAGATCTACGCGGAAGAGAACTTTTCCAAAGAGGTATGATGATTTCGTTTTCATTTCTAATGAAGGAGAACCTGACAGTTATAAGGAAGCATTAGAAGTGTCTGACAGTGACAAATGGAAAAGTGCAATGAAAGAAGAAATGGATTCTTTGGCAAAGAACAAAACGTGGGATATTGTAGAACTTCCAGAGAGTAGGAAAGTGGTTGGCTGCAAATGGGTGTACAAACTGAAGAAAGGTGCTGATGAAACTGTTCCGAAGTACAAAGCGAGACTGGTTGCAAAAGGATTTTCTCAGAAAGCAGGTATTGACTTTCATGAGATTTTTTCACCAGTTGTAAAACTTGTTTCTATCAGAATTTTGTTAGCACTAGTTGCTTTATATGATTTGGAGTTAGAGCAGCTAGATGTCAAAACAGCTTTCTTACATGGAGATTTAGATGAAGAAATTTTCATGGAACAACCAGAAGGGTTCGTTCAAAATCGCAACAAGAGGTTTGTTTGCAAGCTCAAAAAATCATTGTATGGCCTGAGGCAGTCTCCCAGGCAATGGTACAAGAAGTTTGATTCTTTCATGGTGAGTCAGAATTTTACCAGGAGTGAGTATGATCATTGTGTGTACTTTAAAAAGTTGGAAAATGACATGTTCATTATTTTGGTATTGTATGTTGATGATATGCTTGTAGCAAGCAAGAGCATGTTTGAAATCAGCAGGTTAAAGGCTCAGTTGGCTAGGACGTTTGATATGAAGGATCTAGGAGCAGCAAATCAGATCTTGGGCATGCAGATACACAGAGACAGGAAAAATGCCAAGCTGTGGTTATCACAAAAGAAGTATGTGGAGAAAATACTTCATAAATTCGGTATGGATAAGGTGAAACCTTCTAGTATCCCTTTAGCTTCTCATTTCAAGCTTTCTTCAGGTTTGAGTCCTAAAAATGATGAAGAAAAGCAGTATATGTCTCGTGTACCATATGCTAATGCAATAGGAAGTTTGATGTATGCGATGATAAGTACAAGACCAGATATTTCACATGCAGTTGGTGTTGTCAGTAGATACATGGCAAATCCAGGAAAAGAGCATTGGGCAGCAGTGAAATGGGTGCTTCGGTATCTTAGAGGCACAAGTGACTATTGTATCACTTTTGATGGTTGCAGTGATAAAGTCTGTGGTTATGTTGATTCTGATTTTGCAGGTGATTTGGACAAAAGGAGGTCCACTTCAGGTTATGTTTTTACTCTTGCAGGTGGAGCTATTAGTTGGATGTCAAGGCTTCAGAATATTGTTGCTTTATCTACTACAGAGGCAGAATATATAGCTGCTTCACATGCTTGCAAAGAGGCAGTCTGGTTAAAAGGTTTGCTGGGTGAGTTAGGAAAGGTTCAGAACTCTATAAAGATTTTCTGTGATAGTCAAAGTGCTATTCACTTGGCTAAAAATCCAGCTTATCACAGTAAGACAAAACATATTCCTGTAAAATATCATTTTGTAAGACATGTTATTGATGAAGGTGGAGTGGTTCTTGAAAAGGTCCACACTCAAAAGAATAGTGCAGACATGTTCACGAAGACAGTTACTTCAGAGAAGCTACGGTGGTGCTTAGCTTCTCTAGGCTTGCAAGAAAAGTGATCAATAGAGCAATGAGCAATGGTATCAGGTAAATTGTTGTCAAGGTGGAGATTGTTAGAAACGGGTGACAACCGGCTATGACGGTAACTATGTAACTGACTAACTAAATATGCAGTTATTAGTAACCGTGTAAGAAATGTATATGTTTCTTGTATTCTCGTAAGAGAAGATATTGGAGAGTTGTGAGTTGTTGTAAATCTTCAGATTCTGAATAATAAGATACCGATACCATTGCTCCGTGGATGTTTCCCTAAGAGAGGGTTTTACCACGTAAATCTCTGCGTATATCTCATGTGTGTGTATTTATTTCCTTTCTTGTTTTATTTGCTTCCGCTGCATATTGTATTTTGTGGCTGCTAGATCCAACAAGTGGTATCAGAGCTTGGTAGAAAGCCACAGAGAACGAGAAAGCTGAGTAATCATTGTTTCAAGAAATTTTAATTCGGGTCAAAAGTTACCGGAGGAGAAAAGTTGAAGCCCTGTGCAAAGGAGCGGTAATATTAAACTACCGCGGGTCCATTGCTTACCCAGGCGCGGTAGTGTTGAGGCACACTTACGAGGTTAAAATTTTGGAAATTGCCGCGGCACTCAACCATCGTGAGGAGCGGTACTGTTTTTTTTGTTTGAGGTAAAAACGTGAATAGTTATTCTCTTTGAAATTTCAAGTGAAAGAAAATTGACGCCGAATATTTGAAATGTCAAATGCTTTGAGATATAAAGCATATGGTGTGAAATGCTTTGAGATATAAAGCATATGGTAATTAAAGTGAAAATTGACGCAAGATTTGAAATGTGAAATGCTTTTGAGATATAACGCATATGGTGGATGGGAGTTATAAGGAATACCTTATTTGTAAGATTTTTTTTTTACGAAAAGATTAAAGTGGGAGGTATAAGGTATTTGTTATAATATTTAATTTGGGTCATTAATCCTTTGTTATCCATTATATATAATTTTTTAAAAGGGTTGGAGTTTTTTAAGTTTTTTTTTTAATTCGGTTTCTTGAGAAAATGGCAAAAACGCAGAGTGTTAAGTTTGAAATTGAGAAGTTCAATGGGAGCAATAATTTCGAGTTGTGGAAGGTCAAGATGCGGGATATGCTCGTGCAGCAAGGAGTGGCGAAGGCACTGGCAAGGAAAATAAAGAAACCCGCAGATATTTCAGATGGATACTGGAGCGAGATGGATGAAAGAGCTCTCAGTGCTATTCGTCTGTGCTTGGCCGACGATGTTTTATTTAACATCATGTCTGAAACTACAGCAGCAGGTCTCTGGACAAAGTTGGAAAGTCTGTACATGACTAAATCCTTGACGAATAAAATCCTCCTGAAGCGGCAGTTGTTTACCTTGCGTATGAAAGAAGGTACAAAGATTTCTGAACATTTGAATGCGTTCAATACTCTTATTTGTCAGTTGACTAGTATGGAAGATATTATTAAATCTGAAGACAAGGCGATTTTACTGTTGTGCTCTCTGCCTGAGTCGTGGGCACATTTTGTAACCTCTATCAGTTTTAGTTCTACTGAGTCTATTACCTTCGATGAAGTTGTGGGAGCCTTACTTTCTGAGGAAACTCGAAAGAAATCTAGTCTTGAAACCTCGACATCAGAAGTAATGGTGGCCAGAGGAAGAACCAGTGAAAGAGGACAACATTCAAAGGGTACATCAAGGTCAAAGTCGAAGGGCAAAAAGAGTAAATTGAAGTGCTGGTACTGCAATAAAGCAGGACATCTGAAGAAAGATTGTTGGAAACGCAAGCGAGCTTCTGAGGAGGAGGACTCTACAAAGGAGGCGAACATAGCTGAGAATGATTCAGGTATGATCGATGAGGTATTATCTACATCTACTGTTTCACAATACCATTCTGACTGGTTAATTGATTCTGGAGCATCTCACCACACGTGTCTTCATAGAAATTGGTATTCGTCATATCAATCTATAGATGACGGGGTAGTTTATATGGGAAATAATGTTACATGTAAAACTGTTGGGGCAGGGAGTATCAGAATTAAAATGTATGATGGGACTGTTAGGACTCTAACAGATGTGAGACATGTACCTGAATTAAGGAAGAACTTGATATCAATGGGAGTTCTTGATGATGCTGGTTACAAGTTTACAGTTCAAGGTGGAGTTATGAAGATATCGAAAGGTATCTTGGTTGTTATGAAAGCAAACCGAGTTGGGAACCTGTATAGACTTGAAGGGAGGACGGAAGTTGATCACGCAACAGTAGCATCAGTTGGTGCAGCAGCAGACATCACTCGTCTATGGCATCAGTGGTTAGGTCATATCAGCGAAAGAGGTATGAAGGTACTTGCTGATCGAAAGTTGCTTCCTAGTTTAAAATCTGTAGATTTGAAGTTTTGTGAGCACTGTATTTATGGTAAACAGGCTAGACAAAAATTTAAATCTGGAAAACATATGAGTAAAGGTATCCTAGAATACATACATTCTGATCTTTGGGGTCCATCTCCAAAAATTTCTTATGGGGGATCGTCATATTTCGTCAGTTTTATAGATGATTACTCGAGGAAAGTTTGGATCTATTTATTGAAGAGAAAAGCTGATGTTTTTGATATATTTAAGCAGTTTAGAGCTTTGGTTGAAAAGAGCACTGGCAGGTTCATTAAATGTCTTAGAACAGATAATGGAACCGAATTTACTTCGAAGGAGTTTGATAATTATTGCAAGCGGGATGGGATTGAGAGGCATAAGACCACTGTTTACACTCCGCAGCAGAACGGCGTTGCTGAACGCATGAACAGGACTCTTCTTGAAAGAGCAAGGAGTATGCTCAGTAATGCAAAGTTGCAGCAGGAATTGTGGGGAGAGGCATTGCTTACAGCTTGTTACCTGGTCAATCGATCACCATCAACAGCAATTGACTGCAAAATTCCAGAAGAGGTATGGACAGGTCAATCATGTGATTATTCTAATCTTAGAGTATTTGGTTGTGAAGCCTATGCACTTATTCCGAAAAATCAGCGTTCCAAACTAGATCCTAAGTCAAGAAAATTGATCTTTGTTGGATATGGTGATGGTGTTAAGGGATATAGGTTGTGGAATCCTACTGTCCACAAAATCATCATAAACAGAGATGTAAAATTTGATGAACTTTCTCTGACAAATTTAGATGTAAGTAATGATTTGAAACAGGCTAATGTACCACACTTTCAACAAATTCAGTTTGATACTCAGTCATCTGTGAGGGGGACTCATGAGGATGTCCAGGAAGAGGATATTCATGAGGACACTCCTCAGGAAGAGGATGAGCAAACAGAAATAGAAGAAATACCACAGCAAACTCTACGGAGATCTACGCGGAACAGAACTTTTCCAAAGAGGTATGATGATTTCGTTTTCATTTCTAATGAAGGAGAACCTGACAGTTATAAGGAAGCATTAGAAGTGTCTGACAGTGACAAATGGAAACGTGCAATGAAAGAAGAAATGGATTCTTTGGCAAAGAACAAAACGTGGGATATTGTAGAACTTCGAGAGAGTAGGAAAGTGGTTGGCTGCAAATGGGTGTACAAACTGAAGAAAGGTGCTGATGAAACTGTTCCGAAGTACAAAGCGAGACTGGTTGCAAAAGGATTTTCTCAGAAAGCAGGTATTGACTTTCATGAGATTTTTTCACCAGTTGTAAAACTTGTTTCTATCAGAATTTTGTTAGCACTAGTTGCTTTATATGATTTGGAGTTAGAGCAGCTAGATGTCAAAACAGCTTTCTTACATGGAGATTTAGATGAAGAAATTTTCATGGAACAACCAGAAGGGTTCGTTCAAAATCGCAACAAGAGGTTTGTTTGCAAGCTCAAAAAATCATTGTATGGCCTGAGGCAGTCTCCCAGGCAATGGTACAAGAAGTTTGATTCTTTCATGGTGAGTCAGAATTTTACCAGGAGTGAGTATGATCATTGTGTGTACTTTAAAAAGTTGGAAAATGACATGTTCATTATTTTGGTATTGTATGTTGATGATATGCTTGTCGCAAGCAAGAGGATGTTTGAAATCAGCAGGTTAAAGACTCAGTTGGCTAGGACGTTTGATATGAACGATCTAGGAGCAGCAAATCAGATCTTGGGCATGCAGATACACAGAGACAGGAAAAATGGCAAGCTGTGGTTATCACAAAAGAAGTATGTGGAGAAAATACTTCAGAAATTCGGTATGGATAAGGTGAAACCTTCTAGTATCCCTTTAGCTTCTCATTTCAAGCTTTCTTCAGGTTTGAGTCCTAAAAATGATGAAGAAAAGCAGTATATGTCTCGTGTACCATATGCTAATGCAGTAGGAAGTTTGATGTATGCGATGATAAGTACAAGACCAGATATTTCACATGCAGTTGGTGTTGTCAGTAGATACATGGCAAATCCAGGAAAAGAGCATTGGGCAGCAGTGAAATGGGTGCTTCGGTATCTTAGAGGCACAAGTGACTATTGTATCACTTTTGATGGTTGCAGTGATAAAGTCTGTGGTTATGTTGATTCTGATTTTGCAGGTGATTTGGACAAAAGGAGGTCCACTTCAGGTTATGTTTTTACTCTTGCAGGTGGAGCTATTAGTTGGATGTCAAAGCTTCAGAATATTGTTGCTTTATCTACTACAGAGGCAGAATATATAGCTGCTTCACATGCTTGCAAAGAGGCAGTCTGGTTAAAAGGTTTGCTGGGTGAGTTAGGAAAGGTTCAGAACTCTATAAAGATTTTCTGTGATAGTCAAAGTGCTATTCACTTGGCTAAAAATCCAGCTTATCACAGTAAGACAAAACATATTCCTGTAAAATATCATTTTGTAAGACATGTTATTGATGAAGGTGGAGTGGTTCTTGAAAAGGTCCACACTCAAAAGAATAGTGCAGACATGTTCACGAAGACAGTTACTTCAGAGAAGCTACGGTGGTGCTTAGCTTCTCTAGGCTTGCAAGAAAAGTGATCAATAGAGCAATGAGCAATGGTATCAGGTAAATTGTTGTCAAGGTGGAGATTGTTAGAAACGGGTGACAACCGGCTATGACGGTAACTATGTAACTGACTAACTAAATATGCAGTTATTAGTAACCGTGTAAGAAATGTATATGTTTCTTGTATTCTCGTAAGAGAAGATATTGGAGAGTTGTGAGTTGTTGTAAATCTTAATATTCTGAATAATAAGATACCGATACCATTGCTCCGTGGATGCTTCCCTAAGAGAGGGTTTTACCACGTAAATCTCTGCGTATATCTCATGTGTGTGTATTTATTTCCTTTCTTGTTTTATTTGCTTCCGCTGCATATTGTATTTTGTGGCTGCTAGATCCAATAAGTGGTATCAGAGCTTGGTAGAAAGCCATAGAGAACGAGAAAGCTGAGTAATCATTGTTTCAAGAAATTTTAATTCGGGTCAAAAGTTACCGGAGGAGAAAAGTTGAAGCCCTGTGCAAAGGAGCGGTAATATTAAACTACCGCGGGTCCATTGCTTACCCAGGCGCGGTAGTGTTGAGGCACACTTACGAGGTTAAAATTTTGGAAATTGCCGCGGCACTCAACCATCGCGAGGAGCGGTACTGTTTTTTTTGTTTGAGGTAAAAACGTGAATAGTTATTCTCTTTGAAATTTCAAGTGAAAGAAAATTGACGCCGAATATTTGAAATGTCAAATGCTTTGAGATATAAAGCATATGGTGTGAAATGCTTTGAGATATAAAGCATATGGTAATTAAAGTGAAAATTGACGCAAGATTTGAAATGTGAAATGCTTTTGAGATATAACGCATATGGTGGATGGGAGTTATAAGGAATACCTTATTTGTAAGATTTTTTTTTTACGAAAAGATTAAAGTGGGAGGTATAAGGTATTTGTTATAATATTTAATTTGGGTCATTAATCCTTTGTTATCCATTATATATAATTTTTTAAAAGGCTTGGAGTTTTTTAAGTTTTTTTTTTAATTCGGTTTCTTGAGAAAATGGCAAAAACGCAGAGTGTTAAGTTTGAAATTGAGAAGTTCAATGGGAGCAATAATTTCGAGTTGTGGAAGGTCAAGATGCGGGATATGCTCGTGCAGCAAGGAGTGGCGAAGGCACTGGCAGGGAAAATAAAGAAACCCGCAGATATTTCAGATGGATACTGGAGCGAGATGGATGAAAGAGCTCTCAGTGCTATTCGTCTGTGCTTGGCCGACGATGTTTTATTTAACATCGTGTCTGAAACTACAGCAGCAGGTCTCTGGACAAAGTTGGAAAGTCTGTACATGACTAAATCCTTTTCGAATAAAATCCTCCTGAAGCGGCAGTTGTTTACCTTGCGTATGAAAGAAGGTACAAAGATTTCTGAACATTTGAATGCGTTCAATACTCTTATTTGTCAGTTGACTAGTATGGAAGATATTATTAAATCTGAAGACAAGGCGATTTTACTGTTGTTCTCTCTTCCTGAGTCGTGGGCACATTTTGTAACCTCTATCAGTTTTAGTTCTACTGAGTCTATTACCTTCGATGAAGTTGTGGGAGCCTTACTTTCTGAGGAAACTCGAAAGAAATCTAGTCTTGAAACCTCGACATCAGAAGTAATGGTGGCCAGAGGAAGAACCAGTGAAAGAGGACAACATTCAAAGGGTACATCAAGGTCAAAGTCGAAGGGCAAAAAGAGTAAATTGAAGTGCTGGTACTGCAATAAAGCAGGACATCTGAAGAAAGATTGTTGGAAACGCAAGCGAGCTTCTGAGGAGGAGGACTCTACAAAGGAGGCGAACATAGCTGAGAATGATTCAGGTATGATCGATGAGGTATTATCTACATCTACTGTTTCACAATACCATTCTGACTGGTTAATTGATTCTGGAGCATCTCACCACACGTGTCTTCATAGAAATTGGTATTCGTCATATCAATCTATAGATGACGGGGTAGTTTATATGGGAAATAATGTTACATGTAAAACTGTTGGGGTAGGGAGTATCAGAATTAAAATGTATGATGGGACTGTTAGGACTCTAACAAATGTGAGACATGTACCTGAATTAAGGAAGAACTTGATATCAATGGGAGTTCTTGATGATGCTGGTTACAAGTTTACAGTTCAAGGTGGAGTTATGAAGATATCGAAAGGTATCTTGGTTGTTATGAAAGCAAACCGAGTTGGGAACCTGTATAGACTTGAAGGGAGGACGGAAGTTGATCACGCAACAGTAGCATCAGTTGGTCCAGCAGCAGACATCACTCGTCTATGGCATTAGTGGTTAGGTCATATCAGCGAAAGAGGTATGAATGTACTTGCTGATCGAAAGTTGCTTCCTAGTTTAAAATCTGTAGATTTGAAGTTTTGTGAGCACTGTATTTATGGTAAACAGGCTAGACAAAAATTTAAATCTGGAAAACATATGAGTAAAGGTATCCTAGAATACATACATTCTGATCTTTGGGGTCCATCTCAAAAAATTTCTTATGGGGGATCGTCATATTTCGTCAGTTTTATAGATGATTACTCGAGGAAAGTTTGGA
Source organism: Larix kaempferi (assembly GCA_027924585.1). Classification (NCBI taxonomy): domain Eukaryota; kingdom Viridiplantae; phylum Streptophyta; class Pinopsida; order Pinales; family Pinaceae; genus Larix; species Larix kaempferi. The sequence goes on from BSBM01000928.1 coordinate 121,882, forward strand.
TCTATTTATTGAAGAGAAAAGCTGATGTTTTTGATATATTTAAGCAGTTTAGAGCTTTGGTTGAAAAGAGCACTGGCAGGTTCATTAAATGTCTTAGAACAGATAATGGAACCGAATTTACTTCGAAGGAGTTTGATAATTATTGCAAGCAGGATGGGATTGAGAGGCATAAGACCACTGTTTACACTCCGCAGCAGAACGGCGTTGCTGAACGCATGAACAGGACTCTTCTTGAAAGAGCAAGGAGTATGCTCAGTAATGCAAAGTTGCAGCAGGAATTGTGGGGAGAGGCATTGCTTACAGCTTGTTACCTGGTCAATCGATCACCATCAACAGCAATTGACTGCAAAATTCCAGAAGAGGTATGGACAGGTCAATCATGTGATTATTCTAATCTTAGAGTATTTGGTTGTGAAGCCTATGCACTTATTCCGAAAAATCAGCGTTCCAAACTAGATCCTAAGTCAAGAAAATTGATCTTTGTTGGATATGGTGATGGTGTTAAGGGATATAGGTTGTGGAATCCTACTGTCCACAAAATCATCATAAACAGAGATGTAAAATTTGATGAACTTTCTCTGACAAATTTAGATGTAAGTAATGATTTGAAACAGGCTAATGTACCACACTTTCAGCAAATTCAGTTTGATACTCAGTCATCTGTGAGGGGGACTCATGAGGATGTCCAGGAAGAGGATATTCATGAGGACACTCCTCAGGAAGAGGATGAGCAAACAGAAATAGAAGAAATACCACAGCAAACTCTACGGAGATCTACGCGGAAGAGAACTTTTCCAAAGAGGTATGATGATTTCGTTTTCATTTCTAATGAAGGAGAACCTGACAGTTATAAGGAAGCATTAGAAGTGTCTGACAGTGACAAATGGAAAAGTGCAATGAAAGAAGAAATGGATTCTTTGGCAAAGAACAAAACGTGGGATATTGTAGAACTTCGAGAGAGTAGGAAAGTGGTTGGCTGCAAATGGGTGTACAAACTGAAGAAAGGTGCTGATGAAACTGTTCCGAAGTACAAAGCGAGACTGGTTGCAAAAGGATTTTCTCAGAAAGCAGGTATTGACTTTCATGAGATTTTTTCACCAGTTGTAAAACTTGTTTCTATCAGAATTTTGTTAGCACTAGTTGCTTTATATGATTTGGAGTTAGAGCAGCTAGATGTCAAAACAGCTTTCTTACATGGAGATTTAGATGAAGAAATTTTCATGGAACAACCAGAAGGGTTCGTTCAAAATCGCAACAAGAGGTTTGTTTGCAAGCTCAAAAAATCATTGTATGGCCTGAGGCAGTCTCCCAGGCAATGGTACAAGAAGTTTGATTCTTTCATGGTGAGTCAGAATTTTACCAGGAGTGAGTATGATCATTGTGTGTACTTTAAAAAGTTGGAAAATGACATGTTCATTATTTTGGTATTGTATGTTGATGATATGCTTGTCGCAAGCAAGAGCATGTTTGAAATCAACAGGTTAAAGGCTCAGTTGGCTAGGACGTTTGATATGAAGGATCTAGGAGCAGCAAATCAGATCTTGGGCATGCAGATACACAGAGACAGGAAAAATGGCAAGCTGTGGTTATCACAAAAGAAGTATGTGGAGAAAATACTTCAGAAATTCGGTATGGATAAGGTGAAACCTTCTAGTATCCCTTTAGCTTCTCATTTCAAGCTTTCTTCAGGTTTGAGTCCTAAAAATGATGAAGAAAAGCAGTATATGTCTCGTGTACCATATGCTAATGCAGTAGGAAGTTTGATGTATGCGATGATAAGTACAAGACCAGATATTTCACATGCAGTTGGTGTTGTCAGTAGATACATGGCAAATCCAGGAAAAGAGCATTGGGCAGCAGTGAAATGGGTGCTTCGGTATCTTAGAGGAACAAGTGACTATTGTATCACTTTTGATGGTTGCAGTGATAAAGTCTGTGGTTATGTTGATTCTGATTTTGCAGGTGATTTGGACAAAAGGAGGTCCACTTCAGGTTATGTTTTTACTCTTGCAGGTGGAGCTATTAGTTGGATGTCAAAGCTTCAGAATATTGTTGCTTTATCTACTACAGACGCAGAATATATAGCTGCTTCACATGCTTGCAAAGAGGCAGTCTGGTTAAAAGGTTTGCTGGGTGAGTTAGGAAAGGTTCAGAACTCTATAAAGATTTTCTGTGATAGTCAAAGTGCTATTCACTTGGCTAAAAATCCAGCTTATCACAGTAAGACAAAACATATTCCTGTAAAATATCATTTTGTAAGACATGTTATTGATGAAGGTGGAGTGGTTCTTGAAAAGGTCCACACTCAAAAGAATAGTGCAGACATGTTCACGAAGACAGTTACTTCAGAGAAGCTACGGTGGTGCTTAGCTTCTCTAGGCTTGCAAGAAAAGTGATCAATAGAGCAATGAGCAATGGTATCAGGTAAATTGTTGTCAAGGTGGAGATTGTTAGAAACGGGTGACAACCGGCTATGACGGTAACTATGTAACTGACTAACTAAATATGCAGTTATTAGTAACCGTGTAAGAAATGTATATGTTTCTTGTATTCTCGTAAGAGAAGATATTGGAGAGTTGTGAGTTGTTGTAAATCTTCAGATTCTGAATAATAAGATACCGATACCATTGCTCCGTGGATGTTTCCCTAAGAGAGGGTTTTACCACGTAAATCTCTGCGTATATCTCATGTGTGTGTATTTATTTCCTTTCTTGTTTTATTTGCTTCCGCTGCATATTGTATTTTGTGGCTGCTAGATCCAACATAGAGTTATAGCATCTCGGGCATAATAGTACGCAAAACTTCAGTTTAATATTGAAACAAGAACTTGTTTTGTTCTTGGATCTTAGTGAAGGATATGATATCAGATTTTGTAAGGGTGTCTATTTGGAAAACAACAATGCCCTCAATTGGCAAAGGAAGTAACACGGAAAAATATTGAGGTTTTGTTATGTGTTATTAGTGGCTAAGAGATCCACCTGCATGAATACCTTGAAGAATACAGGGAAGATAATTTAAGTTTACAAGTTGATGAAAATTCAACATGAGCTCAGGTGACAGCAATAAGTCAAAATGTTAGAAAAATCGACATGCAATCCACTAAGTGGTAATGGTTAGTTTAGTGGCATGAAAGACTTTTTTACATCTCTTTTAGGGTTATTATGCATAAATTGAATAAAAGAATAAAATAAGATCGTTTCAACAATTAAAAGATCTTTGTTAAATATCAATGGTGTAATCTCCACAAATTATATTTGTATTATCGCAATTTGCTGCAAAGAAACACCATTTTAAAAGTACCTTGATTAAACAACGTGCATATCTATTTTTCTGTTGTGTTTTGACGTTAAAACGCGTAAACCAACTCTTAAAATGCATGGAGTAGCCTGTATTTTTACTACGATTTTCCAAAAGATCAGCTCTTCTTATATGTGGCCGAGGACTGGGTAGAATAAAACCAATGTCACTCGAGTTTTAGAGCGAGCAAGACAACTATCGGGTTTGGTTTCGTTTGGTTTTGTACATATTGCTATTTGTCCCTACATGTCACTTGCATTGGCCCATATCTTGAGAAAATGAAATCATTATGCCTATTCCTTCTCTTAAAATAAATTTAAGCAGTATTTGTTGATAATTGATATTGTGCAGAATTATTGAGAGAATTATTGACAGTATCTATTTTAGTTTTAGGTTGCATATGTTTAGTAAATAATTAGCAGCAAACTTATTGAGAGAATTATTTTATTTAAAATAAATAAAATAAGTTTGCAGAGTTATATATCAACCTACAGTTGATGTCTAGGATCAATGAGAGATAAATAATCCAAGGTTTTCTTTTCCTGTGTTTCAATATAAGTTTCTCTCTTGTTTTCTGTGTTGTTTGTGTTTTTATCAGTGTGTTATTTTAAATTAGGCTCTTTCATAATCTTCATTTGGTATCAGAGCAGGTATTTTGTTTAAAGTTCATAATGTCAAATTCTAACTCTTTTCCCATTCCAGAATTTGATGGAAGTGATTATGATTATTGGTGCATCAAGATGATGACCTTTTGGATAGGAAAAGATTTGTGGGAGATTGTAGAATCAGGTTATGAAGAGCCAGAAGATTGGAACACCCTTACAGCCAATGATAGAACAACTAAGAGAGAAGCCAAGAAGAAGAATGCCCAAGCTTTATTTCATAATCAAATAGCTCTAGGTAAGAGCTTATTTCCAAGAATTGCAGGAGCAAAGTCAGCTAAAAATGCATGGAAGACTCTACAAGAAGCTTACCAAGGCAGTGATCAAGTTACAAACATTGAGGACAGAATTCGAGAATTTGAAGATGTAAGAAGGTGAGAAGGTGAGTGATTATTGTGTAAGAGTAAATGATGTTGTCAATAAATTGGCTACTCTAGGAGAAACTATTGATAAAGAAGTTGTGATTAAAAAGGTGTTGAGGTCTCTAACACCAAGATGGAACCATGTTGCTATAGTCATTGAAGAAAGCAAGGATTTGACTAACCTTCACTTTGATCACCTAGTTGGATCTCTTATTTCTCATGAAGACAGAGTGAGAGATTCATTTGGAGAAAGTGATGAGAAATCTTTTTCCACGAAGCTATAGATTACAAAGAATGTAGATGCTAGTTCTAGCTCCATAAGAAACCAAGCCCAAGGTAAAGTCCAGAATCAATTTTTTCCAAGAGGACATAGAGTAAGAAGAGGTGGTTTCAGAGGAAGAGGTAGAGGCAGATTTGATAAGAGAAAAATCCAGTGTTATCATTGTCAAACGTATGGTCATTTTGAAAGGGATTGCAGATTAAAAGAAAACAAAAGTGCTAATTATGCTCAAGAGGGTGATGACGCTTCTCCAAATAATTTGTTTTTATCTTATGGAAAAACTGAAAATACAGTTAAAGATGTTTGGTATTTAGATTCAGGTTGTTCTAACCGCATGACACGAAATTGGAAGCTTTTCTCTACAATGGATGAAAGTTTCAAATCTAATATCAAACTCGGTGATGAAAAAACCTTAGAGATTTCCGCAAAAGGAGATATGGTAGTCCATACAAAAGAAGGTATGAAAAGTGTTAAAGATGTTTATTACACTCCACAGTTAAAGCATAATTTATTAAGTGTTGGGAAGCTGTGTGACAAGAATTACAGAGTAGTGTTTGATGATAGACAATGCACAATATATGATAAGAATCAAAGCAATAGGGTGGTTATAGTTGTGCCTATGTCAAAGAATCGGATGTTCCCATTGAAGTTTGGAGAAACTAGCATCAACCTTGCTAATATGGCATATGAGGACAAAGGTTGGTTGTGGCATCTCAGGTATGGTCATTTGAATTTTCACAGTTTGAAGCTTCTAACATCAAAAGAATTACTTTATGGTTTTCCTAAGGTTGAAGAGCACAAGGAGGTTTGTGAAGGATGTGCTAAAGGAAAACATGCAAGAGAGAAATTTCCTAGAGGCAAGGCATGGAGGGCCCATTATCCACTTCAGCTAGTTCATTCTGATATTTGTGGTCCTATGCAGACAAAAAGTTTGGGTAAGTCATCATATTTCATTACTTTTATTGATGATTACTTAAGAATGTGTTGGGTTTATTTTTTTAAGAGCAAGGGTGAAGCATTTGATACATTCAAGAGGTTTAAAGCCCTTGTAGAAAATGAAAGTGGTTACAAAATAAAATGCTTAAGGACTGATCGTGGAGGAGAATTTTGTTCAAGAGGTTTTCAAAATTTTTGTGATATGAATGGCCTTAGAAGACAACTCACCACTACTTACACACCTCAACAAAATGGGGTAGCTGAAAGAAAGAACCGTATAGTGGTGGAAATGGCAAGGAGTATCTTACATACCAAAGGATTAAGCAATTCCTTTTGGGGTGATGTAGTTGCTACAGCAGTGTATATTCTCAATAGAAGCCCCACTAGTGCAATTCACATGATGACTCCTTATGAAGCTTCGTATGAGAAAAAACCTAATGTTAATCATTTCAAAGTTTTTGGTTGTTTAGCCTTTGTTCATGTAGTTGATCAAAAGAGACAAAAGTTAGATCCAAAAAGTGAAGCATGCATTTTTGTTGGATATAATGAGCAAAGTAAGGGTTACACATTGTATAATCCTCTCACCAATCGCATTGTTGTGTCAAGAGATGTAATTTTTTATGAAGGGGGAGTTTATGGTCATAAAAAAGACCATGTTGAGAAATCAAAATCTAGTTTGGATGGTGATATTATGGATGATATTAATAATGAGAATCCCACTAATGTTTCAGTTCCAAATGCTACAAATCCACGAAGTACCCCCTCATCTAGTTCTCCATATTCAATTCCAAGTATTGCAAGGAAGGTGAGAAGCTTGAATGGAATTTATCAGAGAAGTACAAGTCTGCTTCATGAAGAAAATCCAAGAGGTGAGACTGTAAATTTTGCTTTATTTTCACAAGTTGATTTTGAGCCATCAAGTTTTGAAGAAGCTTCTACTAATGAGGTTTGGGTGCAAGTTATGCAAGAAGAGATATATTCAATTCATAGGAATGATACTTGGGAGCTTACAGATCTTCCACATGACAAGAAAAAAATTGGTACTAAATGGGTCTACAAGACAAAGTATAACAGTGATGGGACTGTTAAAAGACGCAAAGCAAGGTTAGTTGCTAAGGGACTCACACAGAAGTATGTCATTGATTATGAAGAAACCTTTTCACCTATAGAAAGGCAAGAGACTATGAGAATGCTGATGTCACTCGCGGCACAAAAGAAATGGAGCATTCATCACATGGATGTGAAAAGTGCCTTCTTGAATGGGTACTTAGAAGAGGAAGTCTTTGTGGAACAGCCACAGGGGTTTGAAGTGAAAGGAAAAGAACATCAAGTCTACAAGTTGAAGAAGGATTTGTATGGGCTAAAGCAAGCACCAAGAGCTTGGTATGCCAGGATTGATGGATATTTTCAAGAGAATGGCTTCAAAAAAAGTAAGAGTGAACCTACCCTTTACTATAAACAAGAAGGTAATGATATTCTTATTGTCAGTTTATATGTTGATGATATGTTGTATATGGGTAGCAGTTCTAAGATGAAGGATGATTTCAAATTTGCTATGATGCGTGAGTTTGAGATGAAAGATTTAAATCTCATGCAATATTTTCTTGGAATGGAAGTTTATCAAAGTGAAGATGAATTTTTTGTTTGTCAGGCAAAGTATGCAAATGATATGTTGAAGAAATTTGATATGGCTGATTGCAAACCATCTCCTACTCCAAATGCTCATGGAGTTGTGCTGTGTAGAGATGATGGTGCTGAAATAGTTGATGAGACAGCTTACAGAAGTATTGTTGGAAGCTTAATGTTTCTAACACACACAAGGATTCATATTGCTTATTCAGTTTCACTTGTTTCTAGGTATATGACAATGCTATCTGAAATGCATATGAATGCAGCTAAAAGAATTCTGAGGCATGTGAAAGGAACTCTAAATTTTGGCATTCATTACTATACTTCAAAGAGTTTTGAATTGGTTGGCTTCAGTGATTCTGATTGGGGAGGTAGTTTGGATGATAGAAAGTCTACATCTGGTAACTGTTTTTCTTTTGGTTCTAGTTTGATCACTTGGAGCTCAAAGAAGCAATGTATAGTTTCTCTTTCTTCTACAGAAGAAGAATATGTTGCAGTCACCTCAGCAAGCACACAAACATTATGGCTTAGAAACGTTCTTGAAGAAATTGAAGAAAAACAAATTCAACCTACAGTAATTTTTTGTGATTATATGAGTGGCATCAAATTGGCCAAGAATCCAGTACACCATAGCAGGACAAAACATTTTGACTTGAAGTATCATTTTATTGTGAGCCCTCTCAACATCAAGGGGGAGTATGTTGATAATTGATGTTGTGTAGAATTTTATTTTCCTTTGTTTGAATATAAGCTTCTCTCTTGTTTTCTGTGTTGTTTGTTTTTTATCATTGTGTTATTTTAAATTAGGCTCTTTCATAATCTTCAATATTCACTTTGAGTAAGCGAAATGGCTGTTGAAATATAAAATATCGAAAATTGAATTTTTTTTATTACATTGTGAATTGGCATTCACACTGCTAAAATTAAAAAATAGAGTCCATAACATAACATTACCTGTGTTTCCCGGTCTGGGGCGCCTGTAGTATCTTGTATCGCATATTAACACTTTTTGTACCTTTCCAACCTCTTGTTCATGCTAAAAACAATAAATAAAAACAAACCGTAAGAAGATGTAGTGAAATACCGAATGCTTCATAAATCACAATCAAAATGCTCACCTCAAAACGGAGGTAGCACCATATCTGAAAGGACAAGAGTCTTTTATGCTGGACTATACGACATGACGCAGAAACATTTTAGCAACATCTAAAATGAAAGTAAAGTTGAACAAAATATCCCAAAAACTTCAGAGAAAAAAAATAAATATACAAGAACTAAGAAAGTTAATAGACTCGAAGAATGACAGCATAGAAGGGCTTACATTTAGCATAATTATGCGGAATATATATAATATTCATAATATTTTAAAATGATATATTTTTCATAATATTTAAAATAAAGGAATGGCTTATACAGGGTTACTGTAGAATCCTCTAAATACATCACCTACAACATTGATTCGAATAGCTTTTGTTGTGGTGGACATGCCCGTTCTCTTTCTCTGCGTGTCCTTACCCTCTGAAAATAAATTATGCTACAATAGTTATTACCATAGCAGGAGGCAAAACATGAAAATAAGACAACGAGATTGGAAGGAATTGAAAGGAAAAACACTAGCTGAAAATAAGACCAGAGAGATGGAACTAGAAATAAAATGCAGTCAGCAATTATAGTTACATAGCAAGGCACTTTCACTGATGTATAGTCACTTATCTTTTGTCCATATCATTTAATCTATAAGGCCAACAAAGAAAAGAGAGGATCCTCCATATCCATAACAAAGAACGAAATAAAATCATATTTTTCATAATTTTTTAAAATAAATAAAAGGATTATAGAGGGTTCAATACTCATTCATTTGTTGAACTCATTTCATTTTAAACAGTTAACCCAAAACAAAGCAGAATATTTAGCAGGGTTCTGTACACTCTAACTTGAATCATAAATTAAGTAATTATGAGTGGGCTCAAGCAAAAACCAAAGTGAACCATGGAATGAAAATAAATTTCAAGAAAGATAAAACATTGTGCAGGCAAAATGTCAAAACCTTCCATTCCTTCTTCGAATTCATCAAAATATGAACTTGAAACCTCTTTTTATACTAAATCGACACACAGAACAATCAAACACTCTCCTCATTTTAAGCTAAATCAACCGAAAGAATGATCAAACACTCTAAAGATCTTAACACTATTATTCGGACTGATAATCAATTATTGAGCAAGCGTCATCCAAACAAACTGAAAAATCTCTATTTAGGACAAAGGTACTATTATTTTCTACTATTTTGACAAATAGGGGCAATATAAGCCGTGGGCGGAAATTTCGATATAAAAGCCTAAAATATGATGGAAAACCCTCCGTGCTTATATCGTTTTACTTACGGTGGATGAATTCCATTTTTGCCTTGGCTCAAGTCTTCACACATTAAATAAAAAATAATACAAGAGAACAAGAACCAAAAGACAACATTCGGCTCTTCACTTGGCTTAACAGAGACGGCAAATTAAATGTGTTGCCCTGCCAGAAAGGCTTATAGGAACCACGCCTCTTCACTCAGTGTGTTGCAGGCCCAATGCTTCGGGAAACTATACACTTTGGGAAATGGTATGGAGTCAGATAAATATTTCTTTAAAATTTAAAGTTTTCAAAATTCTATTTTATTTTGTAATTTTTATTAATGGTTTCAAGGATAAAAAATGTCACATCCTTAATAAATTTTGAAATAAAACATAATTAAAAATAATAAAAAATAATACTATTTTTTGTGACTTTGTAAAATATAATATTTGGTAATTATCATTATCAAATTGATTGGAAATAGCAGAACATATCATCTCTGCGTACGTGCTTAGAGTAGGGACTAACAAATGAAACAAATAATATCATTAAGAATTAGTGACTCTAAATATCTACTATTATTTTTTATATAATCCTTCATATTTTAAAACATTTAGTCATAATTGATTATAGTAAATGAAAGTGATTATTGATTATAAATAGTGAAATTACTTATAAATATCTAATATTAATTTTTATATTTTAAAACATTCCACGATTAACGATTATATTAAATGGTAAATGGTTATTACTAATGGTATATGATTGTTTTTATATTTTATGAGTTAAGTGATACAAATGCATATAAGCATTGCACATAACAAAATACATATAAGTTCAATTAAGATATATAAATAGACATAAAACAAATAATATCACTAAGAATGGGTAACCCTAAATATTTAGTATTAACTTTTATATTATCTTTCATATTTTAAAATATCTAGTGACAGTTTTTTATCAAGGTGTAAAAAAATTAAAATTAAAAAAATTTACATTACAAAAATTTGAAACACTATTGATGCTTGGTAAATAGAGTTTATGACTTGTTTATATTAATAATAAATGAATGAAATAATTATTAATTTTAAATTATTATTATTAATAATATAAAATTATTTATATATTAAATATATAATGAAGCAAATCAATCTTTTAAAAAAAACTTTATTCATTCTTGAACTATGTAAAGACATGTATTACTAAAATCTTACTTTCTTTACAAATACAAACTTAACAAATATTCATCAACTCTTTAGTTATTATTCTAACCACAATTTAGAATGGTATCCTTGATATCTATTTATCTCATATCCAAACACATCTTATTCCAAAAAAAAACCAACTACATCAAAACCTATTATAAAAAAAACCATTAACACATCTCAATAACATACATATATATAACCTATTATAAGAAAACCCATTTACACATTTGAACAATATATATATATATATATATATATAATATGGAGTAACATAGGTGAAGCATGGCATTATGAAACTTATTTATAGGATAACAATCTCATAGTCACATCAAGAAAATCAAGTTTATCTAAATGGATATTCAAAAGATGACAAAGGAAAAGTACTACATAGGTGAAGCATGGCAGTATGAAGCTTATTTATAGGATAACTGTCACATACCCACTCTTGGACCCAATGCAAGGAAAGGAATATGATGCCATTCTATGGGGATTTTCATCATGTTCAGCCAATTCATTAGATTTTAAAGCAAATAAATACATGTGTGTAGATGTAAATCAATTAAACATGCATAGCGGAATGAAAACCCTTTCCACACACATTACATGGTGCCATTCAATTTAACACAGCCAACAAATTAATACATTTGCAGAAGTAATAACATAAGAAAATACTCATCTTGATGTAATGTCGTCCCAACAACTAGCTATGTCGACTCAACGTTCCTCCCAACCGTAGGTCTCTACCCAGCTTGTATTATTTCAGCATTCAAAGACCACCCCCGAGCTGGGCATGATATCTACAAGGAACTTGGGACTCTCAAACCCTGCACGGCCAAAGCAATGGATACCCATCTCAACCCCAACATTCTTTTGAACACAAAACTCAAATATGGGCTTGGAAACACACTTTCAGCAATGGGACATAGAAGCTAGATGGACATTGGTTTTCTCAAAAACGTAGGCACACTAAAAACAGATTTGTGGGAAGAGGGAATCAATCCCAGGGAAGAAAACCGATTTCTCCCACAGATGTATGAGCATTCAGTGGGCCAAACGGTCTCAATAAAACCCTCAAATTGTTTTTCCTTCTTCCTTACTATTAGCCATAGCAAAAACGCCCTTCCCAGCTAGGAAAATGAAGGTAAAAACAACAAAACCATGGAGGGAACTGCCGAGGAAGGTCTAAACTCGTGAGCGAGCAAAACTGATGGTTGAATAATGGCTTGGGGGCAATTTTGTGGCCCTTTACTTGTCCAAGAAGCCAAACACGAATCTCTAGGAAGGGTGGCTTTCCCATACTCAAATTTGGACAGCCATACCTCTCCATTCCCCAAGGCATTAACTACCTCAACCAACTCTTGGAGAAATGAATGATTAGGTACAAAAGTCAACATGGGTAGTTGAGGGTTTGATTGGTTCTCTCATTGACACTTGGATTGGATTGATTGGCTTCAAGGGTTTGAATGTTTTCCCTCCCAATTCCTTGTAACATCATGCCCCCATCTCTTGTTGCATTGCATAGCTAGTTGTGGGCTTTTATATTAAAATGCATATTTACAATTCCCATGGTTCACTAGCACATGGGTAGCATAATTTCAAATACTTGCCTCTTCAAGATCGAGCATTCACTAGCGGAGCCTTGGCCTTGAGATCCACGCTAGGAATCATACATAATATGCATACAATATGTACATTACAGCCCAAATATTACAAGGGTCAAAATGAGGTACGTGATAATAACAATCTCATATGAGAAGGGAAGTCACACTAGGAAAATCAAGTTTATCTAAATGGATATTCAAAAGACGAGAAAGAAAAAAATGACTTCAATAATTAAGAGGGAATGAATACATCAAATCTTATCATTCCAGCTAGATATATCTTGTTATTTTTTTAACAATACATATAACTTAAATTTTAAAAAGAAAAATCTTTATTACGTAAATATTCTAATTATGACAATAATTGTGTACAATGAATTTCACATAATTTAATGTCATTTAAGTATTTTTTAATTTTGGTGAAATAAATAATCTCACTAAGTGATTAATAAATAATAACTATAATATATAAATATAAGAGAGACATAATGACATCTTATTATATATGTTTATAAACTAAAAGTGATTGTTTTCTTCATATATAAAAAATAACTTGATATAAAATAATAAACTATTAATAACAAAATTATTATTAAATATTATTATTAATATCTTTTATTTTTAGTTTAGAAATTTATTATATTAGATTAAGTCCACTACCACCACCACTTATTTTTAGTTTAACCATTTATTGTATTAGATTAAGTTCATCACCACCACCATTTATTTTTAGTTTAGAAATTTATTATATTAGATTAAGTTGTCGACCACCACCACCTAAAAAGCAAATATTGTTTATATTAATTAGGGAGTCTATAGAGTTTGAGATAAAGAAGTATTATTGTGACTCTTGGAAAGTTGGAACACCAAACAATTGTATGTCAAATTATTGCTGTAGATTTTTGGGTGAAGAAAGTTTATGTAAATTAGGGAGTAAGTATGATTTTATTATAAACATACTATGCTAAAGTTGCTCTTCCTTTCAAATTTTAATTGTAAGGGTAAAAATAAAATTTTGAATTTTTTGGAAGGATAATTTTAACTTTGCACTTTTGTTTAAAGTATAAAAATTAATGTTTTTGTAAGGGTAATTTTAATTTTGCACTTGTGTTTAAAGTTAGTTGGTGAAAGTAGAGATCCATTTAAGGTAAGAAAAATGTTTGTAAAATTTGTAGATCTAAATTTAAGATGAATCTATGTTGGCTATATATATTATATTATATTATTTTTATTATTTATATTTTTATATTCATAACTACTGTTATTTTTTATAATAATAATAATAATAATAATAATAATAATAATAATAATAATTCACTAATTTTTTGGGGTCATCCATCCCATTATTAAAAAGAAAAAAATAATATTAACCTTAAATTTATGTAAACAAATTTTCCAAAATTTATAAATATAATTTTATTTCAAATTAAAACAGATTTTCAAATTTTATATATGATCATGATCATGATCATGATGAGGATTAACTTCCACTGAGACCCTTTGGTCTATCGGACGTTAAGACAGGATACATGAATTACTTGGGATTTTGTTACATTTTATTCCTATAAAGGAAAAACTGAGAAAGAAGCGTTCCTAGGTTCCCATAATTTTGACAAGTTAGAAGATCATGAAGATTAGAGTTGTAGAAAATATTAGGAAACTGTGATCAAATGTGGGTGTACGCAAGGCACTCTAAAAGAAATTGATATTCGTCCTCAATGCTCATGGACTCATAGAGCTGCAAAATCCTTTCCTCCCATGGTGTTTTAGGAATTTTCGATCGTCTTGTTTCGCTATGAAGATCATGGGAGTTCGTTCTTATCTTGGCTATAGTAATCATCTTCTTTGAACTTGTTAAGATAGAGAGGTATGCTTGCTCTTCCAGATTAGGATTAATGAATTCCTTGTAATATCTTAACTTTGTTTTACCCTCTAACTCTTTCTGGTCCCACAATCTCTCTTTGAACTTATATGTGATTTTTTTTTGAGGTTGTCGATATCTTGCAAAGCAATGTTTTCATCAATCCCCCAATGACTTAACCAAGCGATGCCATCTTTGTACAACCTCCCTTGAGCCGAAGATGGCCTTGACTAGAATTTAAAGCAATTTTAGGGAGTATCTCGTATGACATGTCATTTATCTTATTTTTGTACATCAAGTATCTATACATAGCTATGCTTTCAATGGGGGAGAGATCCACTTCCATAAGGATAATAGGATAAGGAGTGTTGCTCTTAATTTTGAGATTATACGAGATAACACATTTTTTATTTTGCTCAATCTTTCTCCAGGACTCTCGAGAGATGCTACACCCCCAAACTTCACAACCGTACAAGATAAAGAGACTGCCGAGAGTTTTAAAAAGGAACTTATTTTTATCATACATCACCAGATTTGTTGATTTGCAATTGTTTTCTAGGCCAAAATAAGCTTCCACCCTTGGTTAATCCTTTTCTCAATGTTATAGTTCCAGTTGAGTTTGTGATGAATATCAATTTTGAGATATTTGTAAGAGGGCACTTCCTTCAAGTTGTTATTGTCATAAACAAAATTGGCATAGGTGTACTTCTTAGACTTTATACATACTATGGTTTTGTCAGTGTTAACAGACATACCCTTGTTAGAGCATAAATCCTCGAGAATCCTTAATTGAGTATCAAGGTCAGAGGGACTCCTTTCCAAAAGAACAATATCAATGGCATATAGAAGGAGGATTACGACTATTCCATCTATGGTTGTTCCTCGGAAACCTGCCTCTTCTAAACAACTTTCTAGTTTATTGATGTAAATGCCAAAAAGGCTAGGGTAGAAGGGGCATCCTTGTTTTACTCCAATATTACAATTAATATCTTTCGACCACCCCTCACAACTCTTAAATTTGGCAATGACTTTCTTGTACAACCTTATCACAGCAACTCTCAACTCTAAAGGAACATTTCATTCTTCTAATCTATTCCACAAGTTACTTCTAGGCACATTATCAAAAGTTTTCCTAAAGTCCACGAAGAAACAAAAGAGATTGGATTTAATTTTGTGACACTCTTTTGCAATTATCCTAAGAGTAATCATGTGATCTGTGGTAGAGTGATGTCTTCTAAACACTGCGTGGCCTTTAGCTCCCTTACCTTCACTTTCAAGCCAAACACTAATTTTCTTTTCTGAAATGATACCATAAAGCTTGGCTAAGAGAGGGCTAATCACTCAATTCATGAATAATAGAGCAAAAAAACATAGCTATGTAGCAGTGGAAGGTTGGTAAGCTTGAACACTGAACAAATGAGATGTTTTGTGAAACTCACTACCCATGAATTGACTCATATAAAAAATCAAACCTAGAACATAAAGCAGAAAAACAATCCAAACCTAGAACATGATGCAAAATTCAAACACTACTAAGAAAAACGATTCCAAAAATATGAAGTAAAAAGTGAACTAGATAGGTTCATCGCTTTTCAGGTTGTGTGGTGCGTGAAAATAATCGTGTCCAAAGAAAGTCTAGTTCATCATTATCCATCGGAATCCAATTCCGATGTAGAAATATTATTTCATGGATGTGTTAAAAAAATAGTTTGTTTAATATGGATAAGTATTTTACAGGAGTCCATAGTATACCAAGTTTGATTCGAGGAAAATTTGAAAGCATACCCACAAAATTCACAAATAACTTACCCATGATGCATTTCAAAATCAAAACCAAGGTGCAGAAACTAAAAATATATGCCAATTATTATGGATTACTATTGAATTCAACAAGAATTCACAAATGCTTCCAGTTAGTTCCAATGGTAAATGGAAAATGGCTAAAGATTGTGTCTTGTTATTCTTTGACTGTCTGGTTGGCCTTGAATTCCTATTGTTTCCTTTATTATCATGCTTATGTGTCTATATTCTATTGTCTTCCAATCTCCACATATATCATGGTTCTTCCACTATATTTCTCTTATGCTCCCATGGCTGAATTTCTGATTTTTAAACTTCTATTGAGCTTCCTTCCAACTCCACCAACAACCTCTCAACATAAAATACATGCACTCAATTCTCACCTTTCTTTAATGTGTTCTTTGATACTCTTTCCCAAGACTCATCCTGAGTAGTTCAAAATGATAAAAGCAAAGTTAAATCCAGAGTATCTACATAATAATAAAAATAAAAAACTCATTTTTGTTTTGAGTGTTTTTAGTAGTCCATATACATATACATATACATATACATATATATATATATATATATATATATATATATATATATATATTTGCACCATTTAAAAGTAAAATAGATCATGCAATATTCACACTGGAAATACAAATGAAAAGATTCAACATAAAATATAATAGATTGAACTAAACCCTGTGATTTCTTAAATCTTCTAAAACCTATTTCAATATATTTCAATGCACTCAAATGCAATAGCTGGACCATAAGGAATTCTTTGGTGTCCACATTTATTGACACTTAATATTATTTGATGGCATGCGCAATCTGCATCAACAATTTGTCGTCCAAACTCAATAAGATCATATGTTTGGTCATAAAATCACCTCAAATTAAAGTTAATTCCAATGAAACAATCAACCTACAACCATTCTATTTGAGAGTGACCTTCAATCCTAAAGTATGCTAGCAGGAATCCAATGTCTCAATTCTCTATCTAATCCAAAGTGACCCAAGGTGGGGGCATTCGAACATAGTTTGATTGATGTCTTCACTATGAATATTATAACATGCATTTAAAATCATTGCATGTAAAGAGGTGTGCTGCAAAAAAAATCAAACTCCAGCTCCTGTAACTGACTCACAACCAGTAATATTTAATTCTTTCAAATTTTGACAATGTCTGTCATTATCAAGCAATGACACCTCTGATATATTAATCAACCATGATAGGTTTATACTTTCAATGGTAGAAATACCCTTAAGAGTTACACACCCAACACCAATAATTCTTGGTCCACATTCTGCCAAATTTAGCACTTTTAAATAATACAATTGTTGCAGAAGACTAACCCCTAAGTTTGTAATTCTATAACATTAACAAAGATCGAGCCTCTTCAATGATGTTGGAGTTTAGCATGCTGCTAATGAAGCCAATCCCCTACCAGTGTTCATTGTACAACCATACAGTATAAGAACGTCCAAATACCCAACAGCCCCAATAGCTTCTAGTGCTTGATCCGATATCTTATGACAGAATCCCAGGTATAAATGTTCAATATTTTCGCATGATTTCATGAGAGCTATAAGACCCACATTGCTTAATCCCTTTCTTCTCCTCATGTAAACCTCACAAATCCCTACACTTAGCAGTTATGGTGCAGATTCCTTGATCAATTACAATTTATTTTATATACACCAACCAATGCAATGTATGGAAAATGTAAACCTATGACATAACGTTGTTGAGGCTAGCAAACAACTGAAATACTTATTTAAAACCAAATGAAGTTGATTTTGAACACTTACTTGTAATGAGAGGAGAATTAAAAAACTATCATGATTAATATTAACCCTGAGATTATAAAAGCATGTTTAACAAGAATTTTTCCTCTAGACCTTACATTGACTCCTCTTGTTAGTTGTTCTACCAACTCTCCTCTAAGCCTATCCCTTTGGCCTTGATAGCCAACGCACTCACTCGCCCATTCTTGTTATTTCTGATTGTTCTTCTCTACAAACATTAAGGTTAACATCTAATCCTCTCAAAATATGTTTACCATTTTATGTGGACCACCTTTACAAAAATTTACTTCATAGACTTGGGTGAAAATGAATAAGAAATAAAAATAAAAACAACCATAAATTTCATCACAACCAGCTATCTAAATATTAAAAAAGAACCACCTATTGAGAGCCTACCAGTCCCCACTATCATGATAACAGTGCTTGCAGAATAATTATATTTAACGTAGAAATGGATACCTAGATATATCAATAAAAATTGGATTCAGAATAAAGCAAACAGGCATAAAATCGAGTCCCTTGACCAAGTTTTAACAAGAAGGGACTCCAATAAGTCCCCGATCTCTTGTTTTTACTGGAAAGGTAGGATCTCCAAAAATAAATTGCATTCATAGCTTCAAACATAAGGTAACCTCATAGTTTACATGCCCATTCTTTATGTGACTATTAAACCATGAACGATGAAATCCCATAACACCTACGGTCACCCCCCTTGATAATACTCACAAATTTGAAAAGAACATGACCACTCTCTATGAGGAGCAACTGGAGGCAGTCTGCAATAGATTATCTAACTAGCCCAAAAATATTAAAACAATAGAAAACATTCTCATAAGTTCGTTGCCCCCAAGAAATAGAATCTTTCATAACAAAGAAAGAAATTCCTTTGTTCTTTAGAAACATGATGCTTTCTCCTCAGAATACCACCAGAACATTCACCCAGAATAGCGACAGATTTACTCCGCCAAAAGAGAGAAGCGTCATCATGCAAAGACTTGACCCACCATGCACTAAAATTAAGGTCTTATGTAGCACTAAACTCCATGCATCGATCTCGGTGTAGAACATTGGACTGAGGGTTATCTCTGAAAGGAGACAGAGGAGGCAGAGCAGTGAATAAAACAGAGAAAAAACAGAGGATTTGCAGTGCTACAGCACTTAAATGAAGTCACGCACACACAGAAAATCCGAACTGTATCGCATACCTCTGCTTTTCATTAACATCAAAACAGGGATACAAAAGGAATGCCCGGCTGGGCAGGCGGTTCACATTTCCCAACAGGTGTTACGTGTCCAGCTTCATAAATTAAACATCAAATTACAATAAATATGAAGGTTCGCTACATATAGCGGTGGGTAGTTGCAATTAATGCCAACAAACTCCCCCTTAATTGCAACTTTCAACAAAAACAAAAATTGGATATCTCATTGACAGAACTATAACATAACAAACTACATCTACAGTCATACATATATTGCATTAACAATGCCAAGATTCTCTCTGTGAAACTCAAAAAGCTCTTTCGCCAGAGGCTTAGTAAATATATCAGCCAGCTGTTCCTTTGACCTGCAAAATTTCGAGTTAATTTCTTTGTTGTTAACCAGTTCTCTGATGAAGTGGTATCGGGTATCTATGTGCTTGCTCCTTTTGTGAAATACTTGGTTTTTCGACAATGCAATTGCAGAATTATTGTCACAATAGATCACTGTTGGATCCTCCTGTTCGTGCAACAACTCAGACAGACCTCTCCGCATCCACACTGCTTGACAAGCTGCTGACGTGGCTGCTACATACTCCGCTTCAGCTGATGAAATGGTCACTATAGGTTGCTTCTTTGATGCCCATGAAACTGCACCTGAACCAAAATTAAATACATAACGTGTTGTACTCTTCCTGTCATCAATACTACTTGCAAAGTCACTATCTGTGTAACCTGTTAATCTGAAATCTGAACCTGCTGAATACAAAATTCCATAGTTCATTGTTCCTGAAACATATCTTAAGATTCTTTTTGCTACTTGCCAATGCGAACTTCTTGGGGATTCCATAAACCTGGAAATCAAGCTCACCGCAAACATGATATCTAGCCTAGTTGCTGTTAGATACATCAAACTTCCAACTAATTTCTTAAATTCTGTTGGATCCACAAAAGGTTCATTGTCATCTTTACTTAGTTTAGTTCCTGTTGCTATAGGTGTTGAGACTAGTTTACAATTCAGCATTTGAAATATTTTTAATACATCTTTAGCATACTTAGATTGACATATGAAAATCCCTTTTTCAGATTGATCAACTTGAATTCCGAGAAAGTACTTCATCATTCCCAAATCTGTCATTTCAAACTCTGTTTTCATTGCTGTTTTAAAAGCTTCTATTGACAGATTTCCTGTGAAGATTAAGTCATTAACATATACGCATACAATCATGATTTTACCCTGCTGATTTAATTTTGTGTACAATGTAGGCTCACTAGCACATCTATTGAATCCATTACTCAGCAAGTATGAGTTTAATCTATTGTACCACACTCTAGATGCTTGCTTCAGCCCATATAAAGCCTTTTTCAGTCTGTAAACTTTATTTTCACAACCTGTTATTTCATACCCAGTTGGTTGTTTTACATAAACCTCCTCCTCTAAACGTCCATTTAAAAATGCAGATTTTACATCCATCTAATACACATTCCAATCATTTTGTGCTGCTATGGCTAAAACAAGTCTAACTGTGTCTAGTCTCGCTACTGGTGCAAAAGTCTCATTATAATCTATGCCGGGTTGTTGACTAAAACCTTGTGCTACAAGCCTAGCCTTATGTTTTTCAACCTTTCCATCAACATTCAATTTTGTTTTATAGATCCATTTTACACCTATGCAGTCTTTTCCATCAGGTAAATCTACTAACTCTCAAGTTTCATTTTTCTCTATAGCATCTATTTCATCATCCATAGCTTTTATCCATGCAACATCTTTAATTGCTTCTTCAAAACTAACTGGTTGATAAGCCAATAATGCAAAGTTTGAGTTCAAATCCAATTCTTCATCATGTTGTTCATAGATTTCTCTTAGACTTCTAGATTTTTGTCCTCTAATTCTAGATCTCAATTCTGCTAGAGTAGGATCAAATTCATCACTTACTTGTGAGCTTGATGTATGCTGCCCTCCAAGTCCTAATTGCTCTTCTTGCATAGAATCTCTTGGTGTTCTTGTTTGAGGTGAATTAAGATCTATTGTGTTCCTTCTTGGTGTGCTAGATCTTGGTACATGTGCAGGTACATATGAATGTGGAATTTGTTGTCCATCTTGTACATTTTCTTCATCATCTTCAACATGAGGTAAATCTGCTCCATGTGTAACTATTTCATCAATACTTCCATCCCATGATTCCTCCTCTTTAAACTCTACATCTCTTCTTACAATCAGCTTCTTGGTAATAGGATTATAAAGTTTATATGCTTTAGAATGCTAACTATACCCAATGAAGATACATTTTTCACTTCGATCATCCAACTTTCTTCTAATCTCTTTAGGTACATGAGAGTAAGCCACACACCCAAATATTCTAAGGTGTGATACATTGCAGCACTTGCCACTCCAAGCTTCTTCAGGAACATTATTCCTCACACTTTTTGTAGGAATTCTGTTCAAGATGTAGACTGAACATGCAACTGCTTCTGCCCAATACTCATTTGACAAATGCTTGGCCTTCAACATGCTTCTTGCCATGTTCATAATTGTCCTATTTTTTCTTTCTGCCACACCATTCTACTGTGGTGTATACCGAGCTGTAAATTGCCTCTTAATTCCATGATTTCTACAAAATTCCATGAATTCATTCAATTTATATTCGCCTCCTCTATCAGACCTCAACACTTTGATGAACTTTCCACTTTGTTTTTCAACCAAGGTTTTAAAATTCTTGAACGCTTCAAAAGTTTCTGATTTTTGTTTAATAAAATATACCCATGTTTTCCGGCTGTAATCATCAATAAAAGTTAGAAAGTATAAGTTTCCAGCCAATGATGAATCCTGCATTGGTCCACACAAATCTGTATGAACTATCTCTAGAGATTCTTTTGCTCGATACGAAGTGCCTACATGGAAAGCTTCTCTATGATGTTTTTCTAAAATGCAAGTCTCACATGAGCTTGCTAGTTGTTCAATTGGTGGCAGCCCTCTAACCATTTGATTTTTCTGTAATAAGTTTAATCCTCCAAAATACAAATGACCATACCTCAAGTGCCAAAGCCAAGACTGATCCAAACTTTGAACTTTATAGGCATTCACACAATTCTAAATTTCACTCTTTAATGTAAGTGGAAACATTCTATTTTTAGTCATTTTAACCTTTGCAATCAACCCTTTTCTAGGATTCTTGTCAAGCATTGTGCAAGTGTCATGGTTGAAAATCACCTTATAGCCTTTCTCCATTAGTTGTCCAATGCTAATTAAATTGCATTTCAGACCAGGTACAAAATACACATCATTAATATTTCTTTTATCTCCATTTTTTGCAAATACATTAACAGTACCTCTGCCATGGACTGAAACTTTATTATCATCTCCAAACTTCACTTCAGACTGTACCGAACTATCTATTTCAGTGAAAACTTCCTTGTTGCCAGACATGTGATTACTACACCCACTGTCTAGAAACCATACATCATTTAAATTCTCTTGTGCAACATTGCAGGTAATAAGAACTGAATCAGTCTTATTTTCTGATTTTTCAACTAAATTTGCAGATTGTTTTCTGGCATCTGCTTCCTTCTTTCTACATTCCCTAGCATAATGCCCAAATTTCTTACAATAAAAACACTGAATTTTGGATTTATCATTTCTTTGATTCTGCTGTTGATAAAGGTTATTACTTGCGGTTCTGAAATTTCCTGAATGTGGGTTTTGGACATACCTACCAGTCCTATTTATATTTGGTTCTTTTTCCCTTTGAAATTGAACTCTACCCCTGCCTCTGTAGAATGACTTTCCTCTTCCTCTACCAACTGTTAGTTGTGTCTTGAAAGCAGTATCAAGAGAGAAATTTGGGTTTTTGTTTACCCTAGACTCATGGGATAGCAGGAATCCCATTAACTCATCAATTGAGAGCTGAGTCAAATCCTTTGACTCCTCAATTGCCACAACAACAACATCAAATTTGCTGGGCAGACTTCTTAATACCTTTTCTACCACCTTTTGGTCAGAAATCTGTTCACCATGGGTTCTCATCTGATTTACAATTGTCATTAGATGATTATGAAACTGATCTATAGTCTGTGTCTCATTCATTTGCAGATTTTCAAAATTTTTCCTAAGGGTTTGTAGTTTAGCAACCTTCACCTTACTTAAACCCTGATAAACTGTGTCTAAGATGTCCCATGCATCTTTGGATTTGCTTACTGATGCTATTCTAGGAAAGATTGAATCATCCATGGCTTGCTGGATGAGAGAAAGTGCCTTAGCATCTTTCTTCTTGTTGTTTTTAAGCAAGTCTTTCTGTGCTTGTGTTAAAGCCAAATAGGTTGCCTCATCAGGGGGCTCTATGTACCCATTCTGAACTAAATCCCACAAATCTTGTGAACAAAGAAGAGTTTTCATCTTTATGGACCAAAAGTCATAGTTCTTACCTGTCATAGGTGGAATTTGAGGCTGTGATCCGAAGCTACTCGATGCCATGGCTCAAATTTTCTGAAATTTCTCCTTTTGCAGCTGTAGGCAGGGTGCTCTGTCTCAATGTTTCTCCACGGCTTCCTTGCTGGTTGCTGATGGCTCACAATTTCACGCCTACACAGCTCCTTCCACTGATCAACAAGGGGAAAACGGCCCTCTCTCCACGAATACAGTGAGACCTGTATATGTTCGGGCACAATTGAAGCCGTAACTCAAACCCTTAACCGAATATCAACTTGCTACAGTAATACAGCTCTAAGTAGGTGCAAAACTCAAACATCAAAGCACGAAGGGGAGCCCTAAATGTCAACCCCGTTGACAGAGTAACAGTTGGTCACGACCGCAACTTACCTGGAAGCTTTCATCTTTCGAGCCTACATTCAATCCACGCCCCAAACCAGCATACTAAGGATTGAACTCCTCCCTCACGAAGAGTGGAACCTTGGCCGAGGATGGCAGAGTGCTGAAACTCCTTCCCACGACCCAGTTTTCATTAAAAGAGAAACCACCTCACAACTGTATTAGACACTGTAACAAACCACTTGTTTCCATTTTCGCAAGAGATGAAACCCCGGCAGGTGAGAAGGCGTGCCCTGTAATCCGTTTTCCCCTCTCTCCTGCGCTTGAATTTGACTTAAAACCTCTTGAAGTAGGCCCTGGTTTTCGTGTCACTCGAGCCGAGCATACTCGAGGTCACACGTTCGAATCTCAATAAGCAAAACGCCCAGGGCATTTTACATGAAGATACAGCACCAAGGGCATTTTACAAACTGGTATTTGCCGACGACGGGGCTTGCCAACGCGGATTCAACTGGAAGCAATGGCTGCAAGGGGAAAATCGCCGGGGTGGGGCATGGTTTTATTATTCGACGGGTGGATTATAGAGAAAAAGAAAACACCCAGAATGAGGTTTCTAATGGGCTCTGTGTTGATAGGGATTGGCTCAGTTTTTCTTGCTATCGTTGCTTCTGCAGGCGCTGGCTCTGTGGGCATTAACTATGGTCGCGTAGCAGACAATCTTCCCTTCACGGCACAGCATGGCTCAGCTCAGCATGGTCAATCCCTCCTCGACTCTGACCAATTCATCCGCTCTGAAATCTTGAAATTCAACAGCATCTAAAGCAGCTTTGCCTCTTCTCGGCTCTGCTAGCCAAACCTTAACTGCCTTATCGTGGCCCTGGAAAACGTGTAGCTGCTCTGATACCAAAATGAAAGGGGACATAGGAGGCAGAGCAGTGAATAAAACAGAGAAAAAACAGAGGATTTGCAGTGCTACAGCACTTAAATGGAGTCACGCACACACAGAAAATCCGAACTGTATCGCATACCTCTGCTTTTCATTAACATCAAAACAGGGATACAAAAGGAATGCCCGGCTGGGCAGGCAGTTCACATTTCCCAGCAGGTGTTACGTGTCCAGCTTCATAAATTAAACATCAAATTACAATAAATATGAAGGTTCGCTACATATAGCGGTGGGTAGTTGCAATTAATGCCAACAATCTCCATATGTTAGGTTGATGATATCCTTAAAAGCAAGGAGCTAAGCATAACGTCTATCATGCAACCAAACTTAGCAATTGAAGGAATAAAGGACCATGTTAACTACCTGCAATGTGCTCAAATCAGACTTATAGAAAACATATTCATCCACACACCAAGTGCTGAAAATGATGCATATGCAAAACCGAATTTGCTCTCATATAGGCGTTGTACTTTTCCCCATTTTTGGTGGGGATCTGGGCTTAAGATAAGCATCAAATGAATCTGAACTGATCCTCAAGCATTTTTTTGTACTCATGTTCACATGTTCATGCTCACACCCACATCTCCAAATCCTTCCACGCAGGTTGCAGGGTTAGTGATTGATGCACTCAGCCATGTCCTCAGATCATCTATCCTCTGCTTCCAACCTTGCTCTACCAATATCAAAATTGAAGAGTTAAATTGACCCATTGTATCATTCAAGATTTCCCCACAATATTCAAGAGCGTCATTGCTCTTGCATGCCGTTGTTTTGTTCAGATCCATGGAAAATTGGGTAACCCTAATGGCCTATTCAAAGCTAACCTCCACTCTGGTTCTTACAATCTCTCTCATGTTTTCCCGCAGATACCCTCTACATGGCCGAAAAGCCAAAATACAAAGGTTGTGATGGGAAGTTGAGTTGCAGACCTTGAGGACATGATCTAAGAATTGAATCCAATTATGGCGAGATTCCTTGTCATCGGTCAATTCCAAACTCTTGAACAAGCGTAGATCAACGGATAAACCCTTGAGATTCTATTTTTGACCCACATTATTTTTTCTGGAGCAAATATTGCGTACAAATGCACATGCATATATAAAAGCAAAAACATTTATAGCATTTACATGGAGAAAAGCATGGCATTCACAACCTCAAACTATTATATATAATCACGACAATAAAAACAACCTATTTCCCTTAAATCCCTTAAAAACATTAACTTTTAAGATAGTTATTGAATTTACTATTTTATAATAAGGTCATGATTTATTATATGAAGACAACATATTTTCTAGTTCTTGATAGATGGTTAGGTTGGGAGGCCAAACCATGCAAACATCCTAGCTTCCAACCTTCATTTTGTACAATAAAGTCACAATTTATTATATGAAGATAACATCATGTCTAGTTGTTTATTGATGATTGGGGTGGGAGGCCGGACCATGGAAACGACCTAGGTTCAAACCCTCATATTTTTGTTCACAAACAAAGTTGGGTGTGCAACTGTCATCTATACATAGGATCCAAGATAGAGAAACAAAAAGAGGGATACTCAATCAACTTAAATCTTGGACACAATGCCCACTAAAACCCTCCAATAGCTCTTTACTCCATGCAATGTGCCTCTCCCATACATGGACTCTGGAAGATATGTGATCTGATACCTTGTTAGATTTTCTAAACCATGGTAAGTAGACTTTGCCCTAAAAGAATTCCTAAGCTACTATATATCTAAATCCTCAAGCCACACAAAAATAAAATCTAATAATGTTGAAGTTTACAAACACATATTGCATACAAATTAATAACATAAACTCATAAATCTGTCCTAAATCACGTAATTGTTATTAAGCAGAATAACAAAATTACTATGTACTTGCTAAATCACTATTAAAATAAAAAAGGAAACTCGGTAGATGGATTGTCAAAACCTCTTACTCCTTTTTCATTAATTCTGACTAAAATTTGCTACATGAAAAATAAAGCAAGCTAATTTGCTTCTCACTGATGAACTGAATGCTTTAAACCTATACCCCTTCATTCTCCTTTATAAACTAAGAAGAGTAGGTACAACGAATATGGACACATGCACAATAGCACCTCAATTGGATATGATTTGAGGTATGCAAGCATGCATCCCCTAGAGATGTGTGCCTTACCTAAATAGGCATTTCCTCATATAGCATGCCTCGAATTAGAGTAGTCAACATGCAGCAGCATGCACGTGCCTCTATTCTAGAGACAACTATACCTTTTAAGAATAGTAAAGCTACACAATAGTTCCTTATCTCCTAGATATTGGTGCTTATTACTAAACTGGACTATAAGGATAACCTTATCCTATCCTATCTATAGTTGGAAAATGCATGTTCCCTCACTGCTGGAAGCCTACAAATAGTGATGTGCACCCTCCTAGTGTATTCTATAGTTGCACTCTCATCTTCAAACCATCATGATGCATGGAAATCAATGATATATGGATATGATGAGTGTCACTCTACAGTAACTAAAGCACCTAGATATGTTGAATCCGGAAAGAGGAAGTGTTCCCTAGTTGTCATATTTGAACAACTTCGTTTTTGTACCATCTACTATAATACAGATTTGTTCCAGCACCTTTTTCACTGAAATGTTCTCTACTTACACCTGCAATTGTATATTCTTCTGCCACCTGTGCACCCAGGACTTGGGTGTACTCTTTCCAAGGTACCAAAAATTAACTGCACCATTAAGTATCAAAGGGGATGAGAAAGTAAAGGGATTAGAGGAAGAATTGTGGCCTCTCTAATCTAGTTCATTTAGGAACATGTGAGGCTATAACATCACCCACTGTCATGAGTTTAGTTACATGGCAAACTTGGAAAAAATAAAAATATCCAAATTTTTAATCATGTGAAGCAACCCCTCACTCTAGCCCTTTTAAGGGAAAATGTTGCAGTGAATAAGAATAAGCCCTTTGTTCTCAATCCTCTGCTTTCCATCTTCAAACTGAGCAAAAAAATCCAAAAATCTCCTAAATTAGCCACTATTTTCGAATTTCGCATAATATCATGATATTTTCAAAATTGTGATTTTTCCCATCAATAACATTGTTGATTTGAGAGAATCACGATATATCACAATGTTGGTGATATTTTTTCAATATTTGCAACACTGCTTCACTCATAACCCATATCAAGATTGCTTTGAGATGAAAATAAACAGTAGAAAGTTTTGAAGAAAAATAGTCGAAGAAGTTTTATTCAGCTTACTAGAATGCAATAGATGGCATGTGACTTAAACATATAAATAT
Organism: Larix kaempferi; assembly: GCA_027924585.1. Lineage (NCBI taxonomy): Eukaryota > Viridiplantae > Streptophyta > Pinopsida > Pinales > Pinaceae > Larix > Larix kaempferi. The sequence continues at coordinate 149,860 of BSBM01000928.1, forward strand.
GTCCATTACAAATTTTCAAATTGTCATGCATCCAAGTCCCTTGAAAATGTAAAATAAAAATGAAATGAAAAGAAAAGGTAATAACATCCATCAACACAATAAAAATATTGCAGCAAGATTTCATGTTTTAAAAAATGATCTCTTATAATTGACATTATATGCTTATGATCACACCTTTTATGAATTGTATCTATCATTTTTTTATGCATCCTTGAAATTAGTTAAATTATCTTAATCTTACATAATGGCATATTTAAGCATCTTAGTAAATCACTACCTAAAGGTTCCATTACATATTTGTCAAAAATCCTTACCGAGCAATTTCTTTGTATTAATTTAGATTCTGAATGTAAAATTCAAGTAACAGTATCCAAATATGGACAAATACTCAGAATCAAGCATTTTCTAAAAGTATGCCAAAGTCAACTACATAGAACTACAAGGATTGCAAAAATACACCATTATGAAATCATGCATCCAAAAAGATGGCCATCTACCAAGGAACCTAAAAATACACATTCCTCACTGAAGTTATGGAAACTATAAAAAACAGAAAAGAAATCCTAAAATGAAGGCAACATTAACCCCCCAAAAGCAAGTAAAACGACCTAATTGAAATAGACCACATGCAACTAGAAACTATATATGGCAAACTCACAAGGAACACCTATTTCAAGAAATCTAGAAAAATTCTATTACAAGGACTTCTATGACATTGAATTTTTTTGTAAACATTTTATTTATTTAATTTAATTTGTAAAAATTATGCATTAAAGAAATATTCCATTAAAATTGGAAAAACTAATCCTAGAAAGTATGATTTTATTGATCACAAATTTTATTTACTCCAAGTGTTTTTAATATACAGTCATAAAAAATGAAATGTTGTATCATTTATAACTAGTTCGGTATGCCATAAATTAGGAGGAGTATATGAAAATCTGTAATTTGTTGAATCGTGAGAAAAAATATTCATGAAGATATAAAATGGAGGATTAATGAAGTTAAGTTGCACACATAATTGCATGTTTTATTACAAGAAGATCTCTATATATATTTGAAGTGAACAAAGTATCATATTAAATATTTTTATTGTTAAATAACATATTATAATATAGCATGATTGGAAGGAAATCACAATATTAAATTAAAATCAAATAAATTATAAGAAATGTATTGATGTCGAACCAAATAATAACTATAAATTCGTCAAAATTGGGATAGTTGTTAGGTACAACATTATACATACACAATGAAAGTGTGAAGAAATCGAATTAAGAAATCATGGCCGAGAATTACTTTCACCAAAAGGCAAAGAAAATGATAAGATTTTTAAATGTCGAAGAAATAGATGTTGAAACATATTTTTCAAATCCTTTAGTTGAACTTTATATATGACCCCATGCTCTTTTGAATTTATTTATGGCACATATCGAATGAGTCTAAATAGTCCACTTAGTACTCATTATCAATTAATTATATGGTTTTACATTGTATTTTATTCCAAAAATTACATACCACATTTATACATTCATTTAATGCATATAAGAAGATAAAAGATAGAACATATCTCGTGCTTTGTTGGCCTGTAAGAGATTATTTCATTTAATCATAATTGAGTTAGTAATACAAACTTACAAAAAAATGAATTGAGAAATCAAATTTCTTATAGTTCAATGTCACTCACTTATGACCAATCACGTACTACCCTTAATACCACTTAGCACTCATTAGCAATAAATTTTGTGTTTTTAAACAATTGCAACTTTAATTATATGGGGCTTTATTTCAAAAATTACATACTGCATTGATAAACTCCTCTTATTAATGAATATACGCAAATAAAAGTCAATAATTTATTTCATGCCTTGTTGGCTTATATGAGATTATTGCAATTATAAACTATTAACTTAAGAATACACATTTACAAAACTTTGTGCGTGCCTTGTTGGCTTTTATGAGATGATTTTAATTACAAATATTTGATTTAAGAACGCAAATTAAAAAAATATTTTGAATGGGGAAATCAAGTGGTGTATGATGCAAAAAAATGTCAAACTAAAGGCAATCATAAATAATATTAATAATTGTATTTAAATATTATTGTTAATTCTCATCTATCTATAAAAGTTTTAAAAACATACAAATTAATTCATCAAAAAATGTGTCCAACTTGTATTGAAATATTGCAATGTACGCGTTAACAAATTTTTAAAAATTAATATCTTCACCTACTATAAAGAACTCAATGTTCTATTGAACATTCGAATGTAGTTGCGTTTCTCTTTGATACGATGAAGTGTCTTAAAAAGGGGGAATAGAATTTGGACAAGCCAAGTATCAGGTTCATGTCCTATATAAGCCTTTGTTAAGATACAATTTGACCGGTATCCGGGGAATTGAGAAGTAAGCTTTGATGTATCTATTAGCAATATATTTGATTTTTCATACATATTTCCATATTTGGACCACACAACACTTAACATTTTCTCATAAAATTGTATCACACTACATTATTTGAATTTTGTTTGCAAGTGACAATGAGACCTGTCCCATATGAATTCAAAGTCACTTGTATCGGTATTTGATTTTTCAACTACTTGTTGAATGTTTTTACATTGTATTTTATTCCAAAAAATACATATCACATTTATACATTCATTTAATGCATACAAGAAGATAAAAGATAGAGCGTATCTCATGCTTTGTTGGCTATTATGAGATTATTTCAATTAATCATAATTGAGTTAATAATACAAACTTACAAAAAAATGAAATGAGAAATCAAATTTCTTATAGTTCAATGTCACTCACTTATGACCAATCTCGTACTACCCTTAATACCACTTAGCACTCATTAGCAATTAATTTTGTGTTTTAAAACAATTGCAACTTCAATTATATGGGGTTTTATTTCAAAAATTACATATTGCATTGATAAACTCCTCATATTAATGAATATAGGCTAATAACAGTCAATAATTTATTTCATGTCTTGTTGGCTTATATGAGATTATTGCAATTATAAACTATTAACTTAAGAATACACATTTACAATAAGTTATAGATTGGGAAATCAAATGCTTATACCTTTCAAAATCATTCATCTATGACTCATCATGCTTTAATCTAAATTCTAGTACACTTAGCACTCATTATCATTGAAGTAATATTTTTTGTAAGAAATGTGCTTTTATATAGATGGAGGTTTAATTCAAAATTTGTGTGTCACTTGTATTAATGCATATAGATCAATAAAACTAAAGAGAACTTCATTCCTTGTTGGCTTTTGTGAGATGATTTAAATTACAAATAATTGATTTAAGAGTATGTAATTTAAAAAATATTTTGAATAGAGAAATCAAGTGTTGTAATGCACTTGTATTAATACATATAGATAAATAAAACTAAAGAGAGTTTCTTGCATGCCTTGTTGGCTTTTATGAGATGATTTAAATTACAAATAGTTGATTTAAGAGCACAAATTTAGAAAATATTTTGAATGGGGAAATCAAGTGTTGTATGATGCAAAAACTTGTCAATCTAAAAGCAATCATAAATAATACTAATAATTGTATTTATATATCATTGTCAATTATCATCTATCTATAAAAGTTATAAAATCATACAAATTAATTCACCAAAAAATGTGTTTAACTTGTATTGAAATATTGCAATGTAATCGTCAACAAATTTCCATAAAATAATATCTTCACTTAATACAAAGAACTCAATGTTCTATTGAACATTCGAATGTAGTTGCGTTCCTGTTTGATACGATGAAGTGTCTTTAAAAAGGGGAATAGAACTTGCACAAGCCAAGTATCGTGTTCATGTGCTATATAAGCCTTTATTAAGATACAGTTTGACCGATATCCGAGGAATTGAGAAGTAGGATTTGATGTATCTATTAGCAATACATTTGATTCTGTGTACTTATTTCCATATTGGGACCACACGTCGCTTAGCCTTTTCTCATAAAACTGTATCATACTACATGATTTGGATTTTGTTTGCAAGTGACAATGGGACCTATCCCATATGAATTCAAAGTCACTTGTATCAATATTTGATTTTTCAAGTACTTGTCGAATGTACTTGTTAGTAACATTTGATGTCCATATCGCAACATCATAATGTTTTAGGCAGTATTTTAATACTTCTAATTGAAAAGGCCTACAAAAGTAGGATCTATCACCAAGCTCCCAATCTGGTTTTCTTTGAATTTGACAACTCATTTCATCTTTGGAATATGACGAGAAGAATACTCCTTCCATTTCAAAGATCAACAAGATCTTCCGACTGATATTAACTCCCATCTGCATTGCTGCCACATATATAACAATAACATATTTTCACTTCAAAACTGCATTGCTTAATGGCATCAAAACATATCCAATTTATTTCCACTCCCAAACAAACAACTTAATGAAAAAAATAAAAGTAATTTCCGTGGAATAGTTTTTTTATACAAACACATTCAACTACTACTCAAATCACTATTTTTTAAGAATTGTAATGAGATAAACTACAATTTAAAAATATAATTACAATAGTCGAATTCATTTGAACTAATTATATGTTAATATCTACATACTACCTAAATTTACAGTTTTTAAGTTTAAATCAAACAAACTATTTATATGTTCATTTTTACATACAACCTCATACAATATTTTAATTTTCAAGAAATTATAAGAAAAATTCATATAAGCACATTGCAATGAAATTCAAATCACAATTTAAAAATATAGTTACAATGGTCCAATTCAAACCAATTATATGTTAATTTATACACACCACCTAGATTTACAATTTTTTAAATTTCAATTAAACAAGCTAATTATATGTAATTTTTACATACAACCTGATATGATTTTCCATTTTTTTAATTTCTAAGAAATAAGAAAATTTCATATGATAACATTGAACTAACATTCAAATCATTGATTTGTAAGAGTTATAATGATCAATTAAGACGCAATTGATAAATAAACTGCAATTGCTCAAACATAGTAATTGTACGTTAATTTATACATACAACCTAATACAATTATTTAATTAATATGGAATACTACATTTTTATGCAAACACATAAGACTATTATTCAAATCACTAACTTTTATAACTCAATATCTCAATATAAATAAACAAAATAATAATATGTTAATTTATAATAATGACACAACAACAATCCTTATATGAGTATTATGAAATAATATTGACATTAAATTGATAATAAAATAAAACACAGTAATAACACATCACATGTAGAATTAAGTCATCAAATGTACAATGACCAAGAATTTATATTATAAACTTCAAGATTTTGTTTATAGAGGAAATGAATAACAGTCATCTTAATGTACTATTAAAAGTCATTGAAGATTCTTCAAAATATCTCGAACATTGGGTGCCTTGTAGAATTTATTCAATAAGCTCCACAGATCAGCGATCAACCATTTATCCTCATTCTTTCCATCAAACGAAGGGGTAATAATCAAATTTTCTTTCTTTGTCTCCATTGAACAATCCACTAGAATAGTGTTACTAGCATCATATTGAGAATACATTCTCCACACTTTTTTCAGATGTTTTTTGTATATAACTTGTGTTGAATTATCAATGTCATTTTTTCCCTTTTGTTGTTTGCAATCTGAAGCAGTCCATGTAAACAAAAATTTATCTTGTAATGTTTCTGAAACCAGCTTTTTCATAACTCTTGTTGTGTTTTGTTTCAAAGATGTCGTCCAAATTGCAATGTCAAGAGATTCTTTTCTGGAACACATTTCAAGAAATGTTTTTGCATGTGGACGAAACCAAAATGATTTTTTCTCTATCGTGTAATCTGCGGCCCTTCCCATTTTCTCGATAAATTCTTTTTGTGATGCATCACCATCAACGCTCTGATAGAAAATGTTATTCAATTCAAAAATAACTAATTTCTTTTGACTTATAATAGCTGCAAAACAATAATGGATATCATAGTAAATTCATTTTATTCATGCTACATAAATTATTATTAAAAAAAATTGTTGAAGAAATACACTCACTTTGAGTATTTTTTGTACTGGTTATTGATAAGCCACACTTCTCTTGTATTGTCTTCATAGAACCTAGAGCCAAAATAACAAACCTTCAATCAAATACCAATAATACTTCTTTAAATCAATTTTTTTTTATAAGACATATTTTATGTTTAATTGAAAATAAGAGACATGTGAAGTACCTGATATGATATCATGTTCTTGACAATGGCTTTCTGTCACATTCCCTTGATCACTGTCTTTTTTCTCCTCATTTTCCACTGTAATAAACATATGAAATGTTATAAATGTATCAATGAATGAAATTCATTAAATAAATAGGTATAGAATCCAAAGAATCACTAGAGAAAGAACAAAACAAGTACAATACAACAAAAGAAACAAAATAAATTATGTACCTGGTATGGTATTTTCTTCGTCTTGTATTTGCATCTCGAAAACTTCTTCGACATTGTGCACACTATGTTGATCATTGCTTTGTTGCAAAGTGTCGTCGTTGTTTTCTTTACAATTTCCGCCATTAGTAGTTATAGTAAACATCTTGTTAATCAAGATTTATAAATAGCATAGAATCCAAAGAATCACTAGAGAAAGAACTAAACAAGTACAATACCTGGATATTCCAACAGCAATATATTAGACATTGGTTTTTGCAATTGGAAGTATTCTTGATTAGTCAGCATGTTAGTCCTTTGTAACTCATTTTCTAGGACACATGCCATTCTTCTTCCATATGTACAGCAATCCTGCTGTAAATTTGTCCCCGCATAAAGAGAAATAATCAAATTTAGATCACTATGTTGTTGATGCATTTGCAATAATTCTTCCCAGAATTCAAAATATCTCTCATTTTCATCAGATATGTCTCTAAAACTGTGAGAGTATCTTGAGGCCTCTAAACTTTTTGACTCTTCACTATAGAAATGTATAGTTAAAACTATATCATAACTATAGTTATTTTGTTCTTTATATTCATAAAGACTGATAGCCATTTTATAGTTGACATTTGAGTCCTTGACAACAATCTCCAGAGCTTGGCGTACATCCTTACGAGACCAAATTTCTACTAAGATATTCATAGTAAAATCTTTCAACCCATTTTTTTCGATTAAAAATCGAAACAATTCAATATAGTGATCCTTAAGGAATGATTCATCTTTTAAAGCCAATGTATCCAACACAACAAAGTCAGTGTATAACATTGGTTGAAACTGACAAGGAAAAGAGTGCAAAAGTGTTGACAAGAGGCTAGGACCCCCATAATGACAACCGAATTCAAAACTGTTCTCAATTTCCTGTATATCTCTCGATGCATCAATTATTCTATCAAGGACCACACAGGCTTGTGGAGAAAGGGACTCTATTTTTGTATTTCGTGATCCTTTTACATATTTACACCCTTCCATTGTCTTACAGAAGTTGGCAAATATGATATCAGTAATTCCATAATGCTCAAGAATATTGGATATTGTAAGAATCTTATCATTCAGATTCTTATCATGACTTTTGCAATATGTTACCATTGCCTCCAAAATTGTTCTTTTGGTTTTCAATTGTGAACAATAATCTTTCATTTTTATGGCATTGGTTGGATGGTTCACTGGAATAGAAAACCAGATAGTTCCATCCAATAGTTTATCTGCTACAGAACACATTTCTTCAGCGGTTAGTCCCTGAAGAGGACGGAAAGAACTTGATACCAAATTGTTCAGACTATTTGTCTTATAGTTTGGATCCTTAGGTTGGTTTGGAGAACACATTAATGTCCCTAGTTTGTAACAATTAAAAACAACTTCCCATTTATCCCAAGTAGTATCATCAAGATATAACAAGACTTTTTTTCAGCAAAGTTTGTTAATGGACAATCGAAGAAAGAGCACAACATTTCATCATCAACCTGTTAAAAAATAACAAATATAAATTAGTAAGAATTTGATATCAAAAATAAAATAGCCATGAATTTAGTTATAACAATATAAACTAAGTGCAAAAAAAAAAAAATTGCATACCTTCTCTTCAGCCATCTTAGAATTCCCACATTTTTGTTTCTTTAATTTATTTGTGGCAATTAGGAATTGTCTTGCAGATCACACAGAATCGATGAATGGAGTTTTGAAGAACACTGTGTTTGCAGAATTTAACTGGCAGCAAATACGAATCACCACACTGGGAGCAACTAATGGATCTAAGAATCGAGCATTACATTCTTTGTACTTCTGTTTTGCCTCCCCAGATAGACTGAATTTAGGATTTGATAATATTTCTTTTGCTGCTTGAATGGTGTGTTGAACATCAACTATCCAAAAATTGATGTTCTTGGCATTTATATCCATTTCATTCATGATTTTCACAGGGTTTCCAATCGGATCAGACTCTTTTGTGTCAAATGGAATCAGAAGAGCATCAGGCAATGATGCTTGAAATTTCTGTAGGAATGATTTTACTAATACTCGAACATTTAAATCATCCCGTGATCTCAATTTATATAACTTGGGTGCTTCTACACATCTTTGAACATCCACCTTCATGGTAAAAGAGCTTGAAAATAAATAACTGTCCTTAAAATTTTCATGGATTTCATCGCATTGGTCAGCAAGCTTCTCTATCTGAGAGTCTTCTTTTTGGGATTTTACAAACTCTGTAGTAGGCATGAACTCACTTTCTTTAATGCTCTGTTCTAGCTCAGCTAAATATACCCTTCTCAAAGCAAGCATTTGAGCCTCGAGTTTATCATCTGGTATTTTATCAAGTAGTTTACCTCTTTGTTGCAAATAAAGAAACACAGATGATGTTTTCTTACATCTCACATAGCGATATTTCATAACGTTGGTAATACGTTGTACAAGATCATCACAACTCTTTAGACCAGATTCATTGAAGCTCTCAAAACTGTCCAACTTAAACTGTGACTTTTTTATTTACTCTGGAAATTCTGTATTAGTATCAATCAAATCTGGTCTAAATTTTGTGTAATCAACTTGGCAAGAAAATAATTTCACTTCATTTTCTTCAATTACCTCCATTTGAAAATCGATCTGACTATGATTGAGAGCATAGCAACTAACAATTATCCCTAGCCTTTGTATATCATTTCCATCCATGGATCCAAATAGATACATATCTGGAAACATATTCATGGGACTTTCAATCTCAACATACCAATCTTCGACATACTCATATGCAGCAGATGTTTTGAACTTTTTAATCATTTCAAAATTAGAACCCATTGTTGAATTTATAATCTGAGTTGAATGACGCTTTTGTTTTTTGAATGCTGATTGTGGCATTTTACTTGCTTTGGAGACGACAGCTTCTAAAAACAATAATAAGCAATTATTACTATAAATAAAATGAAATCAAAATCACAAATATTACCATATAGTCTTCTAGTCTAACCATTTAGAAATGAGAGAATAATATTTAAAACCACCATACCACATGGGGGAGACGTTGTTTGTGTGTCACTTGCAATTTGTTTTTTCTTCAAATTGTTCCTTGGAATTGTCATTGCACCAGAGTCCATAGCTTCTAAAAACAATAATAAATAGTTGACTATAAGTTTAAATTGTTTTAAAAATACATGAAATAATGAGCATTATCAAACAATATTCTATTACATGTCTTTTATTCACATGCACAAGAATAATAAGGGTCATGTGTTATGGAAACATATTAAATACTTAGAGATAAATAAAAATCCATTGCATCTAGCACAAGGGTCAGTGCAAGCTAATGAGGGTCACTTTTGGCACGTTAGATGCAATAGAAAACTGAAAAAGAAGGCATCCCTCAACTTACTTGGATTTTTTGATTTACTTACGGAAAATATCTTGCATTGAGTAAAAAAGATGAAATGTAGGAAATTGAATCACGTTTCTGAATATATAACTTTTATGTATTGAAAATTTGCATAGCTATGTCAAGTTTCAGTTTTCCTAATAGACACTTTTTATTTTTCAGGCAAATGATAAGGTATATGTTTTTGTGGGTAGAGCCTTTGAGGGCCTAAATGATGGAATCAAGCTACAAAAATCGGCATGCATGTAGAGAACACATAGCACTTGTGCGCCATTATTTTTCGAAAATTAAATTAGTAATTTTATAATTTTTTTATAATTGTCTAAGTGATCAAACCTCAAAAATAGTACATCTTTTGTGGGTAGAGCCTTTGAAGGTCTTAATGCAAAATTCTTGAAATGGGTTTTTCATAGAACGTGGAGGTTAGTGTCCTCTTGTGCACCATACAATTTTTTTTTGAAATGATTGAGAATTGAAAAAGTTATGGAAGAAACACTAACAATGTGTTTCACGAGTTAAGGAGGTAGGACAGAAAAGAAATTGAAAGAAAATAGGAAAAATTAATATTTCAAAATAAAAGTTACATATTTGGAATCTGCAGAAAAAATGCTATTTGTGTCTAAGATTTCGTCAAAAATGACTCTGTGTAGCATATTGTAACGAGTGGCTAAGCACAGGCTTCTCCAGAAACTGGAAGAAATACCCAATTAGCTTTGGTTTTTCATTAACATAGCACAGGTTTGGAATTACCGAAGCAAACTCCAAAGCATACACATAGGATTATTGTTGACATGTGAGCATGTGACTCGGCCTGTTTAAATTCAAAAATATTGCCGCGCTTTTAGATTTAAATAACGCGTACGCGTTATATAACTAAATAACGCGTGCGCGTTATATCAATAATTAACGCGTACGCGTTATATAACTACATAACACGTACGCGTTATATAGTTACAAAACGCGCGCGCGTTATTCAAATCATAAAATACATGTTTAATACTTGAGAAAGAGGGGGTGTAGAAGTCAAGGGAAATTTTGTTTAATATTTGAGAAGGGGTGGGGAAGGGTCAAGGGAATCTATGGTTAATATTTAATAGGGGTGGGAAAGGGTCAAGGGCTTAGAAGGATGTTGGAAGCTTGAGTGGGGAGAGATGAAGGGAATGAGAACATGATGGGCTATAGGGGGTGAATGGAAGTGGAGCTTGAGAGCACTATTAGGAGTAGAATAGGTTCTGAAGAGGTATAGGGTTAGAAGTTGAAAGTGAGACTTGAGTGACAAGGGGGAATGGATAAAGGCAAGGGGGATGTGAGAGAGAAATAAAGAATACAAGGGGGGGAGAGACATAGAGCGAGGGAGGGAGAGGGACAATGGGGAGGAATGGATTTGGAGGGAGTGAGAGATAGATGGGGATAGAACGAAATAAGAGATAGGAAGGGAGGGACAGAAAGTGTTGGTGGGAGACATGCAGAGAGTGGTGGCGATGGAGAGAGAGGGAGTGATGGAGAGATTGGGATAGGCTGAGGGAAAGATGAGGGAGGGATAGAAGGTGAGAGACAGGCGATGAGAGAGGGAGGGAGAGAAGGTAGGGTGAGGGATGGAGGGAGAAAGTTGGAGATAGATATGGATGGAGGGGGTATTGGTTTGAGAATGGAAAGTGATATAATGTGTGTGTATGTATGTGTGTTTGAGAGAGAGAGAGAGAGAGAGAGAGAGAGAGAGAGAGAGATTGATGGTTGGGGAGAGAGAGACTAGAGGGAATTGTGAGCATCATATTCTCCATCAGCATCATATTCTTCATCATCATCATCTTCATGACCATCATCGTCATCATCAACATCTTCATCATCATCACCATCATCATCATCATCATCATATTCCTCATCAAATCAAAATCTCTATCATCATTATCATCATCATGATCATCATCTAAACATCACCATCACCATCATCATCAACATCTTCATCATCATCACCATCACCATCATCATCAAAATCTTCATCGTCATCACCATCACCATCACCATCACCATATTCATCATCATTGTCATCTCTAGGTTCCCCATCAACATCAACATCTCCATCATCATCATCTTCTTCATCATCATCATCTTCATCACCATCATCATCATCATCAACATCTTCATCATCATCACCATCATCATCATCATCATTATCTTCCTTGAATCAGATCAACATATCCATCATGTCACCATCATCTTCTGAACATCATCATCTAAACATCACCATCACCATCACCATCATCATCATCATCATCATCTTCATCATCATTACCATCACCATCATCATCAACATCTTCATTGTCATCACCATCATCATCATCATCATCATTGGCATTTGTAGGTTCCTCATCAACATCTCCATCATTATCATCTTCTCCATCATCATCATCTTCATCACCATCATCATCAGCATCAACATCTTCATCATCATCACCATAATCATCATCTTCATCGTCATCAGGTCAACATCTCCATCATCGTCATCTTCTTCATCATCTTCACCATCATCATCATCATCATCATCATCATCTTCATCGCCATCTCCATCATCTCCATCATCATCACCATCACCATCATCATCATCTTCATGACCATAAACATCTTCATCATCATTGTCATCTCCCCCTTCCTCATCAACATCTCCATCATCATCATCATCATCATCATCATCATCACCATCTGAACATCACCATCACCATCATCGTCAACATCTTCATCATCATCATCATCATCATCAGCATCATCATCAGCATCAACATCATCATCAAAATCTTCATCGTCATCACCATCACCATCTTCATCATCATTGTCATCTCTAGGTTCCCCATCAACACATCTCCATCATCGTCATCTTCTTCATCATCATCATCTTCATCACCATCATCATCGTCATCTTCTTCATCATCATCATCTTCATCACCATCATCATCGTCATCAACATCTTCATCATCATCACCATCATCATCATCATCATCTTCCTCATCAGATCAACATCTCCATCATGTCACCATCATCTTCATCTTCATCATCATCATCATCATCATCATCATCATTACCAACACCATCATCATCAACATCTTCATCGTCATCACCATCATCATTGGCATCTGTAGGTTCCTCATCAACATCTCCATCATCGTCATCATTGGCATCTGCAGGTTCCTCATCAACATATCCATCATCGTCATTTTCTCCATCATCATCACCATCATCACCATCATGATCTTCTGAACATCATCATGATCATCATCTAAACATCACCATCACCATCATCGTCAACATCTTCATCATCATCGCCATCAGCATCATCATCAAAATCTTCATCGTCATCACCGTCACCATCTTCATCATCATTGTCATCTCTAGGTTCCCCATCAACACATCTCCATCATCATCATCTTCTTCATCATCATCATCTTCATCACCATCATCATCGTCATCAACATCTTCATCATCATCACCATCATCATCATCATCATCTTCCTCATCAGATCAACATCTCCATCATGTCACCATCATCTTCGTCATCATCATCATCATCATCATTACCAGCACCATCATCATCAACATCTTCATCGTCATCACCATCATCATTGGCATCTGTAGGTTCCTCATCAACATCTCCATCATCATCATCATTGGCATCTGCAGGTTCCTCATCAACATATCCATCATTGTCATTTTCTCCATCATCATCACCATCATCACCATCATGATCTTCTGAACATCATCATGATCATCATCTCAACATCACCATCACCATCATCGTCAACATCTTCATCATCATTGCCATCAGCATCATCATCAAAATCTTCATCGTCATCACCATCACCATCACCATCACCATCACCATCTTCATCATCATTGTCATCTCTAGGTTCCCCATCAACACAACATCTCCATCATCATCATCTTCTTCATCATCATCATCTTCATCTCCATCATCGTCCTCATCAACATCTTCATCATCATCACCATCATCACCATCATCATCATCATCTTCCTCATCAGATCAACATCTCCATCATGTCACCATCATCTTCATCACCATCATCATCACCATCATCATCAACATCTTCATCACCATCATCATCAACATCTTCATCATCATCACCATCATCTTTATCAACATTATCATCTTTATCATCTTCATCTGCATCATGATCATCTTCATTGTCATCACCCTCCTCCTCCTCATCATCTTTATCATCTTCATCTACATCATGATCATCTTCATTGTCATCACCCTCCTCCTCCTCATCATCTTGTGCACTTATGCACTTAGGGATTAATATTTAGAAGAGGGTCTAAAGGCCTTTATGGGGGAGGGGCTCTAGGAACAAGGTAAGACAGAGAGGGCAGGGGGGAGGGATAAAGGCGTAGAGGGTTACTGATTAAGGGAGAAGAAGGGAGAGAGTGCTATAGGGAGGGATAATGACGAAGATAAAGAGAAGGTGGAGAGATGGAGAGTGGGGTGGTAGAGACATGGCTGAAGGGAGAGAAAGAAACATGAAAGAAACATGTAGGGAGAATTAGGGACAGATATTTAGAAAGAGATAGGGGGTATCTAGGGATTATTGGGAGAGAGATAGGGGGTATTAAACCATACAAAACATTTGTTTTGTATGCAATCATATAAATTATTAGTTTTCTTTGATTTTGTTCGTTGCCCTAGCCGTGCACCTAACCTATTTATTGTGCTTGACTATATCGTGTTCGCGTTTTTTCACTACATATCGCGCACGCGTTTTATATTTATATAACGCGTACGCGTTTTGGAACTCCAGAAATAATGGACTGTTGCTGTCCGAGAGCAACTTCACTCTGTCCGAACGAAAGCAACAATCCCGCGATTTTTCGAACAGCACGAGCCCGCGTCTGAAAATTTTCACATTCTACACCAACTCCATCATTTTTTTTTATGCAGGTGCAGCATTGAGGACATCTTTCATGGTTGCTCACTGTGGTGTTGGGTTATATGGCCATATTTGAAGAAAATAATTAGCAAGCTTGAAGAATCTCCAATTGAAGAACACCAAAGATAAGGCCTTTGAAAGATTCATTTTGCCTATATTTGAGGAGCACACAAGGTAAGATATCAAGCTTCAAGACCAACAAGGAAGAACTTCCATTTGCTTATTATTGAAGAGCTTGTAATTGAGGAGCAACAAAAACAAACTATATTGAATTGATCATTGTGGTGATGGGGAATGCACGTAACCGAGTAAACAAATCAACAAGGAAGAAGAGACCTCAAGAAGTCATTGAAGAAGAGAAAGAAAAGAAAAGAATATACATGATGAATCGGAGGCTTTCTTTGGAAACTAATCCAAATCCAATTGTAGAGGATACCATGGTTCATCCTATTAATCCACGACAAGAGGGACCTTCAATTTCCACAATAGTTGTTGAACAAGCACCCCATGGAAGTAATCAAGAAGCAAAACGTAGGTGCTCATTAGGGGATGTTTCAATTCCCACTTCAAGTCAAAGTGATAAGTTACCATCTCAAGATGAAGCTCCCGAAGAAACACTCAATTTGCTATCCGGATGTGGTTATACAAGCGATGAAGTCAGAGAGGCGTTGGACATTTTGCCTACTGTTGAAGAAGAGAATGTTATCCACACCATCGATGAGGATGTTGGACTTCCACAAGGGGATGTTGGACTTCCACAGACCATGGATGAGGATGTTGGACTTCCACCATCCAACTACCAGGAAGAGAATGAAGGACACCAAGCTACTACTGAAACGCCAGAGCGTCTTGGTGATGCGCTACATGGTACAATTCCAACCCCCTTACCTCCATTAGCAAGCACACGTCGAAGAACTCCGAAGCGTATACAAGTTGATGAAAGACTTATGAATTCCATTGAAGGTACGCTATCTAAACCTAGTATTGCTTATCAAACTCAACAGATACTTGATAAATATTTTGTTTCTAAATGTGATGGAGATAAATGTAGATTATTTTTATCATTGTTAAAATCTAGGAGCATGAATGTTGTTAGGAAAAAGTTAGGGATAAAGATGATAAAGAATTCTGAACCAAGTTCTCATATAGTTAAAAGCCTAGTAGATGCATTTGGTAAAATTGGTAAGAACACACGTTCAAAGGACCGCAATGCTGCTCGTCGTGTGTTGTCACAATCAATTGCAGATAAGAACACCAGGGCCCTTCGTATTCTCAGGCCTACATCCAAACTAGTTAATTTGAATGTAAAAACCCTCCGTAGGTATTCTATTAGAAGAGAACATCTTGACACAACCGATCAGACAGATTTTTGGGCCTTTGTTGGTCGGTTGCCACGTCGTGACATGAAGCTAGTTGATGCAGTAAAGGGACTAGTGCATAGTTTTTGGCATGATCACACAAGGCCTTCTTCAAACCGAAAGGATGTACTAAAACTAAGAAGGGGTTCAAAGGATCGTGAGCCACATACTAAGCATCTTCTTGATATAACACAGACAGAGCTTTACGAAAAATTTAAGATTGAGCATAGACAATTGAACTTGGGGCAAAGATCTTTTGAGAAATGTAAGCCATGGTATGTTAGAATAAATACTCTTCGTAACACTTGTTGTTGTAGATACCATGTAGAATATGAATATTACTATGAAACATTTTTGTACATTCGTCGTGTGTTGCATACTAACATTGTGCAGGATTGCTCCATGACAATACCACCGACTTCATCAAGAGAATTCATTCATAGCATCATGTGCAATAGGCCCGAGGGGCAAACATACTATGCAAAATCTTGTTTGGATGGAACATGCTCCAACTGTGCTGGAATGGCATTATTGAGCCAATGTATGCACGAGAATGGAGACAGTGAATTTGGGAAAATGGTTACAGACATGAAAAGTTTCAAATATATCAACTATGAAATAGTCCCAGGGAAAGAAAGCAAAAAAATACAATTGGTGACATCTCAGGTATGCATTTATATCTATAAAATTATGTTGTAACGGTTACATTTCAATCCTTACTTACAACAAAAAACTGACATTGAGATCATTTTGTGTCACCAGGTACAAGTTAGTGACTTCATCAAGGAATTTATTGAAAAGACACATCAATATGTTCAGCATGTCCACGTGGCACGATGGCAGGATGAGAAGTTTAGAATATGCAGAGATACATTTCCCCTTGGTACTATACTTTCAGTTGTTGATTTTGCCGAGAAGTACACTCTGCAACCTCAAAATGAGATCCAAAGTCGGTATTATCACTCTGAGCAGGTTTCCTTGATGGTCCATATCACATACAGGCATGGCCCAAATAGCACTGAAGAGCAAAGAGAAATTCTGAAGGAATATCACTTCTACATAAGTGATGATAGGTGCCATGACTTCCACTATGTACGTCATTGCTTCATCATGTTCTATGATCACTTGAAGGGAAGGAACATACAGATGGACCGACACTGGATTTGGTCTGATGGGTGTGCTGGTCAGTTCAAAAATGCACGCATATTTCAGTGGTTGTGTTCATTGCATAAAAACTACAAAGTGCCACATATGTGGAACTATTTTGAGACTGGGCATGGTAAAGGAGAGCATGATGGAGCCGGAGCATGTGTCAAAACAGCCCTATGAAGAGAGGAATTGAAAGTATCTACAGAATCTACTATTCTAAATGCTCAATCTATAGTCAGGTGGTGCACGTCAGTAATGGGAGAGGAATCAACTATGCGATTAGAATCCACAAGAAAGAGACATGTGGAGAGATTTTTTTGGGAGGTGGTAGACATAGATCGTTCACATGCATGGGAATGCAAGACTGTGCCTGGGACTCGTGGCTTTCATTCGGTTCGAAGCTCTGATAACCCAGTATTTGAAATTTGGACCAGAAAACTTGCTTGTTTTTGCCCGCCTTGTTGTGATGGTGACTGGGATGGGTGTGAATCATTGGATTGGGTTGATGGATGGGATCACATATCACTTCCACTTGATCAGCGTGCAATTGTTGAGTTAACTCCGTTGGAAGAAGACCAATCATCTATTTCTGCAGATTTTGATCATGTCTCAGACCTTGTACAACCCGGTATGATGCATTTCCTTAACATTTTTTGTTTGTTTACGTAGTCTTCAAATGCACATTAATGGCCTTGTATCGCACGAAAAATATTTTGATCATATACCTATAATCATATAATGCAGGGCACATATACGCAGTGGTTGCCTCAAAAGATACTGAATGGGGTGATGAATACTGGTTGGCACGCTGTATAGATGGAAAGAAAACCCTCATTGTGTCCATGACTGACGATGAAAACAACCACTTTCCAACTGGGTCTATGGTTGTTAAAGGTGAATACTTGACACGGGACAACAATGGAAGAAAGAAGGGTGGATATGTTTACAAGGATTACAAACCAGGTGCAAGTGTATATCACTTTACCAACTTAATCATTGGCACAAACCTTCAGGTACGAACAATGCCTAGTCGAAATACATCGAAGGTACGCTACTTCTTACCGGATACAGAGCACGAGAGACTAATGGAGACCATCAGTATAAGAGATGATCCGGAGGGCTTGGTTGTATGATAATAGGTGGGATCTAGCATGATGAGGTACGTTGCATACTTTTAATACTATACTATTTTCACTATTTGTAATTGAATATTGATATATGCTCAATTTTCACATGTATGTTTCATATGAATATGTCAATTTTGCGTTCTTGATATGCCAAATTTACAAGAGATGGATTAAAATTATATTATGTTCATATGATCAGTAAACCATATATTAATCATGTTTGAGAGGTTTCTTAGCTAACTTTAAGGGCATTTAAGCTCTATGTTAAGCCCAACTAAATCCTTATGAATCACTAGACAATCGAATTGGTTCCTTGAGTAATTCAAATTTCTTTATGTAAAACCATTTTTCATTCATTTTAGTATGAAATCAAGTTTTTAGTATTTTTTTCTCTTTACTGGCTCTATTCTAGTTTCCTTTGAAAAATTGCTCAAAGTATTGTTGTTCTTAGTTTTATGAACCTATTTGTGATCTCTTTCATGTGATCATAAGATTTTACACATCACTGCCATAACCACTAGACAATTGTACACTATACAACTATGAAAGTCTCTCTTAATCTAGCGACAACCACCTTTTACCCATTTCTATAGAATTTATTTTCTTTAATAATTTTCTAATCCAAATTTTAATAGCTATTACATTTTCACTATACAACTATGAAAGTCTCTAGTGACAACCACCTTTTACCCATTTTTATTATACATCTCTAAGTTATCCACACAAAAACACACACATATATATATAATAATTATTGTGTATTCATAGTCAAAACTAAAAAATATATGGATTAAAGTGGATAAACATTAAACTAAAATTATAATAATTGTGTTTTTTAATCCATTTTTTACATATGATCAGCAAACCCTAAAATTATATTATGTTCATCATGTTGGTTATTGGCTTCACCCAACAAAATTAATTCAATTCATGCTCACTATATTAAACAATACACTTATATTAAATTTAATTCATGTCTTGTTAAATATTTCATAATGAATTAGCTAGTTGAGAGCACCACCTTAGACCAAGCCATCATCATCAACATCTTCATCATCATCATGGACTTGCAAAACCCTAGTTTCCAAAGTGTCTAGGCAGGTTCGGGCTAGGAACACTAGCCATACCCGCCCGGTGGATGATTTTCCAAAGTTGACCCCCGTGTGCAAAAATTGCACACTCCCACACTGAGCAAAACCCTAGTTTCAAAGATGGACCTGCAAGGTGACACATGGGCCACCGGGTAGGAGGGGAGGGGCACCCCTGGCACTATCCCGGTGTGCTGAATCCAATGGAGTCGACGGTTCGTCGATCCGAGCCACGGTCTTCATTCTATGGCTCGTCCCGTCTCACTACCAGAAGGCCTTCAGGGACACCTGCTGGATACCTACCGGGGGCATAGAACTCCAACCATGCAACAAAACCGGGTTCCGAGGAGACCTGCAGGTGTGTCTAGACAGGTTCGGGCTAGGAACACTAGCCATACTTGCCCGGTGGATGATTTTCCAAAGTTGACCCCCGTGTGCAAAAATTGCACACTCCCACACTGAGCAAAACCCTAGTTTCCAAGATGGACCTGCAAGGTGACACATGGGCCACCGGGTAGGAGGGGAGGGGCATCCCTGGCACTATCCCGGTGTGCTGAATCCAACAGAGTCGACGGTTCGTCGATCCGAGCCACGGTCTTCATTCTATGGCTTGTCCCGTCTCACTACCAGAAGGCCTTCAGGGACACCTGCTGGATACCTACCGGGGGCATAGAACTCCAACCATGCAACAAAACCGGGTTCCGGGGAGTCCTGCAGGTGTGTCTAGATAGGTTCGGGATAGGAACACTAGCCATACTTGCCCGGTGGATGATTTTCCAAAGTTGACCCCTGTGTGCAAAAATTGCACACTCCCACACTGAGCAAAACCCTAGTTTACGAAATGAATGCACAATGAAGCCACTGGGCCATGGGGAGACGAGGGAGAGGGCCCCCTAGAGGTAATCGCACGCCAGGAGACCAACGGAGTCGACGGTTCGTCGGTCCGACGTCCGGTTTCTGAGTTATGTCGAGTTGCAAGTCGCATGAAAATGCCGTTCAGGGACACTTGGTGAATTTCCGTCCGGGAGCCAAAAAGCAAACGGAGCAGGAAAATTGCGTGCCGTTGGCTCCCGCAAGTGTGTGTGGGCAATGCCGACGTGGGAACACTGCCGGGAGCCATAAATCCATGATAGTAAATTAATTCATGACAAAAAAAACTGAATTATTCCTTTCAATGGATGTGGTTTTCAATTTCCTATGTTGTTAGGTCAATTTGGCACATTCATTGAAAGAAATTGTAGACTTTAATGATGATCACAACAAGTGTGTTTGTTAAAACCTTGTGAAATAGAGCATCAAAAGACCTACATTGTAGGCCATATAATTGTGTTTGTTTACCTTTTGTTTGATGGACCATGCACAATAAGTAATAAAATAATTTTTGAAGTAGGTCATTTCATTTTTCTGATTTTTTCTTTGGTGGTGTTGAAAAAGACCATTGTTCTTATTGATGGGATTTCATGTGCTTATGATTATTTGGATAATCTGGACACATACAAGGACACCATTATTAGACTAATTCATTATAAACAATTTAATATGAGTAATCTACATAAATGAATTGAAAAATTAACAAAAATAACAAACAACCCATATACCTTGGAATATAACACAAGAGTGACCATGTTAGGCAATCTTACTTATCTACTTACCTATGGTCATCTAAGTAGACCATTTGGATCATGTCTATTACTAATGATCTCCATTAACTTTTCATGTTCACAATGAGGCTTGAAGTATCATACCTTTGATGGGTGCTTCCTTGGCATTGTTTGTAGTTTGAGGTTTGTATCGAAAACTAAGTTTGTAAAATTCCATTTTTACCTGCAGAATATAATGTTTACCTACACAACATCTCGATCATGATCCCCTTTCCCACACTCAGTTTCAAAAGTCCTGTAAAGGCAACCTTTACATTTACATTTGCATTAACATGACAACCAAGTCTCAAAAATGAGATTGATGGTGTTTATTCTCATGCAATGTATACAGTTAGGATTAAGACAACTGTATAAATCTATGGAATTATAAATGGAGATATTAATCCAAAAGGAAGCCAATGTTGGCCTTGCCAATCTTTTCTTTTGAATGCAAACGAAATATTAGATTCCATTTTGCTATGTTTCCATGTAAAATATATTTGAAAAAAAACATATATTTGGATTATATGGAAATCCTTCTTACCTTTGACATTGTTTGGGATCTGCAGGATGGGAATGAAGTATTTTTTAGGGATTAAGAGGAGTATTCAATTACGCAAACTTATGAATGCCTATTGTGACAAGCAATCCATTGATTTCAACTCCATCAAATTTCTGTTTGATGGATGATGTTTGCAAGGTGAGCAAGTTTAACCCACCAATGCGAGATTGCATGCAATTACACTGAGCAAAACCCTAGTTTACGAAATGAATGCACAATGAAGCCACTGGGCCATGGGGAGACGAGGGAGAGGGCCCCCTAGAGGTAATCGCATGCCAGGAGACCAACGGAGTCGACGGTTCGTCGGTCCGACGTCCGGTTTCCGAGTTATTTCGAGTTGCAAGTCGCATGAAAATGTCGTTCAGGGACACTTGGTGAATTTCCGTCCGGGAGCCAAAAAGCAAACGGAGCAGGAAGATTGCGTGCCGTTGGCTCCCGCAAGTGTGTGTGGGCAATGCCGACGTGGGAACACTGCCAACACTGGCTCGGGGGATGTTTTTGCAGAGTTGACCTACCAATGCGAGATTGCATGCAATTACACTGAGCAAAACCCTAGTTTACGAAATGAATGCACAATGAAGCCACTGGGCCATGGGGAGACGAGGGAGAGGGCCCCCTAGAGGTAATCGCACACCAGGAGACCAACGGAGTCGACGGTTCGTCGGTCCGACGTCCGGTTTCCGAGTTATGTCGAGTTGCAAGTCGCATGAAAATGCCGTTCAGGGACACTTGGTGAATTTCCGTCCGGGAGCCAAAAAGCAAACGGAGCAAGAAGATTGCGTGCCGTTGGCTCCCGCAAGTGTGTGTGGGCAATGCCGATGTGGGAACACTGCCAACACTGGCTCGGGGGAGGTTTTTGCAGAGTTGACCCACCAATGCGAGATTGCATGCAATTAAACTGAGCAAAACCCTAGTTTACGAAATGAATGCACAATGAAGCCACTGGGCCATGGGGAGACGAGGGAGAGGGCCCCCTAGAGGTAATCGCACGCCAGGAGACCAACGGAGTCGACGGTTCGTCGGTCCGACGTCCGGTTTCCGAGTTATGTCGAGTTGCAAGTCGCATGAAAATGCCGTTCAGGGACACTTGGTGAATTTCCGCCCATTTTATAATTTAAGCCACTTTTAAATATTTGAACTTCCATATTATTTTTGAAAGAGTATAATATTTCAAAACTACTAAAGAGACAAAAACACATGATCAAAACTCCTAAGGCTGTAATTTAGAGTAGTAATAATGGCGGTGATGGAGTTGAATTTGATCCTATGGAAGATAATGATACTAATATTATTGAGAATAAAGGGATAATAGGTTGATCCATGACACCTTTGTTTGCATGGATGAGGATGCACCTATGTATGAGACCTATGATAATATTCATGATGTACATCTTATTGATAAGGCACACAAAGGCCTATACAAGAGATCAAAGATGGGTCACTTTGTCTACTAATTTGATGTTGATAAAATTGAAGGTATTGAATGACATTTCAAACAATGGTATGACAAAGATCCTAATGTATACACAAGGTTAATATATAAGGTGCCCCATAAGGTTCTTTGTCATATCCCTATAATTCTAGGTTTTTGATGATTGTTTAGGTTAAAAAACATAGCACATTATATGGATTATCATGTACAAAGATAAGTGAAGATGGTATTATATGAGTGGCTACAAATGGTTCTCAATTTACAATCATCAAGGAAATATTACCCATTTTTTAAGAAGAACCTCATAATGTTAGACTTTCATTGGTAGTTGATGGCAATGGGTGTGCATGAGTGAGTTTGTTGAAACCTTGAAAACATTGTATTGCATTTAGTTTGATTAAATTACACGAGCAAGAACTTTGACATAACTTGTAATGATCATCCAAAATCACAAATTTTAATTAGATACCAATTAGTGCATGCATGTAGTGAATTCGTTGAAACCTTTGAATATAATAGTTTGTTCTTTTGACATAGTGCATTCATGAGTAATAGATAATCCACACAAATCAACACATTAGAATGACACAAGTACATGTATCCAAAAGTACATATATATCCAAAAGTGCATGTCTCCAAAAGTACATGTATATCCAAAAGTCTCCAAAAGTGCATGTCTCCAAAAGTACATGTATATCCAAAAGTATCGAAAAGTACATGTATCCAATGAAGTCAATGTACATGTCTCCAAAAGTACATGCACAATAAAGTCAATGTACATGTCTCCAAAACTAAATGTATCGAAAAGTACATATATATACAAAAGTATCCAAAAGCACATGTGTCCAAAACTATCCAAAACTATCAAAACTCAAGCTTTCTCTTGTTCTTTCCCGACGTTGATCCTCTAGGCACATCCCTAGGATCAATGTGCATCCCTGGATCCTGCAAATTAAATATCAATTGTTAAATTCAACTAACTATGTACACTAATACATTATCTCAACAATTATCAACTGGTGCATGGAAAGTGCATGAAACACTTGGTCACTGAAGGACATCTCACCTCAACTGACAAAGGAGATTGTGTTGCTTGTGTAGCAGATGGAGCCGTCGGTTGAACATCCAGGATGGTTGAACCAGGGGGGCCAGGCACTGCTCCTGCTGGTGGTGGCTACAATGAAAAAATGTTGAAATAGTTAGAAATGCATGAATAAACAATAGGTCCAACAATAATAAACTATGTAAAGATAATGTTGAAATAGTTACATACCTGTGTGTGATCAGTCGCCACTGCAGATGCGGCACTAACTGCTGCATCAACCATCGATGCAAGGTTCTCAGCAGACAACTCGGGTTCCTGTTGCAGTAAACATGCAATTCAAACATTAACAAAAACGATTTATGCACTGGATTTCAAGTTAAACAACAAATATCATCGAAGGATATACAGTACCGTGGTGTGAGTAAGCCCATGGTCGTGGGAAGCTGGAGTCTTTCTCGGAGTAGAACGCCTCACATACACACGACCCTTGTTCACGAATGGCCTGGAGGGAGATGCAAATCCAGGCAATGGGCCAGATGTGTCGGATGGTGCCTACAGTCAGCAAGTGTTCATGTAGTTAGACATGCATGATTCAACAAACAAACATGTATTTAAAAAATGTCATTTTTAATTGTTTACCTGGAGCCCAGACGTTTCAGGGGACGGTATGACCATGGGCACTACCTCCACATTACCTTGCCCCTGTGAAGGATCTGCCATCTGCAAGTTTAATAATTGTAAATATTAGACCGTATATAGCATTAATGAACTAAAATGTAAAGTATGTGGAAATTAACAAATTAACAAGTATTAAAAAACTGAAATTTTAAAATGTTTACCTCGGTGTAAGATACGGCAATAGGTGGTATATAAGATGGGCCTGCCGAATGGGTAGCATCATGCCCCCCTGTCGAGTCTGGAACATCCAGCTCTGGGGCGTCACTGCCGGTAATCATCATCAACTGCAAGTTCACAAAATTAATATATTAGCTCAAACTATATATATGTGTACAAAGACGAAAATAAATGAAGAATTTATTACAATTAACCATCAAGATACCTCTCTCAAAAAGCCACTAAAGGCAACATCTGATGCAATACCATAGCAGGGACGACCACATGACGTGCACTCGTGAGGATCAGTACTAGGATGGGGAATAGCTGATGGTCCTGCACTAGTGGACGGTCCTGATGGTCCTGCACTAGCTGATGGTCCTGCATGGTGACGAGCTGGTGTATGTACCACACCAGGGACAGATGTCCCTTCCTCACCCATATGTTGAACCATCCTGCCATGGCGAACAACCGTCCGTTCCAAACTCAAAAATGCATCCCGTGTCTGCGGAATAATGCGATGTGCTGGTGGGACATCTGGCCCAGGAAACTGCCTGCGAGGTGCAGGGATAGGGCGATCCTGGTCTCGAAGCCTGGCATTGGGTCGGTTTTGGGGCATCCCCCCACCGATCCCCTGGAACTGTAAGATGTCAAAATAGTTAACGTGTTTATGCAACACGAACTCTGCATACATCTTTCGAAGGAAATATAAGGGAATTTCCCTGTTGTTGTGTGGTGGCATATCAAAAACCATGTACCATCTGTCCATCCAGTTATCAACAAATGGTTGAAACGTGCACCACTCAATGGAGATATGCGGCTTGCTTGCATTAGGGATTTCCCCCGTCCGAGGGTCCCTAAACAATGCAAATATAACCTCTTTGGATATTTTCAACTTTTTTACTGCATTGTAATCTAGTCCATCAGCATATTGTTGTCTTTTTCTTTCTCTGTAAGATGCAATATCATATAGGACATTCGTAGATTGTGAAATTGTGTCCACAATTGCATCCAAGGTTGATGCAAGTGAACGGCGAATCCTGTCGCCACCACTAAAAGCTTCACTTATGCCCCTCAATTGGGCAAGCTCAATCAATATTTCGGCATTGGCATCCATAGCCGCAACTGCAATAACGACATTAATACGAAAATCATTAGAAACATATACATGGTATATAATGACGTCTCTTCAAAATTGAACATGTATTAAATCAAACTCACATAAGCAATTTAATGGCATTTACTTACATACATTTAAAACTTAAAATTAAACATTTGACAATTAAAAAGTAAGTTAGTCAGATTGGCAGAGAGGAGGAGGAGGAGGATCAAGGCAGTGATGAGTTTGTTGATTCAGGCATGGCGGAGGAGGATCAAGGCAGTGATGAGTTTGCATCTATGTGTCTCAATGTCTCATTGTGTTTTGTGATTGTGAATGACAAATGTGTTGTGATTTGTGAATGATCTAATTTCTATTGAATATTTCATATTTGTAATTGTAAATGTAATTTCTATTGAATATTTGTAATTGTAAATGTTAAATTTTATTGGATGATCTATATGTCTATATTTTTAAATTTTAATATATTTTAAAAATATATTAATTCCGGGGGTCACCGTGTCCTACGTGTCATAATTCCGGGGGTCACCGTGTCTAGTGGGGACCAGGGATCAAATTTGAAGGGTGGGGTCCCATTTCACTATGAAGGGCTATGAGATATTGAACACTATTGAAGGGCTATGAGAAATTTATTAATATTTATTCTATGTGTATATATGGATGTGTTCATGTTGTATGGATTGGATTCTAGGTTAACCGAGGCCTTTTTAGAGCAAAGAATGGGGTAATTACTATTTGGGAACAAGTTTTTTATCAAATGTAAATTGCGGTGATGGAAGATATTGAGGGTGCCACATGTTCTGGAGAAAGTAGTATTGATTCCTATGACGTAATAGGGAGTTCAAAAAGTCTGGTTTCAAGTATTGTCATGCGTAGCTCGATTGATTTTTCTCGCGCTAGGGTTGTAGCAACTATTATGGCCATTACTGTTAAAAGGATTGATGGGGTGGAGTCCCGTGAAACGATGAGTTCTTTTGTTAAGACGTAGATTCAGTGAAATTTGGTGGGAGTCTTATGTTCATTTTATGCACAAAATTCGATTACTTGATTTTGTTGCATTGTTAACTCTCCTCCTAGTCATAGCTACAATCTCTTATATAATTGTGAAGGTTATCAATCCACTCAATATATTAAAGTTGTAGTAGGCCAAAATCATCCACATATTTATTGTACTCACAAATGTTGACATTCCAATTTCTATGTAGAGCGCCCATTAACATTAGATTGTATGGGACATGTTTTTGAGGCATGATGTCATTATCTCATAACAACAAGCTTTTTATCCATAAATATGTCATCTACAAGCCAACGGAATTGTTCCTAATCCTTTATAAAACTTTGTCATAATTATATCAATACCAACATCCCTACCTATTGACTTAGCTTAGAAGATATTACACCTTCGGATAACCAAACCTGATTCCAAGGTTGGTAATCATAAACGTAAAAGCATCATCATAAGGAAATAGCATGTTGTGTTGAGGAAATTCCTTTTTTTCCATTTCCTTCTCAATATAATATTTGGTTGTGGATCATTTAAAATGTATAATTTATTTTAATATAATTGGGAAGCTAAATTCAAATTCATTAATATATTAATATGATTTGATTTTTTTATTAATAATAAGTTATTCTTTTCATTTGAAAATGTAATAGTACATCAAAATTTCAATGTTTACTAACGTAGTAAAGTTGAGAGGCTTTATTCTTCAGTGGATATAGCAGACCTGTAAATTCATAGGATGTCAAAAATCTAGTCAGCCTTGAAGTTGAGCTCCTCAAAGAAAACGAATTTCTTTAAATATGTTTATGGCAGGCTGGCATTGCCAGCTTCGCTCCGCAAACTATCCTGGAGGACTGGAGGAGATAGGGTAG
Organism: Larix kaempferi; assembly: GCA_027924585.1. Classification (NCBI taxonomy): domain Eukaryota; kingdom Viridiplantae; phylum Streptophyta; class Pinopsida; order Pinales; family Pinaceae; genus Larix; species Larix kaempferi. The sequence goes on from BSBM01000928.1 coordinate 177,872, forward strand.
GTGGAACTTGGAAGTAGCTCAACCACAGTGGAATAGGGGTATAAGAAAAAGCTTGTTTCTATTCATGCAATATGGTCGGAGCCATGGAAGCATGGAATTCCAGCATTGACTTGATACAACAAAGAAAACAAAAGGTGGAACTTGGGAGCTGCAGGATTGACTTGATACAACAAAGAAAACACAGGGTGTGAGGCTGGGAGCCGTAGATGGTAGAATTAACTTGATACAACAAAGAAAACACAGGTCTATAGGTAGGGGCCACGGGCAGGAGCAACAACCTGCAACATTACAAGAAGTTTATGGATTGTGGATTTTGTCTGAAATGCCAAATTCGCGGGGGCATATTAACATAATATATTATACATTGAATACTCAATTAACTCACGGAGTCAGCATTCACGAATTGGTATGTGATAACTTGTAACTTGGTAAGCCCGCTAGCAACAACACGTATGAGCCACCTTCCAGGTTTAATAATTTTGTTGATGCCATTAAATGTGTTAAACACGTAAGCGCTCGCTACAAACACGAGAACTTCGAAGCGTTCAAGCCATGGGCTACTCAGTGTAAGCCCGTCCACGTAAGTTGCTCAATGATATTATTAGAGGCCCAATGGTCCATGATCCATGGATGATCGAACACGTGGATATTGGAGAGTAAGCGAGTCCCACTCGCAAGTCACCTAGCTAGTAGCCGCATTCCCAATTTCCCACTAAAAATTGTTGATGGGTGAAATTTGAAGCTACCCTTCTGTTGCAATTTTAAACAGTAGTGGTTAATTTAATTATTGAAGGGCTTACCATGAAATTAAATTTTTTTTGCATGGTAAAATTTGAAGTGTCCTTCTATGACGTGTGGGTAAAATTTGAAGTGGCCTGAAGGCTTCAAATTTGAAGCCTGGTGGGGACACTCGTGTCCCGTGTCCTCGTGTCGGGTGACTTAGATGAATACATTGTAGAAAGGGGGGAGTTTTAATTTTTTCAATTTTTGGTTTGATTATGAAGTTTTGAGTTTTTTGAAAAGGGTTTCATTTTGAGGTGTGAATTTAATTACAAATTGGGTTATTCCCAATTTGATCAATATTACAAAACTAGGTTAAACAATAAAAAAATAGTAATTTGGATTAAAAAATCACAAAAAAATGATTTGGGCGAATAAATTACCTGACTAGATGAGAATGCACCGGTGAATTTGTCTCCCCTCCAGCTAAATCGAGCAACATGGATAGTTGAGTGGGCCACAAAGCGTCCTCGTCCAGGGTCAATTTCGCCTCTATTCGCGTTTCTGATGCGTGAGTGTCGCGGGTGGTCGGCAATCGGCCGACTGTGTTTTTAAATTCATTTTTAGTTTTACATATCGCGTACGCGATTTGTAAATACATAACGCGTACGCATTTTTTAACTACATAACGCGTACGCGTTATTGTTACCTAGCCTACATGTCCAATGACATGTTAGGCTCGGGTCTTACCATGGCAGGTGGTAAATATCAGAAACGCGTTATGTTTTAGGTATCAGGAACGAGATTTGAAAAAAGTAGCATTGCATCTAAAGTGACCCTCATCTTCTTGCACACACCCACAAGTAGAGACTCATTAAAAAGAAAAGTTTTCCTTCTAAAAAATGCTAGAAGGAAATGCTTATGCTAGAAAGAAAGCTAACAGTCGCTAGCTTTCCTTGATCTTTTGCGATGTGCTTATTTCAAAATAGAGCACATGGCACAAGATCAAGGTATAAGATAGCAACCACCAATCACCATGGACAGGATTTTTCTATTGAAAAGCTAGCGACTACTAGCTTTCTTTCTAGCATAGGTATGTGTTATTATCCTATAAGTAAATGCTTATGCTAGAAGGAAAGCTAGCAGTCGCTAGCTTTCCTTGATCTTATGCCATGTGCTTATTTGAAAATAGAGTACATGGCACAAGTTCAAGGCTTTCCTTGATCTTGTGCCATGTGCTTATTTGAAAATAGAGTACATAGCACAAGTTCAAGGTATAAGCTAGCAACCACCAATCACCATGCCTAGGGTTTTTCTATTAGAAAGCTAGCGACTGCTAGCTTTCCTTCTACCATAAGCATGTGTGACATGCTAGAAAAAAATGTTTATGCTAGAATGAAATGTAGCATTCGTTCAAAATAGAGTACATGGCACAAGCTCAAGGTATAAGCTAGCAATCACCAATCACCATGGACAGGGTTTTTCTATTGGAAAGCTAGCGACTGTTAGCTTTCCTTCTAGCATAAGCATATGTGTTTATGCTAGAAGGAAATGCTTATGCTAGAAGGAAAGCTAGCAGTCGCTAGCTTTCCTTGATCTTTTGCCATGTGCTTATTTCAAAATAGAGCACATGGCACAAGCTCAAGGTATAAGCTAGCAACCACCAATCACAATGGACATGATTTTTCTATTGGAAAGCTAGCGACGACTAGCTTTCCTTCTAGAATAAGTATGTGTTATTATCCTAGAAGGAAATTCTTATGTTAGAAGGAAAGCTAGCAGTCGCTAGCTTTCCTTGATCTTGTACCATGTGCTTATTTGAAAATAGAATACATGGCACAAGCTCAAGGTATAAACTAGCAACCACCAATCACCGTGTCCAGGGTTTTCTATTGGAAAGCTAGCGACTACTAGCTTTCATTCTAACATAAGCATGTGGGTTATGCTAAAAGGAAATGCTTATGCTAGAAAGGAAGCTAGCATTCGTTCAAAATAGAGCACATGGCACAAATTCAAGGTATAAGCGAGCAACCACCAATCACCATGTAAAGCTAGCGACTGCTAGCTTTCCTTCTAACATAAACACGTGTGTTATGCTATAAGGAAATATTTATGCTAGAAGAAAAGATAGCATTTGTTCAAAATAGAGCACATGGAACAAGCTCAAGGTATAAGCTAACAACCACCAATCACTATGGACAGGGTTTTTCTATTGGAAAGCTAGCGACTGTTAGCTTTCCTTCTAGCATAAGCATGTGTGTTTATGCTAGAAGGCAATGATTATGCTAGAAGGAAAGCTAGCAGTTGCTAGCTTTCCTTGATATTTTTCCATGTGCATATTTCAAAATAGATCACATGACACAAGATCAAGGTATAAGAAAGCAACCACCAATCACCATGGACATGATTTTTCTATTGGAAAGCTAGCGACTGCCGGCTTTCATTCTAACATAAGTATGTGTTATTATCCTAGAAGGAAATTCTTATGCTAGAAGGAAAGCTAGCAGTCGCTAGCTTTCCTTGATCTTGTGCCATGTGCTTATTTGAAAATAGAGTATATGGCACAAGCTCAAGGTATAAGCTAGCAACCACCAATCACCATGCTCAGGGTTTTTATATTGGAAAGCTAGCGATTGATAGCTTTTCTTCTAACATAAGCATGTGTGTTATGCTAGAAGGAGAGCTAGCATTCGTTCAAAATAGAGCACATGACAAAATAGAGCCCATTGTATTTCATGTAGGCTCGAAATGGAAATTCATGACTTAAATGAAAAGACATGTGAGTTTTCACTATACTTATGGAGAAATATATGATTAATATCATGTGAATCATTTAGAGAGGACTTGTGCCGAGTTCATTAATATGTTTGGGGTGTTCACGAACCCTCTTTCTTAAACAAAGGAGATAAATAATCAAGAGGAGGGTGAGAATGAGACGAAGAGAAAAAAATATTGACGAGTAGTGAATCTCCAATGGGATGTACTTCCATGGATTTTTCAATATAAGTACTTGATATTGAATCACTCATAATATTTGAAATTGTAAAAAATAAAATGTAAAATTTAAAAACCTTTGTTGTTAGAAATTCTTATCAACTTCTACAAGAAGACCTTCCAAATGATTATAAGGATGTGGGGACTTGATAAACGTGCAATTATGTTTGTCCAAAGTTTCACGATTTAAAAGCAAAACAAAAAAACAACTTCAAGTGAATGTTTACCCAGCTCTTCAAAACTGCACATATTGTGTGGGTAAAGAATTCTACTACGAATTTTTATTGTTCCCACTCTAATCTATCGTGGTTAATGGACTATGAACAAGACAAATCACAAGCTACAAATAAGTGTAAAAGGTGCAACAAGTGAGTGATATGTTCAAAGTCGGTTTAGTGAAAGAGTCAGAAAATGTAGATTATGTTTAATTATGAGTTTGGTAGGTTGAATATATAAATATAAAAAAAGTGTATGGTTTTCCGCGGATATGTAACTGGGCCTTCCAAAAGAACAATTGATGGTGACAATGGAGTCCACACACCAATTGACTAGTGAAGGTAAGAAAGAGGCAGTTCTACTGGCGATGGGGCAAATGTTCCAATCCAGAAGACTTGGCAACACCTCCCAACGACAATAGCTGACTTCAAGAGTCAATTGCACCCACAAGTGCTCCTTGGTGATTTCCTAACATTGGCCACTAAGATACCTTGCATCAAGTGTGGATCAATGGTTCGTCCTATACGGTATAGTGTCGTCTCCCTACAACGAGTTGGGTGACTCGTAGGGGAGAGAAGGGAAACTATACCTTGGCTTTAACCTCCTTGGGCACGGCGCACTTCTGATCCGGGTTTTCTTTTAACACTTGCTTATAGCAGGATTTATAAAGCACACTATAAGTCAACAATGCTATGTTTCAAAATATACATAATGAAAGTAGATTGGAGGGCATTAATGGATGCCTAGCCCAATCAATCCTACCTAACTAATTTATGTTTTGTGACCTCATGTGAAGCTTGGAGGCTACACCAAGAATATAATTTTTGAGATAATTTCTATTGCTAATAACAAGTAAATTATACAAAGACACTACCTCTAGTTTTCTATTGCTAATAACAATTAAATGTTACACATAGATTACCTCTAATGCGAAAATAGACATAAACATAGTAAAATATACATAAAGAAGACCTCCTTCATTATAGCTTTTATACCAAATTAAGTTTATTGGTTTACTTAAAGACCTGTGAACAAAAAAATAAATAAATTGAACCCATATAAATGATCCAGGTTTTCTTTTAACACTTGCTTATAGCAGGATTTATAAAGCACCCTAAGGACAACAACTATGTTTTTGGATGCCTAGCCCCAAAATCCTACCTAAACTACAAGATTCTTTTGTGCCCTCCTATGGAGGTATTAAGTGAGTAGAGTTAAGCTATTTTTGAACTTAGTGAGTGACGAGAGAGTTTCTTGTGTGTGTGTGTGTGCATCAAAGAAAGTGATGGTTTTGAGCGCCCATGAGATATTGCATATAAATGAAAAGGCTTTTCTTTTAAAATGAAAATAATGCAACTCAACCTAATAGAAAAACAACTAAATAAACCATGTAAACCATGTAAAAAAAATAAATAAATAAAATTGTAAAAATAAAAAAAATCTATAAACAAAATTGTAAAAGTAAAAAAAAATCTATAAACTTACCAAGATTTTCAACCTCTTTTTAATCCAGTCTTCTTCTTTACTTTTTGTTTGGCTAAGACTAAAGCTAATGCCAATGCCAATGCCATTTTTTCCCATAACTTCATCTTCATCTTAGTTGGTCTTGCTTCTTTGATAGACAATAATCTAGAAGCTATGAAGCCAAGACTACTTGAATGGAAACTATACAATATATTGAAACTATCTGTAAGTTACAAACTTATATCAAATAATTAAATATAAAAAACACTAGCTATTTAGCTATTTTTATATACAAGTAATGCTATATATTACATCTTATATACATTCATAGAGTTGATAACTATTTTTATGTACAAGTAATGCCATATACTTATATACATTCATAGAGTTGATAGCTATTTTTATGTACAAGTAATGCCATATATTACATCCTACATACATTCATAGAGTTGATTATACCATGGAGGTTTACAAAATGAAATTTAGAAATACAACATTCAAATAAATGATTGGCAATTATTTAAAATAGTTATTTAGGTCACCAATATTACCGGTTCAGTACTTGGGGAAAATCGGAAAACTTAGAATGGGTCACCAATGTGTTAAAAGATGCCCTCCTCTATCCCATACGAAATATATATATATATATATATATATATATATATCACAAAAAAGAGGTAGTTATTTATTTATAAAAAGGTTGTTGACAAACCAAATAACATAAAAAGTACAAAAATTTCAAAAAACATTATAGTATTCTTGTATAAATATTTTCAACAAATATGTTAATTGGTCATGATGCTTTTTCTTTCTTACAATACCTACCTTATGAATTTCAAATTTAGTGCTATACTGCTTTACATAATTACTAATAAACAAGACAAGTAAAATGCATATATGAGAAGTTTAAGAGCCAAGATAATTTCCATTGAGGCCTTCTTCCATTTGTTGTCCTGCTTTAATTTTCCCTTGATCTTTTTGATTCATGTTGTTCTCATTGAGTGCTAAAGTTGTTTGTTGGAATGTCTTCATAAATAATATGCCCCTTCGTTGAAGCAATTGAAACACTAGGAAATCATGTATCTGGTCGAGAACCTCTTGCAAAACCCAATATGATATTGTAATGCATCTATGAGTTTGACGCAATTTTATCATAATCAATATTTAGTTCTTGGAATTTAGATTTCATGTTTTCCTTCTTGGATTCATGTTTTTCGATGTGAATACTTAAGTATTCTATGCATGTTTCATGCCCACAAGCTAGCAGGTCATTTGTCTGAGGATCTTCTTAATTTCATTGACACTATCATTGGCCATTTTAGTGAGATGGGGAATGTCAAAAATACAAATCAAAGGCTCTATGTGATACATGCATCTAGTAGCAGAGCAAGTATATTATAAATTCATGAGGTTTCTTAAATGAAGACTACAAATAAAGTTTAAAGAAAAATTCCAACACAAGACCATACATAAAATCATAACCCAGACTCCTTCTTACAATAATGGACAGAATGATTCCAAAAATTTAAAGCTTACCCGATATATGTTCACTGCATCAATTGTATTCTGTTTCGGGGTCAAGCTCAATACCTGCTTCTTGTGTTATACCCAGTCCCCTATTCCATACCAACAAAAAAGATAACCTATAAACCAATTATCCCAAATGTGATTTGTGTCGAATTCAATTTTGGGATTAAGTTGAGTCCACCATCATGGTGGACAGTATTGAGGAGAAGATCCTGCAGACAAGGAATTTAAATGCACGTCTATGAAATGTCTTGTCTTAGTACATATGTTTACGCTTGAGGAACGATTAACATGCATTGACAGTGTTGGATTCTTTCCTTGGCATACAACTCAATTCATGATATCTATGGTAACAAAACAACTTTGGGGGTGTCCCCATTTTCCACTAGTTTCCCCTTTGGTAACCATGCAACCTTATTTGCAAACATGTTTTCTCAACTATTGTTTCTCCATCAAGTATGAAACAATTGGAAGAATTCAAAGGAATCAATCATACTCTAGATTCTAATTTTCATACGCTCAAGAACTACATCTTTGAGTTGAGGATTTCTTCTTATTAGTCCTATAATTAAAGATGAATATTTAATGATAGTAGCAATCGTATTTAAGGGTAAACAAGGGAGTCTCATACACCAACAAGATAGCTAACCGACATATATGAGGTAACTTGTATCCTTTTAAACCTAAATTAAACCCACCCAATTCTTTGGATTAAAAAAGGATCTGATATATGACCTGACATGTAACGTCTTTAAAAAAAATTAACCCCGGCAGATTATCTATAAATACTGTTTAAATTTATTGGTTTCAAACACGTTGAGACACGTTGAACTTCTTCCGAAGCTCTATCATTTTCTGAGCATGTTGTTATCTCAATAACATTCTTACTGTACTCAGTTTTAAGGGGACGGGAAAAATGGCAGCAGAGAACTCCATAGTGTTGCACGCTCTTTCAGATTTATCATAGGTAAACACTTTATATTTTGTTTATCATCTAAAGCAATCCTTCCGCTATGTAAATGACGCAAAGGTCAAGGTAAATTACCATGAATTTTGCAAGGGATTTATAGAAGCTCTCCGAAGGGATGTACTCCCAAGCTTTATTATAGCATGTTTGATATAGGTAATTCAAGGTTCCAAAAAAATAAAAGACAATAACCTACAGAATTAAGAAGAGGTTCTATCAGTAGCCTTATTAAATGATGAAGATCATCTTTTGGAATAGTATGGATATGGGAAGAAGGAAAAAAAATGTGTAACGCCCCATATTTTGACTAGGCATGTTTATGAGTTAGACACCTTTCAATTTATTGCTTGTTATCTGTTTGACTCAGCTAGACAGAGTGAACTATATTTTCGGCATGTTAGACATGATGATATGTTGCTACTGTGTTAATGATGTTACTATATTCATGCAGTTATTAAAGTTATGATTATCATGAGATTCTTTTATTTCATAATGACAGTGTATGTTTGATAATCGTCCTGGAGGAAATGTGATATATATGATGTGGTCATTATGCTGTGATTGATTTGATGATTATATGTGATGAAATAAATGATGCTGACAAAAAGGATCAGACAATGATAGGATGGAAAATATATGTTTTAGCGTTTTCATTGATGAAATGTGAAATATATGGCATTGTACGTGGATGCCATCCTATGAAATTGATAGAACTGTTATATTCCATGCATACCTATGATGGAATTGTGACGTGAAATAAAATGATGTTGATGATATGGATCAATTGGTGATCAAATGGAAATGCTTGTTATAAAAGGTGTATCTTGCGGAATACTAACCTACAGGACACGGGGGCTATGGGATAGCCGGGTACTTGATCTAATATACAGAGAAGAACCTATCCAAGCAGTAAACCTTAGCAACTGAAATTGATGAAATGATGACATGGACTGATAATATCGAGAGCAACAGAGTATGATTTGATAAGGGCGTAGGCCCAGTATGTTGAGAGGGATGGATGTGTTGCCCACCCTATGTTCCTATGATACCCGAAGTCGTGGGAGGGCCGTGCTGAGACATGCTCCCCATGTAGTTGTGATGACGACGGTCGGATGCCGGTTAGGGGAGGATAGGTCCGCTGTACAGCCGACGCTATCGCTCTCAAGTTCTATGTGGTCAGGTCGATGAGTCCGACATCCACTTTTGTACTAGCAGAGGAAGGATAGGGAGGATGTGGCAGTAGGTTAGGATGGGAGGATATGATAGTTAGTACTGTTGAGGGTTGGGTATTCGTTGACCTGGAATTAGTGGTAGTAGGTAGCTTTCCTTGCACCTGATTAATTAAACAAATGTAATCATAAGAATAATGAAATGAAATATTAAAGGTTAACTGATAAAATAACCGATGATGTTTTAGTAATATTATGAGGAATGTATACTTGTTCAGTTGCATAGAGTATTATTAGTATTAGTTAGCTGTTATGCATAGGAAATATGACGTATGTCTATAGTACATGTCCGTCCTGTGCATACACTGGCCACGCATGCACATTATGCACATGCGCAATAATATTGGTTTACAACCTACTTATCAAGATTTAACAATGATATAAGTTATCATGGATAAGTCAATTAAGTGTTTAGTGGATGACTTAATTAGTAAAAGATTATCAAGTTCTCATGTGTAAAATAAATGTCATTAATTGTAAGTATCCTCAAGTAAAGGTGTCTTCAAGGTGAAGTATAAAAGTTAAACATTAATAATAGAGGAGTGTGCTATATAATCGTTGATCATGATTAATTAAATCATTAATTATATTTCATTGTTTATACACGGAGGTACTATGTTGACACTTATCCATTAACCAAATAAATATTTTAAATTACTATTCACAATTTAAATTAATTACTATTATTATTAATTGTTATTGTTATTATTATTATATTATTAATATTATTTAATTAATAATAATAATGATAATAATCCCTTTTATAAAGTATAGTGGGTTGAATAATAATGAATTTATTAAATAAATTATTAATTTAATTAATGGACGGAATCATCCCAAGTAAATTAAAAGGATATGTTTGAATAAATTATTGAATAATTCCATTACTAGAGAGAAATTGGGATGATATAAAATAATATATAATCCACCTTATTACCTCAAAAGGGGATGCATTAATGATATGTACTTCCAAGACCACGACAACTAGGGTGGTGGAGTGATAAGGAAGTTGACTTTTGAAGGAGGTGGATTCCTATAAAGAGGAGAATTAACAAAGTAGTAACGGGGTTATTGTGGGAGAACTGTGAGGATTTTTGTGAAAAAGGAGGAATGCCGAGGAGGGGGTTAACTCGAAGCTTTGAGGAGGTGGGAAACTCAAAAGAAAAGACTGAGGAGGGGGATAACTCAGCGGATGATTACCATGGAAAGTGGCTATCGGGATTATCGGTCTGTGGGCTTGGGGGCTAGGAAATCCGTTGATTTCCTAGGGTCAGCACGATAATAGCTGATCGGCAGGGTGGACACATCATTTTGGGGTTGTTAAGGTAACTTACATAATCCATTCAACAAATCTTCTTATCTTACTGCAATCGACGGTTTTAGGTATTTTTCTGAACTAGCTAGAATGTATTTTCTTTTATTTCCAAGCTATGCATGTCAAACGAACAGAATTAAATGGAAAGTTTTAGGATTATGTTTATTTAACTGCAGAGACATGTAAACATATATAAAACAGACAGTTAAACATTTACAAAAACAGAAATATAGATGGTTGAATCTCTTGTTTTCTTCTAACAATAATTAAGGGAAAAACTAGGTATAACCTGATAACCTGGAATAGACCCAGTGCCTAGATAGGGCACTACAGTTGGTATCAGAGCGCAAGGCTCAGGCACTGAGACCTTAGGGCCTAACTACACCTGGAACTTTAGTGAAATTTACTATAAAATAACAAACTAGTATGATGGCTGCAAAAAGATAAATTGAAGAGCCTTTTCCCATTTATTCGTAAGGCTTAACAGAAACAGAATTTGAATCATATATATATATATAACTGCTTATTTAGGGCTCATTCTAGACCCCATTAAACAAACCTTTCTAAAAAAACAACAACATTTCTATATATACTCTTTTAATATTCAAACCCTAATATTAATCCAATGCTAAAGCATTTGGGATAAACAATGTTTCTAAACAAATAAATAAATACATATAAACCAAGTTACAACACTATATATATTACCGTTATAATATTTAGATCTAAAATTTAATACTAACAAAAAAAAAACACTTCATTGCATTTATATAAAGAAATTGTATTCATAATAAATATGAAACAATGAGTCTCGCACAGGATTTACAGAGGGTTCTCCAAATTTCAGACCTGTAGCCAAAGTGATCAGTTTTCATTTCCTATTATTTTAATGCAGATCTACCTTCTTGCCTGTAACATTTTGTTTTAAACATTCATTTCAATAAATGTGGCATAAAACAAATATTCAAATAATATTGTTGCCTGCAATATTGTTTATAATACAAGCATCGCAGCAAATCCAACTAACGTAGTTGGAGAGATTATTTCCATGATGGAGTTGGATTTATAAATAATATACATAAAATTAAAGCTTAGTTTCCTAGAAGAGGATTAGCTTTTTAGTTAACAAATATTATCCCCATGAAAACCTATTTTGGGATTATGTAATATAACCTTACATTTATAATTTCAGACAGTTTCAAATCTGTGTGATATTTTTCTTCACTTTGTTTTATAATCTGTATAGATGGTAATCCTTCACATCTTAAATTTAAAATAATTAAAATTAAATTTATATAAAAAAAATAAAGCTCAATGTCAAAACATTAAAAATATTTAATTATGATATAATTTTCAAAAGCTTTCATCTACTAAAGATATTTAAATTTGGCATCTTTTCCAAAAGCTTTCATATATTTAATTATGATATCTTTTCCAAAAGCTTTCATATAGAGCAATCACGGGATTAATGCGTATCCATTTTATTTATTCTTAAATGCCATTATTTTCCTTTATAAAGACCATAATTTAATCTTCGAATTCCTTCACAGAACCGTGCGGACACCAATCCCGTCTTCAATCCTTTAAATTTCGACGCATAAATCGTTTCATTTGAGCTCGATATGATCCATTTTGACCAATAACTAAGAAGATTTACAAGCATGGCAAATGCATGAAACGATTTCCATACTGCTCTCCATTATTGCTGCTTGTTTTGTCTGAAACGAATTTCATACAAAATGTTGCTTCCTTTGAAACCCTAGCGCTCAAGCCAGGTGTACCAAGCGCTCGGAGCCCAATGCCACATCAATTGTCCTCGAAGCGTTTTTCTTCTTTCCTTTGTGCCCAGCCCGAACTCAACAACTAGAGCCAATTGGCCCACGCACTTAACACATCAATGCCCACCATCGAATCCCATGCACTGAGTTCACATAAGAGGACGGGAATATATAAAAGATGCGTTGTGCTCAACGCCGAGGACTCATCAGGGAACCGAATGCCAAGCTAGGAGGGTCCCATGGATATCATATCTCCCATCGTCCATGAGATTACCCACATATCTGCCCAGCACCGAGGCTCTTACATGAAACCAAGAGCCAAGTCGAAGAGACCCCACTAAATTCTCCATCACCCCAGCGGCCAACGCCAAAGACTCAGCTGCCAGGCCGACTGGAGATCCACGTACACCACCGCAGCTCGAACCCCAAGCTTGAGCTCACCACAGAGATCCGATTGCAGAGTTAGATGTGGGTCGCACACACCATTACGTCCAACCGCCAAGCTTACACATGAGCACTCCTTTTTATTACCTAGGTAATAAAAAGTTTATTGGGCCAAGCCCTATCGCTCAACACCAAGAGCATTTCAGATGACCGAAGGCCAATCCTGAAGGGGGCCCTCACGCACCAGTACACCCAAGGGGGCTGCCACGCATCTCAACCACCCTGCAAGAGCCAGAGCAATCCTTTCCAAGGCCAACCTATGCGCTCAACTCCAAGACAACCAGCTACCAAGATGAGTCGGAACCACGCACTCCATCGAATTTCAAGCGCAGAGCTCTCACAAGAGCATTACCTTCTTGGGTCTACGTACTCAACACATCACGCACACCCTTAAACCCCAGCGCTCAGCACCGCGAGCTGTCCACACGAGAAGCAGCCCTACAATGCCAAATAAAACCTTATTTCCTCCTTAAATAGGCATACTTTTGACGGCACGTGAGACGATTTCCGCGTTGCCCATGAGCGGTTTACTATACCGCTTTATTAGTATGCGGACGAGTAAGGAATGAACACGTGGGATGGTGGTTTCCTTTCCGCGACCACCAACCACCCTTACCATGCGTGCATGTTGTCAACGCGGAATAAGGAGAGTCGTCGATCCTGCCTTGGCGTCAATCCCCATGCGAAAAAGAAAAGGTTTTTTTTTGTGTTTTATATTGTTTTAATTTTTTATTATTATTATTTTAAATTAACGTTTTTTAAATATTAATTTAATTTTATTAATTTAATGTAGTGTCTCTTAACATTCATTTAATTTAATTCGTTTAATTTAATTTAATTAATTTAATTTAATGACTTTTAATTTAATTTGATTTAATTAATTTAATTTAATGTCATTTAATTAATTAATTTAATTTAATTAATTCAATTTAATTTTTTTTTAATTAATTCAATTTAATTTAATTTTTTTTATTTTATTTTATTAATTATTATTTAATTTAATTTAATTTAGTTGTTGATAAGAATTTAAAAAAAAAAAGAAATACCATGTAAAAAAAAAAGGGGTTTCGGCAAAATTTCTTATATAATTATATAATGCTAGTGTTATTTTATTTATATTTAATTAAATTTCGTATATATTTTTATTTAAATTTCGTGTATAATTATATAGCGCTAGTATTATTTTATTTAAATTTAATTAGATTCCATATAATGTTATAGCCTAGGTTTGTTAAAAAATTAAAAGTTAATATTTAAAAATATAAAGCTACTCACGAACTTTCAATTTAAAAGTTCTTCATAGATTTAAAGTTTTAAGGTCAATTATAGTAAGGTTGAAGTGGTTGGTGAAGTTATATTTAAATTATCATAGATAAAATTTAAATTATAATTTATATTTAAGGGAGAAATTTAAAATATTTAAATTTAATATATATAAATATTTAAAATTTTGGAAAAGAAATAAATAAATATATATATATAAATAAATAATAAAGAGTGGTTTAAGTGGTTTGGTGAAGATCTAGGGTTTAATAAATCCATGTATTTAATCAAATTGTCTTAGTATTTATTATATTTAACATCCTAGATAAAATTAAATTCAAAAAATATGTAGGTGTAATTATATAATGATTAAAAAAAAAGGAGAGAGTTAGTGTTCCATATACAAAGCTTATTTAAATATAATTTTAAAGTTTACCTCAAACTGGGTTGACAATATTATGATAAAAAGGAATGCATGCCAAAAGCATAAGACGTTCACTCACGCCCAAAGATCAATTCAAATTTTTTTAATTATTAACCCTTTACAACCATCTAGAATAATTCAATTGAGTATTACCGAGAGTATAAATTTTTACATACCAACTAAGAAAGGAAAGTTGGTATTTTAATCTATTAATGAAATCTCGTCATAACCAGACTTTAATATTTTCAACGTGACACGCACATTGCAAATTTTTTTTTTATTAATAAAAATTTTAATTTTATTACTTTTGTAGTGGCACGATGGTACTAAGTCTTCATCTTATTACAATATTTTAAAATAATATGTTTGTAAAAATAAAAATAAAGCCACAAAAACATTTTTTTTCAAAAATAAAAATATGAAATAAATTAGTATAAGTAATTGAAACAAATATAATTCCAACTTCAATTATCTAAGTGAATATTAAGAACCTTACTCTATACTCAAAATTAATATGAAACAATTTTAAATAAACATAACATTGTGTATATTAAAATTACAAAAATCATTATAGACTCATTTACATTTAAATGCAAAAGTGGTACTCGTTTATTATACACATAATTGTCAAATGGTTAAGTTAAAAGTAAATGTGATACTTTTAATTAAGATTGACACAACACATAAGTTATTATGGTCATAATCATAAATTAGTTTCACATTTAATTTATAAATTCTTATATTAGGGATGTTATTCACCTTATTTCATAAATTCTTATATTAAGGAGGTTATTCATATTATTGAGAACAACTTTGTTACATCAACATCAAATTCAATAATAGTGATGCAATGCTTAAGCATCAATATTGGTCACAATTGATTTAACAAATACATCTAGCAATAAGATTAAATGTCTCACAACTTATTGTCCTAATTAGTCACAACAAAAGTAGAGACCACAATCACATTTATGTTAATGTCGATCTTATGACTCAATCGTGTTGTTTCATATTAAAGGATTGATTACAAATTGGTCATTTTAACCTCCAAATTATGTGAAAATAGAGATTAGGGTGTTTGGATAGATTTCATGGTCCAAAATGTGGTAAATGGGAATTGGAGAATGCACTCAAGTATATATACAGATAGACTGGTGCAAGTTAATGCTCGTCTCTCATGACATGTTAGTGGTAATGCGAACCTAGAAAAACAACAATAGGTTGACTCGGAGGGATTATTCGAGATACTTACACAATGAATTTGATTATGAAGAAAAGGATGAAATGTAGGAAAATGAATTATCCTTTTAAATATATAATTTTTATTTATAGAAATTGTTTATAACTAGGTAAATTGATCGAATGTCACTGCAAAATATTGTAGAGATGTAGAGAACACATTTAACATGACAACGCCTTTTGTTATTGTGAAATTTTCTATATCATTGAAATGACAACGTCTTATGTTAGTTCAAAGTAGATGTGTTTTCACATGATCAAACAATTATATTTTTTTTTAATCCTAGCTCTTAGTATGTTTTACTACACCATATTATTTTGCAGAAAATGCTTAAGTTGAAAAACATTTATAGTAGAACCAAAAGAGGATATGTTAAAATAAATGTGGAGTGGTGTTTGAGTTTTGAGTTCCTAGGTCTCCACACCAAATTACGCAAACATCGATGTGTGTATATAGTAATTACCTTTGTGATAGTAAGGATGGGAACAAAATTAGCTGTGAAATTCTTAAGAAATTAAAACAGGAATGGTTTCTCCATAGATTATATTAGTCTAAATGGAGAGAATAATAAATAAACATGATAGCAATTATGTTTTGATAAGAAGTAGCCGTGAAAACTTTGTAAAAACAGTTCTCCTAGTTTAATGAATGTTATGATACTTAAATGTTATTGCATCTTACCAACAATAATGAAATAATAAGGTAAGAACCTAGGATTGAGAGGGCATGAACCTTCTCCCCCCCCAAAAAAAAAATTATACCAACCGTAAGGGTCCTCGATAGTTGCGCATGGAGTGAATGCAAATTATGAGTTCTAATGACCCCCAATTTAAATCGTTGACTAATCCATGCCAAGTTGGATCAATAAAAGCTTCAGTAACCCCCGTTGTGCGATGGATAAACTTATCTGGAAGATGTAACTTAAAGAATATTGTAAAAGGTATGAAAGTAGGATACTAAGGTGGATAGCACTTGATTATAACCTTAGAGATTCTAGAGATTCAATAAGAAGATTAATCTAAATGTTTCTTAATTGTTAGAATACACATCAGGGGATAAAAGAAGCAAATCCATAGTTGAATACCGACATATCCGGTCAAGTCAAAGCTAAGTAGGACAACTATGGCCAACACCTGCTACTTGCATGAATGAAGAGAGTTTATGTGTCCAGAATTTCCCTGCATTATTATGACCATAACTTCAGGACGAAGTTTCCTGAAGGGTGGGTGTATGTAACGCCCCATATTTTGAAACTTGAAAAACATATTGAAGTAGAACTCCACACAGACCGACACCAAGAAGAGGATTCGAGGCTTAAGTCTCGAAGCTTATGGCTTGAGGAAAGAAACATAAATACCCATTTTGTCCACAAAAAAACTTGGATGAGATTTCACAGGAAGACGGTAAATGAAATCCAAAGGGAAAATGTGGAAAAACTAATCGAGTTTGATCAAATAAAAGAGTTCAATAAGTTGTACTGAGAATTTACTTAGGGAGATGGGCCTAAATCAATTCTACTTATTAAAATTGTGAATTTGTAATTGACAAAATTACAATTTCTCTTGGATCTCTTTATTGTTGAATTTGTAATTGTTCAAATTGCAGTAATTCTGATAATTGTTGAAATTGCAATTTTTGGATGGTCACATTACAATTTCTCATAAAAAAATTACAATATCTTTAATTTTTCAATTCTTGGTTAATTGCATTTCATGATCGTTGAAATTGCATTTTCATTTTACAGAATGTGAGTTATTCTCAATTATCATTGTTGAAATTCTAAAACTTGTAATTATCAAAATGCCGAAATTGCATTTTCCTACATAATAATTCTAAAGTTGAAATTGCAATTTTAATAATTCTTTACCTCTCTTAACAATGTTATGGCCTAGATGCCCATATTTAATTGAAAGTTAATTAGGTGAATTGAAAGTTGAATGGCTTGTGTTAAACAATACCAAGATGAAATAACAAATAGCAAATTATATTGAAGATGAAAAGAAGCTCATCATCATGGTATTTTGGGTTTTTCAAAGATGGGGTAATATGAACTATTGGATGGTTCATTTCATGTTTTGAATGTAAGTAAATTAGAAAAAGGTTTACTACCGTATTAAGCTTAATAAATGTAAACTCAATTTTATTGCAAAAAAACATTCATTACTTATGGATTTATTATTATTTTTTACATATATCCAATTGAAAATTTTAAATCAATTTTAACTAATGGTATACTTTTAAAATCAATATTTCGAAAATAGAAAAATACCTCATGGCTCTATTTGAACAATGTAAACTATTTCCTAGAAATTTATCGATATTTTAAAGAAAATTAAGGATTCCAAAACCTCAAGAATAAGAGAGGGTTCCAAGACCAAAGACTGGTGGATTGTTATTAAATCATTTTACAATTTTTTTATTAAATCACTCAACTATTCCATTTGCTTATGGATGACAAGGGGAACACTTCCTATTTCTATCATAAATTTAGACGTAATAATATTTATACACTCATAATAACATGTTCTATGTTAGCCCTTCATTTTTAAGTAAGTGTTATGGAAAGTAGAAAGTCAAAAAAATCCTTGGGATGAGTAGAAAATATGTGGCAAGAAGATGAAGGAGATGTGGTACAAGTCATATGCCAATAATTGAGATGATATAATGCAATCAATGCATTGATCAAGGGTAGTGGAAAAACAAAATCATTAAATGATGTAATGTAATTCAAGTCAACAAAATCATTAAATGTTTTTTCAAAAACATAATCATAAAATATTTTGATAATTCTAATGACAAATATTTATTTTTTAAACAATCTCATAAAATAAACAATCCAAACCAAAATCATAAAATGTTTTGATAATTTAGATAATTTTTTTTTAATTAAGATAAACATCAATGATAATGTGATAATGTGAATGGTTTAAAAGTAATTAACATAAATATTAAATTCCATTAAAATATCATTAATAATTTAAAAAATACTAAAAAAATCCAAACAATAGACACTTTCATATGGAGTTACAAACTTTTACAATTCAGCCTACTCATATGGAGTTACAAACTTTTACAATTCAACCTAGTCATATGCCGTTAGTTTGGAACACAAGAATAAGTATATATTTCTTTTACAAATCAGCCTACTCATATGAAGTTACAAACTTTTACAATTCAATCGACTCATATAAAGTTAGTTTGGAGCACAACAATAAGTATATATTTCAATTGAGAAGAGGTTATGCTTAATATAGATCCATTATATTAAGAAAACCTAATAACGGCCTATATTAAATGCAATTGTGAAATTACTATCATGTTATCATGTCAGTACCATTTGTCAAAAACCCAGATTCATGGTATTATAAAATTGAAGTTTTCACAATTTATAACATCTACATTTTTTAAATTTGATAAATAAAAAATAAATTATCTAACAATAAAATACATTTTTATTAAATTTGATAAATAAAAAATAAATTATCTAACAATAAAATACATTTTTATTTTTGACATTAAAAGTTTCCAACCATGTTAATGTCAAAAGAGTTGTAACCAAAACTTGCATTGAGTTAGCAGAATAATCAAATAAGTCTATAGTTCTACACCTGAGTGAACCCTTTCTTAATATATTTTTACGGAAGAACACTACACTAGTACCATTTTACTCCCATTTACAAAACCTGTAAAGGTTGGCGGTAAAGATTCATCATGCTGGAAAATTGAGTCGGATGGTAACTACCTAAATTTGCATAGTCACGACAGCAGAGTGAGAGAGGTGTAAATGCAAATCGTAATGACAGTGGTGTAAAATGAAAATAGTAATATCAGTGTCATTATTTAGACATGAAGTAGGGAGAAATCCCCTGCAAAAGTCTCCACAAAGAGAATTATATAACCTCTTACTCTCAATTTGGGCTTCTCATCATCATTTGAGGAGGCAGATTTTCATAAGATAGTAAGCAGCTCATCCATACAAATAGGCTTTTATAGGCTTTAGGTCAGCCATGGCTATGAATTAAACTCCAGGCCAGTGACAAAAAAATATCGTGTGCTCCTATCTATGAATATGTTCTAACTCAAACGAGGGTGGGAAGCGGCAATGTCGCTTGTATCTGGCAGTAAGGCGAAACAAAAAAATTCAAAATTCAAAATTCAAATGGGCATGGCTGCGCGAGCATGTCAGACGGTTGCATGAATACTGAGTGTTTCTCCACCAAATCGTAATGAATTGCCCAAGTTGGAAAAGATTACTCAAACGAATAACACTTATGACAAAGTTATCTGAAGCGACGATCGCACAGTCGGGCAGGGTGATAAAGGTTGTTTACCATTCATCACATTGCCTACATACTTGGAATCCACCATCTGATGCTTGGATGTAGGGTGATCCTGATGGATGCCAGGGTTATACTAATGGATGTCAGGGTTATATTGATGGACATCCATCGGAGCAAATGTTTCAGTGCGATACAGGAAAACGGTTTCATGGAAAACGATGTTAATATAGACATCTGTAGATAGATTTAGGCCCATCTCCCTCTACAACGTTTAATACAAGATCCTCAAAAAGATAATTGCAATCAAGTTATGGGAAATCATCCCTTCCATCGTCTCGATTAACCAAGGATGATTTGTCTTTTATTTTTTTGGAACCTTGAATTACCTTTAATTCTGTAGGTTTTGATATCAGAGATTGCTACTGCAAAAAAGGTTTTTATATTTGAGATGGTGAATTTATTTAACAAAGAACCAGGTGCATTGGACTTGTGCCTTAAAGCTGTATTTCATTCAACTAGCATTTTGAAGTTAGGGTATGCTTTGCACTCTGACCTGAAGCGTCTTTCTGATTCCTATGGAGAGCTGGAGTGTTTTCGCTACTGTGAAGCGCCTAAATTAGACCTTCAAAAGGTTTTTCCATCTGTTCCAGGGGGGCTTTCCGACCTTGCAAAGACTGTGCTGGGAAGTGCTTTAAACAAAAGTACTAGGATGAGTGACTGGAGGGAGCATCCCTTGAGCAATAGTCAGGTACACTAAATATAAATCCATGCTACGGTATAACAACCACTACAAAGTATAAGAACCAGTACAAACCTCTAAAAACTGATAAAGTTTGAAATAAGAACATACAAACTACGAAACGTTGCTACGAAATTTATATGGGAATGTTCAGATCAAGATTTTCAAGCATACGACAGACTCGCAGATATCTCCAGTAACTGAAATATGCAACCTCTTATAACTTGAAGAAGGCACAAAAATACCCATACCCCATGGGCCTTGTACAAAATCTAGATACTAAACTAAATGGACGAGAATGATAGGAATTTGTAGGACGAGGAGTACCTGAAGTTCTAATTTACAGGAGGACGATTCAGCCGCTCTAGCTGCTCGCAATAGGATTCAGGTTCTAATTTGCATAGGACAAGAACAATGTTTCAACAGCTCCAGCTATAGGAATTTGCAGGACAAGAATGAGGACCAGGTCTCTTGGCATTTTGCAATGGAATGCACTGCCTTGAATGCAGGTAGATGGGCGTTGAATGCAGGTAGATGGGCATTGAACCTTGAGGATATGGCGGCAGCGAGACTGTGTACGATGAGATCTCCAGGATATGGCTACAGCTGGCTCATGATCAACCTGCAGGTTTTCGATGGGACTGTGTGGCGCTTCGTGTGGTACTACGTCAATAATTATAATACATTATTATAATTATAAAAACTAGTTGAATGATATTGCAATATTTCTCATTTATGCAATGACATGAAATGGATGATAATGTATGGTATGTTCTTATTTCATATTCCTTTATGGCATGTTCTTATTTCATATTTCTTTATGTCATGGATGAAAAGTTAATGTATTATTATATTTTATAATACCTTATTATAATTATAAGATTTAGTTGAAAGATATTGTAATATTTTTTATTTATGCATGATAGTATAAAGTAGTGTGATATTACATATTTTTTTGGGGATAACTGGAAGTAGAAGAAAGATTAATATTTTGTCTATATTTTGTACTTTCTTATGTAATTTGAAAAGTTAAATGTATTATTATATTATATTTTATATTACGTTTATGTGATGAAATGAATTAGGTAAATTTAGGATAATGCATCACCATATTTCATATTCGTTAATGGGATAGCAAGATGTAAAGGAAAGGTTAATGCCTTGTTTATAGTTCATAATTATTTTATGGGATACTATGAAAGGCTAATGTATTATTATATTTATACTACGTTTATATGATAATATGAACTGGTTGAAAGATAAGATACTGTTATGATATTTTTTGTTGTTATAAAATGAACTAGATGAAAAGTTAACACATGCCTATATTTCACAATTCACTTAGGGGATTGTAGGTTGTAAGATTAAAGACATAGCCTTCCTTTTTGTCAAATTGTACCCTTAGGGTTTCGGTTTGCAAGTGTTACTTATTTAAGATATATTTCAACTATGATAGAGATCCTTGCCAATTCACATATGGAATAATTGTTCCAGAACAAATGCTTTGGAAAGCCAAAGAACTATAACTTAGGAGTAGACACTTATAGTATAAAAAAAAAAAAGAAGAAGAAGAAAAAAAAAATCATTCACTAACTACGAGCATTAAATTGTCAAATAGAGATGGTATCAATAACGTAAAATTGTATTTTAAGAAAAATCTACTCGGAGAAAGGAACAAAGACCAACAATATTTTAAACCTTTTTCTACATAGCCATGATGAGAAAACAAGTGGACGGATATAATCGGTGGATTTGCTGAATGACGAAAAATTGATCAATTTTAAATGATAAGACACCAAGATGCTTAGATTGACGAGACTTTGACGGATTGTCGAGGAAGAGAAACCAACTTAAAATTTGAAAATGAGATATCAATGTGATTGGTATGATGAGCTGAACTCAACGACATGCATTTTGCATTACGACAAAACCATTTACGAAAACTCATGACTACGAACTTGAAATTTAACCATGGTATCGAAATGGTCAAATGAAGGCAATGTTTCGTAAAAAGAAGTATGGAGACGATTAGCATAATAAATAGAATGCAATGAAGCTAACCTTAGGTCATAATCAAACATGATAAAATGACAACTAGCCCTCGAGATGGAACTTGATGGGGTTAAGAAGACACTTTGTGCGACTTGATGAATCTGTCGAAGTGGTCCTATGACAACATAAACGAAGAGATAAGGGAAATACATGATAAGCTCATGGAGCTGAACATGATGATACTAATGACAAGAATAAGTGATATCGAAAATCTAGTTGGGACCAACAGTTATTGAATGTACTATCGAATTGATATTATACACAATTATGATTGAGTTCCTGAGAATGTATTGGAACCATGTTGGAAAAAAAAAATAATAATAATGATTAGAACCACTTGTGCTTATGGCCATGATTGTTGGAGAAAAATAGAAGGGAATGGAAAGAAGATGATAATAGGAAATTAAGATAAAGCTTAGTGTCGAAAGTACAAGAACAAAAATTAACTTCAGGATGAAGTTCTATTTAAGAGGGGGTGTATGTAATGCCCCTAGAATGACTGTGGACCTTAAGGGCACCTGTCAAGTGACCCGGCTGAACAAATTCGATATAGTGGTCTCTTGAGCCTTGTTATGTCTTAAATGATTGAGGAAAACCTGAAGATGTGAATGACGATAATAATTGATAAATGAATTAAGGAATTAAATTATATTGTGTGGGGTGGGATAATTGATTGATTACATCTTGCTTAATGATTAGCACGGATTGATCAAGTCAAGTGTAGTGGGACATTTATAGTCCTAGCTGTCTGACTTGGGAGGACGCAGCTGAGATGCATCATAGATTTCCACATTTATTCTGAACTTCGGGATGAAGTTCTAAATAAGTAGGGGTGTATGTAGTGCCCCTAGACTACTGTAGACATTGAGGGCACCTGCTGAGTGACCTGACTGTTTGAAACATTAATAAAATAACCCTATGATTTTATTTTGAGTATATTTATGATTACGATTGATTGATATATGTGCATTTGGGTAGTTATTGTGAATGGACGATTTCATGTTGTTTAACAATTAACTTTGATATGAAAACTGTACATATGAATGGTGCTTAACGACTAGTTGTGCAATTGATTATGTGATTAGACGAATGAGTAATGATTGAGTAAACTATAAATGCTTAATGAAGCAATAGATTTATAAATCAAATTGTGATTATTGAGGACATTGCTACTAATTTACGTTTGTGATAAATGTGTGTAGCGACAGGTGAAACGGTTCACCGACGGACACACAAAGTAATATGAAGGGTCGTAGAGTACGGGTAAATCACACATAGGGAGAGCGACGACGATGTCGAATTCTGATGGAATACCACGCTTGAGCAGATAAGAACTGATCCGCTTGCTCAAGAGGAAAGCGTGAGGGCGTACGAGGTGGGTCCCAACGGAGCTGGTCACGTACGAGTTGGGGGGCGTGTAGTGAGAACAGACTCACTCCTCAGCGCCATTAGTCCCTAATAGCGTGTAGATAGAGGATAGAAGGTAACGGCTCATGAAATCCCTACATTAAGTTCCCGCAAGTCAAAACGAAAGGATGATGGCAGAAGGGCCCGACGGTGCGGTACCCTATCGAGAACGGAAAGAGTGGACGCAAGGACCCAATGACGTGGTACCTTGCCGAAGAATGGAAACTACGAATGACTGGACCTGATGGAGTGGTGCCATGTCGGGGAAATGAAATTAAGGAATGGGGAATCCCAACGACGCGGCACTGGGGTCCTAGTGAAAATGCTTGTTAAACTTAACTACATAAAAACATATAAGTTTGCACCTAGAGCATTACTTAGAAATGCATTTGAGTACTTTAGGCATTTGCATATATCTAAACATAAACAATCATTGGAGAATGTTATGGCAAATTATTACATCGTCGATCTACTGCGTTGGAAGGCCACATTTTCCTTTTTTAGTGATTCAGAGCTTCTTTGCAATACAACAGTTTCCTCCTTCGATTGACATATTTGCTTGAGTTTAAACTTCACATTAGCTTGATTGTGCCTATTTCTTTAAGTTGGGTATTTATATGATGCTCCTATATCTGAAGTACACGTAAAAACCACCTGATTATCCCCTCTTGCATGTCTAGTAAGTTAAGCATGTATAGGAGCTTTGATATAATTGAAAATTCCTTAAGGTGACACCAATTCTCTTAAAGTCTTAGGCCTGATACATACATCCCATGTTCCCTAGCTATATCCAAACACCTAACCCACAATTGTTCCCCTCAACCATTGATATGCGAAATGGTAATATTAATGGTTTTTTCTAATTTCACACAAATGATTATAAGAGGGGCGTGCTTGCGATACCTAAGGTAGACTTATAAAGACCATTTCAACTCACTTGGAGGGTACTTGTCTTCATGAGAGTATTTTCATATTGTGTGAGAGTTGTGTGAGAGTTACCATAAATGCATCATTCTCACCTTCACATTTTGGTCCTAAGACTTCATACTTCCAATCTAATTGTTGGAGGGTTCCCTACTCTATTTTCTTATTGCTGTTGGTAGAATTATTGCACATGTTATTTATTCTTGTTGATTTGTGTCATAAAATTCCTTAGTTTTGTTTCTTCTTACATAAAAGACAAAAATTTTGGTTAAACTTAAAACAAGCAAATGTGGTTTACTATCTAACTTGTAAGTCTTGGGGTTAAGAAGGTCTTCGACCAAAAGTGTCAAACCACCTCTGACCTGCAAATGGTTAAATAACTCTAACATAGGCTAAGATGAGAAACAATCACACATTGATTGAGAGAGACTTGAAAGAGAAGTACCTATTTATACATACACTGAACATAACTTAACCGAATATTTAGGGACACCTAAAATTGAAGTTATTGACTTTTAGACACTGACCCATTATAATCCTCCCTTGACCCAACCTGACGATCATGTCTTGATACAACTAGATGTACCTTTTCCCATAGATCCCTTTAAATTTGTTCAAAATGTACAACATAATGTGTCTAGAACCAAATTATGGTTAATCTAACAAGCATGGGATGTACTTCCACTACACCTAGTGTCTTTTGAGGAAACATTAATGCTTCTTATGTATATTTAGTTATCAAAATCATTTCTTCTACCCATATGCCACATGTTCCCAATGTCTCTTCATTCATAATGCCATCTATTAGCAAACACATTCCAACGCTACGTTTTCCTAGTCTTGGAATACCTTCCACAAGTAATTTTATGCCTATTTCGAGCTTCGCCTTTGGTGTATGTAATAATCTATTGATCCCTCAACAACTCCCCAAGTTATGTGATGTGGGGCCCCACCTGAAATTTTGAGCTAAAGGCCACTGATCCAAGTGTTGTTACTCTTTAATGATGTCTATACAACTACAATTTGGATGGAGTCCTTATAAGGTATGTTTTATCATACCATGTCTAATATTTCTCCTTTACAGGTTTTTTTATTATCATGCCATACACTTGGATATAGTAAACCCCCCCTGCCCTTACTGCCTATTCTTTCTGTACAAGCAATTCATCCTTGAAAAGTTTGACAAAATATGAGTGAGAAAACTATCCCTGATTCCATAAGCTTAAATTCCACTTGATGAAAACCCTCAGTTTGTTTCACCCCTAAACCATCCAAAGAGTGAACCTAAAAGAAAAATAAGAAAAGACTTAGTTTTTTCGAAGAAGCGTCCTTGGAAAAATAATTTTGGAAAAATAGCTTTATACACCCATGTAACATATCGGAAATGGCATATGAAAAGCGGTGAAAAATGATGAAATGTTACATGGGTTATATCATATGGTATATCATACGTTTTGTGCGTCCAATCTTATTTGCAACATCATGTGACGAGAGCTTGCACAAAGTATGAAGCAAAGTTTGTGCACCCTCTTAAGACCAGTCACATATTATGATGGTGAGCTCGCACAAATCGCCTTTGCACTGGCCAATGTGTATATGATGAGCCCACAATACCATGGTGCAACCATCAAATGTGTATCGTCGCATGTAGAGTCGAGCTTGCACATGGGACAACGAGTTTTGTTTTGTGCACAGATCATGGTCTTGACTCTTGGCATTGCGGAGGGGCTGCACAACGTACCATTTTTTGCACCCTCCAAGGACTAGTCTCCAATCATAACCGTGATCCCACACAAAACGATACAATGTGACTCTATGCACTATCAAACAACTTTTGGTTGAATGGTCGATGGAGCCCGCACATTGTTATATAACATTGGTTGAATGGTCGATGGAGCCCGCACATCGTTATGTAACATTGGTTGAATGGTCGATGGAGCTCGCACGGTTGATGAGTCAATAGCTCGATGCTTGAATTCATTTTCTCACGCTCCTTTGGCTTCTGTCTCCATGAATACTGGTTGCTGGAACAGTGGAAACCTATTGGAACACAACCAGTATTCCAATGAATCAGATCCCATTTTTGTTTCCACGAACACCAATGTCAAAGAATGCTTGCCTGCATGAATTTCAAACATAGTTGTAACAACAAGGGGACTAGGACTACTTAAGCAACTTGGTACAGGCTTCAAGGAAGTACAGTACTTAGCATGTACCAGTACTTGGTACATGCTAGTGTTACACAAGCAAGTTTGATACAGAAGAAAACATAGAAGATATAATGTAGTACGGCAAGAGAAAATAACATAATGTCGATCATGCATGGATTAACAAAAAAAACATGCGATACTTTGAGGGGTGTGCTCAAGTGGAATGTGCATCCAAGGAGGATGCAAGTTAGTTATTCCAACTATGAGTCAAGTGCATGTGAGCAAAAATGTGCATGACAATGAGTGCACATGATGAGCATGGGGTAACTGTGCATGACATATGAAGTGCACTAAGGGAAGATGAAATATCAATGTGGAAGTTGAAGCGACAAAGATGTGCTCAAGTAGTCATATGGAAGTTAAAGAGTAGTTGAAGATGGATGAAGCGTAGGGGAAGCTACACCATGAGTAAACATGAATAATAAAAAAATGGTTGTCATATGAGAGGGGTTAGCTAGATGATCTTGAGACATGGCAATTGAGAGAGTCTACCATGGACCTCAAACATAGTGGTAAGGCAAATGTTGTAAATGTGTATATATATTGTTATGTTTGAGTAATGAAAATGAGTAGAGAAATTCCCTTATTATAATTTGGTTTTGTATGCCCTCTAAAATTGTTTCAACTTTTATGTTTGTAGTGCTTTTCTATTTTCAACTTATATCTTTCGAAGCATTGTACTTAGTTTGCATAAATATGATTTCATAGAATTATGCCCATCAACTCTTTAGTTTGCTGTAATAATAACCAACTTCACAGATTTATTTCATTTAATATATTGTTAGCACTCTAAAGTCTGAGCTAGTTCAATTAAAAAATTTGTAACTCAATCTTATTTTGATCCTATATTTGAAGAAGAAATAAATATATAAAAAATAAAATAATCTTATATCAAAATAACCTATTTTGACCACAAATTTATTAAGAATCTAATGTATGTCATATACCAAGTCCATGCATATAATGCATAATATATATATCCTGTCCCTTCAATGTTCAGACACGGTGTTCAAAAAAGCGAATTTGAATTTCAAATCTCAAATGCCAGCGCTCCACGAAAGTTACCAAAGGACGGTTCCTCACCAATTTCCTCCATTCTTCGCCATGGCAGAAGATCCATCAAGGATACCTCAGAAAACTCACCGTTAGGACTCGATAGTTCAAATCTTGTGCATTGGAGGAGCGCCTTCAGGGCTTGCAAGTTTCTTAGAAGGAAATGGGGGAAAGGATGCTGTTCTCTCCATACTAAGGCTATGATGAAGGCGGTGAGCATTTTGCAACATTTCATAAGATTTTTGGGGCGAGCATTGTCTAGAAATATTTGCTATATATTCTCATAATCTAGCGCTGCCAAACAGTTGTCACACATCCTACAAGGCACATGATCAACTACGAGATCCAGTCTATGCCTACTTAGGGCACATTTCCTCCTTGCACCAACTGGTATATAAACTAAATAGCCTCAGCGTATGCATTATTTGTTGTTATTTCCATAAATTGCTTCTGTTGGTATCTCCAGCTCTCAAGATATGTGTAATGAATTTTTTACAGGAGTTGGCAGGCCAAAATAACCTTCACGAGCGTGGGTGGCCAGCAGCATTTCATTTGGTGTTTCATCCATCTCCATGAATCATCCTGACAGCAACACATTAGTTCCAAGTACATCTCTCTGCCATGTCATCCTATCTCCTAGTGCTACAAGGCATTCTTGTCTCATCAAATTCTCTGGCATTTTGTTAACAAAATTTCAGTCCCTAAACCAAATACTATCCAATTTCTGGTCTAGTCGGGTTTAGTGCGTGGAATGTTCATAGAAACAATTGCAACATCTCATGGGAAATACCTGCGCACTTTGCCATCCTGCTTTCCCTTATATATTAACTCTAGCTAGCACATGAATTCATTCAAATTTTATTATTCAGTGTAATTCTTTGTGTATGATCATGTTAATGCTCTCGGATATGGTTACAATCAAGAATTGTTATCTGTGTTCAATCCTTTCATTCGCCTCCCTGTCTGTATATTCAAGAAACTAAGTATGTGAAATGCAGGAAGCGAGCCCTAGACCGATCTATCAAAAGATTGTGAAATGTGTCAGGGACCTCGATTTAAAGGTTGGAGGGTTAAGTCGATTATTTTATATATTTGAAGTGATTGTGTGTTAAGTACCAAGTGAATTGTGGTATTAAGGCCTGTGTAATACGTTTGTGGAGTGCATGCGATGTGCAGCTGGTCATGGTCTGCAAATAACTGTTAAATTTCGTGAACTTACTGTTAAGTGAAAGACAAGAACCCTCAATAACTTTTTGGAATGTTTCCCTACTTGTCAACTCGACGTTTTCATGTTCTTCCTTGTGAGATTCGCCCATTGTTTTTGGGTTGTGATGCAGTAGTTGAGTGATGTGTTTTGGGCAGAAAACAATCAATCTATTATGGTGATGGTGCGATATAGTTGGGAATTAATACCCCCTTGGTTCTCTATCGTAGATCTTGTGGTAGAATCTTCATAATATGTGAAGGTTGACCCTAGCGGAGAAAAACAGTTTGGTTAACTCCCTTGAGCGATCGCTCATTTATGTGACAACTCTTTTCTGCTCGACACCTTCCTCTCACATTTTCTTGTTGAATCTTAGAGTCCATATGTACTTTAAGGGTTTAGTTGTCACCCTTGTCTCCTATGCCAAACTCCTGTTGAATATCCAAGCTGAACTGCTAATGAAATTCAATAATCCATATGGCTTGGAATGAAAATTTATGTTAATTACATACAAATTGTATTTATTAAAATGTTATGATAACACTGTATTTTGTCTTGCTCTTGATAAAAGAATATGAGTTTTGATTCTCACGAGGGTTGCATGGTTTATTATGGATACATATGGAAGTAGAGAATTTTGTATATGTTTAAAATGGAAGGTTGTGGAGTTTTTATATATATATGATTACCGATAATATATTTATAGTTTATGTTTATTTACTTTTGATCAATGAAAATTACATATGGTTTTGGGTATATTTTTCTCATAAATCTAGATATGCAGATATATAGTGTGAGCATTGGTTTTTCATAGATATGTATACTTTGGGATCGTTGAAAAAGAAACAAATGTTAGAACTTATCGTAATTACTCATATATTTGTAGAGGTGTTTATGACATTGTTTATAGTTACAACAAATTGTTATGATCATTTCACAATGAATTATTGTGGGCAGTTGTCCATTATAAAATGATAATACTAACGAAATAAGCAATAGGATATGTTGCCTATGTCAAAATGAAGACATTATCTTGCGACAAATCAAAGGACTTTTAAACAGGTGAAAAGTCACATTTGGTTTTCAGCCACAGAATTTACTTAAAAGAGATAGGAGTTCCCAATGAGTCTCATATATATCATTTTTATATAATTGGCTTAGGTTATGAGTGTATGAGTATGATCCTTGAAAAGGGAAAGAAGTATAACTCTCAAATTTAAATCGTGGTAGGGAAAGATGTATGTTGTTGAAATGAGAGAAATTATAGAAATATTCAATATAGTGAAAAGAAAAGGAAATAAAAGTTTTAAAATTTCTGCATTCTTTTTTTTTGGGTTGTTACATTTCCAATGCTAGCACATGTCCAATTTTTACATTTTTTTTTAAAGCTAGAAACATGTTCAAGCATCTTTAAACACAAATATATGCTATTTACTAGGAAAAAAACAGTACTAGGAAACATACATGTAGGAAATTTGAGTCACTTGGTTGGGCTCCCTAGTGAACCTATGTTGGTATCTAGCAATTAGTACCACATTACATAAAATATGCTTAGAAATTTAATCTTCCATGTACCTTTGGGTATATAGGAAGTCCCTTATTTTCGCCTATACCCATGCTTCCATAAACTCTTCGATTATCTTACATTGCTATAGTACGTGCTAAGAATTTCACTTTGCGGGGAGATCACTCCTAGGAATCATATAATATGACTAAGGATATGGTCTATGTCATTAGTTAGTATTTTGAAAGATTATAGATGAATAAACTACCTAAACACTTGAATATTATGTTGGCAAGAAGGTTGAAGAAACCCTAAATTTTGAATATATGTCAAATTAAAAGTTCAATTTATAATCGAAGAAGGATAGAATGATAGATAACATCAACCATTTAGTACAAAAGGAGAAGGATGAGAAGGTATAAGAAGGTCACCATAAAATAATTGTTGAATTTGAACATCATCTTCAGAATATGAAGGAAAAATATGATCTTATTATCTCAAAAGTAGAAGCAATTGAAGGTCAATAATTATAATAGTTGGAGCATGTCATTGTACCAAAAAGGAGAGGGGTTGATAAGGGCATCAAAATTTACGAAGCACCATTAATGGTGGAACCATATTGATACCTCTTTACAATGAAATATCGGAAAAAATACAATAAGTGTCAACATTAGAAAGGATGAAGATGAAATAATCAATGGTTCATATAATGAGGCAAAAAGGGACCATTATTTAATGTGATGTTATCAAAGAACAAAAACTATAACAAATTGGAGAAGCTATAATAATGCACATGCAATCAAAGGAAAGTAAGCCATGAAGAATTGACAAAAAAAAATTAAATATAGATGGATGGATAATCAATAGTAGTAGCAAGAGAGAACAAATATAAATAACCATTACTATTATTAGGTTTCATCACATATAAAAGCCTTAGCTACAAACATTTGATGATGAATCCTTTTTATGGGGTGATATGTTATAACTCCATGGGATGTATATATGGGGTTGAATATATAGGTAATGTGGTTACATGAATATTTAATAGGGATAACCCTAATAGGGGACCCACAAGTACAATTGGGGATATTATATGGAGAGATAGGGAATATTATATAGAGAGATGTATTTACAATCATTATAATTAAGGATTCTCTTAATGAATATAATGATTTTTCTCTCTCAGGATTTCACAGTGTGCTAGTTTTTTCTCCATGATTTTTGGATTCATTGTGTTAAGGAGGGGTTTATCGACGTTTCGTACCTATGATATGTAGTCCATCTTCATGATAGGTAAGAATATGGATTGCGTATCGTAGGTATGAAACATCGATAAACCCCTCCTTAACACAATGAATCCAGAAATAATGGAGAATAAATATAAGGATTTATTATTTAATTCATCTCTATTATAACTTTAGGATTTATGTTTCACTCTCATATTTGGTGTACATTGGTTTATACACTATTTTATTAAGGTATTTTATTTACAAAATCCGTAACATGCTTCTTGAAAAACCTCCCACAAAATGCATTGTTCTCCCATGGTCTAGTACTTATATGTATATGTTGATATAAACCTTCCTTCCCATTGTTGGTCTTACTAGTGCAATGGCGTATGCATCCTCTAATGAACCAATCTACATCTTCCTAAATTTGGCACAAGACACATATCTACATGTTATTATTTGTTTTCTCAAAATCAAAATGGCCTCCAACATCAGAGTTATGGGCCTCTGTTATTAGTTTTTTTCTCTCACCTATATAGGTGTATAACACTTATATATCTTGTTGAGAAATGCATCTTGGAGATGATACTAAATCTTGCTGTCACTTTAATTGATTCTTCACGACTTTGGCCTTGTATCCATGAAATATCTTCATGAAATTGTAATCTTATGTTCTTTCCTCTCTGTATGAATCATGAGTGAAAGGATCCATGTGCACCAAATTAGCTAAAGATATGATCTTCAATGCACATAGAATCAATAGGATGTCTTCCTATGTGTTATATTTCCATTTTTATAAATGATTATGAGATAAAGTTTTGCAAACATCCCATCCGTTTCTAGTGTCTTAATTGTTGAAGGTCAATATGAACCTACAAATATTACAAAGTCTAGTGATTAGTGTTATTGATGGCCTTTTTCAGTTTATATGGTTCTTCCACTTCATAAGATCATTCATTAGAGGATATAGCACATTGCTTACTTGTCTACATTAAGATAACTTCCATAATGTATCCACTTCCATCTATCCTCACTTGAAAGTGATTCTTAATATTATGAAATATGAGAATTGGTGCTTATCTTGCATTTTAGGTTTTCAAATTTCTTTTAATAATTTCCTTTCCCCATAAAACCCTCTCCACTTTATTTTACGGCATTCCAAAACTATCCTAAATTCAATGAAATTGGTAGGAAATATCCATTGAATAAAAGATTGTAAAGAAAATCACATTTCTTAAGTTGAAGGTTTTGATGTATATAATTTTATATATCCAATTGATTTGATGCTTAACTTGACTATAATTTTAAAATTAACTTAATATTAATTTATCTCTCTTTTCAATTATTTAATGGTCAAAATATATTTAGAAGGGGATAGTAAAATCACTGATATCTATTGAGATATGATTTTAAATCTATGAGGCATTAACCATAAAGATATGGTTTAACACATTATAAGTTGCAAAAAGATGGCATTTAGAGTAGAATATTTTTATTTCCTCTCATGGAAACCCCATATAAAACCTATGCGACATTAACCGTTTAAAATATATGGGACATTAGCCATTTAAAATCTATGGTTCACTGACCATTAGATCCCTCCAGACGTTACATTATGGATCAATCGACCTAGATGGAAAAGTTTAGTGTCGGGTCATAACAGTTTAGTCCTACCTATTAAGTTTATAGAGAGATTTAGGATTGATCGCCAATTTGGTGTGTAACTTGTAGTTGTTTGCCTTGCATTGGAAATGCTATGCAACTATAAAACAAAAGTAGAACAGAACATGGAGTAGAATAGAACCTGCTCGAGCAGCAGATGCAGGGGTCTCACTGCAGAAGGGTGAGATGTCTGGTTGAGAAGCAGATGCAGGGGATGGGCTTCCACAACGGAAGAATGAATAGGGAGAGGCAAGATGCCAATTTTAATTCACCAACCTACTACCTTGAACAGGTAATGAGGTTTGAAGTCCTGATAACATTTACGACAATGTGACAAGTGCATACCGAGGAAATTGACATGTCATACTTAGTTGGAGATTGGAATGCTTGGAGTTTGAAATGCCAAAAATAGGTACAAAAGTTGAGAGTGGTGTAATGATCAAAGCATAATTATTGGACAAAAATTAATTAGACTAAGGAAAAGCAATGTAATGATCAAATCATAATTATTGGATAAAAATTAATTAACCTAAAGTAGATTAATGATTGCTGCTGTCTTCTATTAGGAGAACTAATCACTGCGCTGCATAGCATTAAATGCGATAGCTCATTGCTTGAGTCGGTTGGATCTGGAGAATCTCAAAATCCAAGGGACCCTAACAACTGAGTTGCTGCATTTAATACTCTACAGCTGAATGGTTAGCTTTTAGGCTTCGCACATGAGCATGGAAAGCACAAAGCCCCTCAAATGACAATTATGACCCTCCATGGTAATTATGATTAAGGCTGATAGAAAATAAGGATAAAGGTTGATAACTATCCTGCAAAGACTGACAACTATTTTTGTATCCAATAAAATTATTCTAAATGTTTAAAATTTAAATTTTTACTGCACTGGAATTTAGAATGCCTCCGCTTTGCAATGTTTCATGTGAGCAGGACAGGGGTTTTGGCCTCTGCAATGTCAGCGAAGCTGAGCTACAGGGCCTCCCCTCTTTTTTCCATGTGCGGAGTCCAAGAGTTTTAAGTTGTTATCTACTAAGAGCGAACAGAGCTGACACTAACGAAAGACGACAAATTATTTCTACACAGAATTCACACGATACAACGCTCTTGGAAAAATATATTCTAAGTGGACAAAGCTTCCATAAATCGCGGACAAATTATTTCGACACATATTTCACAATATAAGTAGTCTCAGCTTAACCTTCACCCGCGTCAAGTAGAAGTCTATGGTTCCATAACAGAAGAGCCAGGTTATGCTCTTTTACCAATCAAGTTTGATGGATGGATTTGAAGTTTGAATATTGATTGATTTTTATGTATATATGATACGACAAAGATGAAGCGGATAGAAGTGGACTGTTAATATCTGAAGAGATGCCACGAAACCCTTACAGAAGAGAACAGGTGACTGCAGAAAGATATTCAATAGCTGAGGGCTTTGAAAGTGGCGCATCCAATCTTTTTACATGCACTTGCCTGCAACCACTCTCTTAATATGTGTATTTTTGAATGGTAGTCAACATTCAAAATTTGAATTTGCATTTGAATTTCCCGCAAACCTTCAAAATTTCAATTTTCATTTCCCCCCAAACATTCAAAATTCGAATTTGAATTTTCAATTTCCCTGCTTCAGAACATTCAAAATTCGAGGTAAATGTTCTGAATCATTATCACCAAGTAACTTCAACTCCATGAGGTTTTGAATTTTCAATTTCCCCGCTTTAGAACATTCAAAATTCGAGGTGAATGTTCTGAATCGTTATCACCAACTAACTTTAGCTCCATGAGGTTTTGGAGGTGAAAGATCCATTTCGGGACTTCGCAGCCACCTAGATGAAGAATTTCAAGGCGTTTCATGACACCAATGTCTTTGGGAAGACTGAGAAGGCTGCAGGGATCAATATATTTGAAGGAGAGGTCTCGCATCTCTGTCATAGCCCCAAAAGTCCCATCCTTGAGGTGAACAACACCTTTCAACGACTGTAGACATATGAGTTTCGATATTCCAGCAGGCAGCGACTTCAAATTTTTGCAGCCCTTCACATTCAGATATACCATAGACTTATGTTCACCTATGCCCGAATGCAGCTCACATAGATGTTTGCACCCACTAACATCAAGAAACAGGAGGCTTCGTACATGAGCCAATGATTTAGGTAACTTCTCTATCTCTGTCTAGGATAAATTCAAGAATCTCAAATGTTTCAAATTCCCTACACTTTCCGGCAATGAAACTCAATGTTCCTATTGTGAGAGGGTAACATGTAGAGACGAGTATCTAAGTGTGGAGGTACAACAACATTACTATTTGTTGAGCTATCTCAGTTCTTTCAACGCCGTGGAGAAACTGAGTGGGAAAATCAAGTGCTGGTGTGACAAGTGCTGCCATTTGCAAGATGCCAAGAAGAAGTTGAAGGTCAAATCTGCACCTCAAGTTCTCACTTGCCAGCTAAAAGGTTTCAAATACACAGTACATGAAGGTGAAATGGAGGGATTCAAGAATTTGTTCTATCATGTTGCATTCCCCATGGAGTACATACTGCTAATTAACAATTGTGGAGATGGAGAAGCAGATGATTTTTTGTATTCTTCATTTGATGTTGTGGTGCATGTGCGATGCACGGTTAATGATGGGAATTACAATTCTATAGTGAAGAGAGGTGACGAATGGCTCATGTTTTATGATGAGAAGGTGGAAAACATCACGGCCACTGCTTCAAAGCAGTTTGTAGAGGATCCATGTGGTCGAGAAAGAGTGAAGGTAGAAGCCAAACTTCCAGCCACACCCCCAGAAATATCCTGTGATTTAGCACCTAAAACATAACGGTTTGCTCTAGTAAAATATTATATGGACATGTTGAAGTAGAGTGTTATGAGGATCTATATTTGAATTCAACGTGGACTCAAGCAATGGATGGTACTCTAGGCATTGCAAGGTATTTTCCGCATTACAATGTAAAAATGAATAATTATGGAAAACAAGGTTTAGTAATGACCACAACCGAAGCGACACAACTTTTCACTCCCTGCAAACTCTCGGTGGATGATTTATCAAATCAACAACAACAATCAGTGCCTTTGGGATCAGTCTGGAATCGTGCAGGAACTTGGGACGAAATAAATTTAAGCACCTGGGCCAACAGTAGGATAAAGGAATTTCTCATTGATTTAGGTTCTTTAGAATTCGATATTTGTAAAGATAATATTTTGAAGGTCTCAAGCGGCGTAGGTGAAGTATTGATGGTGACAGTGCGCAACAAGAAGCGAATTTGTGACTCTTACTCGATGGACTTGAAGTTTCAATGGGATTGGTTAATTGAAGAAAAAATGAAGCAAATTTTGGGAACTTTAAATATTCCATAGGCTTCTTCTGGTGATTTGAAAGATATGTAGTTGAACGTGGCTTTGAATACAGACCAACGAATCCCATACTTGAAAAGAAGTACACTTATTCAATATCTTATGTCCTTCTTGTATCCCATTAACGATCTTGAATCTTTGGATTTTTTTCAATCTTCAAGCCAAGAGACAATTAGTATGGCTGATAAATATTTAATGCAGTTAGGTGTAATGATTTGTGGCCAGGAAGTTCTGAAATTAACTGAATTATGTTTGAAACTTGTGAAGTTGGTTATCCAACCTTGATTAGGAACGATTACTTTGGACAATTTTTATCAGGGTTTATGTAAGGAGGGCCTTGTACTTGGAGCTTTGATGGAAATTGCAAGAAGGATATTTTTTAAGGTTGGTACAGAGGTAGAAAAATCAGAGTTTGATTGTTTAAAACTTTGTTTCTTCCATCTCGATGGAGACCTTTTTACTCTTCTCTCAGTTTACAAGAAGTGGGAGGATAAACAAAAATTCAGAAGGAAGAAATGGTGCTGGGAAAATAACATTAATGCCAAATCCATGGTAAGATGTAAAGATGATATCATAAAAACTTAAAGTTGTCTCTTGAAGAGGTTCCATGGAAAGAATAATTACAAGTTGCATTGCCTTGTTGCTACAATTCAACAAACTTGCAACATCTATCGGCTTGGTATAGAGGTAGACCATCATAAAAGAGAAATCCAATTTTTTTAGATATAGAGAAAATACAACAGGAATTTGAGAGGATGGAAGATGTATTGAACTATGAAATGCAGATGGGTGCTAAAATAATCACTGACACAAAGCGCATTGAACTATACATTGTGTTTGGACATAATTCTCATGTAACAAGAGAAAAGATTGGCATTCTATGTGTTGACACTAAGGTTTGAGAATGACTAAATCCAAAAAGTTTGCTAAAATGTCCAAAAAAGGAAGAAATTATCACAAAGGAGGTTGAAGAAAAGGTTGACAATTCAAAAACAAGAGGAAAAAACCCACTTATGCAAAGTCCGAAAGCAAATTTGTGAAAAGATTAAACCCCGATCAAGTTTCGGTGGCAGAGATGTCAAAAATCCCGATCAACGGTTGATATTGCTTCCCGCATCGCCAAAGTGATCGGCGGCAAATAGATGTGGGCGGTAGCGGACTCAATACCACTGGGACACGTGTCCAAACCTCATCGTTCCACATATGTAATATAGCGGTAAAGGAAACCACCATAGCGCCGGGCGGAACCACCAAATATGGAAGCGTGGTGGGGTCAGTACACGTGGCAGGGTGGGACCTGATACGTGGCAGATAGAGCAAGCATGGCGGGGTCATAGCACATGGCGTTATACTTTGTAGCAATCGGAGGACCGATATAAACCTTAATCAAATCAACGGTCATTGTTTCATCCGCATCTAGGAAGGTGCACACTGGATATGAGGAAGAGCGGTCGCGGAGAATAAACCACTCGAACAGGTGTCAGCAGGTGGCTGATCCGCGCAAAGAATAAACCGGAAAAGAAAACAGCTTTTTGATCGCGGATACCACCAGATGGAATAAAGGGAGGCGAGATCTGACGGTCCAAAACAAAGTCTCGAGATCAATGGTCAGATATGAACCGCATTCATAAAGGTGCAGGGAAGTTAATTCAAAAGTCTTATATAAAACAAAAGGGGCTCCACACAACAACATTCTGCATGTGTCACTATCCCGAAGAGCTCTGAAGACTGGTGGAGGTCTGCGATTGCGACAGAAGGCGAAAGGCGGGTACATACAGGTAGGGTCGGGTGACCTGTCCTACTTTTTTAAACAGAATTTTGTTTAAAGAAACGTTTAAATGGAGACTGTGCATGATATAGACATTTTTAAATCAAAAGAAGCCCTAGAGGATAGATACGAAGACGTCTATGATACCCTAATTAGGTTTCCAATATCTGATATAAAAATTAGGTTGTCTGAATTGTTAAAGGAAGGGACAGACCCCCACAGAGTTCACCAGTCGTCTTTGATAGCCTTTTGCCCTGACCAAATCCCTTCTTTCCCAGAATTCGTATCATGGTGTGTCAAAAATTACTCCCGGGAAGAGAAAGTCGTTCTAAACAGCCAAAAAACCCGAGTCATTTGCGAAATAAAGCCAACACAGTTAATTAAAGCCCTAGAAGTAGATTGTTCCCAAACCCTTGACCCTGAGGTTTTCTCTGATGTCTCCATTATTGAAAATTATCATCATGTTTCTCAAAATGATAGGGAAATGTTTTTGTCATCGTGTCTCAAGCCAGAGACCAGCATTTCGGAGGTACCATACCCTATAGATATCAATCTTTTTAATGAAAATACCCAGTTAGTTTTGACATTATTGGCTGTAGTTCTAGGTTTGGATACGGATTTGTATGTAACCGAGTTTCAATTGAATTTATTGTACAAAATGAGTACAGTCCAGTCAGGGATTGGTGAAAATAAAATCCCTCGACTTAATTTTGAAGCATTTTTAACAGAAAAGATTCATGACCAGATGGTCAATTTTCCCACTCTCAGACATTTCAAGTTTCAGGCCTTTTTGATGAAAATTATTATGACAGCCAGTCAAGACGAGTTGCAGTTCCCAGAAATCATTTTCACGACTTCACTAGAAAATAACATGTTCAATTACATCAATTACATGCTTTCAGAGATTTATAGAATGATTTTTGGAAAAAATCTGCCTAGAGTACTACCGGAAATGCAGGCATCCATGCAATTGAGTACAGAATACGCAACAGGAGATTGGTTTTTGTCGAAAGACAGTATAGTAATCAGATTATATGGGTTCAGACATAAACCCTATGTGTTACCAGCTTTTCTTACTTTAAAGGTTTTTTCCTTGGAATTCTTAAGACAAAAGTTGATTGTGGAAGATAACAATTTTTTGATTCACAGACAAGCTACAGACATTAAATACCCATTCACATTTGGTCCGTTCACAATAAAGAATAAGAATGTTGTAGTGTATATAGAGAAGTTGTTGAAGGATATGAATTTTGAGTGAGATACGGCTATGGAGTATGACCCATTAAACATCATATCAAAACGAAGAACGGAGCATCGTATCAAGCCCCTGAACCATTAGATTGTTGAAGGAATGTCGGACAGAGCCAATTGGATAGAATATAAAGAAGAAATCATTCCGGATGCATCCGACAAAGAAATGGCATTGATTGACACAACAACAGGGACAGAAAGCGAAATAGATAGTGCATTGGTTGGATCTAAAAGACCCATACAGGACATAATGATCATTGAAGATGAAGAAACAGAAAGAGGAAAAAGATTGAAAATGAATGAACCACAAGAGTTAACAACAATTTCAGAAGAGGCTAAAACAGCTGAAAAAGAAATACCAGAGGTTACAGTTAAAGAGTACAACATTGAAGAAACCACTGTAGAGGGTGATGTAAATAGACCCCAGAATACCATGGATGTGTTTGATGAGCATAGCCGAAATAAACAGGAGTCCGCGAAACAAACCAGTCAATTGTTTCCGAAGGTTAGAAGTATATCTAATACTGAGGTAAGCTTATTTACTAGCAGAAATATCAGGGAAAATTCCTTGAAATTTTCAGTTGTCACAAAAAATAAGATTTCAGAAATGAATATAGATTTGTCTAAAATAAATGCCCCGGATAAAATTTTATTGCATAGACAAACTGGAGAAGTCATATATTCAAACTATTTGGGAGCCATATTAAGAGCAGACAAGTTGAAAAGTTCAGTGGATAAATTGAATAATCAATTGAGACAGGAGAAGGCAGAGAATAAGTCTTGACAGCAACAGATTAAAAAATTGCAAGTAGATTTGATAAATAAAGAAGGAGATGCAGCAACCAAACTGCTCAAAGAGAAAGACGATACGATCCAGATGTTGAGACGAAAATTAAAAATTCCAGACACTGTACTCATCCAAGGAGCAGAATTGACAATATTGGAAAAAGAAAAAGAAGAATTATCTAATGAAGTCAATGATGTTACTGCTAAAATGTTAAAGCTTTCTGATGAAAAAGATCGATGGGAAAAAGAGAAAATCATTTTAGAAGAACAATTGGCAGAAGCGAGGAAAAGATTAGCAGGAAGTGGTCAGCAACAAGTACAAATAGACACACATGAAGATAAAACGGGAGTAGATGATATTTTATAGGCTATGTCCCAGGTAAGCTTAAGGGAAAATGAAATCAAAGAATTGAAGGTTTAAATACAGAAGCTGACAGAAGAGAATGAAATCAAAAATAAAGAAATAAAAACCTTGCAAACAAAGAATCAGGAATTAAGTAATAATAATAAAGGATTAGCAGCTCATGTGACAGGGAAAGCTGCTATACAAGGTTGTAAACACCTGGTGTGGGACCAAATTATAAAAGAAGTTGAGAAACTAAGACCATATCTAGATTACATAAGAGTCAAAGAAAAGGTGGTCAAAGATGCCTTCGAAAGTTGCAGAGCCGTCAGGGAAAGCTTAAATAAAAATCCAAAAGACGTAGCCCAGAAAGCAATAACATTTTTAAACAGTCTAACTGAAGCAGACCTGATAGCCATGAATATAACGAACAGAATTTCAGTCATCACATGGGCCAGAAGGATCTTGGGGAAATACTCGCATGTTGAGAATGTTGAAGCTAAAGCTGGAGAAATACGGGAAGAAGTAGTAAAGTTCAAAAAGCAATTTGAAAAATTAGTAAACAAAGGGTTCCCTGCTTTTTGGAATGAAAAAAATGAATTAATTCCTCCGAATGATTATAAGAGATTGCTGTTTGATATAAGGATGGATCACAGAAAGTTCCAGCAGCTGGATCATATGCTTACAGGGAAAATTTTAATGGAGAAAATATCAGAGGAGTTTGAAATTTTAAATATGCTAATCTCAACCTGTGGAAACCTTCTTCCTATTTCTTATGCAGGTCATGTTGAAATGCGAGTCTTGGTGAAGGAAATGACCAACTATGACTTACCCGCAGCCGACCAGTGGACTTATGTGGAAAAATATGGAAGGACAAGATATTCTATCCATTCATAGAGGCTTTCAAAACTCTCGCCAAGTGGCGAAAAGATGATATTCAAAAAATTTTCCAAGTGGCAAAAAGGATACTTTTATTTTAAATTTGTAATATTATTTGGAGACAGTTATTTATTGCTCAAAGACAGTTATCTTTTAAGTTAAAATATTTTCAGTTATTAGTTAAAAGAAGCAGTTATGTCAAGCTTCTTCCAAATTTTGTATAAGAACAATGAGAGTCATTGTTGAACGGGTTGGAATTTTTTTGAGAGACAGTGTATGTTTGGAGATCTATTTTTTGATAAATAAAAGCAGTACAGTGAAAATACCCATCTTTTGAGACCAGAGATTCATGTGTTGATCAGCTTTACAGTCCGTTTTTTCTTTATCTTTATATGTGCATGTTCACTTCCTTTGTTATATCTTCCATTATGTTTTTCTTCTATATTTAAATGAATGTCTGAAATAATTCAAGATTCATACTGGTTATGCCTCGTTTTATATCATTTAAATATTCACTATTTTCTCCAAAGTTGACAATGGATTCATCCTAAGTTAGATGCCTGTTGTTGATGGAATGCCATTATTTCTTTCTGTACCACTTGAAAAAATCAAATTGATTGTAATATGATTGCTATCTTGCCTTTGTGGAAATCTGTTTGGTATAAATCTCTTACTGGTATATTGTATATTTGAAACTTTGACTCCATGCCCAACGTTTCTTGTTTTCCTTTTCAACCAAAAAATCCTTTTGAGAAAATTTTAGAGAACTTTTATATTTTTCAGTCCTTGTATATGTATTGTGAGAGAGCCCTCTCTGGTGGAAAAATGGCTGAGTTTTTCACCTAAAGCTTGGTTTGAAATAGGTTACCTTAGGTGTTATTCTTTTACAACTGGAATAAAATCTAAGTGCTAACACTATGTAATGGGAAGTTTTATTATGAGGTGAATGTGGAAGAAGACGCTGAGTTTTTAAAGCTTATCATTTATAAACACTTATTCTCTCATGTTGACATGTCCAAAAGTTATTCATCTAACAAGTTAAATGATGGTCTCTATGGGATAGGCTATTATGAATCTTTAGGAAATGTGAACTTAAAGAGATTCTTATTATTTTTCTATTGGAAAGCTAGCGACTACTAGCTTTCCTTGTAGCATAAGCATGTGTGCAGTGGCTAGAAGAAAAATTCTTATGCTACAAGTAAAGCTAGCAGTCGCTGGCTTTCCTTGATCTTTTGTCATGTGTTTATTTCAAAATAGAGCACATGGCACAAGCTCAAGGTATAAGCTAGCAACCACCAATCACCATGGCCAAGATTTTTCTATTGGAAAGCTAACGACTGCTAGCTTTCTTTCTAGCATAAGTATGTGTTATTATGCTAGAAGGAAATCTAGCAGTCACTAGCTTTCCTTGATCTTGTGCCATGTGCTTATTTGAAAATAGAGTACATGATACAAGTTCAAAGTATAAGGTAGCAACCACCAATCACCAAGCCCAAGGTTTTTCTATTGGAAATCTAGCGACTGCTAGCTTTTCTTCTAACATAAGCATGTGTGTCATACTAAAAGGAAATGCATTCGCTAGAAGGAAAGGTAGCATTCGTTAAAAATAGAGTACCTGGCACAAGCTCAAGGTATAAGCTAACAACCACCAATCACCATGGACAGGGTTTTTGTATTGGAAAGCTAGCGACTGTTAGCTTTCCTTCTTGCATAAGCATGTGTATTTATGATAGAAGGAAATTCTTATGCTACAAGGAAAGCTAGCAATCGCTAGCTTTCTTTGATCTGTTGCTATGTTCTTATTTCAAAACAGAGCACATGGAACAAGCTCAAAGTATAATCTAGCAATCACCAATCACCATGGATAGGATTTTTCTATTGGAA
Source organism: Larix kaempferi (assembly GCA_027924585.1). Lineage (NCBI taxonomy): Eukaryota > Viridiplantae > Streptophyta > Pinopsida > Pinales > Pinaceae > Larix > Larix kaempferi. The sequence goes on from BSBM01000928.1 coordinate 221,994, forward strand.
AGCTAGCGACTGCTAGCTTTCCATCTAGCATAAGTATATGTTATTATCCTAGAAGGAAATGCTTATGCTAGGAGGAAAGCTAGGAGTCGCTAGCTTTCCTTGATCTTGTGCCATGTGTTTATTTCAAAATAGAGCACATGGCGCAAGCTGAAGGTATAAGCTAGCAACCACCAATCACCACGGACAATGTTATCAATTGGAAAGCTAACGACTGCTAGCTTTCCTTCATGGCTAGAGTTTTTCTATTAGAAAGCGAGCAATTGTTATCTTTCCTTCTAACATAAGCACATGTGTGCTTATGCTAGAAGGAAATGCTTATGCTAGAAAGAAAGCTAGCAGTCGCTAGCTTTCCTTTATCTTGTGCCATGTGCTTCTTTCAAAATAGAGCACATGGCACAAGCTCAATGTATAAGCTAGCAACCACCAATCACCATGGCTAGGGTTTTTCTATTGGAAAGCTAGCGACTGATAACTTTCTTTCTAGCATAACAATGTGTGGTTATGCCAGAAGGAAATGCTTATGCTAGCTTTTTTTGATCTGGTTTCGTGTTCTTCTTTCAAAATAGAGCACATGGCACAAGATCAACGTATAACCTATCAACCACCAATCACCATGCCCAGGGTTTTTTTATTGGAAAGCTAGCGATTGCTAGCTTTCGAATAACATAAGCATGTGTGCTTATTCTATGTAATGGGAAGTTTTATTATGAGGTGAATGTGGAAGAAGACGCTGAGTTTTTAAAGCTTATCATTTATAAACACGTATTCTCTCATGTTGACATGTCCAAAAGTTATTCATCTAACAAGTTAAATGATGGTCTCTATGGGATAGGCTATTATGAATCTTTAGGAAATGTGAACTTAAAGATATTCTTATTATTTTTCTATTGGAAAGCTAGCGACTGCTAGCTTTCGTTGTAGCATAAGCATGTGTGCAGTCGCTAGAAGAAAAATTCTTATGCTACAAGTAAAGCTAGCAGTCGCTGGCTTTCCTTGATGTTTTGTCATGTGTTTATTTCAAAATAGAGCACATGGCACAAGCTCAAGGTATAAGCTAGCAACCACCAATCACCATGGACAAGATTTTTCTATTGGAAAGCTAGCGACTGCTAGCTTTCTTTCTAGCATAAGTATGTGTTATTATCCTAGAAGGAAATGCTTATGCTAGAAGGAAAGCTAGTAGTCACTAGCTTTCCTTGATCTTGTGCCATGTGCTTATTTGAAAATAGAGTACATGATACAAGTTCAAAGTATAAGCTATCAAACACCAATCACCATGCCCAGGGTTTTTCTATTGGAAAGATAGCGACTGCTAGCTTTCTTTCTAACATAAGCATGTGTGTCATGCTAAAAGGAAATGCATTTGCTAGAAGAAAAGGTAGCATTCATTAAAAATAGAGTACATGGCACAAGCTTAAGGTATAAGCTAACAACCACCAATCACCATGGACAGGGTTTTTGTATTGGAAAGCTAGCGACTGTTAGCTTTCCTTCTTGCATAAGCATGTGTGTTTATGATAGAAGGAAATTCTTATGCTACAAGGAAAGCTAGCAGTCGCTAGCTTTCTTTGATTTGTTTCCATGTTCTTATTTCAAAATAGAGCACATGACACAAGATCAAAGTATAATCTAGCAACCACCAATCACCATGGACAGGATTTTTCTATTGGAAATCTAGCGACTGCTAGCTTTCCTTCTAGCATAAGTATGTGTTATTATCCTAGAAGGAAATGCTTATGCTAGGAGGAAAGCTAGCAGTCGCTAGATTTCCTTGATCTTGTGCCATGTGATTATTTCAAAATAGAGCACATGGCGCAAGCTGAAGGTATAAGCTAGCAACCACCAATCACCATGGATAGTGTTGTCAATTGGAAAGCTAACGACTGCTAGCTTTCCTTCATGGCTAGAGTTTTTCTATTAGAAAGCTAGCAATTGTTATCTTTCCTTCTAGCATAAGCACATGTGTGCTTATGCTTATGCTAGAAGGAAATGCTTATGCTAGAAAGAAAGCTAGCAGTCGCTAGCTTTCCTTTATCTTGTGCCATGTGCTTCTTTCAAAATAGAGCACATGGCACAAGCTCAAGGTATAAGCTGGCAACCACCTATCACCATGGCTAGGGTTTTTCTATTGGAAAGCTAGCGACTGATAATTTTCCTTCTAGCATAAGAATGTGTGGTTATGCTAGAAGGAAATGCTTATGCTAGCTTTCCTTGATCTTGTTCCGTGTTCTTCTTTGAAAATAGAGCACATGGCACAAGATCAACGTATAACCTATCAACCACCAATCACCATGCCCACGGTTTTTTTATTGGAAAGCTAGTGATTTCTAGCTTTCCAATAACATAAGCATGTGTGCTTATGCTAGAAGGAAATGCTTATTCTAGAAGGAAAGATAGCAGTCGCTAGCTTTCCTTGATCCTGTGCCATGTGCTGATTTCAAAATAGAGTACATGACACAAACTCTAGGTATAAGCTAGCAACCAACAATCACCATGCCCAAGGTTTTTCTATTGGAAAGCTAGTGACTACTAGCTTTCCTTCTAGCATAAGCATGTGTGCTTATGCTAGAAGGAAATGCTTATGTTAGAAGGAAAGCGAGCAGTCGCTAGCTTTCCTTGATCTTGTGCCGTGTGCTTATTTCAAAATAGAGGACATGGCACAAGATTACGGTATAAGTTAGCAACCACCAATCACCATGGCTAGGGTTTTTCTATTGGAAAGCTAGCGATTGATAACTTTCCTTCTAGCATAAGCATGTGTGCTTATGCTAGAAGGAAATGCTTATGTTAGAAAGAAAGCTAGCAGTTGCTAGCTTTTTTTGATCTTGTGCCATGTGTTTCTTTCAAAATAGAGCACATGGCATAAGCTCAAGGTATAAGCTAGCAACCACCAATCACCATGCCCAGGGTTTATCTATTAGAAAGCTAGCGACTACTAGCTTTATTCTAGCATAAATATGTGTGCTTATGCTATAAGGAAATGCTTAGGCTAGAACGAAAGCTACGAGTCACTAGCTTTCCTTGATTTTGTGCCATGTGCTTATTTCAAAATAGAGTACATGGCACAAGACCAAGGTATAACCTAGCAACCACCAATCACCATGCCCAGGGTTTTTCTTCTGGAAAGCTAATGAGTGCTAGCTTTTCTTCTAGCATAAGCATGTGTGCTTATGCTAGAAGGAAATGCTTATGCTAGAAGGAAAGCTAGTAGTCGCTATGTATTAGTAGTCGCTAAGCTAGGAGTCGCTTATAATTCAAAAAACTTCTACTATGTATTAGTATACTAATAGTGGCATCAAGTAGCATTGCTTGGGATTTTGTATTACTCTAGTTCCATATAGATGTTATTCTTCACTAATCTACAATATAGGTTTAGATGACACCAAATAACTATTTTTGGGAGTACTTAAAATAGGGATGACTCCAATCAAGTATATTTGAATTTACTTTCAACAATTGATACAAAAAATAAATCTCAGTGAGCCATGATTATACAAACTTGCATGATCAATCGTGGTTGGATTCCAATCTACTTAATAACTACCTTCAATACTATTACAAGTTCCATGATTATACAAACTTGCATGATCAATCATTGCTGGATTCCAACCTACTTAATAACTATCTTCAATACTATTACAAGTTCTTAAGTATGGAAAATTTTTAGACATTTTTACAAGTTTTTCTAAGAATAGTTTTGTGTTTGTATTAAGATTATATACATTGATAACCAATCTTGTTTTGATTACGCTTTGTAGCTCCATCATAATTTATATGTAAAGTCCCTTTTAGCGGTGGGGACTAAATGGTGGGGAACAATGTTTAATTTGCACAACAAAATGATGCCATACCCTTTTTAGCTATTACAAGTACATTATTTTTTTGTAGATTGTGTTTTGCCTAAAATATAAGAGCACACTTTACATGGTTTAACCTTAACTACAAATTATAATTCAATTGTGTGTTACAGAATTTGTAGGAGCGACAATGGAAAGTATAATTTTCACAAAAGGGGACTATGTTGACCTCCTGGTTAATGGTCAAGTTATTGGGCTAGGAAATGTTGAATCTACAGAAGTTGGAACTTATTATGGTGGAGGAAGGGTTGTTGCAGGTTATGTTATGGTTTTGATAATTGATGTCACTCAACCACATTTGATTGTGGAATATGTTGATGAAGAGGACACACATCCATGGAGGACTACAGATTTGAGGCACACCATAGGTAAATCAAATACCAAAGCATGTGTTAATAATTATTCATAGTTTATTGAATGTTTTTTTGAGAAAATACTAAGTTTGTTATGTTTGGTGTACAGGTGCAAATGTTTGTTCAACATTTTCTATTGGAGACAAAGTAGATCTTTTACAACATGGAGTGAAGGTTGGTGAGGGCTCCATATTCAATACAGAGATTGGGAATAAGGTTCATGGAAAGATTGTAAAGAAAGGATGCATAGTGGTTAGAATTGAGAAGGTGTTAAAAAATGATGCTTCTTTACCACATCCAACTGGATTTGAGGAAACACTAGGGGGTGCAATAGAATCTTATGAGATTTGGCCAGAAATAGATTTGAAACCTCATTGCGAAGATCAACCCATAAATATTCCACAAGATAGGGCTGCATTCACATGTACAAGGGTTTCTCTTACACATGGATGCATAGGAACAATTATGTGCATTGCCAAAGGAATGATAGTTAATGTCCATGAGGATGACATGGTTGTGGGTGAAACACTAGGTGAAGATAACTTTGGTGTTTTTGTGGAAGAGATACCTGGGTATTGTGAAAGATGCAAGATTGGGGATAAGTCTATACATGGATTGGTTAGATGGCCAATACATAAATTGGTGGACAACATAGGTGAGATGTTAAGGGTCAAGACAAAGTACAAAGAGCCACCCATGGAAATGCTAATATGGGATGTTATAGAGGATACAAGTCCTTTATACCAATGGGATGGGGATCTTTATAATAAAAAAGATCAAGATGTCAATGTTCTTAATGCAACGAGGCCATATAAAAAGATTAAACGAGCTATGACAAGAGAAAAAGTTGCAAAACGTCAAACCAAGATAGATAAAGAGAAAGAAGTCTGAATTTTGGCTGTAGATGAATGTTGTAAACAAGATTGTCTTCAACATGTGGATAGGAATGCCATTGCAAATGCTAGAAGGGATATGGAATGCAAAGACAAAAATGGTATCAGGGAATTTGTATTGAATTCACTTGTTTCAAACACTATCATGTCAATGAGCCATGGCCATGGCCTACCTCCTATTATTAGAAAAGTAAAGGACATGAGATTTGATGGTAATGTTATTTGTAAGAAAGCATGGTACAAGATACATAAGATTCCTCAAAGCACCTTCTATAGCTACCAACATAATTTTGAACAAGGACATATGGAGTCCATTCATGGTAACACCAATACATGTAAAGCACAATTCAGATGGAACTTCTTCTCCTCTAAGATTGTTGCCTTCGACTTACACACAAAGCTCTTTGTTAAAAGAGATCAATGTGGGTTTGGAAAAGCTCAATTGTCCATTAATATCACAACCAACAATGAGCAAGATTTGGAACACTCATTTTCGAGACGTGGCATTCTCAAAGAACACCAACTTCAGTAAATGTAGTGAATGTATTGTGTTGAAAGCACAAATGAAGTCAGCAACTACAAAAGAGTTGGAAGAAACGGCACGCGCTAGATTGAACAAACATAACAAGATCGTTATGTGTGGAAGACATTGCTACTATTCCCACAGAATCATGTTAGAGAGGTTTCCAAAGGAGTATTTGAGTATTATCCATGATAAAATGGATAAAACAAAGACTTCAATTCCAAGGCTACGCGTCAAATCAAAATCTATTGTAGGAATAAACTTGGGTTTGTCATTGACAGGTATGCTAACACATGGGCATAAGACAGGAGGTTTTGGTCATTTCTCCCTACCATTTGTACATATGGGATCACAATTTACCATTACATCACTTGCTAAGTGCTTAAGGGACCTTGAAGACCCACATCTTGATATGTATGGTGATCTTCTTTATGAGAGTGGAAGTTCAAGAAACCCACTTTCAAATGCATTACTTGACACCTCTATTTACTCAAAATGTAGAGTGTACAAGGATGAATTTTTATCTCATGGAAGATTAAAAAATCAAGATATCAATTTTAAACCTATTCCTCCACATTTATTGTTACAATTGGATAATGCAGCAAGTGATAATAAAAATCGTTATCTTTTCATGTTTCTATCACTTCTCACTGCACTTGGTGTCTTCATCACTATTGAGGTTGGGTTCTTGCTCGTGGGACACACCCATGAAGACATAGACGGGACCTATGGGAGAATGTCTTCTAGCTTGAAAAGTAAAGATATATATTCTCTACCTGAGATGATGGATACATATCGCAAAATTGAAGAAAAAAGAGTGTTTCCCCCTAAACTGATTGATAAGGTGTATGACTTCAAAAGCTTCCTTAATGGATACATCAAGGAAGGAAAAAATGCACTAGTTGGACATATTAATGTTCAGTACTTCCAATTTCTTGTACTCAATGATGTTCCGGTATTAAGGTATAAAGAATCCATAAGAGATGTTGAGTAGTCAGAACTAGTTGAGTTATGGAATACAGACGATGAGGGTCAATCTAAACTGCCCATAGGGAAGCCATCTTTCTTACATCCCAAAGAGAATGAAATCTATTTAAAAGAACTAAAAGAAGGAATAACATCATACATAAAAATGTGGAAAGACACAATGGGTGGTGAGGATTTGCCAATTGTTACACCAGAATGGAAAAATAAGGTAGAGTATTGGGAAAGAGTTCTTGATACTTTATATGAAGATTACAGTGATCATACAATAGTGGATGCAAGTGATTCATCTTCTGAGGATTTCTGGCCCAAGACAAGGCAAACTCTAGATGTTGGTCGTAATGCGCTTCATGCAATCTCAAATATTATGGATGGGGATTTTGATACTATGACAGGTGAACCCGTGTATGTTGGACCCAAGTGCAATAAGCCAAAGACAACATTCAACCCTATTAATGATGTTGAGAAAGGAAAGATGTTGCTTGTTATATCTGGAAACGAGGATGAAGGGGAGATGATTTGGATGGAAAAAGCCACCTCAAATATATTTCAAGATGATGAAAGTGATACTCTTCATGTTAAAGTTGATTGGTGGAAGCCCGGTTCAGGGAAATACAATGGAAAAGTATTAGAAGAATATTGGGTACCAAATCCTGATGACATAGAGCTTGGATCTATTCCAATTGATACCATAGTTTGGGCATGGATGGCTAAGAAAGAACATTGCAAGAAGGCCAAGATAAATAAACATGGTGTACAAGCTGTCCTTGACCTACTTGAACGAATAACATGAGATTAGGTGGAGATGATTCATGGATGTAATTTTGTTCTTTGGAGGACCAATTAATACATGAAGAAACATTTTTCAATTTTTCTTGTATATTGAATATTCTCTTCAAATTTATTTGAGGAGTTTTATATTATTTGGTACAAATATGAAAATTTTGTTTAAATTGCAATGTATTCATGTGACGATACTTCATGCAAATTACATGACACTATGAAATATTAAACTTTCAATGATTTGTTTATATTAACATAACTTCTCCCATAACTTGGATAATCAAGTCCAATAATGCACTTAAAATCAATATCTTCTAGTTTTGGCCTATTAAAACTATATTGGAGTTAATTTGGCATATTAAAACTATATTGGAGTTAATTAGCATTGTTTTCAATGTAATACGTTCAAACACCAAACAATATCTAACATGGAAATTACAAATTCCAATGCTTTGTCTAGATCGACATAACTTCTCACTCCATCAAACTTGGATAATCAAGTTCAATAATACATTTAAAAGCATCATCTTCTAGATAGGATTTATTAAAACGATAATGTTGGGCTAGCTAATTCGTATTCTTTTCAATATAATACATTCAAACACTTCATGAATATATATTATAATAAAATAAATTAAACTGTACTACTTTGATTCTATTCCAATTCATAACAAAATTATTTATTTTGATCATTAAAAAACACGCCTAGACTTATAAAATATTTTCTTTTGACATCTGTAAAATGTTTCCAATAAAAATTACCAATAAAAGTTCATAATAATTTGATTTTGATTGTTAAATGACACAAAAATACTTATAAAATATTTTGATTGTTAAATGCACTACCAATAAAAATTCATAATAATTTGATTTTGATTGTTAAATGACACACAGATACTTATAAAAAAAATTGATTGTTAAATGCACTTTTAATAAGTTTAGTGGGTGTTCACTTTTGTATTTGTAAGAAACAAAAATGTACTTCAATGTTTCTATTCTAATTCATTGATTTCAAATGTACCACACTTCTTGATCCATCAAACTTGGTTAATGGAGTCTAGCAAAGCACTTACAAACAACATATTATAGACTATAAAAACTTTATTATGGGAATAGCTAATTAATGTTTTTTAATGTAATATGTTCAAACATTTCAAAAATAAATACTGGACATACAACATATTATAGACTTTGTCTATAAAAAATTTACTATGGGAGTAGTTAGTTAATGTTTTTTCAATGTAATATGTTCAAACATTTCAAAAATAAATACTGGACACTTGCAATAACTAGAATGGGTTTTCCCTCTTTCTTCATGTATTTGAAAAAAAACCAATTGTACTATAAAATTTATATTCTAATTAATATTTTTTTTTTACCTTAATTGGTATACTTAGACTTTATCCAATACAATATTTTCTCTTGTTGGCTCTAAAATAGTGCCAACCACATATCATAATATATAGTATTGAATAATGAATATTTCTTTAAATGTTAGATGATTATATTTATATTATAAAAAGGAATCTAGGCTTAACCAATCAACATAATCCAAAGTAATAATTGATAGTTAACAATGTCCAAAACATGTAGAAACTTGTGGGCTCATAATAATCCCATAAAATGAAGGGAAAAAGTGAAGTGCCTAAGTACCTATTGTGCTATATACTTGACAAAAATGTCCTAAGGCATACAATAGACAATACATATAAAGTGAAGAAAATAAAATAGAGTATGACCTAATTTTCCATGTTGTTGCTCGTAGATATGTTATTGATTATTTTTCTAGTCAATATTCTAAAGATTATTAGGGGTAGTGTCATCATCCACAAGTATAATATTACAATGACTACAGGAGCTAATATGTCTTCATGGTATTAGAGGTTTCACCTAATTCCTAGACATTTCCAGTTCTTGTTGTCTCTTGAAGTTGAGCAAAACCCCCCATGTTCTAGCCACCCATTATCAAGATTGAGAATTACTAAGTTATTATGCCAATACATAAATTTGTTATAGTAACAAACACATTGACTGTTATGTCATTAAATAGCTTTCTAGGTCACTTTAAAATGGCGACAATCTCTTACTAATATGGTAATTCAACACATGCACAATATATGCTTTATCAAATTATAAATAAAATGGTTAATACTTTCAACATACAAATAATGCCATTAGATAAATTAATAGGTAAGAAATATTAATACAAATTACAAATTATAATAATAAAATAATGTAAAGAATCTAAGTTTAAGCATAGGAAGATATGCTTCAACTTAATATAAATTTGATTTTATATAGCTTATAATGATAATATTGTAAAAAAAATGGTGAATATATAGATTGAAATGAGTGAATTAAGTAATTTTTAGGTTTTTCATTTTTTTAAAACTCAATCTTGTTGAAGTTCTAAATTCTAGATCCGTACTCGACAATACATATAAAGGGAAGAAAATAAAATAGAGTATGACCTAGTTTTCCATGTTGTTGCTTGTGTATATGTTACTAATTGTTTTTCTAGTCAATATTCTAAATATGATTAAGGGTAGTGTCCTCATCCACAGGTTCAATATTACAGTGACTATATGAACTAATAATTTTTCATGGTATTAGAGGTTTCAGCCAATTCCTAGGCATTTCCAATTCTTTTTGTTTCTTGAAGCTGAGAAAAAATCCCCATGTTCTAGCCACCCATTATCAAGATTGGGAATTAATAAGTTACTATGCCAATACATAAATTTGTTACAGTAACAAACACATTGACTGCTATATCATTAAATAACTTTGTAGGTCACTCTAAAATGGAGACAATCTCTTACTAATATGGTAATTCAACACATGCACAATATATGCTTTATCAAATTATAAATAAAATGGTTAATAATTTCAACATACAAATAATGCCATTAGATAACTTAATAGGTAAGAAATTTCTTGCAACATCAAATTGTTCATGAGATGAGGTAAACCTTGATCAACTCAAATATTAATACAAATTAAAAAATTATAATAATAAAATAATGTAAGGAATCTAAGTTTAATATTAGGAAGATATGCTTCAACTTTATATAAATTTGATTTTATATAGCTTATATTGATAATATTATAAAAAAATGGTGAATATAAAGATTGAAATGAGTGAATTAAGTAATTTTTTGGTTTTTCATTTTTTGAAAACTCAATCTTGTTGAAGTTATAAATTCTAGATCCCTTATATAATTCCAAATTTAATGAAATATGTGTTAAGGGATTGATGAAATAAAATCACTTACAACTTTCTCGACCTTGAACACAACCACATATGCCAGTAGTCCAAGGCCCATTTGTAGGTGGCTCATAGCTTTCAGGAAGGGGCTGGACACACTCCCAACATGTATGTGCAACCAATTGCTTGATGTGAGGAACCTGCAACAATTAATTGATGAATACACGATATATCAGATCACATAATACTTTTATTGATCGCAGACCAATTCGAGGGGGAAACCTCCTTTGAGCAAGCTCAATACAAAATAACTTCATGGTGCCTTCATAGGCCTCAACACACACTTATATACTAAGTCTAGGCACCAATACTATGGGTCAAAACCACGGGCCAATACAAACTATGGATCAATAATACTGCGGGCGACTTTCAAAGCATATGCACCAAACAACAATAACACAAACTATGGATCAACAAATACTACGGGACGACTTACAAAGTATATATGTTCAACAACAATATACTAACAAATTAAAGACATGGGTTCCTAACATCCCCTCCCCCTTAGAAAAAGCTTTGTCTACAAAGATTTAGATGTGGAAATTGTTGTTGAATCTGAAGGAGTGGTTCCCATGTAGCATCCTCTGGTTGCATGTCGTGCCACTGAATTAAGACCTCTGTGATAGAGTGAGAGCGAAGCTGACAAGTGCGCTTATTGAGGACGGCCTCCGGCTCCAAAAGGATGGATCCTTCATTATCCAGTTCAGGTAAAATAGTTTGTCCTCTAATGTTGGTGCCAAGAACTTTCTTTAGACAAGAGACATGAAATACTAGATGAATGCGGGAAGAAAAAGGAAGTTCCAATTTATAAGCAACAGACCCAATCTTCTGAAGAATCCGATATGGCCCATAGAACTTTTGAGCGAGCTTACGACGCCCTTTGAGTTTTAGGGAGGATTACTTGTACGGATGGAGACGAAGAAAAACCATATCACCTGCTTGAAAAGTGAGCTCAGAAAGGTGCTAATCGGCTTGTTGCTTCATGCAATTTCTTGCCATGTGAAGATTGTCCCACAAAATGCGAAGAATCTAATCGCAGTTGCGAAGGACTGTGTCAACTTCCTGAACTGGTGAACTGCTGGGGGTGTATGGAAGAAGAACTGGTGGTGCCTGACCATAAACTGCTTCATATGGGGTCATTTTAAAGGCAGTGTGGTAAGAGGTATTGTACCACAATTCAACAAGAGGGAGCCACTTTTCCCACTGATGTTGTTGTTCAGAGGTGAAGCAACGAAGATAAGTTTCCAATCATTTATTGATAATTTCAGTCTGACCATCTATTTGTGGGTGATACCCTGAACTCATCTTCAGTTTGGTGCCAGTGTGGCAAAATAGTTCTGTCCAAAAATGACTGGTGAAATTCGCATCACGATCCGAGACAATGGAAGAAGGGATGCCATGAAGACGAAAGATTTGGTTCAGGAAAATTTTAGAGACTGAGGAGGTTGTATAGGGATGGCTAAGAGGACAAAAATGGCTATATTTGGAGAGGCGATCGACCACAAGCAAAATCACTGTCTTCCCTCCAAACTTAGGGAGCCCTTCAATGAAATCCGTTGAAATATTTGTCCAAATCCGTGTAGGTATGGGAAAGGGTTCGAGAAATCCCAAAAGAAGTGTCGTTTCACCCTTATTGTGCTGGCATGTATCACATTCAACCACCATATGTTGAATTGTCCTTTTCATGCCCTTCCAAATGTTAAATTTTGAGCATTAATTCACAATACTCTAGGATCTTTGCTGAGAGAATAACATATACAGTATATCAATGCATGACAATCACAATATGACAAGCATCACAAGAATCAAAAGCATAAGAGACAAGAGACACATAGTTTTCGTGGGGAAAAACCTAAGGTGAAAAACCCCACAACTTCCTCAAAGATAGAGAGAGCAATGGCTCAACCAAAGTACAACCAAATAACACTAAGATAGTCTCCTAGTAGCAGATGATCCTCCTCCTCACTAGTGCGCCACTTTCTGAGTGAGAGTGAGATACTTTTCCGAGTGAGTAAAATAGAGATCTCTGATCTCTATTTATACTAACCTTTTTGCCCAGTGACCTTATGGGGATGACTTGTCTAGCTAGGTACATCCACATTATATTATATATAATTCAGGGCCGACCCCACACAGTGGTCTAATAACCCATCGGTAAGTACACACACTTGCGACACTTGTCAATCCACATGACGACGCTTCCTTATAGAGGAATAACACATCTCTTATAAGGGTACAATAAATATATATAAAATACACAGATGAAATACATTCCGAAGTTACATATACATCAACACTCCCTCTTAACTAGGAAGGTATTTCTCGACACAGATCTTCTAGACAAGTCTTCTTCTCGGGATCATCATCATCGATGCATCGTCATCATCATCGTCACTGCTGCTGCTATCTCAACCAATCTCTGACTCTACTCATCATAGGAAGTTCTACAGAGGAAGTTCTACAGAGCCAGTCCTTTTTCATACTGGATGTAGGCACCACCTGCAGGTCTTCATCATCACTGGCCATACTGTGGAATCTTCAGGATTTATTACATGCATCACAAAACCTTAAAAGAGTTTCTTGACTAGCAAGAACTCTAAAGAGCATCTGAGGCCTTTTTCATCCTATCCAGATCTCCAGGACTTATTACATGTGACCCCACCACAAAACCTCGCAAGAGCATCCCAGGCTGTTACGAGCACGCAGCTCTACCTATAGGATCTCCCAGGGCACGAATTACATGTGGTCATGGCAAAACCTCGCAAGAGCGTTCTAGGACTGATTACGGGCACACAGCCCAACCTATCGGATCTCCCAGGGAACCGAATTATATGCCATAGGACAAAACCTCAAAAGAGAATCTGCCAGATATCCCAGGGCACCAAATTACATGCCATAGGAAAAACCTCGAAATACTATCTGCAGATCTCCTAGGGAACCGAATTATATGTCCTCCCAGAGTAAAACCTCGAAAGAGCATTTTCCAGATATCCCAGGGCACCGAATTACATGCCATATGCAAAACCTCGAAAGACTATCTGCAAATCTCCCTGGGCACCGAATTACATGCTCATCTGCACAACCTAATCCACAACCATAGAGTATCAACCTGATACTCACCATACATCATCCTGATCATCATCACTGCAACATCCTGCTGCATGTCATCTGGAGCAACATCCTGAAGCTCGTCATCAACGATCATCCTGATCATACAATGCATCTACCTGATGCATACCAAGTATGCATACCAAGTATCTACCTGATACATATCATCATACATGATCCACCTGATCATACAATGTATCCACCTGATACAAATACAAATACATGATACATATCACCATACGTGATCCATCTGATCATACAATGTATCCACCTGATACATATACAAATACATGGTCCAAGCATCCAACATGATGCATATACAAAAATACATACACATGATCCAACCGATCATATCCAGCATCCAACATGATGCGTACATACATATAAATGATCCAACTGATCATATCCATCATCCAACATGATGCATACATACATACATATAAATGATCCAACTGATCATATCCAACATCCAACATGATGCATACATACATACATAAAAAATGATCCATCTGATCATATCCAGCATCCAACATGATGCATGCATACATATGAAAATGATCCAACTGATCATATCCAAGAAGAAACCAGAACATCATCCTGATGTTCATCATCCAGTGCTTACATCCACATCCATGTGAAGGATCCTCCTTCCATCATGCTTGGAATGGCTTCAGCAAATGTGTCCATCACTTCTTCCTCGAAGTGTTATCAATCTGAAGAACACCAAGCCTCTCCCTGAAGTACTCGAACTTCACCCTGGCTAGTGGTTTCATCAGCACATCTGTAATCTGCTCGTCCGTCGCAATGTACAGGAGATTCAAAGCTCCTCTCTGCACCATATCCCTGATATAGTGATATTTGATCTCTATGTGTTTCGACCTATCATGAAACACTGGGTTCTCGGACAGCTTCACACAACTCTGTTTATCACAGAAGATACCAGTAGCATCCAACGAGAGATCAAATAACTCAGACAGTAGCTTCCATAGCCATACTGCCTCACAACTAGCTGAACAGGCTACAACATACTCTGCCTCAACTGGACTTAGTGCCATACAGGACTGCTTCCTGCTAAACCATGAGATCACACCTGATCCCATATTGAATCAACACCCAGATGTGCTCTTCCTGTCTGCAGCACTGCCAGCCCAATCTGAATCAACATAACCTTGCAGGTTAAAATTTTGATTCACTTCATACTTGAGCCCAAAATACACTGTACTCAATGTGTTCACAGCAAAGCAAATATCTGGTCTCGTGTTCGTTAGGTACATCAAGGACCCAATCATCTGACGATACATAGAGACATCAACCGGCTCAGATGAAGCATCACATAGAAGCTTCAGATTCGATGCCATAGGTGTGGCCATGGCCTTGCAATCCATCATCCCGAATCTCTTCAGGATATCTACTGTGTACTTCCCTTGACCAAGGAAGATCCCACCTGCATTCTGCCACACCTCCATACCTAGGAAATAGTGCATCATTCCCAAATATTTCATATCGAATTCAGCAGCAAGCTTCCTCTTAGTATCTGCAATCAGTCTGTCATCTCCTGTTACAAATAAGTCATCCACATACAGGAGTAGAATCACAGGATTCCCTTCCTCAACCTTGTAGTAAAGTTTGGAATCCGCTTTACTCTTGGTAAAGCCCAAACTAGATAGGAAACTGTCCATCCTACCATACCAGGTTCTAGGAGCTCGCTTCAAGCCATACAAGGCTTTCTTCAATCTGCACACATATGACTCCCTGTCATGTATTTCAAAACCGAGTGGTTGTTCCACATATACTTCCTCTTCAACTACACCATTCAAGAAAGCAGTCTTGACATCCATTTGGTGTATTTTCCATTTCATTGCTGCAGCCAAGGAAAGTACTGTTTTGGTGGAAGTATACCTGGCTACAGGTGCAAAAGTTTCTTCATAATCTATTCCCTCTTTCTGAGAGAAGCCACGAGCTACGAATCTTGCCTTGTATTTCTCTACACTGCTATCTGCAGCATGCTTGATTTTGTAGATCCATTTGGAAGTCACAACAGACTTCTCTTTAGGTCTTGGGACAACATCCCAAACATCATTCTTCATTATTGATTGGTATTCCTCAACCATGGCATCCTTCCATTCTTTCTTTTCCACTGCTTCTTCATAACTGGAAGGCTCTTTGTTCATAATGTCATAAAGTAAAGCAACATAGATGGTATGTGATCTGGTTCTCTTCTTTTCTCTGTGTTCTTCTTCTAGAATGCCAAATCTTTCTGCATCTTGAATGAGCTCTCTAGCCCATGCAGGTTTCCTCTTGTGAGAGTTATCCTCACGGGGTGGATCTACAGGTTCTTATGGATCTTCAAACTCACGAACTTATGAAACTACTTCAGTCATGGTAGTGTCTTGAAATCTGGTTTCCTTAGGTTCTTCATAAACTTCAATAGGTGCTTTCCTTGATTTGATGAATGTTGAGTTTTCATCAAATGTTACATCCCTGCTGACATCAATCTTCTTGAACCCTGGAAAGTATATTCTGTAGGCCTTCGAGCTTTCACTGTAACCCACAAAGATACCCTTCTTTCCTGAAGGATCTAGTTTAGTTCTCTTTTCCTTTGGGACATGAGTGTATACTGGACAATCAAATATTCTGAGATGACTGACTTCAGGTTTCTTTCCAGAAAAGACCTCTTCTGGTGTCTTGTTGTCCAATATCTTGTGGGGTGTTATGTTCTGCACATATACAACTGTTCTAGCTGCTTATGCCCATAGATGCATAGGTAGATACTGGTCATGCAGCATTGCCCTTGCTGCTTCCATGATAGTTCCGTTCTTCCTTTCTACAACTCCATTCTGTTGAGGATTATATGGAGTAGTCAATTCCCTCTTAATCCCTGAATCACTACAAAGTTTCTTGAAGTCACTTGAGGTGAATTCTCCACCATTGTCGGATCTGAATGTTTTGATCTTCTTGTCAGTTTGATTCTCCATCAGGGTTTTGAATTCCTTGAACTTATCAAACACCTCATCTTTGTTCTTCAAGAAGTATACCCAAGTCTTCCTGGAGAATTCATCAATAAATGAGACATAGTAAACATACCCACTAAGAGAACTAGATGACATAGGACCACATACATCTGAGTGGATGATTTCCAGGATATCTTTTGCCTTGCTTTCACTGCTTGGGAAAGCCTTCTTAATGTTCTTACCTTTTGCACATCCTTTGCAAACACCTTCATGTTTGGTCTTGATTTCAGGAAGGCCCTCTACAGCCTTGCTTGCAATTGGAAGTGCCCTATAGTGCATATGGGAAAGTCTTCTATGCCAAAGTTCACTTGGCTCCATAGATTCATGCACCATGGCATGTTCAGGTTGTCCTTCAATTTATACAAACCTCCCTCTTGCTCTCCAATCACTACCGCATCATCTATGGTCTTTCCCTTTGGCCACATTAGGACTTGGCCATCCACAAATGCAACCCTCATACCTTTTGCATCCAATGCAGAGATGGAGAGTAAGTTCTTCTTGATCGCAGGTACATAAAGGACTTTTTTCATCTTCAAGGATTTTCCAGAATCTAGGTTGTAGGAGGCTTCACCACTTCCTTTGATTGGGTATTGATAATCATCCCCAAGTTTCACCTTATGGGGTGATTCATGTTCAGATAGGTTCACAAAAGATTCCTTAAACCCAGTCATGGGTTTGGAAGCCCCACTGTCAATTAACCAATCATTACAACCATGAGAGATAGTACCTGTAAGAGCAGAGATCAGAACATACTCTTCTTCACTTGATGAGTCATTATCACTATCACTTTCTGCCCTAGCATTCTTCTTTGGGGGTTCATCATCTTCGACAACATGAGCATGAAACCTTCTTTTGCTTCCCTTCCTCTTCTTATTGTTGTTATTATCCCTTTTGTTCTTGGGACAATCTGAGGCAAAGTGTCCCTTCTCATTGCATGTGAAGCATCTTAGGTCCTTCTTACTCTTTTGATAGGATCTATTGTGGTGAGGGTGCTCCTTCTTGGTTTGCTTCTTTTGGTGTGAGATGCAAGAGCTTGATCTTCACCTCCCATCTTTTCTTCACGAGCTATAAGTCTAGCTTCTTCCCTAGAGCATTCTTCCCGCAATCTATTGAAGGAGATCAACTTCTTCCTTGCACAAATTCCTTGAATGAAGGAATCCCATGACCTGGGTAGGCCATTTAGAGTGGTCATCACCACTTCACCATTCTCCACCATTTCATCCAGTGCTTCTAGTTGTTCTTTGATCTGGGAGACCCTTGAAAAATAAGATTGAATGGTTTCTCCATTTTGAAACTTTACTCCTTTCAATTGGTTCCACAGGGTCATCTTCCAATTTATGTTCTTTCCTTCAAATAGCTTGGTCAAAGATTCAAACATCTCCTTGGGTGTCTTAAGAGAAGACACATGGGGTATGAGATGGTATTTGATGGAATCAACAATGATTCTCTTTGCCTTGACCAAGTTCTTCTTATGCAATACCTTGGCCTCTTCATCCTCTGGGATAGGGATGTCTTCTTTCACATATGAGTCCAACTCATTCTCTTCCAAGATTAACCCAATCCTATACTTCCAGGCTCGGAAGTTATCAGCCCCTTCAAGCTTATCCTCAAGCTTGGTGTGGAGAGACATCTTTAAAGAGTACTTCAAATGGAAATAGAAAAGATTTAGATCTTACCACTTGAGATGTTGAAAACTGGATCTCATCCCGGATTAGGTTTGTCGAAAAAACCCTAAAAATTCAAAATGTGAATTTCAAATTTCTGAAAGGATAGAAAGATGCGCCTTGATGAGCTGATCAACCTGGTGTATTCAGAATTTGAGATCAGCAAGGTTTTTCCCTTGAGAATTGCCTTTTTGTCCTTTCGGGTTCACTGGGGAGAGCCCTGAATTAGGGTTTGAGATTCCCAGAGATCTATCCAGCCAAAAATCTCGATCTAAAGCTCTAAACTTTGATTTTTGCAAGGACCTTCCAGCTGTGCCTTCAGATTCCAGAAATTCCTATTTTTGTGGAAACCCTAATTTTTAGGGCCAAATCTGAAAATGCTCGGAATTGAATTCTGATTAGACAGATAGATGTGCCTTGATGAGTAGAGTCAATCTACTATACTGATTTTCAAAAATCTGTGGAGAGAAACCCAATAAACAAGAAACTCAAGCTTCTGTCACTGCAAAATGTCTTCTTCTCAAGTTAGCTCTGATACCATGTTAAATTTTGAGCATTAATTCACAATACTCTAGGATCTTTGCTGAGAGAATAACATATACAGTATATCAATGCATGACAATCACAATATGACAAACATCACAAGAATAAAAAGCATAAGAGACAAGAGACACAGAGTTTCTGTGGGGAAAACCCTAAGGTGAAAAACCCCACAACTTCCTCAGAGATAGAGAGAGCAATGGCTCAACCAAAGTACAACCAAATAACACTGAGACAGTCCCCTAGTAGCAGATGATCCTCCTCCTCACTAGTGCGCCACTTTTTGAGTGAGAGTGAGATACTTTTTCGAGTGAGTAAAATAGAGATCTCCGATCTCTATTTATACTAACCTTTTTGCCCAGTGACCTTATGGGGCTGACTTGTCTAGCTAGGTACATCCACATTATATTATATATAATTCAGGGCCGACCCCACATGGTGGTCTAATAACCCATCGGCAAGTACACACACTTGCAACACTTGTCAATCCACATGACGACACTTCCTTATAGAGGAATAACACATCTCTTATAAGGCTACAATAAATATATATAAAATACACAGATGAAATACATTCCAAAGTTACATATAGATCAACACCAAAAGAAGTTATCCCGTGCCTATTCATACATTTTGAGGAACCGAGAGTGCCATACTGATGGAGAAGCATGGAGTTCATAGAAGACAGCCTATTGAATATCTGTGCTCTGGGGAAGCACTAGACGACCCTTGTATCTTAGGGAAGCACCATCCCAAGAGTAATGTGGTACAACAAAAGGGTTGTTGGCCAAGCGTTGGATGATTTGAGATAATGAAAATTCATTGACATATCCCTATTGAAGATATTACAACCAATTTGGAACATGCATAGAAATAGCTGAAAGAGAACCTTGGTCATCAAATGTCATAGAAAGAGCATTCGCCACAATATTGTCCTTACCCTTCTTGTAAGTGATCTCATAGTCATAACCCATGATTTTGCTAACCCATTTCTGTTGTGCTGGGGAGGATACACGTTGTTCCAGGAAATATTTCAGACTCTGGTGATCATTCTTGATGCAGAAATGATTCCCTAATAGGTATGGGCGCCACTTCTGAACTGCATGCAAAATAGGCATCATTTCCTTCTCATATGTAGAGACAGCTAAATTCTTACCTGAAAGGCATTTGCTGGTGAACGTAATGGGGTGTTCATATTGAAGGAGAACAACACCAAGTCCATTGTCACAAGCATCACTCTCAATAGTGAAGGGCTTGGAAAAATTAGGCATAGCTAGAACAGGTGTAGTACACATAGCTTGTTTCAGTTTGTCAAATGCACACTCAGTAGCATGTGTGCATGTAAAATCATCATTTTTCAATAGAGTCATTAATGGAGCTGCAATCTTCCCATAATCCTTGACAAACTTGCCGTAGTATCTAGTCAACCCCAAAAAACCATGAAGGCTCTTGAGTGTCTGAGGATGCGGCCAATTGTTCATGGAAGCGATTTTGGCAGGATCCACGTTAACCCTTTCTGCTGAGATAATGTGCCCGAGATACTCAACTTTCTTCTGTCCAAAAACACATTTAGACTATTTGGCATGGAGATGATGGTCAGAGAAAAGTTTCATTACAAGATCCAGATGCTGGAGATGTTCAGCCCGGGTTTTACTATAGATGAGAATATCATCAAAGAATACCAGAATGAATTTCCGCAAGTGGGGCCAGAATATTTTATTCATCAAGGCTTGGAATGTGGAAGGAGCATTAGTGAGGCCAAAGGGTATGACCAAAAACTCATAGTGGCCATCATGTGCGTGAAAAGCTATTTTTGGGATTTCATCGTCATGAACCTGAATTTGATGATGTTAGGAACCCACAGATGATACCCAGAACAAAGATCCAACTTGGAGAAAAATTGAGCACCATGAAGCTCATCAAGAAGCTCATCAACAACAGGAATCAGAAACGTATCCTTGATAGTGAGGTGATTAAGTGCTCGGAAGTCAATGCAGAGGCGCCATGACCCATCTTTTTTGCGGATAAGAAGAACTGGTGAAGAAAAGGAACTAGTGCTTTGGCGAATAATACCTTGCTTCAGTAAGTCCCAAACGAGCATTTCAATCTCTATTTTTTGATGAAATGGGTAGCAATAGGGCCTGATGTTGGGAGGAATGCTTCCAAGAAGGAGCTGAATACGATGGTCCTCTGGCCTTGAAGGTGGAAATCCCACTGGTTCAGCAAAGACACCTGTATATCGATCCATAATTTGTTAGAGATCCAAAGGAGTAGTGGAGACCGCTGGTGGTTGCATCTGAATGGAATGGATCTGAGTGATGACACCATGTGAATTCTTCTTAAGGATTTTTTCCATGCGATGTGAACAGATGAGGCTGAGAGACCCTGGTTGTAAGCCTGTCAATGTGTGTTTTTTTCCATTGGAAGAAAACTGCATCCAAAGTTCAACAAAATCCCATAAGATGGGGCAACAAAATCCCATAAGATGGGGCCGAGTGTATGCAGCCATTGAGTGCCCAAAACCACATCACATCTGCCTATCAAGGCAAACATGTCAGAGTGCAGGTTATAATCTCCCATAGAGATACACACATTACGACACTTCCCTTTTAAAGGTAAGGTGCCCCCATTAGCAACCATGACTTCAAAGTTGGAGCAAGGATGGATAAAACAATCAGCCTGTTTGGCGATCTGAGGGTCAATGCAATTAGGAGTGCTACACGAATCAATGAGTATTGTAAGAAGAAGCTTCTTGAAGTAACCCTTGACTCGCATGGTTTGGGGGGTGGTGATTCCAGCTAAAGCATGGAGAGATATCTCTGTCTGGTCATCCTGAGATGAAGGGTCAATAGGCGGCTCCGGAATGTTGACCTGAGCATCCATTGTATCTGGAGCTTCTTCACCAATTTTAGAGGCAAGTGAAGAATCCATATCCAAGAGATAGATCTTTTGTTGAACACATCTATGTCCCCAAGTGAATTTCTCATCACAATTATAACAAAGCTCTTTTTCTCTGCATACCTGCATCTCCATTTTAGACAAATGCTTGATAGGAGTTGGTCGAGGAGCTGGCGGGATGGGAGGTCGTTGAGAACTTATATTTAGGAAGGGAACAAAAGTGGGTTTGGAGCGTTGTTGAGTTGCAATCTTGTCTTCTGCCAACTTAGCCAACCCCACGACTTCCATCATTGTGTTGGGAGAGAACATTTTGACCTCAAAGCGGATTGCATCATTTAGACCACTAATAAAACAACTCTGGTAGAAGTCATCAGGGAATCCTTCAGTGTGGTTGGCTAGTTTCTCAAATTCGGTTTGGTACTCTCTCATAGTGCCAATTGGAAAAGTTTAGTGAGGGTGCTTGTGAATTCATCAAAAGAACTAGGACCAAATCGTTGCAAAAGGAGCTGGCAAAAATATTTCCATTTTGGCTCTTCATGAGCCTTGATGTACCAACGATACCATTGAAGAGCTTCCTGTTCCAAATGAAAGGATGCAAGTGGAACTTTGTTGACATCAAAAGTATTATGCAGACTAAAATACTGTTCTGCACGATAGATCCATCTAGTCATATTAGTACCATTGAAGCGAGGAAAATCAAGCTTCGGACCACAGATATTGCTGGAAGAAGAGAACCCATTTTCTTATGAAGACTCGGACTGTCGTTTGTTGTTCATGGCTGAATGCTCAAGATGGAGACTGAGAAATTTTTCATCAAGATGCTGGAGTTTGGCTTAGATGGCGGCAAGTGCTTCTTCCATGTTTTTTTCTCCTGCGCGGGTGACAACCATAACTAGGAGTTTTTTTTTTTTGTTGAGTGAGTAGAAAAACAAAAACAGAAACTGTTTCAGTAAAGGAAAATATGGATTTGGAAAAAAATCTGAAGGGTAATTTGGGTTTGACTAGGTTTTGGACACTGTCGAATGGACAGGGAAGCAGAAAAGGAGGATTTCAGAAGCAGGCTGAAAGAATGGGAAAATTTGGCAGAGAGGGACAAAGAAGTAGAATTAGGAAAGGAACTCTGTGGTAAAATTTGAAGGGGATTGAGTGAAATCTGAAGAAGTTATGGCAAACCCTAAAAATACACAAATGTGGGATTTCATGTTTTGGGAAGTGGAATTTGGGATAGGGTCCTCAGGAATGAAATATGAAGAATGGGATTACAAGGGTGCCAGGGAAGTTTCAAAGGAAACAGAGTGAAAACAAGGGAGATAAGACGAAACAACTTCTTCTTCCTTTTTTTTTTTCAGAATGGATCTGCTATAGCGCAGAAGGGATCGGAAACAGATGGATCTGCAACGACGCGGAAGGGGTCAGCAATAGATGGATCTGAAACGGCGTTGAAGGGATCAGCAACAGATAGATTTGAAACGGCGCGAAAATGATCAGCAACAGTTCTGGACAGAGGAAATCTGTGATTTATCAGCTGAAAATAGATATGGACCCCGTATGCTCAGCTTCCTAATGGTTCAAGGGATTCAATCGGCCACCAATGTTGTCTGACAGCTTGCGTATTGGGGTAGTACCCCTCACTCCATGGCTCAGGTAAAACTAATAACCACTTTGCCACAAATGACAGCTCTTGGTTTACCTCACAGATGGAAACTAGTCAATCAGGTAGGGGTCATTGCCCTTTTCGCTGGAAGGTTCTCTCAATGGGCTAGCTACTTTAGGGTTCTTGTGGTACTCCTCACAATGAGTTTTAGGGCTTATGCTCAAGTACTTCCCACAGTTAAGCGGATAGGGATTATTCCCAGATCCGAACCTGCAACAGATGCGAAAAAAAAAATTGGTAGAAATTTCACCCAATGAGCCCAAGAAAGTGCTATGTTACCAGATGTGAGGAACCTGCAACAATTAATTGATGAATACACAATATATTAGATCAAAAAATACTTTTATTGATCGCAGGCCACTTTGAGGTGGAAACCTCCTTTGAGTAAGCTCAATACAAAATAACTTCACGGTGCCTTCATAGGCCTCAACACACACTTATATACTAAGTCTAGGCGCCAATACTATGGGTCAAAACCATGGGCCAATACAAACTATGGATCAATAATACTGCGGGCGAGTTACAAAGCATATGTACCAAACAACAATAGCACAAACTATGGATCAACAAATACTACGGGACGACTTACAAACCATATCCGTCCAACAACAATATACTAACAAAGTAAAGACATGGGTTCCTAACAGTTGAAAACAAAATAAGCATATCAACTTTTTGAAAAGTGCAATGAATAGAAACATTTTAAAATCTTAAAATATAATTTATTCCAAAAATGTGAAAATGTATAGATGGCATATTAAGTTAAAAAAATATGAATCCCAACCAAATGGGTGCTTAATAGCCATATACACTATCACACCCAAATATGTCTCAATATAAATATAAATGGCATACTATTTGTTTTACATGGATTTCAATTTTATCCACAGACAATACACATGGGAGGAAAACTCTACAAACAAAAAATAGACATAGGCTTAATTTAATACAAAAATTCATTAATGTATGAAGATTGATATTCCAAAATGATTGGAAGACATCTTCAAAATTCCACCATCCTTGACTGTTATTTTTTTGAACAAATCACAACAATGTAAATCAGCCTTGAATGATAAAAAATTCAGTACAAGCATTGATGAAGCACAAAAATTATAACGCTTACAGAATTCAACCACTCTTCCTCAATTGTTGAAACAATATCAAGATTCACAAAACACTTTCCAACAACTGCAAAATGGGGTTGAGAGTAGAAAATGGGGATGAGGGAGAAGAGATGAAATACTATCACTCACTCCATACAAAAACATATGGAATAAACTGCCCAACAAATAGCCCCATGATAAGAGGATATAATTTCACACTTGGCTTGCAAATAAGTATAAAACTAGTGACTTTCTTACATATTTTCATGCACTTTCACCTGGTTGTAAAATCCTGATAACAGTTTATAGAATTCAGCTGAATGTCATAATTTCAGCCAATGCAGCTTGTCAATGTCTCCTACTAATACCAATAGAATCAACTACCTAAAGTAAGGAAATTAAGGACAACTCTGCAACCCATCTAATTATGAATTATATAATTTCAGTCAATGCAACCCTTCAATGTCTCCCACTAACATGAATAAAATCAACTACTTAATGTATGGAACTTAAGGTCAACTTTGCAACCCATATAACTAAAAATTCTTGTGTGGCCATTGTGGCATGGGTGAAGTCTTAAAGCCAAGAATAACCATCCTCATAAGTGCCATGATGACCTTGACCTAATAGTTGGTTGGTAATAGAAAAATGGGGACAAGTGTTACACTAAAATCTCGTCATCATGAGTTATGTTTCCTCTATATTCCCTGATCCCTAAAGTACCTGGGGTAAAAAACCAAAAGAGAAGTTGATGTTCATCCCTTTAACTTTGTGTTTTCACCCCGACGCACCCTGATATCTGGAAAGATGCGTCAGAATTAATGTGACGTGCTTTGCACCTTAGCAGAGTGCGTCGGTGATGCATGATGATCTTACACAAGGTGCGTCAACCTCCCATTGGAGCGAGTTTCCCTAGTGCAAGGTGCATCACTATTGGTTAAAATGGATAAAGATAAGTTTTGAGAGACTTATCGAAGCTTGGGTGGCGTGCATAACTATCCCTACATATCTGGAAAGGTGGCATTCGACACCCTTACCTAGTGGGATGATCCCTTAAGCCTCTCCCCTAAATAATCAACCTCTCCTATCCATTTATCCCTATATATATGAACCCCCTCTCCATTGTTAAAATATGAAGGATAGAGTACCTACATGCTGGTGGAATTTTGCTAGGAGATCCTCTTCATCCATTAAGAGGCTAAGCATTTGATCTTGTAGGCTAGGATTGTTGGAAGGATGTTATGACATCAAAGCATCGGTTGTAACATCTCTCTCTTTCTACTTATTATTATTACATTAATACAAATTCTTTCCGTAAACTTGTTGTATTAATAATATTTAGGATTAACCTCTTTGACTGTTAATCTAGATTGATTCGCAATCATGTGCTTTTATTACTTGTTTGTTTCCACATGTTTTGTCTGGTTTTGCAGCTAAAGATCTGAAGATCAAGACTTGGATCAACAAGGAGAAAGGAACTGCATTTATAAGGTAAGCCATCTCTTTTACTTATCTTGCATTTCAATCAATCTAGGAAAGGTATTTGTGTTATGTATTCGTTTTGTTCTAGATTTGAACTATTCAGACTAGGGATATTACTGATTGTTCATACACAAAATTGGAAACCATACTGGTGCATCCTTGTAAGGCACAGCGCCCTTGATTATTTGGTACACAGTGTAAAACACTCCCAAATTTGATTTTTGGCTTGATTTTTGAGTTCTGTGTGTTGTCTTTCACTGTTGCAGAACCTCCTAGACACAACATACTTCATCCTTGGCTTTCTTTTCGAAGTTTAAGTATTGATTAGAGTCATATCTCATCAAGCAAGTGTATTACTCATAGTGGGAAATTTCAATCCCTTGTGAATACACTTAGTATTGTGACTCCTTATCATGCCATCAAATCTATTTGATCTGACTTCTAAGCCCTCCAATACTTGATTGTTGTAATTTTTGCTCAATTTTGTGTGTTTTTGAGATTTTGGGTGATTGCATGTTTTCAAGAGTTTCCAATCAATTAAATTTTGTAGTAGCATATATTCTTTGATTTTATGAATATAGGTTGGAAAAGTGGCATAATTCTTAGATTTATTGGGCATATTAGCTAGAAAATCAAAGCTTTTGATTATCTTGATTTCATGCTTGTTTCTTAAAATTGTTGGAGACACTTTTTATGCTTTGGAATGAGTGTTTAAAAGATCTTCGAAAAAGTTTAAAAGATTATTATTGAATTGCATTTTCTTGGTTCTAAAAATTCATTCATCATTGTTAACACCCAAAAAGTGCTCACTAGCTCATTCCCTTATTCACATGACCAATTTGTCCACTTGTTCCCACCATTTGAGCCTCTAAAACTATCAAAAGGTCACCAAAAAGACCATAATACACCCTTTTCCCCTCAAAATATATATTTTTCCTCAAAAAGACACAAAAAAACTCTAAAAAATGGTCCAAAATTCCCAAAAAACATTAAAAGGGAATAAAAATATAAAAAATATTCAAAAAAGGAAAAAGAGGGAAAAAGAGACCTAAACCATGTTGGTTAGTACCATTGGTTTCCTTAAAACCATAATGGTATTCCCCATCACCAAAAACTATAAAAAGGTGATAGGGGCTCACTTTTCATCCACATTTCATCATATCCTTATGTTTCCAAATTCCCTCTGAGAGCCATTGCCTCCTATTTCAAGTTTGAAGATCTCCATTGAAGCTTTGGAGAAGAAGAGACCATTGGATATTGGAGCTTCTCAACCTTGGAGTTGCTCAACACTTATCATCCTCACCATTTGAGGTAATATAAAATCAAATATTTTCCAAGTTATTGTTTTTCCATAGATCTTATTGCTTATGTTCTTAAATTCAGTTTTTTATTTCTTTTACACATGATTAATGTTACATTAAGTTAAATTAGTTTTTACATGTCTTTATTGAAACTGCTGCTACTAGTTAGCAGGTGCATCCTTGCACATGCTTGGTTGAAAAATCAAGCAATAGTTTTTGGCGACTCCGCTAGGTTTCGAACTTTAAATTTTTGCTTTAGATCTTCATTTTAGTTGTTTTTTTCCATTTAAAACTATAGATTTTCCATACTAGTCAGCTTCTTGATAGCTGCCCTAGCCATTGGCCCTTTCTGCAGCTCGGAACAGCCCAAAATTTCCATTTTTGAGGTCTTTTTTGTCGGTCATTTTTTATCCATACATCGTGACTTTCGGCACCCACAGTCACACGGTCCATCATGATTGTGCGCCTTTTTTCCACGCGGTCCATCACGATTTTTTGACCTTTTCCCGCGCTGCTCATCGTGGCTAGGCGAACTTTTCCTGCGCAGCACATCGCGATTGTTTTGCATTTTCCCGCACGGTTCGTCGCAACTTTTGACCACATCGTTGTGATTCACATTGCGGCTTTCGCCCACATCACCGCGCGGTTCATCGCGGGTTTTGACTGGATAGCCGCGATATTTTCAGTTTCGTTTCGGCCAATTTTTTCAAAAAAAATTCTCCTAATTAGCTTATTTTTCAGCATTAATTTTTGCAATTTTTACAGCCCACTGTGTCATTATTGCATCATTATTAAATTGATATTTGTTAAATACTTCATTTATCTTTTTGAAAATTTTTAGATAATTGAAAGAAAGATTTTTTAAGTATTTATGAGATTCTAAGTCTATACATTGCAAAGTTAGAACCATATTTCTAAAGTTGCTTAATTTTTTGCCTAAGAAAGACTCTAAAAATCCATTTATTTTTACATCTTTTATGTG
Source organism: Larix kaempferi (assembly GCA_027924585.1). Lineage (NCBI taxonomy): Eukaryota > Viridiplantae > Streptophyta > Pinopsida > Pinales > Pinaceae > Larix > Larix kaempferi. The sequence goes on from BSBM01000928.1 coordinate 250,395, forward strand.
CTTTACTTTTTAAAGAATCCATATTTTTTGAAAAGGTTATTAAAGCATTTACATTTGAAACGTCTTTCATTTTTTCGCAAATTAAATTCATTATTTTGGTTTGTGATTAAATCGCCCATGCGAGGCACATTGTTTTGGTATACACCTACACCAGCACACAATCTATCACAATAATTTCAAGTGAGCCTTAGAAATTACCTTAACTCAACCAATATTCTAACCCCACTTGGGGAACAAAAAAAGAATTTTGTAGCTAGGTAGGACTGAGGGGATAAGTATCCAAAGAACATCCCTCACTCATTTTTCATGTTGAGACATAGTGATTTGACATTTAGGGTACCAAAATCCCTTATTATTTGTTGACACGGTTTAACACCAATTTATCGGGAAGGCCTCTCCCTTAGGAGGGTTGAAGTAGCTAGACTGGTTCTAGAAGCCTAAGTGGAATACCGCTATCCATTTAGTAACCGAAGGATACCTTTCGCAGTTCTCGTTGTACCACCCTTATGGGAGTACAGTGGTGATAGAAACAAACTGCAGATTCACCCAACTGAATGTGTCATGAATGGGGTATCTTAGTGGCCCAACTTTTAAGATTGTCTACCCAGTATCCCTCTCGGTAGGGGGATATCTAGCCTTTGATTCTACAATTTATATTGTCTGACTTGGATTTCATCACCTTGCAGAGGATATACCTTGTCGAGTCATAATACTTTTTAGTTAGGTGTTTGCATGCTCCATTACCTCCTTTGGGTCATAGAGTCTACCTTTTTCTATTTTTAGGAACTGTTTGCATGTTGGTTTCCTGACCACATTTTTTTATTACTCCACTTACTATAGCACAACTGTTATAGTAAGTGTTTTTGAGGCTGGTTTTTAGCGTGAGTGACATTTATTTTTTACGTTCCCCTCTTGCGCACACAGTTGCATTAGGGCTTTAGAGCTTTCCACTCACCACTGACTAGTAGTATACTCACAAACTGACACCATAGATTCCCCGAGATGTTCTCGGAGTTTCCGGGGAGACCCCCCTAGTATAGTTCCCTTGACTCCACACGTCATCAGAATAGAGCCCCATCTTCCGATTCTAACGCACCTCATTTCACATCAGATTTTGAGGTAGAATCTGAAAATTCCACATACACCACACCCACTAGCCCCATGGTTGGTTCGCATTACAACAACCTTTTCACAGGGGTTTTTGGTGGAGCATCATCCACCCCCGCCACCACAACGACCATCACGGCAGCCACACCTCCCTTAGGGATGCCTAATTTGGAACCTACACCTACATTAGGTATGCCTACCATGGGACCTCTACCCAATACAGGACCCCCACCTAACTTAGGCATGCCCACAATGGAAACTATACCTACTATCCCCGCTACCACTCACATTCCAACACCTCTTGGACATCTTCCCAACCCATTTGTGACTCCCGTTGCAATTGGTGGCGCAGGCCCCTCCCACACTCTTATGGGTGGAAGGCACATACCTCCCATGACAAATATTCCCCTGGGGGGCAGTGGCATAATACATAACGCCACCACCAGCACTTATGCCCCCATGACAACATCACACCCCTCCACCAGTTTGCCATTTATGGCTAGCCTTAACCTACTAGACTTAGCTAGGATAACAAATGATCCCATCCGACATGACCCTACTTGGCTCCCAATGCCCACAAAGCTCCCTTCAGACATCCCAAAGTTTGAAGGGAAAGCTGGGGAAGACCCTCAGAATCATATCATGTCGTTTCACCTATGGTGTTCCTCAAACTCCATAGTATATGATTCCATTCGGCTCAGACTTTTACAAAGAACTTTCACTAGCTCCGCAGCCAAATGGTACATTGAGCAGCCAAATGGGACACACCCCACTTTTACATCTCTCGCCTCAACGTTCCTTCAGTTCCTTCAACTACCTGTACGCTATGATGCAGGAGTGGAAATACTTTTGTCTTGTAGACAGGACACCTCTACACACATCACTGATCATATCCATGAGTGGCGTAAGTGTCGTAGTCTCTGCAAGATAAAGCTTGACGACCGTATATTTTTGGATTGGTTCCTCAAATCACTCCTCCCTCTCATAGCCAAAGATGTAGCTTCTGAATGACCCCAGTCAAAAGAAGAAGCGATCTTAAAAGATCAACAATTTGACCTCATATATGCCCAGTCTAGATATCTATACACCATTTTACCTGATGCCCCGTGCGGCGATCCATCCCGCCATGATGCGCCGGGGGCATCCCATGCCGCCGACGGTATTGTCGGCCAGGTTATGGTACAAAACAAACCTTTTACCATGATGAGTACAAACAACGCCCCAGACCTTTCTAGGGCTACATCTCATTCTAGAGCTACAACTTCGTATGCTCCAGTAATGCACACCCACCACACTCATGGACCCTCATGTCCACCACAGTGTCATGGGAAAGCACCATCAGCTTATGCACCACCTCCATACTATAACCAGCTAGCCCATCAGACTCCGTTTCAGCCACAAGCCCAATCGGCTTATTATCCTCAACAGGCAGCATCTCTTGCTCCAACACTTCCAGTAGCTCAAAATTACCCACAACTGCAACAAGCACCAGGTCAACCTCATAACCCTCCTGCTTACTACCCACCACAACCTGCTCCGGAGCCTGCATGACCTCAAAACCCACCTACTACCTAAGGGCATGTGTACGCAAAACAAAACCAACTGCAAAACCAACACAACCAGCATAATCAAGGAGGTCAACAGAATCACGGAAGAGGAAGAAACCGCGGAAGTAACCAACAACAAAACCAAGGTGGACAACCACCTAGCCCTCCCAATAATAACCACACTACTCTTGCAAATCAAAACCCTGATCGTCCACCAAAACAGGGCAAAAATCATAATTTGAGAACAAACCACCCATGTTCCATATGTGGGGTCTATGGCCATTACACGCATAATTGCCCCCATTTAGATCAAGCGCATCAACTCTGGACCGACGACGCCCAACGACAAGGACATGCTACACAGCCAGCACCCACTCGTCAGCCACAACCCATGATATTGCAAAACCCCCTACCAAACCAAGGCATGGTAAACACTCGTCCAAATGATCTCCCTCAACGATCCGCTGAAACACAGCAGCAAATTACCTATGTGGCAGCCGATTACCAGCATACATAGTCCAACACTCACCATTTGCTAATGATGTCAATCTTCAAACTCATCGAAATCAATACGGCTCTGCCCCTGAGGCCACACCTACCAACCCATCTTCTAGTACTCTCCCAACCCATCAACCACTTTGCATACCCAATATGCCCATGGACGGGGGTCCAAAAGCACTTTGTTTCCCTTTGATATGAATTAACAATAACCCTAATGCTCGTGCATCTTCCAACTATAACATTGTAGAGGATTTAGCTCAGTCACCTGCTACTATGTCCGCTCTAGAAATCCCAAAAAATTGTCCTCCATAGAGAAAATTGTTGTTATGTGCCATCGGTGCCATAGACCCTAACGACTCCAACATGATGGCTTTTGACTTAGACCAAGCCGAACCTCATCTTCCTTCATCTCTAGCTTTTCAAGTTTCTGTGTCCATTCACAACCTCGTCATTCATCAATGCATAATCGATGAAGGTGCCTCCACCTGCGTTATGTCGACATTCATATGGCAGAAACTTGGATCCCCAATGCTACAACCATCAACTACCACATTGCGAGCTTACGATGGCTGTGCAGCTCAACCTCAAGGTTTGTTAGTGAACGTACCCATACAGCTTGGGGGCATATTGGTTCTCATAGATATAGAGGTCATTAATGCCCAACTTGATTACAATCTCCTTCTGGGACGAAGCTACATGTATAAAATGAAAGCTGTCACTTCTTCATTTTTCTCCCTCATGATGTTCCCCCATGAAGGACGCGTAGTCAAAATCGACCAGATTACATACTATGATCCCAATGCCCCCGCAGTGCCTGAAAATGTTCTTCCCGTGATCGAACAACCCGTTCAGAGTGCACCCACATCATTCGTCTCCTCAGTCGGACGCAGGATATATTCGGATACTCCCATGACCAAGACTTTCCCTTCTATCCCACCCCCTATCCAGGTAACTGAAGTATCCGATTTATGCACCCTCTCGCACAACAAACAATAGCATACTCAACAACATCAATGACTGCCACAACCACTCGCAGTTCCTAGTCATATCGGAACAACACCGATTCACACTATCCCCTTCTTGTTTCCATTTTTAGGAGTTGTCAGCACGCCAGTAATGGCTACACTCAACCTTCCAAGTTTAACGTTAGGATTACCTATATGGTACTTACCTGCCCCAAATCCCCCACCGACTCCAACCATTGTTTTACAACCGGTACAACCCATGAATATTTCAAACCATCCACCACCTGGCATACCGAACCCCCAAAATCACCCACCACCTAGTGTTACGAACCCCCAAAACTGACCAAATCCAACAGGGGGCACTACATCGACATCTAGTTATGTCCCCCATCAATCCCGCCACACTGGGGGAAGAGGTCCACAAACCTACAATGCTAGACCCACAACTCACACCCCTCCAATGAATCCCAAATTAGTTAAGAATCCCCCAACCCATGTGCTCCCTAAGTGCTCCTTGTGCAACTATATAGGCCATGCTACCCATCTATGTCAACAACTACTGGCACTTCAAGAACACATGAATATGTTGGATGACAACACCAACGTTCCAGTTGTCAAACTAGAAATACCCCCTCAGCCTCGCGATAAATCATTGTGCACAAACCACCCTTGTGTGATATGCGGCATCTACGGCCATTATTCACATCATTGCCCTGATCTCTCAGATTATAGATCAGCATTATACGAATTGAATAATACCAACCTAGAGATATCCCCACCACTCATTGTGGAAATATTCCCCCAAGAATCTTCCCGTTCAGAAGAAATCAATACCATCTATATGATTTCAACTACCTACAAACCCGAACCAATTGATTTAATGACACACTACTTCTGCACTGATGAGGAAATCCTATAAACACTCACTGCACCGGACTACCCTTGGGATGATATGCACCATCAATCATATTTCATCCCTGAGGCATCTACGTCCACCATGGCAAACCAACTATCTGTTGAATCCAAGGATTTCTTAGCAACCAAAGTCGATTGGTTCAAAGACCCAATACTAGCTCCCGAAGCCTTTGAAGAAGGAAACATGGCTAACATTTTGCCCATTATAAAAATCGACATCTCCACCACCCACGGAAAACCTGAGCTTATCTCTTTAGGCGCATCACGCACTGAAAAAGAAACCCAAGCTTATAAGAAACTCTTCCAAGAATTTCGAGATGTCTTCGCCTGTTCTTATACCGAGATGCCGTGTCTTGATCCTACCATCATAGAGCATCACATAGACACTTGGCCCAACATATCACCGGTCCACCAGAAACAACGTCCCATTCACCCATCCAAGATTCCAGCAGTCAAAGCAGAAATTGAGAAACTTCGAGCATCAGGTTTCATATACCCTATTGCATACACCACCTGGGTTTCAAACCCAGTACCAATCAATACGAAAGTCGGCACCATCCGCGTTTGTACTGACTTCCGTGACCTCAACCTAGCTTGTCCCAAAGACAACTTCCCCACACGATTTATTGACCAACTAATCGATGCGTGTGCAGGGCATGAGGTACTTTCTTTTATGGATGGTTTCTCCAGATATAACCAAATAAAAATCCGTAAAGAATATCAATACAAGACCGCTTTTACTACCCCATGGGGCACCTTCGCCTATCGCGTCATGCCTTTTGGTCTCAAGAATGATGGAGTCACTTTCCAACGAGCCATGACTTATTGTTTTCAGGACCTGAATAATATCATATTAGTTTACCTAGACGACCTCACGGCTCGCTCTAAGAAACAATCTGACCATTTAGATGATCTTCGACAAGTCTTCTTGCGTTGTCGAAAATACAACATCTGCTTGAACCCACTCAAGTGTGTCTTTTGAGTCCCAGCATGCCGCCTACTGGGGTTTATCATTTCATAAAAAGGGATCACCGTCGACCCTCTAAAAGTCCAACACATAGTAGACCTACCGTCACCTCGTACATTAAGACAGCTACAAAGCCTCCAGGGGAGGTCAAACTTCCTTCGTCGCTTTGTCCCAGACTATGCCACCATGGTACATGGTTTCCTCCAGTTGCTACACCTTCATACCCATTTTACTTGGGACGACCAAGCAGAAGGAGCTTTCATAGACCTGAAAAAAGCACTCACAAGTGCCCCCTTGATTTCTCCTCTAGATTTCACATGAGACTTTACCCTTTACATTTCGGTATCAGATTACGCTATTTCCGAAGTACTCGTCCAAGAATACTCCAATCGTCAAGAACATGTCATTTATTATGTGAGCCAGACCTTGTTAGGCCCACCATTGCGCTACCCACATGAAGGGAAAATGGCCCTCGCCGTCGTCTTTTCAGTACAAAAGATGCGACATTACATTCTCCTCAGCCATACCACGGTGGTGGCCAATTCCAACCCAATGGTCTATCTCTTGAATTGCCACCTTCTACAAGGCCGTGTTGCCAAATGGGTGATTATCTTACAAGAATATGACCTAACTTTTAAAACCCCAAAGAGCACCAAAGCATTAGCACTCGCTCAACTCATTATGGACTTACCATCTTCGTCATCATCACCAGCTATCCATACTGATATAATCGATGAACATTTGTTCATTATCTCCTATGACAACCCTTGGTATGGCGACATTTTGGTATACCTCTGCACATAGAAGTTTCAACCCAACATCAACCATGATGGATGCCGTCAAATTCGTCACCATGCCCCTTGTTATCTCCTCTTGGGTGATGTCCTCTATCAACGTGGCATCGACACAATACTACGACGATGCCTTTCCCAAGATGAAACAGAACAATTCCTTAATGACTGTCATAGTGGTGCTTGTGGTGGCCATTTCTCTAGAATGGCCACCGCCCAAAAGGTAATTCGTGCAGGTTATTTTTGGCCATCGTTATTCACTGATGGTATCATAGCAGTCAAACATTGCCAAAATTGCTAGCTTTTTTCCCCCAAGGCAAGAACCCTGCCCACCCCCCTTCATCCCATAGTCACTGTTGGACCATTTTGCAAATGGGCCATTGACTTCATGGATTGCAATCCTCCATCCACATGCGGCCATAAACACATTATTGTGGCTGTCGATTACTTTACTAAATGGGAAAAAGCCATGCCTACTTACAATTGCACAGCCGACACCGCAGCCCGTTTTTTCCTCAACCATGTTATTGCTCGTTTCGAAGTACCAAAGAAACTCGTCTCAGACCACGGCTCTCACTTCAAGGATTCCATTTGGAGAGAATTGTCCATACTCCTTAAGTTTGAACATCATTTATCCTCCGCCTACTACCCGCAAGGGAATGGCCAAGTTGAAGTTGTTAACAAAATTTTGAAGACTATCCTCCAACGCACTATCGACAAACATAAATCCAATTGGCATCATATGCTTTTTCCTGCATTATGGGCTTATCGCATGTTAACCAAAACCGCCACCGGCTTTACCCCATTCCATTTAGTTCATGGCGTGGAATCTGTCCTCGCCATTGAATGCCAGATACCAACATTACAAATTTCCGTAGAGCTTCTCCTCGATACTTCACTAATTGAAGAATAGTTACTTCTTTTAGAACAAGCCGACGAAGATCGCCGCGCAGCTCTCCAAACAATCAAAGCCGCAAAGAACAGATCTAAACTCCATTACGATAAACATGTTCACCCACGAGCATTTAGTGAAGGAGACCTGGTACTTGTTTACGACCAAGCCCATGACAAAACAGGAAAAGGAAAGTTCCAATCTATGTGGCAAGGCCCATATATCATATAGACTTGCCTTGAACATGGAGCATACATTTTGATCGACTCGGAAGGCAATCCCATGCGCAACCCTCGTAACGGGTTGTACCTCAAAAGATTCTACCCATAAAATTCTCCTGGACACCATGGTCCATATTGTACAGTTTTTTAATTAATTTTTTCGCTGTAAATTTACACTTTACATTTTAATTTTTTCCTGCATGAACACAGATGGATCCTGCTCCACTCTACCACATCGACTTTGCCAATGGTGCAAGTCGTTGGTCTCCAAATATCATTTCAACGGCTTGGGTAATTTATTCCCCTTCATATGAGTTGATCCATCTCGACAGAGTGTGCATAGGTGCTGCCACAAACATCCAAGCTGAGTACGATGCCGTGACTGGTCTTCTGGCCGCTACTCTCCAAATGGGCATAAGTCACCTTAGTGTTTTCCTGAGCTAGTGTTTTCCTGAACTCCTAGCTCCTTGTTTCCCAGCTCAACAACTGTTACCAGGTACGCAATCCTTGTCTATTTAGAAAATTCCTTCGCACTAAACAAATGATTCGACATTTTGAATCCATCTCTTTCACTCATGTCCCAAGAAATCATAACGCTGTAGCAGACCAAATGGCTAACAACATTCTAGATTGGCACATCAACGAAAACATGTAGGAGATCATGACATGCATCACATAGGCATTATAAAAAATCAAAACATTGCATCCATGTGCATAACATATGCCTCCACGGGCATACAAAATCATAACTTTGCATCCATGTGCATCAAACATGCCTCCACGGGCAAATAAACAAACTACAATTGCATCCATGTGAAAAAAAATGTAAACGAAAAGACAAGATGTGCATCCGCTTGCATACATGACTCTATACCAAAACATATACATATATATATCATCATAAGAGTCAGAATGTCAGTGGTGCTCTCAGCACCCAAATATACAAATGGTACACTAGTCGTACAAAACGTGTATCAACAAAATACATCCCCATGTGCTCATCAGCATTTGGGGGCAGGTATAAGATCACCTAATCATCATGATCACCGGGCTCCTCTGGCTCCTCTGGATCATACTGATCCCGAGCCCTCCTCTCGGCCATCACCACAGCTACTCTCAGCAGGATCGACCGCCACTCACGGGGAGCATCGAAACAATGCTCGATAGTAGGCCAGTCTAGATCCCTCCAACCCTCTTATGGTGCACCCACTAGAAGCCCCTCTAAGGTATCGCGTACATCCTCTAGGGCATCATCTCATGGGTGCAAAACTCCTCAGACATGAGGCGATGGTGCTGCTACTAGCGGAGGTGCCACCACCATCATCCGTCCCCAACGTCCTATATGATCCACTGGTGGCCTCAGACCAACATGTACAAAAAACCCACAATGAATCAAGTCAATATCATATAAAACATCTCTATCTATACTCATAACAAAAACATCTAAACATGATATAATAGAGAAACAAAAAACAAAGATGTACCGTCCAACCCCCGAGCCTGTCCCTGAGCTCAAGGAATCTCAGGGTCTCCTCGGAAGTCCATACCAGCATACGGATAATCATCAATACCAACGAGCACCTTCTCCCACTGGTCATACATCTCCGACGAGAAGAACCGTCGGATACCACCACCACCCCAAGGCATCATCTCCCCCCACCGCACCATCCGCGGCTCACTCCTCAACCCATTCCGCACCAGCACACGTGGCCACAAGGTAGGTACCCACTCAAAAAAGAAACAACAGAGGAAAGAAGCATAGCTCAACTCTCCTCCCTCCCGACTAACCTTGTTCAACTCTCACCGAACATAGGCCAAAAAAATATGCCTCCAAGCGAAATAGGTCCCCCTCAGGACAGTGTCTACCATCATCGTTTTCCCCCCAGACAAATGATGGGGTGCCTGTGCTACAAGAACCCGCGAAACACAAGCCGCCACCGCCTGCATCTCCATCTCCCACAGATCAGAGACACTCAATGCGTTGTTCTACGTATGGGCCCCTGGAACACAGAATCTCTCTAGTAGATCCTCAATATACATACAAACCGAAATCCTCGACTGCAACTCCCCTATCTCACCCAAACGGGGCAAGCCAGTAAGAAAGTACACATCAATCAAGGTGATCTCCAGTCGCTCACCTTGCACCATGAAAGCCACCTCCTCTGGGACCCAGAAGTCAACCAACTTGTTCAGCAGATCTCTGACTGAACGCATAATAGGAACCTGAGCAAACTTTAGTAGTCCGCCCAAAGCCAAGGACGCCCGCACATTCGGGTCATCCTGAATCCTTCCCATGAGATCCACATCAATCTCCCTCTCCCTCCACGACACCAGTGGTCTTCTTAACATCCTGCCAAAAAAAAGGAAAATTTTTTAGAAAACAAATTTTTTTCCCCAAAATCCCCATCACGACTTTCGGGCTCTTAGACGCAATGAACATTGTGACTTTCAACCTCACAACCGCGATGAACATCGCGGGTATCAGCCCCACAGTCATCGCGACTATAAGCCCCATAGCCGTGATGAACATCGCGACTGCTATCCCCCACATCTGCGATGAACATTGGGACTATTGGACCCACAGTCGTGATGCACATCACGGCTATCAAGCCCATACCTCCGATGTGCATCGTGAAAAATGAGCCAAAACCCGCGATATTCCGCGTTGGGAAGCCAACGTGGAATTATGCAGCCTCCGGGGCCCCGACGCTAACTAGAAAGGAAATAATTTGAAAGGCTAAGGCACATAGGCTTACCTGAAACTCGCAGAATGAAAAACCAAGAGTCCAATCTCCCACAAATCAAGAAAATGCTCTGACCAACTAAATTACTCTGTGAAACTCAACGGTGAACATGACACTTGTCACATTAGGCCCACTTGCTATTTATAGAAATTTGACCATTTTCAATCAACCATTTCAAGATCATACAATGTCCATTTTTCAAACTGTTGGAATCAGCGCAGCAAGAACTTCATGATAGTGCACTCCTTTTCCCGATTCCACCAGGTCCCTTTTTCGGACATTTTTCTCATACCCCTCGTCGCCTCGATTTGCATGCCACATCGACCGTGGTTAGTTTTTGATGATTCTTATATCACCGGATTCAGTTTTTCGTGCTCATGATGATGCTTGAGATCATTTTTCGCTCTCACCACCATATTGTTTGGGGCATTTCTCCAAAACGCCCCTCGTCACCTCTATTTGCGTGCCACATCGGCCGTGGTCCATTTTTTACGAGTTCTATATCGCCGGATTCAGTTTTTCGTGCTCGTGATGATGCTTGAGATAATTTCTCGCTCTCACCACCAGATTTTTCAGGCATTTTTCCCATGCCCCTCGTCGCCTCGATTTGCATGCCACATTGGCCATGGTCCATTTTTTACGAGTTTTATATCACCGAATTCAATTTTCCGTGCTCGTGATGATGCTTGAGATCATTTCTCGCTCTCACCCCCATAGTTTTTGGGAATTTCTCCAAAATGCCCCTCATTGCCTCGGTTTGCGTGCCCCATCGATCATGGTACATTTTTTATGAGTCTTATATCGCCGGATTTAGTTTTCCACGCTCATGACAATGCTCGATATCATTCCTCGCTCTCACATATAACCTTTTTGTTCGGTATAATTTTATCCCTTTTTCAAGCCGAGCAATTCTTTTACGAAAAAGGCACTTAGGGAGTTTCTGTTAAAGCTCTTTTCTGACTCCTGAAACAATGAAAAGATCGTCGAGCAATCTTGCTTCCTTTCATGCTCGCTAAAAGTATCTGAAAGGGTGTCTACCTGGTATAAGTTTACCCCTTTTCCGAACATTGTAGACTAATTATGAAAAATGAATACTCTAGTCACATTGGCTAGAAGAGTTCTCCATCTGCATCATTTTATGCTTTATCATGCCTTGGAAACTAACATACGAAAAAGAACACCAATGGAGTCTACTTATTGGTTTCGGACTCTCTAAAATTGAAAGCAAACCACGAGCAATTACTTTCTTGGGCTCGTACAAATCCACAGGACAGTACTCCTCCACCAATTCAGAGTCTTCTTATCATTTTCAGACTCCTTAAAAATGAAAGCACTCACGAGCATGAACAGTCCTAGGCTCGCATAAATCCACAGGATAGTACCATTTTAGAGCACACTTTTATCCCTTCTTGGAGCTTATTAAACCTATGAATAAGGACCCAATGGAACTTTTCGGCGCCACAACAGATCATGTCTACTCATACGACAGCTTCCCTAGTATGGTTGCCTTGGTTCAAAGCATCCATCAACTTGTCCCCCCAGAGTCAATCCAGTCTACAATACATACCCCTAAGCTATGATCCCCACACCTAAAAGTCAGTTTCCTATGCAAACAAGTCAACCATGTCATCATGCTCTGAGCAAAGGAAGTTTGAGTCCACCCACTATATGACCCTAGTTATTCCCCATCCCCACAGTATGTCAGTCCTACCATCAGTACTACCACACTTCAGTTGTACACCTCGTGCTCCTATCAAGGAAACATCATTGCCTTGGTAGTTGTTGGTCTCCCTCTGTCGACGCCAACCAAATCTATTCCAGAGGATAGACCCAGAGATCCCTGTGCCTTAGACTCATCACCATTTGTGATGAGTGCATACGGATCATTTCGAAAGGAGTCCTCAGTGCCTCTCCAAATGATTGTTTCTCACATGCTTGACTTCAACACCTTAATCACATCATTGAGACTCGTACAGGGTATCAGTCCTTTCGGTTATTTGTTGAAGACCCCGGATATCACTTGACTCTACCACTTTTGAGAGTATAATAGAGGAAACAACCAGTTACACATTTCTATGGATATCCAGGCTGCGCTTGGCAACAATTTTTCAGATGTACCCCAATTTTATACTCCCTCAAGTATATAGTTACATATACTCCTCAGAAGTTGACTCACATTCATTGAGTCCCTATAGATGTTAAACACCTTCAGATTCAGTAGTTCATCAACCTTTCTGACACCTTAATCAGAATGGTTGTTGCTCTTTTCTAGTGTATCAGTTATTGAGATCAGTCACGGTATGACCATGAGTACGTCCCAGAATTGTGTCCCTTCCAGACCATTACGATGTACCAACAATTTTTATGTATTATTTAGCTCCCCCTTCTTGGGACTAATTGTTATGTATACGTCTTCATACGAGCATGGGTATGCCCGCCTCGTCCATAATCAAAGATTATTCTCATTCATTTTGAGGCCATGTATTTTTTCAGTTTTTGCAGCTTCCAAGGGGCCATTGTTCCAATATCCAATTGGTCTCTCCTCTTATCCACACCCCACGAAAAATATAAAAGAACTATGATGTCTATCAGCCATACAATGAGCTCCTGCCCTCACACATTGGGGGGCAATCTGTTAACACCCAAAAAGTGCTCCCTAGCTCATTCTCTTATTCACATGATCAATTTGTCCACTTTTCCCACCATTTGAGCCTCTAAAACCATCAAAAGGTCACCAAAAAGACCATAATACACCCTTTTCCCTTCAAAATATATATTTTTCCTCAAAAAACACAAAAAACCCTCAAAATTCCTAAATTCCCAAAAAACATTAAAAGGGAATAAAAATATAAAAAATATTTAAAAAAGGAAAAAGAGGGAAAAAGAGACCTAAACCATGTTGGTTAATACCATTGGTTTCCTTAAAACCATAATGGTATTCCCCATCACCAAAAACTATAAAAAGGTGATAGGGGCTCCTCACTTTTCATCCACATTTCATCCTATCTGTATGTTGCCAAATTCCCTCTGAGAGCCATTGCCTCCCATTTCGAGCTTGAAGATCCCCATTGAAGATTTGGAGAAGAAGAGACCATTGGATATTGGAGCTTCTCAACCTTGGAGTTGCTCAACACTTATCATCCTCACCATTTGAGGTAATATAAAATCAAATATTTTTCAAGTTATTGTTTTTCCATAGATCTTATTGCTTATGTTCTTAAATTCAGTTTTTTATTTCTTTTACACATGATTAATGTTAGATTAAATTAAATTAGTTTTTACATATATTTATTGAAACTACTGCTACTAGTTAGCAGGTGCATCCTTGCACATGCTTGGTTGAAAAACCAAGCAACAATCATTTCCTTGAAAATTTTAAGTGCATTTAAAATTTCTCAAAGCATTTCAAAGATAGTGAAAATTCTTGCATTTTGATTTTCTTCCCACTTTTTTGTTCTTATTTCAGAATTAGGAGTTATTGCATTCTAAAACGGAAAGTCATATTTTCATTTTTTGTAGATTCTCTTAAGTTGAAAAGAGAAAAAGAAAAAATATTTGGATTTGGTGTGTTATTCTTATTTTTGTTCAATTATTGAAAAGAGTGATTTTGAGTCTTTTTGGTTGATTTTGAAAGTATAGAGCTACTTTGTCCATTTTTTTATCGGAAAACAAAAAGATTTCTCCTTACCGTAGCTAGTTTTCATCGAAGAGAAAAAGAAAAGACTTGCATTTTCATATAGGTGAGATTTGAATCTTGTTTAAATTACAAGTCTTGACTCCATGGATTCACCTAACCGTACAACTTAAAATCAAGCGATATCCTAGGTTAAAAATTTACATAGAAACTTGTGTGCTAGGTTAGAGACGTGTTTTGGCATCTTTAAACATGGAAGTTGTCGTTATCTTCTTGTACTGCATCCCGAGGGCTTGTAGTTCTTCCACATATCAGTCGGTATATCGAATGGTCTTTCACGTACCTTCGTGTATATAGAAAGGTACTTCATGTACTTGACAGTATATCGGAAGGCTCATGTCGTGTGGTTGTGCATTAGACATCACCACTACGAATTGAAGCTCCCACGTACCTTGAGTATATCGGGAGACCCCGCTAGGATTCCTGAAACCATCTGAGTTAATAATTGGCCATCTTGGCATGGAAATACATCGAGAACGGCACTCGGGGAGCTACTATGCACGTACTTCTAGGTAGTCGGGTTATACGGTTAGGGGTACGGTCCTAATCCTCCCTAGTTAGTGCTCTGGAATATTAGGCCGAGTATAACTGTTCGACCCTGTAGTATATCGCAAGTTGCGACACCTTGATAATCCCGTGAGGTTACAGACTATTGAATCCCATTTGTCACATAGTTTGCTTGCAACTTTAGCTTGAGTAGGTCTTGAAGTGTGTTTTTTCCTTCTTAGGAGAATATTAGGAGAGGTTTTGGTTCAGCCATCCTGGATAACCAACCTTTAATAAGATCTTGCAGGATTCTAAACTTGCCACCTGAATATCCCCTTTACCCGGAGGAGAACTCATGAGAAACTATGGATCAACCTACTACATCTGTTTCAGATGAAGAAGGAACTTCTACCTTAGAATCACGAATGAACTATTCTCCTTCCGTAAAACCACCTATCATTGATCCTATGCGACCTTTGATTGTGGTAAAACCTATTTCACATGACACAAATTTTCATCATTCGATGGAAGGAAATCCTGGAGCCACAGACTGGATTTTCAGTTGGCCCTAGGACAAACCGATATCAACATCTTTTGGTCCAACTGCATCATTTTCGGACACTTCTTTAGATCAACATGTTTCTGATTTTGGTTAACTTCTGATGGTGGAAAATCCACCCCGTCGGTTTCCTCCATGGGTTTCCGATGATGTCTTTCTCGCACCAATTTATGAGACTATGGAACATTTATGAATGTTCGGTAATCAACTCATAAGTCAGAGTTCCCCCCTAGGTCCAACTCGGAAGTACCAATTTTTTAACAACATTCCCCCATACATTCTTTCTCATTTTCTTCACTAGGAATATCTACACCAAACTTGACCACTTATGAATCAGGTCAACCCTCGTTCCCGATGAGTACACCTCAAAGTCAAGAGACCAATTCAATACCTTACTTTACCCCAACTATTGGAGGGAAACCTTCAACTCCTATTAACTTCATAACTGGAGCACGATTACCACTTCCACCTCAAACTTTGAGTGGAATTTATCCTCTATTTAGTCGTCAAAAAATGAGTATGGGTCAACCCACAATTAGTGGTCAACATAACTTTATTGGGAACACTCCTATAAGTGGACAATTTTCAACTGGGGGGAAACCCCTAGTCAGTGGACAAAATCTAAATAGGGGACATCATCCAGTTAGGGGACACAATGTGAGCGGAGGACATTCTTCACATATGAATTATAGTATGGTTTTCATTTTTCTCCCAACCATGGGACAAAATACGTGGAAACATCAAATGGGGGGACCATCTTCTTGGACACAACCCCCATCGGGGCATATCTATCTGGGTAACCATAATGCTGCTATAAGACAAAATTATCCAGGAAACCTTTTTCTTGGACTACCCTATCCAGAAAACATGAACACCCCATGGGGGCACCATAATTTTCCACCTTCTGGACCTCCATCCGGTGGACCACTCCCACCACCACCACCACCACCACCTGTCCCACCTCCTCCCGCACCACCTGTCCCACCACCACCACCTCCACCTGGAGGACCCCTGTATTCTAGTGTAGGGCCACCTTATTATGGAGGAGGACCCCCTTCAGGTCCACCTCCCAACCCAAGAGGCCCACCTCCATATGGAAAACCCCCTATGGGAGGACCTTACCACCAATCAATCCATGGTCATACTTGTACACAGATGCCTTACCAATATTACCAGTATCCACAGCCAAACTAACAACTACCCTTTCTAGATAAACTTGATTTACTAGATCTGTCACGTTTGACTAATGAGCCCATTCAACATGGTATAAATTGGCCAATGATTCCTGTGAAGTTACCATCAGAAATCTCGAAGTTTGATAGCAAGCCAAGTGAGGACCCTAAGAACCACATAATGAACTATCATTTATGGTGTTCTTCCAATTCCTTAATGGATGATTCCATTCGTTTGAGGTTATTTCAAGGAATACATTGAGTTGCCACCACATTCCTTCGTTGATTTTTGATCTTTAGTTATGTCCTTTTTTACTCACTTTCATCTACTAATCTGATACGAAACTGACACAGATATTTTGACTTCTCTCCGTCAAAATAATTCCACCCACATTTTTGATCATATTCATGAGTGGAGTAGGAGAAGACATCTCATTGTAGCTCCCATTCCAGACCAACTACTCGCTGATTGGTTCACGAAGTCACTACTACCCATCATAGATAAAGATGTGGCTATGGGTGGGGCCGTTACAGAAGAATGAGCCATATCTCATGCTCAGTACTTAGACCTTGACTATGCCCAATCTAGAACCTTATATGATATTATTCCTAATTCCCCCTCCCTACACATGATGCAAAAAAACATTCTACTGGATCACATGTCGATGGAATTATTGGTTCCATTCATACCCAACCTGCTACACAATCGGGTGGATCACAGAACCACCATAGTTCGTCTCCACCCTCGCCACAAGTTGGTAACCAAACTAATCGATCACCCAACCCTTCTTCCATTGAAGAAGTGAATTCAGTTCAATCTGCTTCACCTCAAAAATACATTGGAAAAATGAAGAACAAAGCTAAATCTAAAAAGTATTTTAACTAGCAAGAGCCAAAAAATAATCGCGAAGACAACAAACAAAAGTGGAAGGTTAAATATCCTTGCTTACTGTGTGGACTGTGGTGACGATCACTTCACCAAAGAATGCCCACATCGGGAGGAAGTGAAAATTTTTCTTAAGGGAAACCCCACACATGCAATTCTAACTAATCCCTTCCCCGCACAACAACAACAAATGGTTGCACAATAACCAACTCCTTCTCAAGCAAAACCGTCCACAACCACTCATGTTCTCATGATGCAGAGCGAAATAGTCAACTTGTCCACTATGTCACGTACATATGACTCTACATCTGACAAGGAATCTAACGGAGGTAATACTGAAAAATCATCCCCATCTACATCTAGCATTCCTTCACCTCAAGATCCTCTTGTCATAGAGAAACCTTTACTAGATTCAGTATTGCATCCACCCAAGAGAACGATTCGAAAAGCCTTTTTCAATCCAATTGATCAAGCTGCTCAAAAATACAATATTGTAGATGATCTAGCACAAGCTCCTTGTGTTATGTCGACGCTATAAGTCTTACAAAACTGACCCAATCAGCGTAAGACCTTGTTATCCGTGATAGGAGCTATAGAGCCTGATTCCTCCAACGCCATCATGTTCAAGATAGAGTATTTCAAGCCGAGGCTTTCCCACAAAATTGTGTTTCAAATTGTTACTAACGATTCTGGGAAAAGCATCCATCGTACATTCTTAGACAAAGGAGCATCTACCTTGGTTATGTCATTATCCTTTTGGTGAGCCGTTGGCTCTCCCGATCTGAAGTGTTCCCCCACCACATTGAAAGCACTTGATGGACGTGGATTTCAACTCCACGGGCTAATACAATATTTGGTCATCGATTTGGGGGGTAAGATGGATTCCATTAACATGTAAGTCATCGCTGCCCCATTGGAATATAACTTATTACTTGGTCGAAATTTGTTCTATGCCATGTACGCGGTTGCATCATTTGTCTTCCGCACTGTGCAATTTCCCCACCAAGGGAGAATTGTCACTATTGACTAGTTAGATTTATATACACCTGACACAAATACTCATCCCGTGGATAATGTCCCTCTTTTAGGACACTCTTCATAGATATATGAGAGTGTGGAGGTAGGAATCCTTAAATATTCATCCCTCGTGGGAGTATTTCCAACAACAGATCCCCCTGCCCATGTTTCCACGGTGAACATGATTTCATCTATGATCCCATCGTCTTCTAACTTGACTAACCAATGGGTTGTGCCCGATCTCGATCATTTGGATTTGATTGGAGATGTGATGCCTCTCAGCCCTGCGGAAGCTACTTACAAGACCATCCAATTAGCACCCAATCTACCAGATTCCCACTCTTCAGTGGCATCTACCTTAGGTTCTCTGCCATTACAACGAACCTCATCCCTACCTTATCCTCTCCTCCATACTTTTCATTATGACGAGTCAATATTGGATATTATGAGTGTGGATGAACCCCCATGGGAAGACCTTCATCATCAATCGTCTTTCCTTCCGACGTTAGATACGGTAGAGAACACCATTGAAACAATTGTTTCACCAGATGTCTTTCATTATCCTCAATCTCCTATTCTTACGTATGATACGATGACCGAAGGAAACTTGGGAAACATCATGCCTACCTTTCTGATCGACATCTTGTGTAACACCTAGAGACGTGGAATACATTCACATAGGCCAAACTTGTTCTCCGGAATAAGTCACCATTTTCACAACCTTGTTTAAACAATTCCAGGACGTCTTTTCATGGAGCTACGAGGAAATTCCCGGGAATAATCCTCCCATTGTCATGCACGAGATTCAAACATATCCTGAAGCATATAATTTGGCCCTGGGAGGTTTGCAGATAGTCTTGCAAGGTTTTTCCTATGGCATGTAATGTGGCCCTAGGATATCTGGGAAATGCTCTTTCGAGGTTTTCCTTTGGAAGGACATATAATTTGGCCCTGGGAGATCTGCAGATAGTCTTGCAAGGTTTTTCCTATGGCATATAATTTGGCCCTGTGATATCTGGCAGATGCTCTTTCGAGGTTTTGTCCTATGGCATATAATTCGGCCCTGGGAGATCTGATAGGTTGAGTTGTGTGCTCGTAATAAGTCCTGGGATGCTCTTGCAAGGTTTTGCCATGACCACATGTAATATGGCCCTGGGATATCCGATAGGTTGGGTAGTGTGCCCGTAATAAGTCCTGGGATGCTCTTGCAAGGTTTTGTGGTAGGTGTCACATGTAATAAGTCCTGGAGATCTGGACAGGATGAAAAAGGCCTCAGATGCTCTTTAGGGTTCTTGCTAGTCAAGAGACTCTTTTAAGGTTTTGTGACAGTCACATATAATATGTCCCTGGGAGATCCGACAGGTAGAGTTGTGTGCTCGTAACAGCCTGGATGCTCTTGCAAGGCTTTGTGATGCACGTAATAAGTCCTAAGATTTCCACAGCATGGCCAGTGATGATGAAGACCTGCAGGTGGTGGGCCTACATTGAGTATGAAAAAGGATTGGCTTTGTAGAACTTCCTATGACGAGTAGATTCAGAGATTGATTGAGATAGCAGCAGCAGTGACGATGTCCATGATTCGAGGATGATGATTCGTTGATGATGATCCAGAGAAGAAGACTTGTGCTAGCATATCTATGTTGAGAAATACCTTCCTAGTTAAGAGGGAGTGTTGATGTATATGTAACTTTGGAATGTATTTCACCCATGTATTTCATATATGTATTTTGTACTCCTATAGAGATGGCATTATTCCTCTATACGGAAGTGTTTGTATTCCTATAGAGATGTTTTTATTCCTCTATATGGAAGTGTCGTCATTTATATTGTAAGTGTTGTAACTTATACTTGATGGGTTATTAGACCACCTTGTTGGGGTCGGCCCTATATAAGTCATGTGGGTCAAAGGGTTGTTAGACCACCCTAGTGGGGTTCGGCCATGTGGGTCAAAGGGTTATTAGACCACCCTATTGGGTGTCGGCCCAGTCAGCATTGTGTTATGTGGTTAAGTTAAGGCCGACCTAGTAAAGGTTATTAGGCAAGTCAAGTCTAGTATAAATAGAGATCGGTAGATCTCTACTTGATCATTCTATTCTCTCACTCACACTTGGGAGAGTGGCGCACTTGTGGAGGAGGAGGCTCTGCTGCTAGGAGAAGAGTATCTCTTGTATTCTGGTTGTATCATTGCTCTATCTATCTCTGAGGAAGTTATTGGGGTTTTTCACCTTTATGGTTTTCCCCAAGTAAACTCTGTGTCTCTTGTGTGCTTGCATTATTCTCTCCATGATTGATATGCCGTAGATTTGTTGTACATGTTGTTCTCTTAGTTAAGATCCTAGATCAGATTGAAGTAAATTCTGAAAATTTAACACGGACTACCACCATTATCGTCAACTCTAACCCCATGTACCATGTACTCATGCGCCAGATGTGTTGGATTGGGATTATCCAGGAATTCGATCTCCATTTTGAGAAGGCCAAATAAAAGAAATATTTGGTTTCTGTGGAACTTATTTGCAATATTCCCCATACTGTTCAGGAAACTAATCCCATGGACTCCCTCCCCATTGAGTCCTTGATTCTCATCAGTAATTCTAACCCATGGTATGGAGACATCACATTGTATCTCCAAACCCAACGCTTCAGTATTCAATTATCTCATGATGAATGACGTCGTGTCCATCACCATGCAAAATATTACCTCATCATCAGTGATACATTGTATCGTTGTGGTATCGATTCCATTCTCCGATGTTGCTTAACTCATGAGGAGGTTGATAATGTTCTGAATGATTCTCACTCAGGGGCATGTGGTGGTCATCTTTTTGGGATGGATACAACCCAAAAAATATTACGTGTTGGATACTATTGGTCTTCCATCTTCAAAGATTGTATCGAAGCAGTCAATAAGTGTCCTCCTTTCCAACTTTTTCATTACAAAAAGCGCTCACATCCATCCCCACTATGTCCAGTTATCACCATCAGTCCCTTTTCTAAATGGGGTATGGAATTCATGCATTGTAAGCCTACCTCGGACGGGGGGCATGGTTATGTTATTGAGGCAAGTCATCGATGGATATGTCAGTAATATCCAACATTAATATCTGGAGGTTCTCCTCCAGCTCATTCAACTCCTCTACAACATCCTACTCAGCGGCTGCCATCTCCCATACCACTCCTCTCCTTCCGATCGGAGAGGAACCCACCGGTCGAGATGGGACAACATCTGCATGAGACATATGTGAACTATCAGTACTACACAAAATATTAAAAAAATACAAAATACATAAAAACAACAAGATTTTCCTTCTTACCCATATCTCCCCACTGTTCGCCCTCTGGAAGAGCTAGATCTGGATCTCCTCTCAAGTCGGTACTAGCATATGCATAGTCTTCAATCATGAGGAGCTGTCCCTAGAGCCACCTAAAGAAGGTTGTCCCATAAGTGATGATAGGTTCTCTGCCCCCATGGCAGGCCATCACCTCCGACCATCAGACCATGTGTGGATCTCGTGGATTGAGATCATACAGCTCTACCTGTGGTCACATTAGTGGAACTCGATCTAGGAAGAAGGAAACCACGATGGATCCATAGCCAAACTACTTCAACTCACCCCATCTTCACTTGGTGAGATGATCTTTCAGATTCGCGAGGAGTCCCTCGCACCAGTTGAAGACTATCAATGCCATAGACTCAATGGAATATAACATGCGGGCCTTGGTGGCCTGATGAGTAGCCTTTCTACCTGCCACCCTCTCAATAGTGAAGAGTACAGTTCTTCGGGGTCGATCTTGAATGTTTTTTATGGGAATATTCCCAGCAAGAATCTATGTCTCTGGTGTACAGAACTGTGCCATGAGACTCTCTGTTGACTAATCAATACCCCATGGCCCAGATAATGAAACTGGGGCTCCTCGTTTCGATAACCCCATCAGGAAATAAATATCTTCCAAATCCAAGGTGAGGATGTGGGCATCTACTTTGAAATGCTACTGATCTAGGTCCCATAGGCTGATCAGGTAGTCTAGCAGTTTTACTTGGGCCCTCATTCCCTGTACATGGAAGAATTTTAAGAGTCCACATCTTTGAAAAGCATTCATAGAATGTTGTTCATTCACCGCTTGGGAATCTTTGAGTCCATGCTTTCTTTATTTCGACTGGACCATTGTATTGGATGAAGTCTGCATAAACATGAATTAAATAACCATTAGACTCTTTATATGGCATTTGTTTGGGTCTTTTTGGACCCATTTTTTATATTTGGTTATGGAACTGCACCGACACACCCTGCATTTGTGGACAATGCATTGACGATGCGCTTTTCCCATGGGGAAAGTGTGTCATGCCCCTCTTGACGCACTTCCTGCAAGGGGAAAGTGCGTCACCCATGGCGCGTGCAATCCCCTTCATTTTGAGTCGAAAAAAACCCAGAAATGGCATTTAAAGAAAAAACTAATCCATTGAAAAGGTAAAGCATAAGATTGAGGCCTACCTGCAACTGATAGGGTGTGAAAAAAATGATCGTAGTGTCTGCAATCGACGTTGGAAAAACGAGCTCCAAAGAGGTGTTTTCACTATTCCAACTTGGTAAAAAACAATTGGTAAATATTTCTTTACTATTTGACTTTTTAAGATGGTATGCTGCAAAAAATATCATGATTAAGCTACAGTTTCCTACCATGGATCTCATTGAGAAGGCCTGTCCACCGAACTTAATGATTGAATAGGTTGAGAGTAGATGTGAGTAGGTCAAATAGCAGGTTCAACAGCTCAAGCACATAGGGATTTCAGAGGTTGACAAGTTCATCATGAAACCTACCAGCTTGGAAGGAAAGGACCATATTTTCCTGTGCACTTGGCATAAGTTAGCAAAGAATGAGATGGAGTCCTTTACGTGTGATGCCCAATTGGGACTTGGGTAAGCCAATTATCCATATATTGATGAGTTGTTAGAAGTGTGGACCAAGTGGCAAGCCACCCTTGTTTATTCTAAGATTAGTTGATTTTGTAATCCCTGTTTTATGGGAACTTTATCCTTTGTAACTATGTTGTAATTATTATTTAAAGGGTAGAGATCTCGTAGGAGAAGGGGGGATAAAATCAGCAAAAGAAGACTGGAGATACTATGATTAATGAAGAGATTGTAATTTTTTGCAACTTTTGAGCTAATACAGTTAGTCTTTCTCTTGATTCCTCTTTTGTCAATTTATCAAATTTGTTTGATGAGTGTTGGTTTTCACATCAGCTTGTGAAAGTATATTGTTTTGATTTTGCAATTATTCATACATTGGTCTACAATTTGGATTTGTCTTAATTGATGATCTGTGTGTCTTTATGTTTTAAGTGAATTTATTTATTTAAAACATTTATCTATTTCTGCAAATGATTAGCAGACATTATTAGATTAATGTTAATTTTTCAATTAGCTTTCCAGCTACAGGATAATCTTGCATGTGCCTAATCCTTAAACTACCATCATTTAATTTTCATTTTCTGGTTTTATTTTAAGCTAATAAGTAAAGATCTGATTTCACATTTCTGTTAAACTAGTGAAAAGACTTATTAAAATTCAGATCAAGTTATCCTGCACATAAACGAAGCGCTTCCTTTATATTAGATCTAGCTTAGTTTAGATTTCTTTTAAGGTATATTTACTTCTAGAGTTAGAATAATTTGATCTTCCCTCACTGGAAGATAGATCCTTTCAGGATCAAACCCCATAATTGCTAGTGGAGGCCTTTATATTCGTGGGATTTAACTAAATCAAACAGTCTGGGGATAGAACTGCTCTTGCGCAAAGCTTTTTTAAGCCTTTAAGATTGGGTTTTCACCCTCTATTGCTAGCCTTGGACAACATTCCAGCAACCTACATACTCGGGGCTTGAACAAGGTGACAGGTCCTTTTCCTGCAACTCCGCGCTGCTCCATACCCTGCTCCTGGGATTTGTGGAGTCATTTTACCAAAATAGGTCATTGTTGGACCTCACTTCGCTTGTACTTCTTGCCAAGAATAATTTTTGTGCTGGAACTTCGCTTCACAAAATCGTTCCACTTGGGCCATGCCCAACAAGCCCCTAACACTCAAATGCGGCTCGTCCCCGAGCCACTCTTAGTAGGCTCCTTTGGCTATGCATCCCCTTGGATGTTTAACTTCACAACAAACTCTTGATAAGTTGTGCTTATCCTTTCAGCTGTATCCTTAGCTTCTTGCTCAAACTCCTTGATAGTTTTGAACATCTCTTGTGAGATGACTTATTGGGCATGTTCCTTTACCGTATGCTCTATGGTGCGGAGTTCTTGTAACTTTTCTTCGATTTCCTCTAAGAGGGTGAGCGCTTCTTCCTGTATGCACTGTAACCTTGCTAAGGTATCAACCTCCTTCTCCCTTAGAACTTTCAGCTCTCTCTGCAAGTCCTTGACTTCTACAAACTTCTAGATTTTCTCTTTGGGTCTCAAGGTTTTCATGGCCACGTTCACATAATCCAGCTCTATCTTCCGTTGCTGTAAGTCATCTTTTATTTTATGTAGCTTAGGATCCTCTTGCAGCGTAGTTCATACCTTAGTAGACTCCTCCGGTAGGTCTTGGAATTTCATAATTTATATGTATATGTTCTCTGTTGAAGCCCTTAGTGCTACAACTCTTGCTTCTTCCATACCTGGTAGGGTACCAGGCGGGTTCTAAGCTTCGAGGATAGAAAACTTTTCCTTGTAGGTGATCTCCATATCTTCCATCTCCTCTTTAAGACCACTTACCATGGTGCCGATATAATTATGGTATCTTCTATCTTTAGTTTCTCTTCACATTCTGGTATCTATGCACATACTATAGCAACATTTACTTCTAGCCTTCTTCGCTTCTCATGCGCATGAGCAAGTTCTCTTTTTCTCTGCGTACATTTCTCTGTCAGATATTTGTAGCTCTCTTCTAGATCCATATTTTTATTGTAAGAGACTATGTCTCTATCTCTTATTTCTTCTACAACCTATAGATGTTGATTGTGCAACACCTCAAGAGGGATCATGCCAATGTTAATTTCAAGGTGCTCCAACCTGTTCGTGCCTTCAGTTAACTCATCATTCGGGAAGATGATGTTAATCAGCTGCATTCGGACTAAGTGAGGTTTCGTCATCAAGGGAGATGTCCTTCTCTTTCTTTGACTTGACTCACCTAAATTTCCTTTTAAGTCAAACTCCCGAACCAAGTCCTTCTAGACTTATTCTATCTTCTCAACCATGCTCTTAAATTCTGCAAGGTTCTAGTTTATTTTCACTTGAGTTTCTTTGCTTTTGCTGTCTTTTAGAGAGAGTACCTCTTCTAAATGCTCACTCATATGTAGTGAAATGCAGTCATAGTCATCTTCATGTAGGTGCGCCTCTCATGGAGACTTGGTAGCCTTATGTTTATTCTTGGGCCCTTTTTCTTGTGCTGCGCTTCCAAGCTCCTTTCTCTTTTCTCCTGCTGGTACCTTAGTAGTGTCTTTTTGTACTTCTCTTTGTCATGTTTCTGCTTCATCCGATGGATCTTTAGTTTTTCTTTTGTCGGATGTGGTTTGAATTACCACTAGTACCTCGACCTTCCAATCTAGTTGCCAATCTTCCATAATCAACTCGATTTTTTGCGCATCAAGCTGATATTGCCTTGGGAACCACTCTGGATTTTTCTTCTCATTCCTTGGATGAATATAGATAAAATGTAAGTCATCCTTGAATACCAACCTTTGGATGTATGTGGTTTTCATCTCCTTTGAGATGCACGGAGTGCGCTAAATCACATCCCACAATTTCCCGTATTAGGTAAACAACTTCTCATTGTTTACCCGCTGCCTTTCGTGCCTCGCATTTTCCCACATGTTAGCATATTTCGCCGCTCAACAATCTCCTAGCAGCACTGGGAAGTTTTGTTGGTACAGTGGCTCCTTCCAGCCTATAAAATAAATTAGCACAAGCAACCAACTGTAATGGAAATTTTTTCCATTATCCCGAGTCTCGCATACATCGTCCAAGAGCTCGTTCAATAAATAACTCTCCCAATTGTATGGGATTCCATCCTTGGACTTCGCAGCTAAGAGCACTGTTGCGGCTAGCACCTCCATTGGTATGCACTTCCTCAATAATTTTCTTGCCAGCAGCTGGATCTTGAACCACGTAGCTTGGTCATCAATCCCAACTGTGATATAACCTTGGCTCCCCTTTTGTAAGTTATGCTCCTCCTTCATCTGCTTGGCGATATATTTCTCCTTCTCCTTTCCCACAAACTCCGCTGCAGGATCATCACCTCGCTTGTTGAGATGGGTTATTCAGTGGATGAGGTCGATACTTATATCAATATTCTAGTCGATCCATAGATAGCCCTGGTGCATGCACAACAGTAAAGTGTGCACCACCGTAGTAAGCTCAGGAATTCAGTCAAAAAGTGGGATACGCAAGAGATTCAGCAATCCGGATGGCACCAACAATGTGAGCTAGTCCTGCACATAGATAACATGTTGCCCCCATTTTCTCATCATTCCTTGGCACATGTATTAATTAGGTTGGAACTGAGGGTACTTCGGAACTTTAGGGTCCTTCCCCTCTAATAGATCATGATTCGAGAATTTAAGTTCCCCTATCTTTCCAAGCAGGTTCTCATGGATATGCAAATGGCTGGAAATCGACGGCAGAGGAATTTCATATTCTGGATTCTTGAATAGATGAACCGCTAGAGCATACTCTGGTGTGAGGTAAATAGGCCTGTCCCCAGGTGGCATCAATGTAGTGGGCCTCATCATCCTTCCTACCCTCAGCTTCTCAGGGTCCTTAACCGATTGCTTATCCTTTCATTGCTTCGCTGGTGCGTGGCATGGAGAGGTCCTTGACATGGAACCCCTCACTGGAACAGACTTTTTGACGGGCTTTTTCATTAACCCCACAATCCCTGAGTGTTTAAAATCCCTCACAACCTCGTCTAGCATCGATTTCTGAGACATCCACTTGGAAATCACTTTGTGTGCTCTCAAGATCGCTCATACTGGTGAAACTTCAAAGTTACCTATATTAAAAATAAAAAATTGTTGTAACTATAGTAAGTATGCAGTCGACCATATTTATAGATGCAGCAGGCCTAACCTGCACCCTCAAACGGCTAGATAGACATTAAATGTCATGATCGTTCTTGACACAGTGACTGTCGATAGGGGTTCACTACGCACTTTTGTCAACAAACCATCAACCAAACTCCCTTACGCACCGGCCGAGAAAGGTGTTAACCCTTCCAACAACACTCACAGAGTGAATGAAGTCTCACCCGACATGCACAAGGAGGCTGCAAGAACCAAGTTTCCGCAGTGGAGTTGAGGACATGCATCAAACACACATTGCACTCACAGAAACCAGATATTATATCATTTTCACTATGCTAACATTTCACTATTTGCATATTCATCAATCGCAGAGTTAACATATAATAGACATTCACATGAATTGATTACCGTTTAGCATAAACAACAATTACTAAACCCGCAAAGCATTAAACATCTCATCAAACATTTGCATCATTCAATGGGGATAAAGACATAGATAAAATCATAATCAAACATCTTTGTGAATTCATTAAAACCTGTGAAATGACACTCGCAGAAATAGTCAATACATCATATCACAGATACAAAATGGATCAACTACTAGATCAAAACCCGAAAGATCTATCACTTCATTCATCGCCGATTCTGGATGCCCTTAGGCTTACAATCATACTTCTATTTATACAATACTAAGTGGTTACAAAATGGTCCACATGACCCTTATCTAACTAACTATCTACTTCTGCGCTTCCACGTTCTCTGTGAATGACCATTTCTTCCGCGAATCATCCCTTTCACGGATGTCGGCATCCAGACTTCCTGCGGACTAATCCCGTGTCAACAGGACCCCAACACAAACTTGTGGCTCTCCATCGAGCCACATCAGTTGGACACCACTGGTTTGTTCACCTACTATTTGAAGTCATCGTATGCATTTTTGAGTTGGTCAACTACTTCCTTCGTTGATGCTATAAGCTGTGCATATTCTCCCAGCTGCTACTCCGTTGGGTTTTTGCAACCTTTATGTCATGCTTTCTCCAATTTCTCCTTCATCTGTTTCATTACCTCCAACACACGTGCTATGAGGACATCGGCGTTCACTTGGAGCTCATCCACGTGCGTGGCCCTACATTGCTACCTTTTCCGGGCCTTTGTGACACGTTGTTGCATGCGTTTTAGTTCTGTTGCCTTTGTCATTCGTATCATGGTGGGCATCGTTTTGATTGATCCCTTAAAGGCCTCTAACTGGGCTTCAGCTTCACTGAGTTGTCCCTTCAGCATGGCCACTTGGTCATCCTTGACTACACTGTCCCAAAACTCTGTAATGCCTTCTACGCCTGTCTATGCCTGCTGTTCCATCTACTGGATATTTGTTACTGCTTCTTCGATCGTCACCAGTCAACTCTAAATATACTCCGGCGGTGTTTTGGGTGTCATTATAGCCTGGAGCTCTTCATTTTCCTTCCTTAGCTCAATGAGAGCCACCCCTAACATAATAGCTTGCGCTTCTGGGTCTACCTTCGGATCTAGCGTTGTCGTTTCTTATGCCTTGGAAAGTGCTCTTTCTAATTTGGCCCGTTCCTCTATAGCCTTCACCTTCTCGACCAGTGTTGCGGCTTGCTCGTCTTGGAGATGTTGTGCCTCCATCACTCTGGAATGTAGTTTCTTCTTATATTCGACCATCTTGTTGTGCATCGTAGCCTCACGGTCACGGATCTCTTCACTTGTTGCGTCTTGGGATCGGTGTAATGTTAACATTGGGAGTAAGTTTAAATTTACCATAACTTGGTTGGCCTTCCGAACCTCGAAGTCCAAGTCTGTATCACCTGTCATAATGGCATGGGATTCTAGCTGGACTACCTGGTGTTGGGTTCTGAATTCTACCTCGACTCTGGGTGTCGACAGATGTTGCTGAATATCCCCATCCAGTACACTTGTATTGATTATTGTGTTCTCCATTGTGGTTAATATCTCACCTATCTGCTAGAATTTCTCAGTTGAATACTGTGTAACTTGATGCCAGTCTTCCTTCACAAATTTGATCTGATGATATCCTGAAAACCCATCTGTAAATGAGTAGATCTCCTGACCTCCAACTCCTTCGAGCACCTCATCCATGAAAGGTGTCGGGAATGGGTTGTGCAAACATGCATCATTTAATTTCCGCAAGTCGACACAGATTTGGACCTCTACAGTCTTCTTGTCCTAGACCACCATCAGATTCTTCTACTGGTTCTATAATGTCGGCTTCCAACATCCTTTCAATCTCAGCCTGCACTCTCTCTTTATGCTTGGGATTCAACCGGTAGGGCCACTGCTTGATTGGCTTTGCATCAGGTTTCAGGGGAATCTTCATTTTTCCTAAGTCCCCATAAATTCCTTTCATCTCTGAGAATTTCGTTGGGAACAGATCCTGAAACTCATGCAGCATCTCCGTCATCTTCACAATGGTGGACTCATCCCAATAATCCCCAATGCTTACAAACTTCAGGCTTTCCTCTGACCCAATGTTTACTTTCTTGATCTTCAGCGGTTGTTGGAATTTGTCGGAAGGAATTTTTGGTGCCTCGACACTGTGAATTCCCTCTGACTTTGGTACATGGGTGGCTCTTGGATCATCCTCATCATCTGGCTCTCCTGTGATGTTATAGCACTCCATCATCATTTCTGGTGTCGCAGTCCACCAAAGTTCTAATGGTTTCTCTGTCGGTACTACTTCAAATATATTTTCGCATAGCACTTGTAGCGCACTATGGATGAAGGAATTCTCATCTAAGAAACAAGACATTTGGCTGAATCCCAGTGTTAGCTGCTCCCAAGAAGTCATTTCGCGTCGCAGTTCCGTTATGACATACCAACTTCATGGTACTTCATCCAATGTGTTAATGAATGCATGGACCCACTCCTCTTGTGCTCGTAATCCTCATTTTCTTTCACACTCAGCCAAATGCACCTTCGGGTCGCTTCTACCGTCAAAATTCCTTCCGTTATATCCTTCCTCATCGCCGAACCTAACTGTCATTAGGTGGCGACATAGTGGCCAAGTTGTGATATTCGACTTGTGCACTTCCTACACCGCGCAGGAGTAGCCTTCAAGGCTTCCTCAAAGGCCAATAGACGTTGCGTCTCTGCCACTTTATCCTCAAACTATGTGAGAAAGGTGCTCAACTTAGGCAAGCCCTCATATGTTGGCAGTGCACACTCCTCCGTGGCTACCCATCGCAATGACTGTGTGATTCGGGCACACCTTCTAAATGACACTTCATGCATCTGGTTCTGTCAATTCTTGAGTGCCTCATCCGAATCCGACGACGCTGAACTACCACTGCACCAGCCCAATTATCTGTCTATGGTAGGATTAATGTAATCCTCATATATATTTGATATACTATCCCATCCCTTCGTAAATTCATCTCTCTCCGGTTCAACATATCACTGCCCTTCCGGAGGATCCAAAGCTGCAATGACCCTCATATTACGATTCTCAAATGACATTGTTCGCTTCTTAAAGTTGATAACCGTTAGATTACCGATTGCCCAGTCGATCCCTAGTAGCGTTGGGTAGGGTCTAGTATTGTCCACAATTTCAATTACATCAAAATCTGCATAACACTTGAGGCCCTCAATCTCAACGGGAATTTGGTATACCCAACCAAGTAGAGTAACCTTACTCTGGTTTGCTAATTGCAACTGTACTGGTGACTAGGCCAACTGTGGTTTCCCAATGGTCTCCCATGTCTTCTTGGTCAGAATGTTGACATCCGAACCCAGGTCCAAGATAATTGAGTCGACATCAAAAGCTCCAATTTGTGTTGACATTTGCATCTCTCTCCCTATCTTCCTCTTGTGTATGCGATTAACTTTTTTCTCCTAGCGTACACCCTCCCGTTGAGTCAAGAGATTGGATATCTCCTCCAGGACATCTTGATCCTTTCCCAACTCCAAGAAACTCTTTACGAAGGATTTCAAGGTATTATCCTTTCCCTGCGACTTCGTCTCGTCGAACGTCGATGGCATGTCGTAGAGAACTTCTTTTTGAAGAGGTAACTGCCTCCTCTGTCTCATCACTTCCTATGCTTTCAAGAAGATATCCCTTTCGACCTCTGCATCAAAGGTGTCCCGTTAGCTCCTATCATGGATCTTCCTCGTGTCACCACTCCAACAGTCTCATTGTGTCTTCGAGCCTCCGTTGATATCATCTACACATTCGATGGATTCTGATTCTGGTTCTAAGGAGGTGGTGGCGGATTCTTGGTCTGCCATTTTGTGATGAGTTGTAGATATTCTTCAACAATATGATCCATAGCATTGCAATAAGTGCACTGTTGTGGTGTTGGACTCGGGAAATCCATCTAATAGTGCCCCTGCTTCACACAATTGTAGCATATAATTAGTCCTCATCCTCATCCAACAACTCCTCCTCGCCATGCACCAGCACCTCGACCTCCACGAAATCCTCTTCTCACCCCTCCACATGGTGGGCCATATGGTTGGTACTGCGACTGCCCATACCGTGGCTGTTGCAGTGGTCCATATGGTGTGTACTACAGTGGTGGATATTGCGGTGCCAGATACTGCAGTGCTAGATATTGCGGTGTCGAGTACTGCATTTTCCCATACTGCCCCTGATCATACTGCTGCGGTTGGTGATTAAACTGGGCCGTCGGTGGGTTATACTATTGTTGTTGCTGACCCGATGCCTGTTCTTCTCCTGGCATGAAATATGCAGCTGTGGTTCTCTCCTGGAGTAGGCCATAATCTCTGCAGTTGTTTTGATCGTGGAAAACCGATTTACAGAACTTGCAATACAAGTTCTCTGGTTTCGACACCATCTTTTGTAGATATACACACTTTTCTGGTCGATGGCCTCTTATTTTGCAGATAAGAAACCAAGTCAACCCTCCCTGACTGAGGCGATTTGGTGCACCAATTGTAAATATTCACGGAATTCTGGGCACTGATCCTTATGGTGTCCCTCTATCCTACACCTAGTGCACCAGATCTCTTCGCGAGCCTCTTTCCCATTATTCATATCTTGCAATTGGATCGTCAATTTTTCCAATTGTGCTTGTATTCGATCCATCCCAACCCTATTTCACCGATTGGTGAAGCCTCCAGCTTCATCGCAATCTCTAATGCTTCTACTTGGGTTGCAACCTTCTATTGCATTAGTGGTCTGCGGATGTGTTGTACCAGTCCTGCGACGAACCACTCCTTGTGCTGCATAGCATTTATCCCAAATCTTACCTTCACTATTAGTGTCTTGTATCACTGATCAAATTCCCATACTTGCTCATTTGGGTATTGCTTGATTTCTTTGAGCTCAGTGACATACTGTGATTCCAACTTTGGATTTCTAAATTCATATATCATTCCTACTTTGATTTGCACCAACAACTTGGCTAGTGTTCCCATCGGAACCCACGTAAAATTCATAAACCAATCCATCGCACGACCGCTAAGGGTCGTCGCTAGCTATTCCTATTTAATATCTTCATCCTGGACCTCTTTCATGGTCCATATTGCTTCGCACAGAAACCAAAACTGCTTAGGATCCTCTGTCCCGTTCCCCTGGAAGTGGGAATTTTTGTGTCATCTACCATTCTAACATTCCTACTGTTATTATTTACTGATGCACTACTTTTACCAATGCACATAGGGAAACTTTACGAATAGCTTGGGTTTCTTCCTGTAAAATTCTGGGTAGTGCGCGGGGTTGCAGGTATGTTGTAACTTACGATCTGTCCCTCTTCTGCTTCTGGGGTATCTTGGTCACCATCTTCATCGCAATAAGGTCTCTTTCTCCCTTGTGGTCCTGTATCGCATTCTTCTGTTTCGGTCCTCTCAGGATACTCTCTCTTAGTCCTCGTCTTCTTCTCAGGACACTGGAATATCGCTCCACTCCTCAAGGTACCACACTCTTCGTCAGCTTCCCATACAAACTCGTCGTCACTCATGTCCATCTACCCCGCATCTCTCTATCAGATCCGCATTCACGCGACACCTACAACCTCCACACACTGATATTTCTACTCTTCAGAAGTCATCCTCAAAATGCCCTTTTCGCAGACGAGCATCTTAATCCACAGTTTGAGCAACAGTAAGAACCTTCCCCTTGGTCTCCTGAAGAAATTCCTCTCTACGTCGCTGTATGACTTGATCATGTCTACTATGAACTCAGTAATATATCCCTCTAGGATACTATCCACCCAGAAATCAACAACCCTTGATATTGTGTTGTCAACACGTTTCAGCTATCGAATTAGTTATGGCGTCCAATGCTCAAGCTCAGTCTTTTGTAAATGGTGCTTCTGGAATGTTAGTTTTGTTAACCACTTGTGCAACATTACTGGGAATTCATAGAAAAATATTTCGTGGATATCTGAATAAATGTACTTATGTAACCAACTGCTTACCGTCTATCTGGGGTTTTTCTTTTCTCCTTCCGCGAACTCCTCTATCTTTTTGTCAAACCACTCTTGAATCTTCGGTTTCGTCATGGCCACAGTATATCCTCTTCTTTTCCTCTTCAAGGTCCTAGCAACGGAACCATTTGTTGACATAGCGACTGTTGACAGGGGTTCACTGCTCACTATTGTCAACAAACCATCAACCAAACTCCCTTACGCGCTGGCCCAGAAAGGTGTTAACCCTTCCAGCAACACTCGTAGAGCGAATGAAGTCTCACCTGAGATGCACAAGGGGGCTGCAGTAACCAAGTTTCCACAGTGGAGTTGAGGACATGCATCAAACACACATTGCACTCGCAGAAACCATATATTATGTCATTTGCACTATGCTAACATTTCACTATTCACATATTCATCAATTGCAGAGTTAACATATAATAGAAATTCACATGAACTGACTACCCTTTAGCATAAACAACAATTACTAAACCCGTAGAGCATTAAACATCTCATCAAACATTTTCATCATTCAATGGGAATAAAGACAAAGAGAAAACCATAATCGAACATATTGATGCATTCATTAAAACCTGCGGAATGACCCTCGCAGAAATAGTCAATACATCATATCGCAGATACAAAATCGATCAACTACTAGATCAAAACCCGAAAGATCTATCACTTCATTCATCACCGATTCTGGGTGCCCTTAGGATTACAATCATACTTCTATTTATACAATACTAATTGGTTATAAAATGTTCCACATGACCCTTATCTAACTAACTATCTACTTTTGCTCTTCCACGTTCTCCGTGAATGACCCTTTCTTCCACGGATCATCCCTTTCGCAGATGTTGGCTTCCGCACTTCCTGTGTACTAATCCCGTGCCAACAATCATTGGCCAAATCCACCAAGGATCTTGGTCCTTTCCTTCATTGAATGTGTCGGAAACGGCTAAATTTGCGTTAAATACAAACGCCACCATCCACAAAAAACTGTATAACGACTACTTTTTTTGGACTGAAAAGACATAACGACTAATTTTTCCGAAGTTCGTTCACGGCTTCGAAAAAATTCATGAATTTAGTCTGTGCACTTATTCTCCTTCATTTTTAACTTCGCAACTGCACTTCCTATTTGTACTTCGCATCATAACTTGCGATATGCACTTCGCATCAAATGTTTCAATTTCATGGGACTTCGCTTTTCGCCAAAATTGTGTACGGACTATGCTCAATTTTTAGTGTCCAATTGCAACTGTACTTGACACTTAAAAAATTTCTCCGTTGCTGATCAACTGATGTTTGGCGAAGTAAGACTATCCCTATAGGGTTTTAGTCTACTTCCATTAATAATACCTGGTAGGATTTCTCCCACTAATGTGGATAGCTGAACTACACCACCATTAGTAACATGCTTGAAAACATATGGCCCTAGCCAATGCATTTTAAATTTTCCAGGAAACTTCATGTATTTTCTATCATAGAGGAGGACAAGATCTCCTACCTGAAAGAATGTGTACTTGATATGCCTATCATGCCATGCTTTTTCTCTGTATTTTTGCACTTGTTGGTGAAAGCCTGCAATGAAGCAATCTTCTTCTAGCCCAACTAAGTGTAGTAGCATTTCTTCCATTGTCACATTATCTGCCATGTTTGTGAATGCTGCAAAACTCAAACTTGGTACTATGTATTCCATTGGAATCACAACTTCCTGTCCATATGCTAGCATAAAAGGTGTATGGCTTGTCAACTTCTTGCAAGTTGTCCTATATGCCATAACACAGCTGGTATAATCAAATCCCAATCATCCCTGTTTGTATTACATACCTTAGTTAGTGCATTTTCCAATACTTTCTTAAAAGCTTCAACAATACCATTAGCTTGTGGATGATATGGTGTGCTCTTCTGATGGTAAATCTGAAATTCCTCAGTTAAGGCTTCAATAGTTCTATTCAAGAAGTGATTTCCCTGATCGCTCATTAGTATCTTTGGACATCCAAACCTTGTGAGGATGTTTTCGAAAATGAACTGTGCGGCAGTAATTGTGCTATAGTCCTTCACTGGTTTTTCCTCTACCCATCTTGGTAGATAATCTATAGTTATAATGACATATCTCAAACCATTTTGGTTTCCTGATGGGTTGATAGGTCCCAAAAAATCAATAGCCCACTTATCAAATGCTTGCAAAGTTAGTTGTGGCATCAATGGCATCTCATCTCTATGAGATGGCTTCCTTGTCCTTTGGAAAGCATCGCAACTACGTCAATGTTCCTTTGAATCCTTGTCGAGTGTAGGCCACTATAGTCCTGCTCTTAGAATTTTATGCGAAGTAGCTGTTCCTGCGTAGTGGCCTCCAGACACCCCTAAATGTGCTCTAGCAAGTATCAATGGTTTCTCGTGTTCTAGCACACATTTGCGCAATACTTCATCCAGTCCTATCTTGTATAATTGTCCTGCAATTATAGTGACATCAGCTACTTTTACTACCAATTGTTTCTTCTGCTACGCAGTAAACTCTGTAGGTGTCAACTCGGTGATCAGGAATTCTACAGTATCCTAATAATAGTAATATGTTATTTGAATAGAAAACAACTGCGCATTGGGTAGACTATCCTCCAGGTTGGTAGGCTCGTCGCCTGACTCAATTATGGAAAGGTAGTTAGGTCCTGAGTTCATCCTTTTTGGAATAACAATGATTTCAAAATCATACTCCTAAAAGAGTAGCAACCATCTACAGATTCTCCCCCCTAACATTGGTTTCATGACTAACAAATTCCAAGCGACTTTCAGTTTTGAGGACGATAATCCAAGTATAAATGAGGCTTTCCAGATCATCAAAAAGAAGGTATTCAATGACAAACCAGAGCCTGTGTATCAACAACTAGAGTGGAAAAGACAGCTAGAACATGCCCACCAAGTAAAGCATCCACCTTATGCATATCATCACACATGATCCACCTGATCATGTAAAGCATCCACCTGATGAATATCATCTGGAGTATCATCCTGATACTCATCACATATGATCATCCTGATCATCATCATAGCAGTAACTGGAGCATAGTGTTGATGCTCATCACACAGCGCTTACATCCACAGCCATTGGAAGGATCCTCCTATCACCATGCTTGGAATGGATCCTACAAATGTGTCCCATCACTTCTTCCTCGAAGTATCTTTAATATGAAGAACACCAAGCCTCTCTTTGAAGTACTCAAACTTCACTCTGGCTAGTGGTTTCATCAACACATTTGCAACCTACTCATTTATCGCAACATACAGGAGCTTCACTACTCCTCTATGCACCATATCCCTGATATAGTGATATTTGATCTCAATGTGCTTCGACCTATCATGGAACACCGGGTTCTCAGACAACTTCACACAACTATGGTTGTCACAAAAGATACCAGTAGCATCCAACGGGAGATCAAATAAATCAAACAATAGCTTCCTAATCCATACTTCCTCACAACTAGCTGAACAAGCTATGACATACTTTGCTTCGGCTGTACTCAGTGCTATGCAGGACTGCTTCTTGCTAAACCAAGAGATCACACTTGATCCCATACTAAAGCGGCACCCAGAAGTGCTCTTCCTATCTGCAACACTTTCTGCCCAATCTGAATCAGCATAACCCTCCAGGTTAAACTTTTGATTCACATCATACTTGAGCCCATACTCAATTGTACCCTTCAGGTACCTCAAAATATGCTTTACAACAACCAGGTGAACACCTCTGGAATCCGTCAGGAACTGGCTCAATGTGTTCATTGCAAAGCAAATATATGGTCTCATGTTCATTAGGTACATCAAGGACCCAATCATCTGACGATACACCGTGACATCAACCGGATCAAATGAAGCATCACATAGAAGCTTTAGTTTCGATGCCATAGATGTGGCCATGGCCTTGCATTCCATCATCCCAAACCGCTTCAGGATCTCTACTGCATACTTCCCTTGTCCAAGAAATATACCGTCTACACTCTGCCACACCTCCATGCCTAGAAAGTAATGCATCATCCCCAATTCCTTCATCTCGAACTCGACAACAAGGTTCCTCTTCGTGTCGGAAATCAATCTATCCTCACCTGTAACAAATAGGTCATCCACATACAAAAGTAGTATCACTGGATAGAAAGTTGTCTATCCTACCATACCAATTCCTAGGAGCTTGCTTCAATCCATACAAGGCTTTCTTCAATCGGCTCACATATGACTCCCTGCGATGTGTCTCAAAACCAAGTGGTTGCTCCACATACACTTCCTCTTCGACTACACCATTCAAGCAAGATGTCTTGACATCCATCTAGTGTATCTTCCACTTCATTACTGCAACCAGAGCAAGTGCTGTTCTGATGGAAGTGTATCTGGCTACAAGTGCAAAAGTCTCTTCATAATCTATCCCTTCTTTTTGGGAGAAGCCACGAGCCACAAACCTCTCCTTGTATTTCTCTATGCTCCCATCTGCAACATGCTTGATCTTATAGATCCACTTGGAAGTCACAACAGACTTCCCTTCAAGTGTTGGGACCACATCCCAAACATCATTCTTCATGATCGACTAGTACTCCTCAATCATGGAATCCTTCCATTACTGTATCCCATATCTTGGGAACTTCAGATTCTTCAATATATTCAATAGATTGTTTTCTTTGAACTTTGTTGCTGGAACAAATGTTGTAGTCCTTCTTTTGTAGGTGATGGTAGACGGTCTTTCCTACAAGACAAGTTCAATTGCATGATTAGAAACATCTTATATATTTTAGAACAAATTCTTACTCATAAAGACATATATCAAACACTCATGCAATTACCTTAGCCAATGCTTCAATACAACATTTATCCATATTCTGTAACTTTTTAGATGCCTTCCATCTCTATCAGAACATTGTTAAGAGTGTGCACAACTCCCAACATGTCAACAAAGAGGTTTCATTCTAGATAAGTAGCAATGGAATGTTGTACAATACCATAGGCCACTTACCCATTACTATATTAGTAGTATCTTGTTCATTTAGTGCAACTTTTCTAATATGCATAATATACATCCTAAATCTAGGAACATAAGTATGTACATGAATAAACAACATCATTTAAGTAATCATATATATAATAAATGACAATTCAAATACTTATCTTTGTTTAGTTGTTGGGTGGAATCCCTCTTGATTGTTGCTTCCTGGAGTTCTCCCTCTTGATCTTTGCTTCCTTGCAGGGACTTTTGGAGTGTGCTCCCTCTTGATCTTTGCTTCCTGGATTACATGTCCTTGAATTTATATCCATCCTGGACCACTATGCATGCTTAAGTGTGTGCTAGTGTCATCATTGTGTTATCCTCAATATCTCATACATAACCATACATATATTA
This sequence comes from Larix kaempferi, assembly GCA_027924585.1. NCBI lineage: Eukaryota > Viridiplantae > Streptophyta > Pinopsida > Pinales > Pinaceae > Larix > Larix kaempferi. The sequence goes on from BSBM01000928.1 coordinate 289,709, forward strand.
GTATAATCTCAATACTATCAAAACATTATGATCCTAAATTCTCTTAACATCTATGGTCATGATCATTTCACACACAGGTAATTTATCACAAGCATTAGTATTCAAGGTTTTAGGGAGGACTTCTATTACTCATGCATATTCTTATTTGACCATAGGACTCTTCGGTTTAGTCATATCATCAATCAAAGTAAGAAACATAATACGCATAAACCCTTGATTACTTAAACTTCTAACTTCAAGAATAATCATTATCATTCATACAAAAGTATAAGATCCTAACACAAGGTAGGATTCTAACATGATATAGGAAAAACATACCTGGATTATCATATGTCTAACATACCCAAACAATGTCTTCTTGTTCTCTTCAATGACATGTGCTAGTAGCATGCATAACTCATAAGTTAACCATTGTAGAACCAAAATATACATACCTTGTCAGTAGAGCTTCTATGTGATCCATGACTATGGATGAGTCTTTGTCTTCATATCACCATGGTCATATGTTCTTGATCTAGAACTTGATTTGTCTTTCTTGATGTACATTTCATGTTAGCAGACAATATCATCCTCATACAACACCACAGTACATTACTACAATCATAAGTGTCATAACCCTAATCAATGAATGTATTCTATCATTCACATGCATTCATACTTTTACTAGGGTGATAAGACAAGTCTAGCATTAATCAAGATTGTACTAACCTAAATAATATGAAGACAAACGTATCATAAACTTAATCATGAACATATTTCAAAACATACATGTATCTCCTCAAGTCTTACATGTCGCAATTGCTTAGCCTTATCTCCCTATGGAACTGGAACTTCTTCACTTATGCAGGTGTCCAATTCATTCTCTTCTAGGATTAACCCAATCCACTTTGATTTGTTGAAACTCAATTTGGAGCTGGATTAGGGTTTGTCAGAGAAACCCTAAAAATTTAAACTTTGAATTTCAAACTTCTGATTGGATGAAAAGATGTGCCTTGCTGAGCTTATCAAGCTGGTATACTTCAATTTTGAAATCTCCAAAATTTGACCCCTCAAAATTGCCTTTGAAAAGTCCAGATCTTTTGGACATGATCCCGAACTAGGGTTTGATAAAGCCCAGTCTTCTACCCATCCAAAAGGTTCGATCTTGTGTTCTAAAATTTGATATTTCTGAGGAGCTTCCAGCCGTGGTCACAAATTTCAAAAATTCCAACTTTTGCAGAAGCCCTAATTTTCCACCTTTCCAATCAAAATCTTGAACTAGCGTTTGATCAAGCCCGACCTTCTTACCAACCAAAAAATTCGACCTTGGTCTCTAAATTTCGATTTTGATGAGTATCATTCTTCCATGGACTTCTATTCCAAAAATTCCAACTTTCTCCGAAGCCCTAAATTCCCACAGCAGTGACAAGCCAAGAATGAAGGTGCTCATAAAGCAATTCTGTTTTGACAGAAATATGAACCTGATTGTTTCTGGTGCATCTAGGAAATTACAAATCCACAGGATCTGACACTTCGTCCTGTGGTAGCCTGACCTGTCATGTTTCCAACCCCATAGTTCTGACCTCAATTGGATTCTCTAAGGGAGATTTATGCCAAGTGTCGCAATGTGACCTATTTATTGGATAAAACAGGAGAGCGAACTTGTACAGCGTGCCATGTGTCACTGGTGCCTATGAAACTTTTACCTAGGAAACTAACATTTGTTCTCTTACTGTCACTTTTTACAAAATTTCATTTGGAGCTTCCTAGGCCAATTTGTGACCTTTTTTCCCAGGTCACATGTTTATGACTGAGATCTGGAAGAGGCTGAAACCCTATATTGTACGGATCATAAAACAGACATTACAACGAATTAGATGCTGTGCTTTGGAAACAATGTAAATGGGGATGTTATCTTCGACCTGTAAACGTTTCATCTCCAGAACCTTCTCCAAACTGGATTTATAGCAAAATTTCCACAATGACTGGTTTCTATATCAATCCCTAGCTTTCAATTTGTTGCAAGTGCAACAAGTCTCATAAATGCCATACCATGCCTTCCTTCGAGATAGCTCTGATACCATGTTATATTTTCATCATTTAATTCAATAGATCTAGGATCTTAACTCAATGAATAACATGTACAGCATATCAAGCATAAGAGATAAGAGACAAGAGACACAAAACATTTGACCGGGGAAAACCAAGAAGGTGAAAAACCCCACAACTTCCTCAGAGATAGAATAAGCATCAATACAAGGATCACCATGATCAAACCCAAGAGATAGATATATTCAGCAGCATGCTCCTCCTCCACTTTTGCACACTCCTCCTCTCTCTCTCTAATGTGAAGTGAGTGAATGAGAGAGACACACTCTCTATTTATACACTAACTTTCACTTGACCTTTACTCAACTAGGTTGGCCTCAACTTAACCACTTAACATAATGCTGACTGGGTCGACCCCTACTAGGGTGTTCTAATAACGCTTTGACCCACAAGACTCATACAAGGCCGATCCCATCAAGGTGGTCTAATAACCCATCAAGTATAAGTTACGACACTTACAATATAACTTGCGACACATGCAAGTGCAACTGGCGACACTTCCAATCGGAGGAATAATACATCTCCATTGGGGATACAATAAAGTACAAATACAATGTACAAGTGAATATATTCTGAAGTTACAAATACATCAACATACTGTTCCTCTGCGAAGTTCTGTTTCTGTGTACCAGTTCCTCGGAATTTGCTCCAATGTGTGCACAAACTGATGGACCCATTCTGCTTTCGGTACGTGTGTCCATGCTTTTAGGAAAATTTCTATGTGATCTCTAGGATTAGTCCATCCATTATATTTCACTTGTACAAGCTCATTCGCTTCTAGAAATCCGATCTCCATCATGTGCTTACATTCTTCCCATGTGGCCAGATTCTACTTATGCGTAGCCCACCATCTAGCAGGTGTTGCGCACAGTGTTGTATCTAATGCTGCTAATTTGTATTCATCTGGGACTGATACAAGGTATTCTTGAAAGAATTCAGAGATATCACCTAACCCATCATAAGTACGGATTGAACCTACCTATGTTCCAATCCGGCACAATGATTTAGTGATATGCGCACATATTCTCGCAGATACTTCGTGCATTCTACTCTACCAGTTCTCTAGTCCTACATCTGATTCGAATATGCAAGAACTGTCACATCGCCAACTCAATGTTCCATCATGGGTAGGATTGATGTAATCTTCCTGATTCACTGTCATCTTGTAGATGTGATACATATCTTGAGTTCTACATTCTTCTATTTTTGGTTCAGTGTATCTAGGTCCCTATGAAAGATCCAAGGGTGCGTTGACCTTGATATTTGGTCCTTCGAATACCATTTGCTTCTTTTTAAAGTTGATAATAGTGAGGTTTTCAATTTCCCAATCTATCCCCAATAGTGTAGGATAGGGATTGATATAATCTACGATCTCAATCACTTCGAAGTCTTCTCTACTTTGCACTCCATCAGTGTCAACAATGAGATTTGATAATATCCCAAAGGGTAAACCCTTTTGTTGATTAGCTAGCCTCAACTCTATTGGTGACCATGTTAACTTCGGCTTCCGTATTTGTTCCCATGTCTGCTTCATCAGGACATTTACTTCTGATCCTATGTCAAGGATAATCTCGTCCATTTCAAAATCCCTAATCTGTGCATTTAGTCTCACTTCTCTTCCGATTCTTTTATGATTCTTAATATGAAGAACCACTATATGTTCTTCATTTACTACATTACGTTGCTCGCAATGAATCAATAGGCTTTGTAATTCTGCCAAAGCATTTTCGTGCTTTAAAAACTTCATGCAGCTATGTAAAAGTTGTGCAACATGACTCATCATGTCTGTTGCAATCACTTCGCAACTTGATTGAAGGCTCTGATTCTTTGAAGGTTTCTCTTGCTTCCATGAAGATTATTTTTCTTTGTTCAGGTCGAAAGTAGGTGTTTTTCCAATTTATTTTCTTACCCAAGCCCCTTCAATAGGCTTCGGTCTAGCTTGGCGATCCTCAGAAGTCAAAGCTTCAGTTCTTTGATCTCAACCTGTCATGGATCCACTTCGCATCACAACATGATTGTTGCGATCTGTATTCTATTTTTCAGCTACAATCATCTGTATGTTCCGATTCGGCACTTCTGGTCTTATCTCTTGCATTTTTCCTTGCAAAAGAGGTCATGCCTCGATGACATGTTCAAATGATTTACAATATTTACAAGTAGTACAAGGGTTCGTACAGTATATAACTAGATGTCCTGGTTGGGCGTAGTTATAACATACAATCTGATCTCTTCCTCATCCTCGTCTAGTGTTTCATCCTCTTCCTATGAATCTACCACGTCCTCTATATGTGCCTTGGTCATACTTGTGAAAATCCTCACAGCAGATCCAAGAGCTAATGTGTACCTCACAAGAAAGAATTTCAGAAAATAGAAGAAGAATAGCAGCAGAACATAGATGCAATAGAAATCAAATAGGAGCAGAATAATCACACATGTTTCATTCATCTGAATAATAAACAATAATGATACAATGCACAGGATTCGAATACCAAGGGTGTAATTCGAATTAGCCTGCATGGATAGATCAAAATATCAGTGGAGTGTCATCAAAGCACAAGTAACCATCAACCATGTGTCAAATTGAGTCTAACTGGGTGTAGAAGGTGTAACTGATGCATGGAGCACTAATGGAGGGCGCATGAGGAGCTAAATGGAGTCATGAGGAGCTAACTGGAGTCAAAATACTCAATCTAGGCTCTCTGGAGGTCCATTAGAGTGTCTCAGTGAGTTAACTAGGCCATCTGTCCTTAAATTGGGGAGTAGATCCATAAATCAAGGAATTAACTGAGTGTAACTGAGTGGTATGTGAGAGAAGGCACCTTTCACATGTAGTAGGTGAAAGGAGGGTTCACTAAGAACTAGGAGGGCTAAAAATGATGAGACAGAAGCTCCCGGGGTTAGCTAAATGAGGACTAGGTGTTGGGACTGATGATTGGGATGCATACAATTGCATGCCTGCATGAAATTGCATGACTGCATGCATGTCTGAAAATGTAAAAATGTAAAATGTTGTTAGGACTAGGATGGAGTATAGGAATATCCCAACACCCCCCCTTAATCCATCCTGGTCCCTGGTAACTAGGACCAAAGGTCACCCATACAATCAAATAAATCATAAAAAATAAGAACTGTCCATAAACCGAGGAAATGGGGAAAACCTCATGGGAAAAATACCCCCCCTCAAAAGAACATTAAATAACTCAAAGAACCATCATACTAAGCAGAGAAGGGAGAATCTTTCCTCGATGAAAAATTTTGTATAAAACTTGGCAAGCTGATCCTCTATGGGATGCCAATGCAGGTGCTAGATCTGGATCTGGCCTTCTGATGTGCCTCCCAATGTGTAGAAGATGTATTGGCTGAAGCAAGTCTTTCAGGAAACCTTTCTGCTATGGGAACAAATGGATCATGATGAGTCTTTCCAAAGAAAGGATCGTAGATTGAATCCCACCATCATGAAACATCTCTCAAGAAGAGGTAGATGGCATAATGCAAGGTTGGCATGATGCTGAAATCTGGTAGTTCTGCTATTAGATGAATCCTCAACTATGTTCTTAGCAGCTGCAAGGACTGTGTGAGCCCATATTGGCCTTGGCTCTAGATTGAGAACATATGTTGGTTTTGGATTTGAATCTGAATGTTCTTGAAATTTGATCTCAACATCAGGATCTTCATCTTCATCTTCATTAGAAGAATAGTCACTCGGATCTTCATCAGATTCCGAAGGAGGGGGAAAAGAGAAGGTCAGAAAATATGAGAACTCATATGCCTTGGAGGCATGATTTGCAAACCCTTTCGCTATAGTATTTCCAGTAGAGATCTTTGTAATCTCAACTGTGTCGGGACCAATGGTCACCTTCTTTGGTGATCCGGTGTGAGTCATCTGATATACAGACATCAAAATTGTTGTCAAGGAGGGAACGAATAGAACATTATTGAACTTGCCATGCTCCATATGTACTGTACCCATCCCTTTGGCAGAGATCTGAGAGTTGTCTCCCATGTGAATAGGAGGGCCATCTTTGAGATCTAAAGAAGAAAATGATTCTTCAAAGGAAACAATCTGGTTAGAGGCTCCAGAATCTATGAGGAGGGCCTTTGATTTCGAAAATCCATCCATCAATGCATGGAAATCCTCATGACCATCAGATCCACTTCTAGAATCAGACACTTTTGCATCTTTTGGAATAGCAATTTTGTTCTGTTCAAGAATCTTGGTTAATTGATCTATTTTCTTGTGCATGCAAGATCTCTCTGGGTGGTTTCCTCTCTTGCAGTAGGGACACTTAGATCCATTAGATCTCTTTTGTTTTTCCTTCTTGGAGCTAGAGGATCCTTTTGATGGACTTGAATTGGCATTTAGCTTAGGTTCAGATGGCTTCTTGTCCTTGCTTTTATGCCTCCCTTTCACATTCACACTATTTTATTCTCTAGCTAGAAGAGCTTGATCTTTGGAGGCCTTGATGGAACCCATTTGGATCAATTTGTCTTGTTCTTAGAGGAGAGTTGCAGTAAAAACTTCTAAGGAGGGCATCTTCCATCCAGGGATTGACATTCGCCCAGAGTGGAAGGTAGATACAAAGACAGAAAATTTGGATCCTAGCTTACTTAGAATGTATAACACCAATTGCTCATCCTTCTTATCAATGCCACACTGCTTGCATTGCATAACTAAATTGTTGAATTTCGAGAAGAATTCTTGAATGGTCTCAAAACTGCTTGGTTGTAAGGAAACCAATTCATTCTCTAGAGCATGGCCTCTTCGCTCATCTTGTTCTCCAAAGAGGGCCTCTAACTTCAACCATAAATCTCTTGGAGTCCTCAACCCTTCAAGATGAAATAGTAGATCTCTAGAAATATGAATGCACATGTAACCAAATGCTTCATCTAATAGATTTAGATGCTTGACTTTCTCCATAGCGGAACTTGGTTCGGTCTGCCTTGCCATTGTTATCCTGTGTAGATATTTGGTTATGAACGACATTTCCATATCAAGTTTCCAATCAAAGTAATTAAAAGGAGTCAGTATTCTAGGAGTGAGGGGAGTGTTCAAATTTCTCATCTCAACTGCTGGAGCAAATGCAAAGCGAAAACTGCTGCCACTGCTACTGCAACTGCGGGAACTTCGAATAACCTACAAAAAAATATCAAGAATGGAGATAGAATATACTCTCAAATGGCTCTGATACCATGTGAAAATCCTCACAGCAAATCCAAGAGCTAATGTGTGCCTCACAAGAAAGAATTTCATAAAATAGAAGAAGAATAGCAGCAGAACATAGATGCAATAGAACTCAGATAGGAGCAGAATAATCACACATGTTTCATTAATCCGAATAATAAACAATAATGATACAATGCACATGATTCGAATACCAAGGGTGTAATTCAAATTAGCCTGCATGGATAGATCAAAATATCAGTGGAGTGTCATCAAAGCACAAGTAAACATCTAGCATGTGTCAAACGGAGTCTAACTGGGTGTAGAAGGTGTAATTGATGGATGGAGCACTGATGGAAGGCGCATGAGGAGCTAACTATAGTCATGAGGAGCTAAATGGAGTCAAAATAGTCAATCTAGGCTCTCTAAAGGTCCATTAGAGTGTTTCAGTGAGTTAACTAGGCCATCTGTCCTTAAATCAGGGAGCATATCCATAAATCAAGGAACTAACTGAGTGTAACTAAGTGGTAGGTGAGAGAGGGTGCCTTTCACATGTGGTAGGTGAATGCAGGGTGCACTAAGCACTAGGAGGGATAAAAATTATCAGAAAGAAGCTCTCAGGGTAGCTAAATGAAGACTAGGTGTTGGGATTAATGACTGGGATGTATGCAATTGCATGCCTGCATGATTGCATGCAAACATGCATGCATGACTGAAAAAGAAAAAATGGAAAATGTTGTTAGGACTAGGATAGAGTATAGGAATATCCCAACAATACTGCGCATTTTCATTGTTGTTCTGTTTTTCCCCTTGAACTCTGTAGACATCATGTTTTCTTTCTATCATGAGGTCATATGCTTTGCATTTGCTATCATCATGGACAATTGACTTACATAATGTGCAGTATAGGTTCTTTGGTGTTTGCACATATTTCAAAATTAGATAATAGTCCTCTGGGCGATGTATTCTAACTCGGAAAATCTCACACCATGGTCCTTCTTGTTGATTTAATGGGTTTGGAAATCCACTAGCGACGCAATCCCTAAATACCAGACAATTTTCTTTAGAGTGTCCTTCTCCCTTACACTTTGTACACCGAACCTCTTCTCGGGTTCCTTTTCCTTTCTTTATATCTTGTAGTTGTAATGTAAAATTTGGTAGTTGGGTCTGTATTTGAACCATTCCTACGCTAGTCTCTCCTATAGGTGAAGCCTCTACTTTCATCACAATTTCTAGGGCCTCTGTCTACGAAGTAAATTTATGTTGCATCGGCGGTAATCTGATATGGGGTAGTAGCGCAGCTATAAACCATTCTTGGTGTTGTTGTGGTGCTATGTTAAACCTCATTTGATCTAACAACGTTTTCAACTTTTGATCAAATTCCCATGCTGTCTCACTCAGTTTTTGCTTAATTTGTTTCAGCTCTGTGATACACTGCGATTCTGACTTAGGTTTTTTAAACTCTCTAATGAGCACAGTCCTGATCTCCACTAGTGTCCTATTCTGTCCAAAAGAGTACTTCATAAACCATGTTAATGCTCTGTCCCTGAATGTGGTAACTAGATATGCTTGTCTAATAGCATCATCATGTACTTGTTTAACATTCCACGCGGCTTCACAAAGACACCAATGTTTCTCTGGGTCTTCGAGACCAGTTCCTTTAAATATAGGCAACTTAGTGTCATCTATCATTCTCCTTCTAGGAGGCATAGTGTTTTGTGAGGACTTGGGTATACTACTACTTGGAACGTTCTGAGTACTGTCTCTTGTGGTGTTACTACTACTAGTGTTATGTGGGTTAGTAGTATTTGTTAACTTTTGATAATTTCATTCAATATTATCTAGAATCACTAAGAGAATAACAAGCACAACATAACAATCACAAGAGACAGTGGACACAAAGCATTTCACCAGGGAAAAACAAGAAGGTGAAAAACCCCACAAGTTCCTTGTGAAAATCAGATCAAATCCAAGAACTATGCAAGAAATTAACCTCTCTCATATAAAAAATCTCACACAACTGCTCAAAGACACAAAAAATAATGCACAAGAATGGAATTCTGTATTACTTCTTATGAACAATAATTACACCAGCCAACATATGAAAGTTGTAGGCTATTATTAAATAACATTATAGCAATAATTCGAATGGATAAAGATGCCAAAATAATCTTCTATCCATCAGACTTTCTAAAACTGCCCATCCCCCCTAGGCGGCAAGTTGGCTTTCCAAATATGCTCAAAAGCTCACGAATTGCTAAATTAGTGAGCTGAAGGTGAAATATAGGTAAAATAAATGCCAAATACGAAATTTGAGTGGAAATTGTGTTAAGGAAAGTTTTTGGTGAGAAAAACACTTTCCTAGGTTGACTAGCTCTTTCCTTTGGGGGAAAAAGCAGTAAAAGCAGCAGCTTTCTTCACAAATGTGCCCTCCTTCCTAAATATTATCCAGAAATATTTAGGAATGTGCCCAAGTGGCCTAGGAGACTTGTATAACACACCTCAGATGGAATCTTATCCTCCCATGTTTCCTTGTGGGCCAGACAATGGCAATTTCCTCAATTATTACATAGAATTAACCAACAAGTGATTAATTAATTCATCTTGTGTAATTAATTAAATGGTAGGAAGGATTAAATATTCCAACACCCCCTCTTAAGTCTGACTTGAATGATCTAAATATCAGAATATATAAAAAAATGCTAAGGGACCAGTAACAAGACTTCGTCACCCCATACAAAATACTGTTGGTCCACAAAACAAGGATAGAAGGAAAACCTCATGGGAAAAACCTTCCCTCAAAACATGGACATATCAAAATTGAAAGGTTGCTAATCAACCCTTCACTCCACCACATGTCCAACCATCCCAAGCAGTGATCTAAGATAGCTGAATGTCTTCTATGTGAAACCCTTGGTGAAGATATCTGCAATTTGCTCACCTGTGGGGCAATACTGCAAATCTATGATCTGGTCATGCACTAGTCCTCTGATGTAGTGAAAATGAATCTCTATGTGCTTGGTCCTCTTCCTTTGTACTGGATCACATGAAACTCTAATGGCACTCTGGTTGTCACAATAAATGACAGTAGGAGTACTAAAAGCAATCTCAAACTCAGACAAAATCCCCTACAACCATACACACTGTGTAGTAGCATTCACTGCTCCTCTGTACTCTGCCTCCACTGAAGATAGTGCTATGGAATTATGTTTCTTGATGGACCAACAAACAGGGCCACCTTGAAGCATGAATACAAATCCTGATGTGGATTTCCTATCAAGGCTATCACCAGCCCAATCCGAATCTGTGAAACCCAAGAGATCTAAGCTCGAATATGCCACATAGTGAATCCCATCACTCTTTTTTCCCTGCACATAATGAAGGATTCTTTTTTCATCCCTCCAATGTAACTCATGTGGCTGCTCCATGTATCTAGATGCCACACTGTTGGCTTGGTTTTCCAACCAAGCTTGAGTGCTATGGGCACCTATCAACAAGTGATAGCAGTTTCAAATATTGAAAGCAAAAAACAATTATAAATCTGAATCTAAAACTAAACTAGCATGTGCATATCATAATAAACTTGGAAAGATTTGAGAACAAGAACAAGAAATAAAATAAAAAATAACTTTTGTATTATGATACCTCAAATGGTGAGGATGTTGTGGTGTTGAGCAGCTCCAAGGTGAGTAGCTCCAAGCTCCAATGGTCTCTTCTCCAAGAGTTCTACAATTGTCAAAAGCTCATGAGAGATTTTGACAGCATGAGGATAGGATGATGGATGGATCAAAAGTGAGGAGCCCCTACCACCTTTTTATAGTTTTTGGTGGTGGGGAATACCATTATGGTTTTGAAGAAACCAATGGTATTGACCAACATGGTTTAGGTACCTTTTCCTTCCTTTTTCCTTTTTTGAATATTTTGAATATTTTTATTCCCTTTTTAATATTTTTGGGAATTCTTGACCCTTTTTGAGGGTTTTTTATGCTTTTTGAGGAAAAATATTCATTTTGAGTGGAAAAAAGGGGTGTATTAAGGTGTTTTGGTGACCTTTTGATGGCTTTAGAGGCTCAAATGGTGAAAAAGTGGACAAATGGGTCATGTGAATAAGGAAATGAGCTAGTGAGCACTTTTTGGGTGTTAACACACACTCACATCATATGCAAGATCTGGACGAGTGTGAGTCAAGTAGAGTAAGCTGCCAATCAACTGTCTATAGAGTGTACTGTCAAAAAGTGGTGTAGATTCTGCTTCTTCCATTCTGACTCCAGAAAGGAATGGAGTCTTAGAAGGCTTGCAATCAGCCATATTAAACATCTTCAACAGATCAGAAGCATACTTTGACTGACATACCTTGGTACCTTCTTTTGTTTGTGAAATTTCAAGCCCCAAAAATTGCTTGAGAATTCCCAAGTCACTCATGGAGAATGCTTGGTGCATTGTTGTATTAAGAGCTGCTATTTGTTCAGTGCTATCACCTGTGATAAAAAAATCATCAACGTACAACACTATTAACATAATAAAACCATCAGCAAACTTCATATAGACATTTGGATCAGATTTACACCGAACATAGGATTGTGACTGCAAAAAACTGTCCATCTTCGCATACCAAGCCTTGGGGGCTTGCTTGAGTCCATACAAAGATTTTTTCAACCTGCAAACAAGGTTTGGATCTGATGTGTACCCCTGTGGCTGCTGCATATATATCTCCTCCTTGAGTTCCCCATGGAGGAAATCACTTTTCACATCCATGTGATGTACTTCCCACCGCTTGGAAGCTACCACTGCCAAAACTAGTCTAATGGAGTCTTTCTGAGCTACTGGTTCAAATGTTTCATTATAATCAAGTCCTTGGACCTGCGAATACGCCTTTTCCACAACAATTTCCTTGTACTGAATGGTTGTACCATCCGCTGAACATTTAGTCTTATAAATCCATTTGCATCTTACCAACTTTCTACCTGCGGGGAGCTTGACTAGCTGCCAAGTTTCATTCTTTTGCAATGACTGAAACTCCTCATCCATAGAAATATGCCATCTAGGATCATGTGAGGCATCCTCATATGTTTGTGGATCAAAATATATCTTCATATAGCACTTCTCAGAAAGATAAGTATCATTCACATTGAGAGCAGTCTCAAACTGTGATCTAGTCCTCCTTTGGTCCTGAGGGTTTCCTACTAGTTCACCTGCTATCATTCACATTGAGAGCAGTCTCAAACTGTGATCTAGTCCTCCTTTTGTCCTGAGGGTTTCCTACTAGTTCACCTGCTACTTTGTGAGTATTTTGATCATGGTAAGATCTAGGAGCTATGGACAACCTCACAAAATCAAATTATTTGCAAAACCAGTGAAAACGCTTGAAAAAGGAGACAATTTTACACATAATGTGAACTTAATCTTTGCATTATCTGACTATCTAACATGTGAAAATGTTAACAATAGGTTTTTATTACATCCATGAGAAATTCGAGAGCATTAGATAGCTCAAGATGAGTGTACAAGTCAAAATTGCCAAATTGTCCTCAATCCCCCCTAGGTGGGTCCAACTCAATCCCAATCATCCCAAATAGTCACGAATTCAGGTGTGAAGGTGGCTGAAGCATGCTGGGTCATAAATGAGGCCAAGGTAGGGATGGGTGATAAAATAGAGGTGTTTGGGAGGACCAAGGGAGCAATAAATGCTCCAAATCTAGCCAAAATTGGGCAAAATCCACCCTAGCGCTCCTAGTCAAAAGTAATTCCCCAAATCAAGGAGAGAGAGTGCTCCATCATTTAATGAGGGCACACTTGTGGAAAAAACAAGAGGTTGGGTGAACTGGTTTGCTTGGAAGTGGGTGTGAACACTCTCAAATGTGGGTATTTGACCAACTAAAGTCACCTAGTCCAAACTATGGTGTAATGAATCACATCAGCAATAAAATTTGACTATGGTTATGGACTATGGTACTAAGTATGGATTACTATTCTAAGACCCCCCCTTAACCAGAACTTAGTACAACTCATGAAAATAAGTGGGAGGCCTTAGCAACAAAGGCTCAAGTCACCTCATTACAAACATAATTTTTATTTGTCCATATAAACTGAGGACAAGAAGTAAAACCACATGGGATAAAAACTTCTCTCTAAAATGGACATGGGGATGAACTTGAAATAAAATTTCAGCAATCACCATCCATCACTCACTCCAAGCAAATCTCTCAAGTGATTGAAGGTCTTCTCAGTAAAACACTTGGTGAAAATATTTGCAGTTTGCTCGGTGGATGGGCAATACTACAAGGAAATCACTTTGTCATGCACCAAGCCCCGAATGTAGTGCATATGGATTTCAATGTGCTTTGTCTGTACTGGATCAGCAGATATATTGATGGCACTTTGATTATCCACCCAAATGTTGGTTGGAGAATCAATAGCAACACCAAACTCCCGAAGAATGCCTTGCAACCAAACACATTATGTGGTTGCGTTCACTGCTGCCCTGTACTCGGCCTCTGCTAATGAAAGTGAAATAGTATGTTGTTTCTTACTTCACCAGCAAATGGGACCTTCAGAAAACATGAAAACAAAACCTGAAGTGGACTTTCTATCAATAGGATCTCCAGCCCAATCTGAATCAGAAAATCCAGCTAGTTGTAGTGACGAACCAGCTGCATAGTGTACCCCAAATATCTTTGTTCCTTGGACATATTGAAGGATCCTTTTGGCTGCTTTCCAATGGATATCATGTGGCTGCTGCATATAGATCTATTCCTATATATCACCATGTAAGAATGCTCTTTTAACATCCATATGGTGAACTTCCCAACCCTTACTAGCTGCCATGGCTAGAGCTAGTCTAATTGAGTCCATCTTTGCAACTGGTGCAAAGGTCTCTGTATAATCCACACCATGGATTTGTGAGTAGCCCTTAGCCATTAACCTATCCTTATACTTCAGATCAGAGCCATCAGAAATAGGTTTGTTTCGAAAAATCCACTTACATTGCACAAGTTTCCTCTTGGGAGGAAGAGGCACCAATTCACATGTTTTGTTCTCTTGGAGAGATTGGAATTATTCTTGCATTGTTGTTCTCCACCTTAGATCATGATGATATTCCTGATATGATGTTGGATCAGATCCAATCATCATATAACAGTGATCAGCAAGTTCACTTTCATTTGCAAAGGAAGCATTGATTGTTTGAGATCTAGCCTTCCTAGGTTCTTGGGGATTGCCTGCCAATTCACCTGCAGCTTGTATGATTTTTTCAGCCCACTTGGGCCTTGATGGTGACTCATGTACAGCAATGTCATCTTCAGCCATGTCATCTTCAGCAATATCAGAAAAATCAGAACTGGAATCATCACTAATTTCATTAAGGTGTGGAGGAGAAGAGCTTTCCCCCGGTGCAAGCTCAAAATCAGGAATTGGTTCTTCTTCGAATTGCACACTTCTCTCAATGAAAGTTTTGAGTGTGGATGTGTCAAAGAGCTTGTATCCCTTTGTGTCTTCACCATATCCAACCATGATAAATTATTTCTCTGTGGATCCAAAGCCTTCCTCTTTCCTGATGGAATTCGAGCCCATGCTCTAGACCCAAAAATTATGAAATTTGACACATTTGGTTTTTGGCCAAACCATGCCTCATAGGGGGGTTGTCTTTTGACTGATTTGTGAAAGGATCTGTTCTAAATATGAGAAGCACAATTGATGGCTCCAGGCCATAGCTTAGGGCTTAGATCCTTAGCTTCAATCATGCAAGTGGCCATCTCTTTGAGAGATCTATTTTTCCTCTCTGCCACACCATTTTGCTGAGGTGTGTAGGGGATTGGATGGTGCATTTGGATGCCACATTGCTCACAAAGATGCTGAATGTTATTATTCACATACTCCTTTCAATTATCAGTCCTAAGGATCTTTATCTTATGACCACTATGATTCTCCACTAAGGCCTTCCAAATCTTCAATTTCTCAAACACTTCTGATTTCAATTTAAGGAAGTAAACCTAGCAGAATCGAGAGTAGTCATCTATGAATGTGAGTACATACCTTGATCCTGTTCGGATATCCACATCATCTTTTTCAGGATCTTGCATGCAAATTAGGGTTTGCATGCAGAATCTAGGGTTTGCATGCACCTACATGCACTGGCATGCATCCCAGTCACCAGTTTGATGCCTCCAGCACCTTATCCACTTCATTCTAGCACCCGGGAGCCACCTACCACAGAGTTTTAGCCCTCCTAAGCTGAAAGGCACCCACTTCTCACCTACTGCCAGAGAAGGGCGCACTTGTTCACCTACCACTGCAGTTCCACTTCAGTTACATTCAGTTAGCTCCGATTCTCCCTGATTTGAGGCTAGTTTCACTCCCGACTGACTGTATCACTTCCGTTGGACCTCCAGTTTGATTAGGTGAATTGTTCTGACTTCAGTTAGCCTCCCATGCACCCCCACTGAGCTTCCAGATCCTAAATCAGTGCTACACACTTCAGTTACACTTATTACACTCAGTTAGACTCAGATTGACACCTGGATGACTGGTTGTTGTGCATTGATGAGCACCACCGATTGATTGATGAGGACTCCTAGTTAGAGTCAAGCTACTCCATTCTGTAATTCGAATGACCTCCTTAGGCAATTCGAATTGCTCTGTCATTGTGACAGTTTGTATTGTAATTCATTCACCCTTTCTGGGATAGAGAGCACTGCTGCATGTTTTGCACAGTTTTGCACCATATTTTCTATGTTCATCTGTTGTGATTGATTTACTTGTTCATTAGATCTGCTGTGACTAATTTGACATGGTATCAGAGCCATTGCAGGGACAAGATCTCTTTTCTACAGGTGTTTATACAAGAAGATTTGACTGAATTGCTAAAAATTGCAAAAAGTTTGGCATGAGATATCTCAAGGGCATTCGCTCCTGTGCATGCAAAGCTTGAAAATTATTCCAATACCACTCCAGAAGCTTGAGTTACCACATAATTCCTGGATCTGATACATTGGACCCATTCAACATTGCTTGAAATCCAATCCCAGGTGTGATGCAACTCTCAAAGGGTGGATTGTTCGACCTTATTGTGGTTGTTTTTATGTGATTTGCAGGTTAATTGTCTCCTTCAAGTGCACTCGCTATCTTCTGCATGCAAGCCTTCCTACAGCAATTGCATTCGCTATAGTCTGCATGCAAGCTTCCTCTTCATCAATTGACTCGCTCCTAGCAATGGAATACTCTTCTTCAAAGCCTATCCTCACCCCATTCAATTATTTTGATTGGAAAGATGATATGGAGATCATATTACGTTCAAAAGGTTACTACCGAGTCACTATTGGTCTTGAATTGGAGCCAAACAATGTATCAGATCGAACCAAACACTACAACAAGCTTGATGAAGCTTATGGTCTTCTTTGTCTCTCCATCTCCAAAGATCTTCACTTCCATCTCAGCGGATTGAAGACTCCAAAAGCCATATGGGAGCAACTTGAAACACTATTCGGCAAGCAGGATGAGCTTAGGGCTTTTCAATTAGAGAATGAATTGATTGGCCTTAATCCTGAGAATTTCGAGACCATCAATGAATTCTTCACAAAATTCAAGAACTTGAACTTGCAATTGAAGAACAGTGGTGTTATCAAAGAGGATAAACATTTGATCCTCTCCATTCTAAGCAAGCTTGGGAAAGATTATTCGGTATTTGTCTCTACTTTCAATTCCGGTCGGCTAACTACCCCGAATTGGAAGATGCCTACCTTGAATGCCTTCATTGAGTCCGTTACAAAAGAGCATGACAAGTTGATTCAAATGGGGTCCATAAGCTCCAAATATTCAGCCCTATTTGTTCAAGGACCCAAGATCTCGAATGGTAAAGGAAAGCTAAAGAAGGAGAAGCCCAAATTCGAGCCTCACAAGAAAAAAGACAAAGGCAAGCAAACGGATGCACCATCCGATTCGAAATCCAAGCAAAAGGGCAAAGAAGGTAACCAAAAATCTAAATGTACTTATTGTAACCGTGGATTTCATCCCGAAAGTTCATGTATGAAGAAGACTATAGATCAAATGGCCCTCCTTTTGGAAAAGAACAACATAACCCTTCCTGACGGTGCAAGGAAGAAGGATCGGAATGACGATCATGAAAGAGGACAAGCACTCATGGCAACGGTTTCGAAGCCCACTACTCTCTTGATAGATTCGGGTGCATCAAATCATATGGCTGCAAATATTGATTCTTTTTCCTCATTCGATCCAAACAGCTCCATCCCCATCCATTTGGGAGATGACTCAAAAATTTCTTCAAAGGGCAAAGGTACGATTCATGTAGAACATGGATGCTTTCAGAATGTTCTCTATGTGCCTTCCTTGGCTTCAAATCTCCTTTCTGTGTATCAAATGACACATACTGGTGAACCAAAGCAAGTCACATTCAACCCTAATACAGTTGAAATTTTTGATATCAAAAGTGGAAGACTAGTTGCGGTTGGAAAGGCAAACCACACTGCAAAATGCTATGAGTTTTCGCACTTTATTCCGCTTGCAAAGCCCACTGCTCTTCTCACACATGGTAATGAGGTTAGTAGGCTTTGGAATGAAAGATTTGGACATCTAAATTATAAGTATTTCCTGCTGCTATCAAATAAATCCATGGTAGATGGGCTTCCACAACTCCGTTCCTCGAAGGGAATATGCACCGGTTGCATTATTGGGAAGCACCCCGAGCACAGATTCGACCGCGGCAAGGCTAGCAGAGCCTCTACTATTTTGGGATTGATCCATTCTGATATCAGTGGTCCGCTGCCCCATATGTCATTAAATGGTTCAAGGTATGTTTTGACATTTATTCACGATTTTTCCCGCTTTACATGGGTATTCTTTCTCAAAAACAAGTCAGAAGTGCTTGGAAAATTCAAGGATTTTAAGGCTTCTGTTGAGACCACCACTGAGAGCAATATCAAAGCTCTTAGATCTGATAATGGTGGGGAATATATCAAGTCTAAGTTGCTTCAACTTTGTTCCCAAAGCGGAATTAAGATCCAACATACAGTTCCCTACACACCCCAGCAGAACGGTGTAGCGGAAAGGAAAAACCGGTCACTGAAAGAGATGGCTACATGCATGATTGAATCGAAAGGTTTGGCTGCAAATATTTGGGCTGAAGCAATCAATGTTGCTGCATATATACAGAACCATGTTCCACATTCATCCGTGAAAGGTATGACTCCTTTCGAAGCATTCTTTGGTCACAAACCGGATGTGTCAAATTTGAGAGTTTTTGGCTCTACTGCATGGGCTAGAATTCCTTCTGAGAAGAGACGAGCTTTGGATCCACAAAGTATCGAGTGCATATTGATACGATATGGGGAAGAATCAGAAGCATATAAACTCATGGATATCAGATCTAAAAAGATATTCATAGAGCGTAGTGTGCAGTTTGAAGAACCACTTCAAGAATTGCAACTAGTCGAGGAAAAGACTGCCGATTCACCGCCTTCACCAGAAGAAGATCCGAGCAGTGATAATGAAGGTATGAGTTCTGATATTTCTGATATTGTAGCAGCATATGATGATCATTACATATCAGGTTCGGAATCCGATCATTATGATCCTCCTCAGTTACCAAAGTGGGTCCAAAACACTCTACAATCTGCTGGTTCTAGTCTTGGAAATCCTATTGATCCGAGACGAACAAGAGGAGACTTTCAAAGAGCAGGTATGGCTCTTTCTATTGCTGATCCATTTCTTCCTGAGATTTGTTATTTGATGGCTGGTTCAGATCCTACATCATACTATTCATCCCATCGAGATCCGAGATGGAAAAGTGCCATGGATGAAGAGCACAGTTCTCTTCAAAAGAACAATACATGGGAGCTAGTTTCTCTTCCACCCGGAAGAAAATTAGTGAAGTGTAAATGGGTCTACCGTACTAAAGTTGCTTCTGATGGCACTATCAGCAAATATAAAGCAAGGTTGGTGGCAAAAGGTTTTTCCCAAGTCCAAGGAGTGGACTACACAGAGACCTTTGCACCGGTTGCAAAGATGGATTCCATCCGCCTTGTTTTAGCTATTGCCGCATCCAAGCACTGGGAAGTGCACCACATGGATGTGAAGAGTGCATTTTTACATGGAGACCTTGCTGAAGAGGTCTATATGTAGCAGCCAGAGGGTTATACATCAGATCCATCATTGGTTTGTAGATTGAAGAAATCTTTGTACGGGTTAAAACAGGCCCCAAGAGCTTGGTACGCAAAGATGGACTCCTTCCTTCTTTCTCAGAATTTCCAAAGATGCAAATCTGATCCAAATGTGTATCTTCAGCGAGTTAAAGGTAATTTGTTGGTTATTTTACTTTATGTTGATGATCTGCTTATTACTGGTAGCACACTTACTTCAATAAACAAGCTAAAATTTGCCTTAAATCTAGCTTTTTACATGAGTGATTTGGGCTTGCTGAGTCATTTTTTGGGCTTGGAGATAGCTCAAAATTTTGATGGGATCACTATATCGCAGCAAAAATATGCTTTCGACCTGTTATTGAAGTTTAATATGGCTGAATGTAAGGCAGCCCCGTTCCCATTCCTCTCAGGAATCAGTCTTGAGGAGGGAGATTCCACACCGCTTGCAGATTGCAGTATGTATCGACAGTTGATTGGTTCACTACTTTATTTGACACACTCACGGCCTGATATCTCATATGCCGTGAGTGCCGTGTCAAGATATATGCAGCAGCCACATGAGCTTCATTGGCGAGCAGCCAAGCGGATCTTACAGTATGTGCAAGGTACGAAACAGTTTGGCATACATTATGCTGCAGATTCTGAGCTAGATTTCATTGGTTTTACTGATTCAGATTGGGCAGGTGATAGCATTGATCGGAAGTCCACTTCCGGTTATGTTTTCATGATTGGTCATGGTGCTATTTGCTGGTCCAGCAAAAAGCAAGCAGCCATTGCACTTTCTTCAGCAGAGGCTGAGTATCGAGGGGCAGTCAATGCCTGCATTCAGGCAGTTTGGTTGCAGGGTATTCTTTCCGAGTTTGGTTTTGGTGGTACTACTTCGACTGTCCTATTTTGTGACAATCAAAGTGCTATCAAGATCTCCATATATCTAGTTCAGCGGCAGAGGACCAAACACATTGAGATTCATATGCATTACATTCGACAGTTGGTGCATGACCGCACCATCATTCTGCAATATTGCCCTACTGATGAGCAAATTGCAGACATCTTCACCAAGAGCTTCACTGAGAAGAAGTTCTCTTACCTCCGTTCACTGTTGGGGGTGAGTTCCATCATGGTGGAGACAGATTGATTCATTATTATGCTTTAGCTTGAGGGGGGGCTTTCTTCCCACTGGGTTTTCCCTCTTTCCTCACTTAGTTTATTTTCAGCATTTTTTGGATTATTGTATTGGGGTGACCTTTGGTCTTAGTTACCAAGGCCCCACATTATTTTTGTTGGCACATCATAGTCTAGCTTGAGGGGGGGTGTTCGGATATCCACATCATCTTTTTCAGGATCTTGCATGCAAATTAGGGTTTGCATGCAGAATCTAGGGTTTGCATGCACTGGCATGCATCCCAGTCACCAGTTTGATGCCTCCAGCACCTTATCCACTTCATTCTAGCACCCGGGTGTTAAATTTTCTGAATTTACTTCAATATGATCTAGGATATTAACTGAGAGAACAACATGTACAGCATATCTACAGCATATCAATCATGGAGACAATAATGCAAGCACACAAGAGACACAAAGATTTACTTGGGGAAAACCATAAAGGTGAAAAACCCCAATAACTTCCTCAGAGATAGATAGAGCAATGATACAACCAACCAAGAGAGATAGCCATAACCTAGCAGCAGATCCTCCTCCTCCATAAGTGCGCCACTCCTCCTTGAGTGCATGTGTGAGA
Source organism: Larix kaempferi (assembly GCA_027924585.1). Lineage (NCBI taxonomy): Eukaryota > Viridiplantae > Streptophyta > Pinopsida > Pinales > Pinaceae > Larix > Larix kaempferi. The sequence continues at coordinate 310,848 of BSBM01000928.1, forward strand.
AGTGAGTGAGCAAATAGAGTGCCTCCCGCACTCTATTTATACTTGACTTGACTTTCCTTTTTACCTAACTCATGTAGGCTCGAACTTAACCACATAACATAATGCTGACTGGGCCGACCCCCAATAGGGTGCTCTAATAACCCTTTGACCCACATGGCCGACCCCCAATAGGGTGGTCTAATAACCCTTCGACCCACATGACTTATACAGGGCCGACCCCAACAAGGTGGTCTAATAACCCATCAAGTATAAGTTATGACATTTACAATATAAATGACGACACTTCCTTATAGAGGAATAATACCATCTCTATAGGAATACAATATACATATATGTGAAATACATTTCGAAGTTACATATACATCAACACTCCCTCTTAACTAGGAAGGTATTTCTCAGCACAGTTCTTCTAGCACAAGTCAACTTCTCTGGATCATCGTCACTGGATAATCGTCATCGAGTCATCATCATCGTCACTGCTGCTGCTATCTCAATCAATCTCTGAATCTACTCGTCATAGGAAGTTCTACAGAGACAGTCCTTTTTCATACTGGATGTAGGCCCACCACCTGCAGGTCTTCGTCATCACTGGCCATACTGTGGAATCCTCAGGACTTATTACGTGCGTCACAAAACCTCGAAGGAGCATCCTAGGCTGTTACGAGCACACAGCTCTACCTATAGGATCTCCTAGGGCAACGAATTACATGTGACCTCACCACAAAACCTCGCAAGAGCATCCCAGGCTGTTACGAGCACACAGCTCTACCTATAGGATCTCCCAGGGCAACGAATTACATGTGGTCATGGCAAAACCTCGCAAGAGCATCCCAGGACTGATTACGGGCACGCAGCCCAACCTATCGGATCTCCCAGGGAAACGAATTACATGCCATAGGACAAAACCTCGCAAGAGCATCTGCCAAATATCCCATGGCGCTATTATATGCCATAGGCAAAACCTCGAAAGACTATCTGCAGATCTCCCAGGGCAACGAATTACATGTCCTCCCAGAGCAAAACCTCGAAAGAGCATTTGCCAGATGTCCCAGGGCACCGAATTACATGCCATAGGCAAAACCTCGAAAGACCATCTGCAAATCTCCCAGGGCAACGAATTACATGCTCATCTGCACAACCTGATCCATGGCCATAGAGTATCAACCTGATACTCACCATACATCATCCTGATGTATCCATGATCATCCTGATCATCATCACTGCAACGTCCTGCTGCATGTCATCTGGAGCAACATCCTGAAGCTCATCATCCATGATCATCCTGATCATCACTGCAACATCCTGCTGCATGTCATCTGGAGCAACATCCTGAAGCTCGTCATCCATGATCATCCTGATCATCACTGCAACATCCTGCTGCATGTCATCTGGAGCAACATCCTGAAGCTCGTCATCCATGATCATCCTGATCATCGCTGCAACGTCCTGCTGCATGTCATCTGGAGCAACATCCTGAAGCTCGTCATCCATGATCAGCCTGATCATCAATGCATCTACATGATGCATATCAAGTATCTACCTGATACATATCATCATACATGATCCACCTGATCATACAATGTATCCACCTGATACAAATACATGATACATGTCACCATACATGATCCACCTGATCATATCCAGCATCCACATGATGCGTACATACATACATAAAAATGATCCAACTGATCATATCCAGCATCCACATGATGCGTACATACATGCATAAAAATGATCCAACTGATCATATCCAGCATCCACATGATGCGTACATACATACATAAAAATGATCCAACTGATCATATCCAGCAGAAACTAGAACATCATCCTGATGCTCATTATCCAGCGCTTACATCCACAGCCATGTGAAGGATCCTCCTTCCAACATGCTTGGAATGGCTTCAGCAAATGTGTCCATCACTTCTTCCTCGAAGTGTCCTCGATCTGAAGAACGCCAAGCTTCTCTCTGAAGTACTCGAACTTCACTCTGGCTAGTGGCTTCGTCAGCACATCTGCAATCTGCTCGTCCGTCGCAACATACAGAAGCTTCACAGCTCCTCTCTGCACCATATCCCTGATATAGTGATATTTGATCTCTATGTGTTTCGACCTATCATGAAACACTGGGTTCTCGAATAGCTTCACACAACTCTGGTTATCACAGAAGATACCAGTAGCCTCCAACGGGAGATCAAATAACTCATACAGTAGCTTCCGTAGCCATACTTCCTCACAACTAGCTGAACAGGCTGCAACATACTCTGCCTCAGCTGTACTCAGTGCTACGCAGGACTGCTTCCTGCTAAACCAAGAGATCACACCTGATCCCATACTGAAGTAACACCCAAATGTGCTCTTCCTATCTGTAGCACTGCCAGCCCAATCTGAATCAACATAACCCTGCAGGTTAAACTTTTGATTCGCCTCATACCTGAGCCCATAATCCACTGTACCCTTCAGGTACCTTAGAACATTATTTACAGCAACCAGGTGAACACTCCTCGGATCCATCAGGAACTGGCTCAATGTGTTCACAGCAAAGCAAATGTCTGGTCTCATGTTCGTCAGGTACATCAAGGACCCAATCATCTGATGATACATAGAGACATCAGCTGGCTCAGATGAAGCATCACATAGAAGCTTCAGATTCGATGCCATCGGTGTGGCCATGGCCTTGCAATCCATCATCCCGAATCTCTTCGGGATCTCTACTGCATACTTCCCTTGTCCAAGGAAGATTCCATCTGCACTCTGCCACACCTCCATGCCAAAAACAAATAGTGCATCATCCCCAAGTTCTTCATCTCGAACTCGGTAGTAAGCTTCCACTGCGTCTCGGCAATCAATCTATTTTCACCTGTAACAAACAGGTTATCTGCATACAAAAGTAGTATCACTAGATTTCCTTCCTCAACCTTGTAGTAAGGGTTGGAATCCACTTTACTCTTGGTGAAGCCCAAACTGGATAGAAAGCTGTCTATCCTACCATACCAAGTTCTGCACACATAAATGACTACACCATGCTATCTTGAAATCCATTTGGTGCATCTTCTATTTCATCTCAATGCTGCCATCTGCAACATGCTTGATCTGATAGTTCCTTTTGGAAGTAATAACAAACTTCCCTTCACATCTTGGGACGACATCCCAAACATCATTCTTCATGATCGACGGATCATGGCATTCTATTTCTTCATCCCAGATCCTGGGAACTTCAATATCTTCAATAAATATCTTTGTTGCTGGAACAAATGTTGTAGTCCTTTTGTAGGAGATGGCATACGATCTTTCCTACACAACAAGTTAAATTGCATGATTAGAAAACATCTCATAGTTTTCAGAAGAAATTCTTACACATAAAGGAATATGTCATACAGTCATGCAATTATCTTAGCCAATGCTTCAATACAACATTTATCCATATCCCATAACTTTCTAGATGCCTTCCAATCTCTACCAGAACATTGTTAAGAGTGTGCACAACTCCCAACATGTCAGCAAAGAGGTTTCATTCTAGATAAGTAGCAATGGAATGTTGTACAGTGCCATAGGCCACTTACCCATGTATATTAGTAGTATATTGTTCATCAATGCAACTATACATATCCTAAGTCTAGGAACATGAGCATATACATCATTGAACAATTTTATTTAAACAAACACATATGCAAGAAATTAAAATACTTATCTTTGTTTGTTCGTTGGGTGGACTCCCTCTGAGTCTTTGCTTTCTTGCAGGAGCTGCTGGAGTCCTAATCTGCAGTAGCTTCTTCTACACCTTTCTGTTGTGGAATGTAGAAAGATGGTCAACTCCCTCTGAATATCTGCATTCTTGTAGAAACTACTGAAGTGTACTCCCTCTTGATCTTTGCTCCCTGGATTACCTGTCCTTGAACTTATATACATTCTCGATCCCTATGCATGCTTGTTAGTATCATCATTGTGTTATCCTCTAGGTCTAATATAAAATCATACATTCATTAGTATACTATTAAAACACAATAATCTCAAGCATGTATAGTCATGATCATTTCAAACAAAAATAGTAAGCATTATTATTCAAGGTTTATGCAGGATTCTTATGGTTAGTCAAATCATAAGAAACATAACATATCTAAACCTATAATTACTCAAACCTATGACTCTTCAGGTTAGTTGAATCATCAATGAAGATAAGAGATATAATTCTTTTACTTATATTCCTATTTGACCATAGGACTTTTCTGGTTATTCATATCATCAATCAAAGTAAAAATCATAATATGCCTAAACCCATGAGTACTAACTTCAATGAATAATCATAATCAATCATGCCAAGTATACTTAAATAAAGGATCTTATCACAAGGTGAGATTCTAACTTGATATAGGAAAAACATACCTGGATTAGCATGCTAGCTAATTATGTCTAACATACTCACATGATGTCTTCTTGTTCTTCTTCAATGACTTGTGCTAGTAACCTGTATATCACATAGGTTAACCATTATAAAACCAAGTTATACATACCTCGTAAATGGATCTCCTATGAGATCCATGACAATGGATGAATCTTTGTCCTCATGTTATCATGATCATATGTTCTTGGACCAGAACATGATTTGTCTTTCTTGGTGTACCTTTCATGTTAGTAGACAACATAAACCTCATACAACACCATAATGCATTAGTACAATCATAAGTGTCAACACCCTAATCAATGAATATTTTCTATCGTGCATTCATAGTTTTATTAAGGTGATACAGCAAACCTAAAATCAAGATTGTACTAACCGTAATAACATGAATACAAACATACCATAAACTTAATCATGGAAAAATATCGAAACATACCTCGATGAGTCATACCTGTCGAGATCGCTTGTAATCTTCTTATGTAAGGCCTTAGCCTCATCTCCCTCTGAAACAGGAACTTCCTCACTTATGTAGGTGACCAATCCATCTTCTTCTAGGATTAACCCAATCCACTTGAATTGTAAGAACTGGACCTGGAGCTGGATATGGGTTTGTCAGAGAAACCCCAAAAATTCAAACTTTGAATTTCAAACTTCTGAAAGGATAGAAATATGCGCCTTGATGAGCTGATCAAACTGGTATATTCAGAATTTGAAAACTGCAAAGTTTTTCTCCTCAATTTTGCCTTTGAAACTTTCGGATTCACTGGACATGACCCTAAACTAGGGTTTGATGAATCCCACTCTTCTACCCAATCAAAAGGTTTGATCCAAAGCTCTAAGCTTCTATTTTTCTGAGGAGCTTCTAGCCGTGGTCACAAATTGCAAAAATTCCCATTTTTACAGAAGCCCTAGTTTTCCACTTTTCTGATCAAAGTCCCGAACTAGGGTTTGATCAAGCCCGGCCTTTTCCCCAACCAAAAATTCTGATCTTGGTCTCTAAATTTTTATTTTGATGAGTAGCATCCATCCGTGGTCTCCGATTACAAAAATTCCAACTTTCTCCAAACCCCTAAATTCTGGAAGCCATGAATGAAGGTACTCAAAAATAATTCTGTTTTGACAGAAATATGTACCTGATTGTTTCTGGTGTAACTCCGAACTTTTTGATCCACAGGATCTGAAAAAAGTTTCCTGAGATAGCCTGACCTGTTACCTTTCCATCCTGATAGGTCTGACCTCAATTGGATTCTCTGAGAGAGAGTTATGGCAAATGTTGCAACGTGACCTGTTTTGGGATAATACAGGAGTGTGAACTTGTATGGCATGCCACGTGTCACTGTTTGAACTTCGGTCTCTGAAAACGTTTCTTGACATATATCGACCTGTTATCTTTCCATCCTGACAGGTCTTACCTCAATTGGACTCTCTGAGAGAGAGTTATGCCAAGTGTCGCAACGTGACCTGTTTATGGGATAATACAGGAGAGCGAACTTGTACGTCCTTCCACGTGTCACTGGTTCACCTTCAGCCTCTGAAAACGTTTTCTGCGATAGTACAGTCTGTGTACTACCTGTCCCTTTTTACGAAATTTTATTTGGAGCTTCCTAGCCCAAGTTATGACCTTTTTCCCAAGGTCACCTGATTTTGGCTCAGATCTGGAAGAGGCAGAAACCCTATATTGCAAAGATCATAAATCACAAAGTAAAACGAATTAGAGGTTTTCCTTTGGACACAAGGTACCTGGAGATTTAATCTTCATCCTGTAACAATTTCAGATCCGAAAAATTTGCCAAAACGGATTTATAGCGAAAGTGCTACGATGACTAGTTTTTTCTATATCAAGCCCTAGCATCGTAAGTGCAACAAGTGTCATACATGCCATATCATGCCTTCTTTCAGGCTAGCTCTGATACCATGTTAAATTTTCAGAATTTACTTCAATATGATCTAGGATATTAACTGAGAGAATAACATGTACAGCATATCTACAGCATATCAATCATGGAGACAATAATGCAAGCACACAAGAGACACAAAGATTTACTTGGGGAAAACCATAAAGGTGAAAAACCCCAATAACTTCCTCAGAGATAGATAGAGCAATGATACAACCAACAAAGAGAGATAGCCATAACCTAGCAGCAGATCCTCCTCCTCCATAAGTGTGCCACTCCTCCTTGAGTGCATGTGTGAGAAGTGAGTGAGCAAATAGAGTGCCTCCCGCACTCTATATATACTTGACTTGACTTGCCTTTTTACCTAACTCATGTAGGCTCGAACTTAACCACATAACATAATGCTGACTGGGCCGACCCCCAATAGGGTGGTCTAATAACCCTTTGACCCACATGGCCGACCCCCAATAGGGTGTTCTAATAACCCTTCGACCCACATGACTTATACAGGGCCGACCCCAACAAGGTGGTCTAATAACCCATAAAGTATAAGTTACGACATTTACAATATAAATGACAACACTTCCTTATAGAGGAATAATACCATCTCTATAGGAATACAATATACATATATGTGAAATACATTCCGAAGTTACATATACATCAACACCGGGAGCCACCTACCACAGATTTTTAGCCCTCCTAAGCTGAAAGGCGCCCACTTCTCACCTACTTCCAGAGAAGGGCACACTTGTTCACCTACCACTACAGTTCCACTTCAGTTACATTCAGTTAGCTCCGATTCTCCCTGATTTGAGGCTAGTTTCACTCCCGACTGACTGTATCACTTCCGTTGGACCTCCAGTTTGATTAGGTGACTTGTTCTGACTTCAGTTAGCCTCCCATGCGCCCCCACTGAGCCTCCAGATCCTAAATCAGTGCTACACACTTCAGTTACACTTATTACACTCAGTTAGACTCAAATTGACACCTGGATGACTGGTTGTTGTGCATTGATGAGCACCACCGATTGATTGATGAGGACTCCTAGTTAGAGTCAAGCTACTCCATTCTGTAATTCGAATGACCTCCTTAGGCAATTCGAATTGCTCTGTCATTGTGACAGTTTGTATTGTAATTCATTCACCCTTTCTGGGATAGAGAGCACTGCTGCATGTTTTGCACAGTTTTGCACCATATTTTCTATGTTCATCTGTTGTGATTGATTTACTTGTTCATTAGATCTGCTGTGACTAATTTTACAGATCCACCATATGATGGAGTGGGAAGAGGACCAATGAGATCTGAATGTACCAATCCAAGTGATTGAGTGGCTCTCCTTTCCCTTCTCATAGCTGCGCTCATGATGCTTTCCAACTACACAACCAATGCATGCACCATTTGAAGATTTGATTTCTTGAAGCCCTTCCACCATCTCATCCTTGTGCAATGTCTGGAGATATTTGTAGTTCATGTGGCCAAATATTTCATGCCACAACTTGGAGGTCTTGTTGGCATGAGAGACAAGAGCATGGTCACTAGAATTTGGAATGAAATTGGAGAATTTGTACATTCTCTCTTCATGATCAGCATACCCCATTGCCACAACTTGATTTCAAGAAATATCTGAGATTTCTACCAAATATGGAGTAAATGTTACTCTCTTGGCTTCTCCTGTATGGGTCATTTGATAAACTGATAACAAATTTGCAGCCAATGAAGGTACATATAGCACATCACTGAAATAGCCATGCTCCGTGTCAATCCTACCAATCCCCTTGTTCTGGATTTCTGAATCATCTCCCATTCGAACTATTGGGCCACCATTCGAATGCATAGAATAGAAGAGCTCTCTAGATGAAACCATATGTCTGGAAGCTCCTGAATCAATGATAAAGGATGAGGGATTCGAAATACCTGCTACCAAAGCATGATACTTCTCCTTATTGTCAGGATTTGAGGTGCTCTCTTTCTTCCTAATGCCCTAAGGGACTGGGATGTTGTTCTTCTCCAACAACTGCACCATTGAGTCAATGGTTTTCTTCATGCATGAGCTCTCTGGATGCCATCCCTTATGACAATAGGTGCATTTTGTATTTTCCTTTCCCTTCTTGTCCTTCTCCTTTGACAGATTCGAACCTCCATTTGCAAACTTAGTCCTGTCAAAATTCCTCTTCTCTGGATGCTTCAAATTCTTGGCTTTCTGCTTGCCTTTGTTGGCATTTGAAACACCCATTGCTAGTGCTTGGTCCTTCGATTTTATGGTGCCCATCTGAACTAGTTTATCCTGCTCCTGAGTGAGACACTCCATGAAGGTAGCTAGTGATGGCATTTGCCAATTTCGAAGGGTCATCTTGGCTGAGTGAAATGTGCTAACAAATACAGAAAACTTTGGGCCTAGCTTCGAAAGGATGAACAGAATCAGTTGTTCTTCCTTCTTAACAATTCCACATTGTTGCAGTTGAAGCACTGTTCATGTATATGTAACTTCCGAATGTATTTCATCTGTGTATTTCATATATATTAATTGTACCCTTATTAGAGATGTGTTATTCCTCTATAAGGAAATGTCGTCATGTGGATTGACAAGTGTCGCAAGTGTGTGTACTTGCCAATGGGTTATTAGACCACCATGTGGGGTCGGCCCTGAATTATATATATTATAATGTGGATGTACCTAACTAGACAAGTCGGCCCCATAGGGTCACTGGGCAAAAAGGTTAGTATAAATAGAGATCGGAGATCTCTATTTTACTCACTTGGAAAAGTAACTCACTCTCACTCAGAAAGTGGAGAACTAGTGAGGAGGAGGATCATCTGCTACTAGGAGACTATCTCAGTGTTATTTGGTTGTACTTTGGTTGAGCTATTGCTCTCTCTATCTCTGAGGAATTTGTGGGGTTTTTCACCTTAGGGTTTTTCCCACGGAAACTCTGTGTCTCTTGTCACTTATGCTTTTGATTCTTGTGATGCTTGTGATATTGTGATTGTCATGCATTGATATACTGTATATGTTATTCTCTCAACAAAGATCCTAGAGTATTGTGAATTAATGTTCAAAATTTAACATGGTATCAAAGCTAACCTGAGAAGAAGACATTTTGCAGTGACTGAAGCTTTTGTTCCTTTTTTATTGGGTTTCTCTCCACAGATTTTTGAAAATCAGTATAGTAGATTGACTCTACTCATCAAGGCGCATCTATCTGTCCAATCAGAATTCAATTCCGAGCATTTTCAGATTTGGCCCTAAAAGTTAGGGTTTCCACAAAAATAGGAATTTCTGGAATCTAAAGACACAGCTGGAAGCTCCTTGCAAAAATCGGAGTTTAGAGCTTTGGATCGAGATTTTTGGTTGGGTAGATCTCCGGGAAATGCAAACCCTAATTCAGGGCTCTCCCTAGTGAATCCGGGAGGACAAAAAGGCAATTTTGAAGGGCAAAAGTTTGCTGAACTCAAATTCTGAATGCACCAGGATGATCAGCTCATCAAAGCGCATCTTTATATCCTTTCCAAAATTTGAAATTCACATTTTTGAATTTTTAGGGTTTTTTCGACAAACCCTAATCCAGGACCAGATCCTGTTTTTCAGCATTTCAAGTGGTAAGACCTAAATCTTTTCTATTTCCATTTGAAGTACTCTTTAAGATGTCTCTTCACACCAAGCTTGAGGATAAGCTTGAAGGGGTTGATAACTTTCGAGCCTGGAAGTATAGGATTGGGTTAATCCTCGAAGAAAATGAGTTGGACTCATATGTGAAAGAAGACATCCCTATCCCAGAGAATGAAGAAGCCAAGGTATTGCATAAGAAGAACTTGGTCAAGGCAAAGAGAATCATTGCTGATTCCATTAAATATCATCTCATACCCCATGTGTCCTCTCTAAAGACACCCAAGGAGATGTTTGACTCTTTGACCAAGTTATTTGAAGGGAAGAACATAAATCGAAAGATGACCCTGCGGAACCAATTGAAAGGAGTAAAGTTTCAGAATGGAGAAACCATTCAATCTTATTTTTCAAGGGTCTCCCAGATCAAGGAACAACTAGAAGCAGTGGATGAAATGGTGGAGAATGGTGAAGTAGTGATGACCACTCTAAATGGCCTACCCAGGTCATGGGATTCCTTTATCCAAGGAATTTGTGCAAGGAAGAAGTTGATCTCTTTCAGTAGACTACGGGAAGAATGCTCACAAGAAGAAGCAAGGCTTGTGGCACGAGAAGAAAAGATGGGGAATGAACATCAAGCTCTCACAGCTCACACCAAGAAAGGGAAGTCCAAGAGAGAGCCATCTCACTCCAAGAAATCTTCACATCACTTCAAAGAAAGAAGAATATGCTTCACCTGTAATGAGAAAGGACATATTGCCATAAATTGTCCCAAGAACAAGAAGGACAACAACAACTCCAACAAGAAGAAGAAGGGTAGCAAAAGAAGGTTTCATGCTCATGTTGCCGAGGATGATGAACCACCCAAGAAGAAGGCTAAGGAAGAAAGTGATGATAACTCATCAAGTGAAGAAGAGTATGTTCTAATCTCTGCTCTCACAGGTACCATCTCCCATGGTTGTAATGATTGGTTGATTGATAATGGGGCTTCCAAGCACATGATTGGGTTTAAGGAATCTTTTGTGAATCTATCTAAACATGAATCACCCCATAAGGTGAAACTTGGGGATGATTATCAATACCCAATCAAATGTTAAGATTTAATATGCTAAGACAGAAAATAGCAGCATTACATTCCATTTCACAATAATAGCATATACAGGATCACTGAAGAAACAACAAGCACAGCATAAACACAAGAGACAGAGATTTATCCTGGGAAACCCTCATGGGGTAGAAAACCCAGCAAAGCTTCCTCAATATAGATGACCAGCAATATACAAAGATGAAACCCTGAGACATGATCTCCTCCTCCACAATAGCAGACCTCTCCTCCACAAGTGCGCTATCCTCAAGTGAATGTATGTGTATAATGAGGAACACACCTCCTCTATTTATACACTACTCTGATATGCATTTTACACAAGTACATGTAGGCTCGTATTTAACCATTAGGTTAAATACCCCATTATAACTGACTGGGCCGACCCCTCTAGGGTGGTCTAATAACCCTTTGACCCACATAACACATACAGGGCCGACCCCCACTAGGGAAGTCTAATAACCCAAGTTACCACATTCCGACGGAGGAATAAACATCTCCGGATATACAATAAGATCTTCACGGAGGAATGAATCATCTCCGGAATAATAAAGTACAAATATAATATTCTTTGAAGTTACAATATCTCAACACTCCCCCTTAACGAGAAGGATATTATAACAGCATTTGCACGAGCAAGGAGTCATCAACATCATACATGATACATCTATAAATCATTGGAAGCTTTCTCAACATCATCAGTAACTCAACCAGTTACTGGAATATCTTCAATACTGGAACATCAACATCTTCAGTACTGAGTCTTTATCTTCTGCAACACTCAAACAGCTACAGCAACATCAATATCTGAATCCTCACGATTGTCAGCATCGCCATCACACGATCATCAGCATCGTCATCACATGATCAACAACATCGTCATCTCACTATCATCAACATCGTCATCACACGATCATCAACATCGTCATCTCACGATCATCAGCATCGTCATCACACGATCATCAGCATCGTCATCTCACGATCATCAGCATCGTCATCTCATGATCATCAGCATCGTCATCACACGATCATTAGCATCGTCATCTTACGATCATCCGCATCGTTATCTCATGATCATCAGCATTGTCATATCATCTCGATCTACAGCATCTGGATCATCTCGATCTACAGCATCTGGATCATCACTATCTACAACATCTGGATCATCTCGATCTACAGCATCTGGATCATCCCGATCTATAACATCTGGATCATCTCGATCTACAGTATCTGGATCATCTCATCTACAGCATCTGGATCATCTCGATCTACACCATCTGGATCATCTCGATCTACAACATCTGGATCATCTCGATCTACAGCATCTGGATCATCTCAATCTACAGCATCTGGATCATATCGATTTACAACATCTGGATCATCTCGATCTACAACATAAGTATCCTCAACCATACAAGTACATTAATCAATACATGTATCATCAAAAGTATGTATTCTCACCAATACATCTATCATCAAAACATGTATTCTTACTAATACATATATCATCAAAAGCATGTATTCTCACTAATACATCTATCATCAAAAGCATGTATTCTCACTAATACATCTATCATCAAAAGCATGTATTCTCACTAATACATCTATCAATACAAGTATCCACACTGATACAAGTATACACAACAGCAGCATACCCTGCAACACACATGATCCAATTACGGGATGGTCAATCCCTCTCACTTTAGGACATAGGTCCAAGGATGATACAATCCTGATCCACTTATGGGATGATCAATCCCTCTCAATTTAAGACATCTCTCATGTCTATGGATGATGCAATCCAGATCAACTTACAGGATGATCAATCCTTATCCTTTTAAGACACCTCACCATGTCTAAGGATGATGCAATCCCGAATCAACTTACAGGATGATTAGTCCTTATCACTTTAAGACACCTTACCATGTCTAGGGACGATGCAATCCCAATCTACTTACAAGATGATTAGTCCTTATCACTTTAAGACACCTCACCATGTCTAGGGATGATGCAATCCCAATCTACTTACAGGATGATTAGTCCTTATCACTTTAAGACACCTCACCATGTCTAGGGACGATGCAATCCCAATCTACTTACAGGATGATTAGTCCTTATCACTTTAAGACACCTCACCATGTCTAGGGACGATGCAATCCCAATCTACTTACAGGATGATTAGTCCTTATCACTTTAAGACACTTCACCACGTCTAGGGACGATGCAATCCCAATCTACTTACAGGAGGATTAGTCCTTATCACTTTAAGACACCTCACCATGTCTAGGGACGATGCAATCCCAATCTACTTACAGGATGATTAGTCCTTATCACTTTAAGACAAGTCTCATGTCTAGGGACGATGCAATCCCATCACGTACATTTTGAACCCAGTTCATGGACGATGCAGTCCTCACGTACATTTTGAACCCAGTTCATGGACGATGCAGTCCTCACGTACATTTTGAACCCAGTTCATGGACGATGCAGTCCTCACGTACATTTTGAACCCAGTTCATGGACGATGCAGTCCTCACGTACATTTTGAACCCAGTTCATGGACGATGCAGTCCTCACGTACATTTTGAACCCAGTTCATGGACGATGCAGTCCTCACGTACATTTTGAACCCAGTTCATGGACGATGCAGTCCTCACGTACATTTTGAACCCAGTTCATGGACGATGCAGTCCTCACGTACATTTTGAACCCAGTTCATGGACGATGCAGTCCTCACGTACATTTTGAACCCAGTTCATGGACGATGCAGTCCTCACGTACATTTTGAACCCAGTTCATGGACGATGCAGTCCTCACGTACATTTTGAACCCAGTTCATGGACGATGCAGTCCTCACGTACATTTTGAACCCAGTTCATGGACGATGCAGTCCTCACGTACATTTTGAACCCAGTTCATGGACGATGCAGTCCTCACGTACATTTTGAACCCAGTTCATGGACAATGCAGTCCTCACGTACATTTTGAACTAGTGGTTCCGGGATGATGCAATCCCCATCACTTTATTCTCGAAGACCATACGTCTACGGATCAATTCAGGGACCAAGGTCCGGGGATGATACAATCCCCACTTCTCGGAGACCTTACGTCTACGGCTCTCTTTAGGACTGAAAGTCCAGGGATTATCCAATCCCCTCAACTGTCCACTAAGGACTTCATTCTCGGAGACCTCACGTCTACGGCTCTCTTTAGGACTAAAAGTCCAGGGATGATCCAATCCCTTCAACTGTCCACTAAGGACTTCATTCTCGGAGACCTCACGTCTACAGCTCTCTTTAGGACTGAAAGTCCAGGGATGATCCAATCCCCTTAACTGTCCACTAAGGACTTCATTCTCGGAGACCTTACGTCTACGGCTCTCTTTAGGACTGAAAGTCTAGGGATGATCCAATCCCCTCAACTGTCCACTAAGGACTTCATTCTCGGAGACCTCACGTCTACGGCTCTCTTTAGGACTGAAAGTCCAGGGATGATCCAATCCCCTTAACTGTCCACTAAGGACTTCATTCTCGGAGACCTCACGTCTACGGCTCTCTTTAGGACTGAAAGTCCAGGGATGATCCAATCCCTTTTCTTTCTCGGAGACACCTGTCTACGGCTCACTTTAGAACAAGTGTTCAAGGATGATACAATACCCACATGTATTCTCATCAATATACTATCGATCCTGGGAACCCATACAGAACCTGATTCACACTTCTTCTTTAATTGCACCATTAAGAGAATGGTCTTATCTAGCCACTTGGAGCAAACATCTCATCATGATTCTCTTCCTCTTTCTAAGAGAATCTTCTAGCCACAAGCCTTCTATATTTTGTTTGATTTGTAAATCTTCTTGTTGAACATCCATCACTTGTTCGGTGTTCATTATTCTTCATGATCTTTCCTAGAAAACATAATTAGGTACATGATTAGTAATCCTTCATAATCATGAAATCATGATAACCTATTATGCATACAGATATCATTTACATAGTTATGCAACTATCTTGACCAATACTTTGGCACAACACTTTCCCATATCCTGTATGCATACAGTGGCTATCTAGATGCCTTCCATCTCTACCAGAACATACTATCGAGAGTGTGCACAACTCTCAGCATGTCAGCAAAGAGGTTTCATTCTAGACAAGCAACAATGGAATGTTTGTCCAACTTACCAATCATATGCATATTGGTAGTATACTGTTCAATGTTCTATGAATATTTACACTTAGCATGATATATTATAGGAATACAAATATGCATACAACCTATTACAGGCAATATCATTTACTATTTCAAATAACAACTCAAATACTTATCTTTTGTGTTTGTGTGGTTGCCTCCCGCTTGATCTTCTGTATGTCTTTTGAACTTCTATTCATTATGTACCACTGTGCATGTTCAAGTGTCATCCTCATGATCTCATACACAAACATACACCCATTAGTATGTTCTAAATGTTATCAAAACATTATAGTTCTAAATAATATTGAGAATGTATAGTCATGATTATAGTTAATAAACATTAGTATTCAAGATTTCAGGGAAGTCTTCTTTTACTCATGCATATCATCAATCAAGATAAAAGATATAATATGCATAATCCCTTGATTACTAACTTTATGAATAAGCATAACCAATCATTCCAAGTATACTCATATAGGGGATCCTAACACAAGGTAAGATTCATGGGAAACATAACTGGATTAGTATACCTACTTGGTTATGTACAACATACCTAAACAATCTCTTCAATGATTTAGAGATCCTGATCTAGAACCTGCATGTCTCATAGGTTAAGCATAATATAACAAAGTCATACATACCTCGTAAGTAGAACAAAGATTGTGGATGAGTCTTTGTCTTCATGTTTTCATGTTCATGGAACCTGATTTGTCTTTTGTGATGTACCTGTATCTTATTAGCGGACAACATCAACCTCACACAACATCATAATGCATTAGTACAATCATAAGTGTCAACACCCTAACCAATGAATATCTTCTATCATGCATTCATAAATTTGTTAAGGTGATACAACAAATCTAAAATCAAGATTGTACAAACATACCATAAACTTAATCATGAACAAATATAAAAACATACCTCGATGAGTCATACCTGTCGAGATCGCTTGTAATCTCCTTATGTAAAGCTTTAGCCTCATCTCCCTCTAAAATAGGAACTCCTTCACTTATGCAGGTGACCAATCCATCTTCTTTTAGGATTAACCCTATCCACTTGATTTGCAAGAACTGGACCTGGAGCTGGATATGGGTTTGTCAGAGAAACCCCAAAAAATCAAACTTCCGAAAGGATAGAAATATGCGCCTTGATGAGCTGATCAAACTGATATATTTTAGAATTTGAAAACTGCAAAGTTTCACTCCTCAATTTTGCCTTTGAAACTTTCGGATTCACTGGACGTGACCCTGAACTGGGGTTTGATGAATCCCACTCTTCTGCCCAATCAAAATGTTTGATCCAAAGCTCTAAGATTCTATTTTTCTGAGGAGCTTCCAGCCATGGTCACAGATTTCAAAAATTCTCATTTTTACAGAAGCCCTAATTTTCCACTTTTCTGATCAAAGTCCCGAACTAGGGTCTAATCAAACCCGGCCTTCTGCCCAACCAAAAATTCTGATATTGGTCTCTAAATTTCTATTTTGATGAGTAGCATCCAGCCGTGGTCTCCGATTACAAAAATTCCAACTTTCTCCAAAGCCCTAAATTCCGGAAGCCATGAATGAAGGTACCAAAAAATAATTCTGTTTTGACAGAAATATGTACCTGATTGTTTCTGGTGTAACTCCGAAATTTTTGATCCACAGGGTCTGAAAAGGTTTCCTGAGATAGCCTGACCTGTTATCTTTCCATCCTGACAGGTCTGACCTCAATTGGATTCTCTGAGAGAGAGTTATGCCAAATGTCGCAACGTGACCTGTTTTGGGATAAAACAGGAGAGCGAACTTGTACGGCGTGCCACGTGTCACTGTTTTAACTTCGGCCTCTGAAAAAAGTTTTCTGAGATAGATCGGCCTGTTACCTTTCCATCCTGACAGGTCTGACCTCAATTTGACTCTCTGAGAGAGAGTTATGCCAAATGTCGCAACGTGACCTGTTTATGGGATAATACAGGAGAGCGCACTTGTACGGAGTTCCACGTGTCACTGGTTCAACTTCGGCCTCTGAAAAAGTGTTTTGAGATAGTACAGACTGTGTACTACCTGTCACTTTTTACGAAATTGCATTTGGAGCTTCCTAGCCCAAGATATGACCTTTTTCCCAAGGTCACCTGATTTTGACTCAGATCTGGAAGAGGCAGAAACCCTATATTGTACAGATCATAAATCACAAAGTACAACGAATTAGAGGTTTTCCTTTGGACACAAGGTACCTGGAGATTTAATATTCGTCCTGTAACAATTGCAGATCCGAAAACTTCGCCAAAACGGATTTATAGTGAAAGTGCTACGATGACTGGTTTTTGCTATATAAAACCCTAGCCTTCAAATTGTCGTAAGTAAAGCAAGTGTCGTTAGTGCCATACCTTGTCTTCCTTCAGGTTAGCTCTGATGCCATGTTAAGATTTAATATGCTAAGACAGAAAATAACAGCATTACATTCCATTTCACAATAATAGCATATACAGGATCACTGAAGAAACAACAAGCACAGCATAAACACAAGAGACAGAGATTTATCCTGGGAAACCCTCATGGGGTAGAAAACCCAGCAAAGCTTCCTCAATATAGATGACCAGCAATATACAAAGATGAAACCCTGAGACATGATCTCCTCCTCCACAATAGCAGACCTCTCCTCCACAAGTGCGCTATCCTCAAGTGAGTGAATGTGTATAATGAGGAACACACCTCCTCTATTTATACACTACTCTGATATGCATTTTACACAAGTACATGTAGGCTCGTATTTAACCATTAGGTTAAATACCCCATTATAACTGACTGGGCCGACCCCTCTAGGGTGGTCTAATAACCCTTTGACCCACATAACACATACAGGGCCGACCCCCACTAGGGAATTCTAATAACCCAAGTTACCACATTCCGACGGAGGAATAAACATCTCCGGATATACAATAAGATCTTCACGGAGGAATGAATCATCTCCGGAATAATAAAGTACAAATATAATATTCTTTGAAGTTACAATATCTCAACATCAAAGGAAGTAGTGAAGCCTCCTACAATCTAGATTCTGGAAAATCTTTAAAGATGAAAGAAGTTCTTTATGTACCTGGGCTCAAGAAGAACTTACTCTCAATCTCTGCATTGGATGCAAAAGGTATGAAGGTTGCATTTGTGGATGGTCAAGTCCTAATGTGGCCAAAGGGAAATACCATAGACGATGCAGTAGTGATTGGAGAGTAACAGGGAGGTTTGTATAAATTAAATGGACAACCTAAACATGCCATGGTGCATGAATCCATGGAACCAAGTGAACTTTGGCATAGAAGACTTGCTCATATGCACTATAGGGCACTCCCAATTGCAAGCAAGGTTGTAGAGGGTCTTCCTAAAATCAAGACCAAACATGAAGGTGTTTGCAAAGGATGTGCAAAAGGTAAGAACATTAAGAATACTTTCCCAAGCAGTGAAAGCAAGGCAAAAGACATCCTGGAAATCATCCACTCAGATGTATGTGGTCCTATGTCATCCAGTTCTCTAAGTGGGTATGTTTACTATGTCTCATTTATTGATGACTTCTCCAGGAAGACTTGGGTATACTTCTTGAAGAACAAAGATGAGGTGTTTGATAAGTTCAAGGAATTCAAAACCTTGATGGAGAATCAAACTGACAAGAAGATCAAAACATTCAGATCCGACAATGGTGGAGAATTCACCTCAGGTGACTTCAAGAAGCTTTGCAGTTATTCAGGGAATAAGAAGGAGTTGACTGCTCCTTATAATCCTCAACAGAATGGAGTTGCAGAAAGGAAGAACAGAACTATCATGGAAGCAGCAAGGGCAATGCTACATGAACGGGATCTACCTATGCATCTATGGGCAGAAGCAGCTAGAACAGTTGTATATGTACAGAACATAACACCCCACAAGATATTGGACAACAAGACACCAGAAGAGGTATTTTCTGGTAAGAAACCTGAAGTCATCCATCTCAGAATATTTGGTTGTCCAGTATACACTCATGTCCGAAAAGAAAAGAAGACTAAACTAGATCCTTCAGGAAAGAAGGGTATCTTTGTGGGTTACAGTGAAAGCTCGAAGGCTTACAGAATATACTTTCCAGGGTTCAAGAAGATTGATGTCAACAGGGATGTAACATTTGATGAAAACTCAGCATTCATCAAATAAAGGAAGGCACCTATCGAAGTTGATGAAGAACCTAAGGAAACTAGATTTCAAGACACTACCATGACTAAAGCAGTTCCAGAAGTTGTTCGTGAGTTTGAAGATCCGCAAGAACCTGTAGATCCACCCCGTGAGAATAACTCTCACAAGAGGAAACCTGCATGGGCTAGAGAGCTCATTCAAGATGCAGAAAGATTTAGCATTCCAGAAGAAGAACACAGAGCAAAGAATAGAACCATATCACATACTAGCTATGTTGCTTTACTCTGTGACATTATGAACAAAGAGCCTTCCAGTTATGAAGAAGCAGCGGAAAAGAAAGAATGGAAGGATGCCATGGTTGAGGAATACCAATCAATAATGGTGAATGATGTTTGGGATGTTGTCCCAAGACCTAAAGAGAAGTCTGTTGTGACTTCCAAGTGGATCTACAAAATCAAGCTTGATGCAGATGGCAGTGTAGAAAAATACAAAGCAAGATTCGTAGCTCGTGGCTTCTCTTAGAAAGAGGGAATAGATTATGAAGAAACTTTTGCACCTGTAGCCAGGTATACTTCCATCAGAACAGTACTTGCCCTGGTTCTATCTATGAAATGGAAAATACACCGGATGGATGTCAAGACTGCTTTCTTGAATGGTGTAGTTGAAGAGGAAGTATATGTGGAGCAGCCACTCGGTTTTGAAATACATGACAGGGAGTCATATGTGTGCAGATTGAAGAAAGCTTTGTATGGATTGAAACAAGCTCCCAGAATTTGTTATGGTCGGATGGATAGTTTCCTATCTAGTTTGGGCTTTACCAAGAGTAAAGTGGATTCCAACCTTTACTACAAGGTTGAAGAAGGGAATCCTGTGATTCTACTCCTGTATGTGGATGACTTATTTTTAACAGGAGATGACAGACTGATTGCAGATACTAAGAGGAAGCTTGTTGCTGAATTCGATATGAAAGATTTGGGAATGATGCACTATTTCCTAGGTATGGAGGTGTGGCAGAGTGCAGGTGGGATCTTCCTTGGTCAAGGGAAGTACACAGTAGATATCCTGAAGAGATTTGGGATGATGGATTGAAAGGCAATGGCCACACCTATGGCATCGAATCTGAAGCTTCTATGTGATCCTTCATCTGAGCCAGTTGATGTCTCTATGTATCGTCAAATGATTGGGTCCTTGATGTACCTGACGAACACGAGACTGGACATTTGCTTTGCTGTGAACACATTGAGCCAGTTCTTGACGGATCCGAGGAGTGTTCACCTGATTGCTGTAAAGCATGTTCTGAGGTACCTAAAGGGTACAGTAGATTATGGGCTCAAGTAGGAAGCGAATCAAAAGTTTAACCTGTAGGGTTATGTTGATTCAGATTGGGCTGGCAGTGCTGCAGATAGGAAGAGCACATCTGGGTGCTGCTTCAGTATGGGATCAGGTGTGATCTCTTGGTTTAGCAGGAAGCAGTCCTGCGTAGCACTGAGTACTGCTGAGGCTGAGTATGTTGTAGCCTGTTCAGCTAGTTGTGAGGCAGTATGGCTATGGAAGCTACTGTCTGAATTATTTGATCTCCCGTTGGATGCTACTGGTATCTTTTGTGATAACTAGAGTTGTGTGAAGCTATCCGAGAACCCAGTGTTTCATGACAGTTCGAAACACATAGAGATCAAATATCACTATATCAGGGGTATGGTGCAGAGAGGAGCTGTGAAGCTCCTGTATGTTGCGACGGATGAGAAAATTGCAGATGTGCTAATGAAGCCACTAGCCAGGGTGAAGTTCGAGTACTTCAGAGAGAGACTTGGTGTTCTTCAGATTGAGGACACTTCGAGGAAGAAGTGATGGACACATTTGTTGAAGCCATTCCAAGCATGTTGGAAGGAGGATCCTTCACATGCCTGTGGATGTAAGCGTTGGATGATGAGCATCAGGATGATGTTCTGGTTTCTGCTGGATATGATCAGTTGGATCATTTTTATGTATGTATGTATGCATCATGTTGGATGCTGGATATGATTAGTTGGATCATTTATATGTATGTACGCATCATGTTGGATGCTGGATATGATAAGTTGGATCATTTATATGTATGTACGCATCATGTTGGATGCTGGATATGATCAGTTGGATCATTTATATGTATGTACGCATCATGTAGGATGCTGGATATGATCGGTTGGATCATGTGTATGTATTTTGTATATGCATCATGTTGGATGCTTGGAGCATGTATCTGTATATGTATCAGGTGGATACATTGTATGATCAGGTACATCATGTATATTGATATGTATCAGGTATGATTAGGTAGATCATGTATGTTAATGGATACATTGTGTGGATCATGTATCTATGTATTAGGTGGATACACTATGTATGATGATATGTATCAGGTAGATGCGTGGTGTGCATCAAATGGATGCATTGTATGATCAGGATGATCGTGGATGACGAGGTTCTCCAGATGACATGCAGCAGGATGTTGCAGTGATGATGATCAGGGTGATCATGTGTACATCAGGATGATGTATGATGAGTATCAGATGATACTCTGTGGCCGTGGAATAGGTTGTGCAGATGAGCATATAATTTGGCCCTGGGAGATTTGCAGATAGTCTTTGGAGGTTTTGCCTATGCAATGTAATTCGGTGCCCTAGGATATCTGGCAAATGCTCTTTCGAGGTGTTGCTCTGGGAGGACATATAATTTGGCCCTAGGAGATCTGCAGATAGTCTTTCGAGGTTTTTCCTATGGCATGTAATTTGTTTCCCTGGGATATCTGGCAGATGCTCTTTCGAGGTTTTGTCCTATGGCATGTAATTTGCTCCTAGGAGATCTGGACAGGATGAAAAAGGCCTCAGATGCTTCAGCCAGGTTTTGTGGTGGACCACATGTAATGTGCTTCTGGGAGATCCGAAAGGTAGAGTTGTGTGCTCATAACAGCCTGGGATGCTTCAGCCAGGTTTTGTGGTGAGATCACATGTAATGTGCTCCTCAGAGATCCGACAGGTAGAGTCGCGTGCTCGTAACAGCCTGGGATGCTTCAGCCAGGTTTTGTGATGGGTCACATCTAATGTGCTCCTGGGAGATCCTACAGGTAGAGTTGTGTGCTCGTAATAGCCTGGGATGTTGTAGCCAGGTTTTGTGATGCACGTAATAATTCCTGAGAATTCCACAGTATGGCCAGTGATGACGAAGACCTGCAGATGGTGGGCCTACATCCAGTATGAAAAAGTACTGGATCTGTAGAACTTCCTATGACGAGTAGAGTCAGAGATTGGTTGAGATAGCAGCAATAGTGATGATGATGATGACGATGCATCGATGACAATGATCTCGAGAAGAAGACTTGTCTAGCAGAACTGTGTTGAGAAATACCTTCCTAGTTAAGAGGGAGTGTTGATGTATATGTAACTTCGGAATGTATTTCATGTATATTAATTGTACCCTTATTAGAGATGTGTTATTCCTCTATAAGGAAGTGTCGTCATGTGGATTGACAAGTGTCGCAAGTGTGTGTACTTGCGAATGGGTTATTTGACCAACATGTGGGGTCAACCCTGAATTATATATATTATAATGTGGATGTACCTAACTAGACAAGTTGGCCCCATAAGGTCACTGGGAAAAAAAGGTTAGTATAAATAGAGATCGAAGATCTCTATTTTACTCACTCGGAAAAGTAACTCACTCTCACTCAGAAATTGGCACACTAGTGAGGAGGCGGATCATCTGCTACTAGGAGACTATCTCAGTGTTATTTGGTTGTACTTTGGTTGAGCTATTGCTCTCTATCTCTGAGGAAGTTGTGGGGTTTTTCACCTTAGGGTTTTCCCCACGGAAACTCTGTGTCTCTTGTCTCTTATGCTTTTGATTCTTTTGATGCTTGTCATATTGTGATTGTCATGCATTGATATACTGTATATGTTATTCTCTCAGCAAAGATCCTAGAGTATTGTGAATTAATGCTCAAAATTTAACAAGCACTAGTGACTTGAACTTAGTGAAGAACTCCTGGATGGTTTCAAAATGCGCTGGGCTCAAGCTAATGAGCTCGTTTTCAAGCTGGTGGCCTCTCAATTCATCAGTTTTCCCAAAGAGTGATTCTAGCTTCACCCATACTTCATTTGGGGTTGTCAAACTATCTATATGAAATAAGAGTTCCCTTAAAATGCTCAGGCATAGAAATCCATAAGCTTCATCAAGTCGATTGTAGTACTTTGCTTTCTCCACGGCAGAGTTTGGCTCCACTTCTGTGCCCATGGTTACTCTATAAAGACCCTTAGATCTCAGTTTGATAACCATTTCATCCTTCCAATCGAAGAAATTGAAGTCATTTGGTTTGCTTCCATTACTACTGCGTTAATGGTGAGAAAACTACTGAAACACCTGCAAAAAACACTCAATTTTTATCTGGAAATCCTCTCTAGAATGCAGTTTAATGCTCAATATTGATATGCAACTCACTAACTCCAAAATGGATTTAATACCATGTGAGTATTTTGATCATAGTAAGATCTAGGAGCTATGGAGAACCTCACAAAATCGAATTATTTGCAAAACCAGTGAAAAAGCTTGAAAAAGGAGACAATTTTACACACAATGTGAACTTAATCTTTGCATTATCTGACTGTCTAACATGTGAAAATGTTAAAAATAGGTTTTTATTACATCTGTGAGAAATTCAAGAGCATTTGATAGCTCAAGATGAGTGTACAAGTCAAAATTGCCAAATTGGCCTCAATCCCCCCTAGGTGGGTCCAACTCAATTCCAATCATCCCAAATAGTCATGAATTTAGGTGTTAAGGTGGCTGAAGCATGCTGGGTCATAAATGAGGCCAAGGCAGGTGTGGATGAGCAAATAGAGGTGTTTGGGAAGACCAAGGGAGCAATAAATGCTCCAAATCTAGCCAAAATTGGGCAAAATCCACCCTAGCGCAACTAGTCAACAGTAATTCCCCAAATCAACGAGAGAGAGTTCTCCAGCATTTAATGAGGGTGCACTTGTGGACAAAACAGGAGGTTGGGTGAACTGGTTTGCTTAGAAGTGGGTGTGAACACTCTCAAATGTGGGTATTTGACCAACTAAAGTCACCTAGTCCAAACTATGGTGTAATGAAGCACATGAGCAATAAAAATTGACTATGGTTATGGACTATGGTACTAAGTATGGATTACTATTCCAACATGCTTGCAAAGTTTTTGCAGCCCACTTAGGCCCTGTAGTTGAGTTTGCATCTGCAATAAATTGATCCTCAGCATCAGAAATATCAAAATAAAAAATATCAACAACATCACTTACTTCTTCTTCAGTTGGCGGTGAAGATGAGTCTCCAATTTCTACGCTCTGAGAAAGCTCTTCCTCAAACTACACACTTCTTTCGATGAATGCTTTATGAGTTGTCATGTTCAGAAACTTATATGATTTGGAGTCCTCTAAATATCCCACAAACAAACATGGTTTTCTTTGGGGCTGCATAGCCCTCCTCTTCTCAATCAAAATCCTAGCCCAAGCCTTTGAGCCAAAAATCCTGAAATGAGAGATATCCGGTTTTTTACCTGTCTAAGCCTCGAAAGGAGTGATACCTTTGAGATATTTGTGTGGCACTCTATTCTGAATATAGGTGGCACAATTTATTGCTTCAGCCCATAGCTTAGGTGACAAACCTTTTGCCTCAAGCATGCATGTGGCCATCTCCTTAAGAGCTCTGTTCTTTCTCTCAACAACCCCATTCTGCTGAGGTGTATATGGAACTGTATGTTGCATCTGTATGCCTGATGAAGCACAAAATTGATGAAACTTTGATTTCACATACTCACCACCATTATTTGACCTTAACACTTTAATATGCCTACCAGACAGATTCGCAATTGAGGCTTTGAATAGCTTGAAAAACCCAAAAACTTCTAATTTAAGCTTGATGAAATAAATCCAACAGTACCTGCTAAAATCATTTATGAATGTGAGAATGTATTTTGTTGAATTCAATGACTCATGAGGAAATGGACCTGATATATCAGTGTGTATAAGTTCCAGTGGTGCAATGTTTCTCTTAGTGGTAGATCTCCCATACTTGTGCTCAGGCTGTTTTCCTAGGATGCAGGATTGACAGACACCTTTGGAAAATTTGATATTGAGAAGCCCTACAACCATTTCTTTCTCATGAAGTTGGGAAAGGTATTTGTAGTTTAGGTGGCCAAATATTTCATGCCATAGCTTGCTAGACTCATTGGCATGGGTTAATAGAGCAGAAGGTGAGGAGTTTGGCACACAATGAGAAAACTTGTAAATTCTAGAACAGTGGTCAGCAGTACCAAATGCAATAATTTTTCCTGTTGAAATTTCTACTATCTCAACATCATTGGGGGTAAAGGTGACTCTCTTGGGCAGCCCTGTATGGGTCATCTCATAGACTGATAGTAGGTTTGTAGCAAGTCCAGGGACATATAAAACATTATTGAATGACCCAAACTCGAGATTTATGCCACCTTTGCCTTTGCTAGAAGTTTCAGAATTGTCTCCCAATACAATATTCGGACCACTGGAAGAGTCAAGTGAAGCAAAATACTTACTTGCATACACCATGTGTCTTGAAGCAACGGAATCAATGATGAATGATGAATATTTGGAAGTGTCGGCCATCAGTGCATGAACTCTCTCTTTGTCATCGGAATTTGATCCTCCATCTTTTCTTCTTGCACTCTCTAGGAGAGGGATGTTGGCTTTCTCCAATGCCTGAGTTAACTGGTTGATGGTCTTCTTCATACAAGAGCTTTCGGGATGAAATCCCTTGCTTCAATATGTTCACTTTGTCCTCTCATTCTTCTTGTTTGGATTCTTCTTGAAGTTTGATGACTCTCCATTAAAATTTTGCTTGTCTTTCCACTCACCGGTGGGCTTATTGAAGTTGCCTTTCTTCTTGCCTTTCGAATTCTTTGAGTCTCCAACATCTATACAATGGTCTTTGGATGGATTCTTAATGGCTCCCATTAAGACCATCTTGTCTTTTTCTTGAGTTAATGACTCCATGAATTCTGAAAGTGATGGGCTCTTCCAATTTGTAATTGCTTTCCGGGTGGAATGGAAGGTGGAAACAAAAATTGAATAGTCCGGGCGAAGCTTGGAGAGAATGGCCAAAACTAATTGCTTATCTTTCTTGTCTATTCCACATTGCTTCAGCTTCAATACAATAGACCTAAATTTGGAGAAGAAGTCTTGTATATGATCGAAATTCTGTGGGCTCAAAGAGACTAGCTCGTTATCCAATTGGTGGCCTCTCAATTCATCGGTTTTACCGAACAATTCTTGAAGTTTCAGCCATACTTCATTGGGTGAAGTAAGGCCATCAAGATGAAATAAGAGTTCTCTAGATGTAGTGATACATAACGTTCCATGGGCTTCATCCCTTTGATTATGCTAATTAGATTTCTCCACTGCTGAGGTTGGCTTAGCTTCTGTTGCCATGGTCACCCTGTAGAGCCTTTTGCTCCTCAGTAGAATCTCCATCTGTGCTTTCTGTTAAAATTCAATATGCTAAGACAGAAAATAGCAGCATTACATTCCATTTCACAATAATAGCATATACAGGATCACTAAAGAAATAGCAAGCACGGCATAAACACAAGAGACACAGATTTATCCTGGGAAACCCTCATGGGGTAGAAAACCCAGCAAAGCTTCCTCAATATAGATGACCAGCAAATACAAAAGATGTAACCCTGAGCATAAGCTCCTCCTTCTCCATAGCAGACCTCTCTCTCATAAGTGCGCCACTCTCAAGTGAGTGAGTGTGTGTAAAATGAGGAATACACCTCCTCTATTTATACACTACTCCGACTTGTCTTTTACACAAATCATGTAGGCTCGTATTTAACCATTGGGTTAAATACCCCACTACAACTGACTGAGCTGACCCCTCTAGGGTGGTCTAATAACCCTTTGACCCACATAACACATACAGGGCCGACCCCCATTAGGAAAGTCTAATAACCCAAGTTACCACAATCTGACGGAGGAATAAACATCTCCGGATATACAATAAGATCTTCAAGGAGGAATGAAACATCTCCAGAATAATAAAGTACAAATATAATATTCTTTGAAGTTACAATATCTCAACACTCCCCCTTAACGAGAAGGATATTATAACAGCATCTGCATGAGCAAGGAGTCATCAACATCATACATGATACATCTATAAATCATTGGAAGCTTTCTCAACATCATCAGTCACTCAAG
The DNA here is from genome assembly GCA_027924585.1 of Larix kaempferi. Taxonomy (NCBI): domain Eukaryota; kingdom Viridiplantae; phylum Streptophyta; class Pinopsida; order Pinales; family Pinaceae; genus Larix; species Larix kaempferi. The sequence continues at coordinate 338,415 of BSBM01000928.1, forward strand.
CAGTTACTGGAACATCAACATCTTCAGTACTGAGTCTTTATCTTCTGCAGCACTTGAACAACTACAACAACATCAACACCTAGATCCTCACAATCATCAGCATCGTCATCTCACGATCATCAGCATCGTCATCACACGATCATCAGTATCATCATCACACGATCATCAGCATCGTCATCACACGATCATCAGCATCGTCATCTAGATCATCACGATCAACATCATTGTCATCTAGATCATCACGATCAACAGCATCGTCATATAGATCATCACGATCAACATCATCGCCATCTAGATCATCACGATCAGCAGCATCGTCATCCTGCAACACACAAGTTCCTATTACGGGATGATCAATCCCTCTCACTTTAGGACATAGGTCCAAGGATGATACAATCCTAACCTGCTTACGGGATGATCAGTCCCTCTCAATTTAAGACATCTCACATGTCTATGGATGATGCAATCCATATCAACTTACAGGATGATCAATCCTTATCACTTTAAGACACCTCACCATGTCTAGGGACGATGCAATCCCAAATCAACTTATAGGATGATTAGTCCTTATCACTTTAAGACACCTCACCATGTCTAGGGACGATGCAATTCTGAATCAACTTACAGGATGATTAGTCCTTATCACTTTAAGACACCTCACCATGTCTAGGGATGATGCAATCCCGAATCAACTTACAGGATGATTAGTCCTTATCACTTTAAGACACCTCACCATGTCTAGGGACGATGCAATCCCGAATCAACTTACAGGATGATTAGTCCTTATCACTTTAAGACACCTCACCATGTCTAGGGATGATGCAATCTCGAATCAACTTACAGGATGATTAGTCCTTATCACTTTAAGACACCTCACCATGTATAGGGACGATGCAATCTCGAATCAACTTACAGGATGATTAGTCCTTATCACTTTAAGGCACCTCACCATGTCTAGGGACAATGCAATCCCAATCAACTTACAGGATGATTAATCCTTATCACTTTAGGACATAACTCCAAGGATGATGCAATCTTGATCCACTTACGGGATGATCAATCGCTATCACTTTAGGACATAAGTCCAAGGACGATGCAATCCTAATCCACTTACGAGATGATCAATCCCTATCACTTTAGGACATAAGTCCAAGGATGATGCAATCCTGATCCACTTACGGGATGATCAATCCCTATCACTTTAGGACATAAGTCCAAGGATGATGCAATCCTGATCCACTTACGGGATGATCAATCCCTATCACTTTAGGACATAAGTCCAAGGATGATGCAATCCTATCACATACATTTTGAACCAAACGCTCAGGGACGATGCAGTCCTATCACGTCCACTAGGGACCACTTTCTCGAAGACATATGTCTACGGATCTCTTTTAGGACATGTGTCCATGGACGATACAATCTCCTTGTCCACTAGGGACCATATTCTCGGATACATTTGTCTACGAATCACTTTAGAACTGAAGTCCAGGGATGATACAATCCTCTTGTCCACTAGGGACCACATTCTCGGAGAAATCTGTCTACGGATCACTTTAGAACTGAAGTCCAGGGATGATGCAATTCTCTCGTCAACTAGGGACCACATTCTTGGACACATCTATCTATGCATCCTTTTAGAACATGTGTTCAAGGATGATGCAATCCCTCTTCTTTCTCGGAGACATATGTCTACGGATCCTTTTAGAACATCTGTTCAAGGATGATGCAATCCCTCTTCTTTCTCAGAGACATATGTCTACAGATCCTTTTAGAACATGTGTTCAAGGATGATGCAATCCCCTCGTCAACTTAGACCCTGTCTAAGGACCATCCACCAACCTCTCTGTCGGCATCACCAATATAGGTATCCACATCATCAACCTCACTGTCGATGCAGGCAATCTTGTCATAAGTGACCACATCACTCCCCCTCTCGAGGAGGGTCCTACCAACCTTGTCTCAAAAAATACTCAAACTTTTCTTGAGGTAGAGGTTTGGTTAGTACATCAGTAACTTGTTCACTTGAGGTAGAGGTTTGGTTAGTACATTGGCAACTTGTTACAAATTTGAACTTTATAGTTCCTTTCTGCGCTATATCATGGAACACTGGATTCTCTGCCATCTTGATACAACTCTGTTTGTCACATAGGATCACAGTTGGGTCTATCTCTAAGTCAAACAATCCAGAAGCCATACTGCTTCACAACTAGCAGAGCAACCAGCAATATATTATGCTTGTGCTGAGAGCCACACTAGACTGCTTCCAGCTAAACCACGATATCATGGCTGGTCCCAGACAATAACATCCTCTCAATGTGTTCTTCCTGTCTGATACACTTTCTGCCCAATCAACATCTGTGTAGCCATCTGAAGTCATGATCTCCAAGATATCATAGATCAAATTCTATCGTATCCTTTAGGTTCCTCATCACATGCTTTGCAACTATCAGGTGAACACATCTAGTTTCCACTAGATACTGACTCAAGGTGTTCACAGCAAAGCATATATCTGACCTAGTATTTGTTAGATACATCAATGACCCAATAATTTGTCTGTACAGAGTTATATACACTAACTATGATGAGTCATTCGCTAACAACTTCAAGTTGGAATCCATGCGAGTGGCCATTCCAACATATCAAGTCCTTTTAATATTTCTTGGCATACTTTCCCTGGTTGAGAAAGATTCCTTCTGAGCCTTTCCATACTTCCAAACCTACGAAGTAATGCATCAATATAAGATCTTTCATTTTCATTTGTACAGCCATCTATCTGTGCCATCTCTTGTCAGATGGGTCTACTGATATGAGCCTCAACATCATTCGAACTCTGTGGTGAGTTCCTTCTTGCATCCATGTCATCTATGTATAGAAACCATATTCAACCTTGTAGCAAAGGTTGAGATTCACATCACCCATGATGATCATTAAGCTCATCAATTGATTATCGATCATAGGTACCCATACAGAACCTGATTCACACTCTTCTTTAATTACACCATTAAGAGAATGGTCTTATCTAGCCACTTGGAGCAAACATCTCATCATGATTCTCTTCCTCTTTCTAAGAGAAACTTCTAGCCACAAGCCTTCTATAGTGTGTTTGATTTGTAAATCTTTTTGTTGAACATCCATCGCTTGTTCAGTGTTCATCATTCATCATGATCTTTCCTACAAATCAAAATTAAGTACATGGTTAGTAATACTTTATAATCATCAAATCATATTGACATGATAACCTATTATGCATACAGATATCATTTACATAGTTATGCAACTATTTTGACCAATACTTTGGCACAACACTTTCCCATATCCTGTATGCATACAGTGGCTATCTAGATGCCTTCCATCTCTACCAGAACATACTATCGAGAGTGTGCACAGCTCTCAGCATGTCAGCAAAGAGGTTTCATTCTAGACAAGCAACAATGGAATGTTTGTCCAACTTACCAATCATATGCATATTAGTAGTATATTGTTCAATGCTCTATGAATGTTTACACTCAACATGATATATTCTAGGAATACAAATATGTATACAAGCAATATTATTTACTATTTCAAATAACAACTCAAATACTTATCTTTTATGTTTGTGTGGTTGCCTCTCGCTTGATCTTCTATATGTCTTTTGAACTTCTATTCATTATGTACCACTGTGCATTTTCAAGTGTGCACTAGTGTCATCCTCATGATCTCATACACAAACATACGTTTATTAGTATATTCTCAATATTATCAAAACATTATAATTCTAAATAATCTTGAATATGTATAGTCATGGTCATTAGTATTCAAGGTTTCAAGGAAGTCTTCTTTTACTCATGCATATCATCAATCAAGATAAAAGACATAATATGCATAATCCCTTGATTACTAACTTTATGAATAAGCATATCTAATCATACCAAGTATACTTATATAAGGGATCCTAACACAAGGTAAGATTCATAGGAAACATACCTGGATTAGAATATCTATTTAACATACCTAATCAATATCTTCTTTGTTTTCTTCAATGATTTAGAGATCCTGTGCTAGAACCTGCATATCTCATAGGTTCAGCATAATATAACAAAGTAATGCATACCTCATCAGTAGAACAAAGATTATGGATGATTCTTTGTCTTCATGTTGTCATGGTCATGGAACTTGATTTGTCTTTCGTGATGTACCTTGTTAGCACTCGGATTTTCCTTGGGCTGTATCAAAGAAACCCCGAGGTAACCTATTTCAAACCAATCTTTAGACTGAAAGTTGGCCTCTTTCAGTCAGAGAGGGCTCTCTCAGCAAATCTGTTATCCAATGTCACCACAACAGCAGTTTGACAATAAACTCAATGGCCAATTTGTAAAATAATAATAAAAACTTGTAGGCTTCGAATAATGTGGTTAGATCAACAGGAAATAAGATATCATTGGGCAATGGAGTCAAGAAACAGAAAAATAATAGATCAGCAGCCAAACAAATGTTTGTACAAAGGCAAGATAGCTGTTTTATTACAGTCAATAAGATTTTGCAGGTGACAGGAAAGAATTAATGACAATCCATCAACAATGGGCATCAATTTTCGGATGAATCCACTGTTAACTTTGGAGAAGCAGGTGGATACTTGAATGCAATAAACTGAGGCATGGAAAATATGAATCTCAATTTATTTTAGACTTTCATTCAAGCATAGAAGAAAGACATAATGGCAAGAATGACAAAGAAGATTGACATGCACATGTAAAGAAAGGGAAAGTACGGACTGTAATTTTAAAACATAACATGAATCTTTGATAAAAATATGCTCAACTCTGAAATCTTTATTAACTTCTGGAATAAACCTCAAAAACCCAGAACGGGAATCCTTTTTCTCTGAAAAATCCCCCCCTTTACATGTCTTTTTACATATCAATATATAGAAAGACGGCCTATACCTAATCTTGATTTCAAAACCTAACTGAAACTCTAAAAATAGAAACAGTTACAACTTATTTTTTATTTCAGGAAGTAAATTTTCTGAAAAATAGGCTTCAAAGACCTGGCTGTATATCTCAAATGGGGATAGCTGTATACATTTTGAGAGAGGTTTTTGTAATTGGGCGTGTTCTGAAGAAAAACCTCTTTCCGTTTCTGAAAATTCATCTTCATTTGGAAGAACCAGCTCTTTGAAGTTGATGACTAAAACAGTAAACTGAAATTCTGGAAAATTGCCTCGTGAAGATGACTTGGATTCTCTTAAACCATAACACCTGTGTAAAAAATGAGAGCGGTTTTTGAATATTGGCCCGTGCTGAAGAAAAACCTCTTTCAGTTTCTGAAAATTCTTCTCGGTTTGGCGGAAACAGCTTCTAGAAAATGGTGACTAAAACAGGCATTTTCTCAAAAACGTGTTATAATTGTCCCATTTGATTTTCTCTATGGGATATATCCCACATTGGTTGAGCGAGAAATAATCATGTTGTTTATATACCCCGACGCGCACAACACCTAATAACACATAGCACGTGTTATTATACTCCTCTTCCTCGGGAATGGTGGTTCCGCGTGGGCGGAAGGCGGTTTATAATACCACCGTCGCATGATCCGGATGAATAATAATGCGCCACGTGCTCCCGTGGTATTTAGTCCGCGACCGCTTTATAATTTTAAACTTCGAGCTACTTGAGTGAGCGAAATGAATGGTAGCCGCTTATCCAAACTTTGTCAAGACTTTGAGATTCGTGCCAAGACTTTGGTGATTGGGTTTGAATATTAATATAAAATATTTATATTAATAACTATAAACTTTTAAATTTTTAAACAAAGACTTGGGCATTTTGGAGATCCGCTATCTTTTAGCCATTCCACCATTTTAGAGCTTCACTAACTATTTTAGAGATTCACCAGTGCTTTATCCGCCTAATTTGACCATATTGGCCAAATTTAGAAGCCCTGCCAATTCATTTATATGCTCTGCTAAATATAGAATTTTTCCACATTTCCATAATGGGCGGTTCCGCGCGGCGCCATAGTGGTTTCCAATACCATCCTATCACCTGCGCGGATGAATAGATATTGGACACGTGTCTTGGTGGTATTATGTCCGCTACCACCTTCCACCGTTTGCTAACGATTACTTTGGCGACGCGGGAGTGATATTAACCGTAGATCTTGATCCATAATATCTCTGCCGTCGGAAACCGGCTGAAGTTTAACCTTTCCATAAATTTGCTGGCGGACTTTATAAATATGGGTTTTTATAATATATTTTTCCATATAAAAATCTTTATTTCAACCTTTTGTGATGATTTCTTCTTTTCTAGGTCATTTTAGCAAAAACTCTAGGTTCTTTCAGATCTGGTGTCAACAACTGGCTCCAACTGGGGATGCTATCCTCCCTGCGAGGTAGCAAAGAACATCATAGACCAAGTGCCTGATCCATTGGGCGGCTCCCAATCCTGAAAACTGCAACCTGTAACCTGTAACCAGTCCTCCATCCAAAACTGTAACCGAAAATCTTTTAACTATAGAAAACTGAAAACTCACATGCTGAAACTGAACTGAAGACCATACTGTACATACTGAAGACTGCTTGCCTGGCAAACTTATTTCTCCTACCTACCCTACTTTTAGAATATCAAAGACTTTCCATCAATCAAGTAATTCGGAAACACCAGTGAAGCCAATCCATTAGGTTTCCAAACAATCTAACTCCTTTGCCGTGTTCAAAATAAGCCAATAACAGAAAATATGACAGTATAGGCAACCATTGATAATCTTTATTCTCAAAATAAAAACCTAGCTGCAAATCAAAACTGAGAAATCTCTCCATATACTCAGCTATATGATCAAAGAATATAGATTTTATTTGAATTTGAAGTACCTTTGGTTTTTCTGCAATTTGACAGGAGAGCTGAAATGTTCTTTCTTCCTTAACTTTCTTTTCCAGAAATGAATGATTAACCTCATACTCTAAAGCATTTTCAAATAGTGAACACTCTGCAAGATCATTAAATATGACAGCTCTATCTTGTTGATGAAAGAACAGGGTGTCTAAAACCTGATTTTCTTGTGGAGAATCATCATCACTAATGGATTCCTTCAAAAGATCCTCATGACTGTCACCATTTAATTTCAGATTCATATGCCCAAAAATGGAAGAAGTTTCACTTACATATCCCGGACTATGTGAAGATCGCAAATCTGTATAAGCAGGGGTTGTAACATGACTCTGCAGAAGCTGATCTATTTCTTCTTCTGTTAAAAGAGGAGGTGGTTTGTGCATTTTCTGAATCAAACAACTATCATTTTCCTTCTCTTCTGCAGATTGATGCTGAATGCATTCTTCATTTGTATACGAAGGAGCTGATGATTCAACCTTTGTTTTCAAAGAGGAATCACGGGAAACTACTATCAATTCTTTATTGATCTCATCTATAGCAAATTCCTCTCGATCATCATGGCCATGGACTTGCGAAGAAAAATGATAAAATATTTCTGATAAGTCTTCATCATTCATACCTTCCAAATCTTCATCAATACTTCCGAGGTACTGTATGAAACCTTCAAATTGATCACAGCAATCTTCCACTAAAGACAAAGCTGGAAAATCTACTGCATAATGCTCATAAAATGCTATGTGAAAATCTTTTAAAGAAAACAAGCTACCAGGTCTTAAACTTTCATACCAATCCCTTGCTTTTCCTTCTAAAGAAGCCATGAACATCTTCATAAGACAGTCCTCATGAAACCTAATCTTCAGCTTGTGTATATGCGCATGAAATTTGATTAAATGTAAAGCAGCATTATCATTGTTTTCATCTCTGAATTTAGGCAAATAAGACTGCCAATCTATTTTAGGAATTTGATTCGGAAAACCGGGAATATGAGACCTGTTCATAGGAGCATACCTTCTTAATAACGAGGCCATCTTGAAATACTGGAGCTGTAGATTCTGATATGAAACTGAGGAAACTAGCCTGTGAACCAATGCAAAACTGGATTTCTTTAATGTGGAGTCGCCATGAAATTTCTGAAAACTGGATTCTTTGAAGATGGAGTCGCCAGGTGAAAGATGCACAGCCTGCTTGATATCTGACCGTTGTTCACCATCAACAATCAAATCTGGAAACTTTGTCATTCATATCCATGGAAAATGAAACCCTCGTTCCCCGGCAACGGCGCCAAAATGTTAGCACTCGGATTTTCCTTGGGCTGTATCAAAGAAACCCCGAGGTAACCTATTTCAAACCAATCTTTAGACTGAAAGTTGGCCTCTTTCAGTCAGAGAGGGCTCTCTCAGCAAATCTGCTATCCAATGTCACCACAACAGCAGTTTGACAATAAACTCAATGGCCAATTTGTAAACTAATAATAAAAACTTGTAGGCTTCGAATAATGTGGTTAGATCAACAGGAAATAAGATATCATTGGGCAATGGAGTCAAGAAACAGAAAAATAATAGATCAGCAGCCAAACAAATGTTTGTACAAAGGCAAGATAGCTGTTTTATTACAGTCAATAAGATTTTGCAGGTGACAGGAAAGAATTAATGACAATCCATCAACAATGGGCATCAATTTTCGGATGAATCCACTGTTAACTTTGGAGAAGCAGGTGGATACTTGAATGCAATAAACTGAGGCATGGAAAATATGAATCTCAATTTATTTTAGACTTTCATTCAAGCATAGAAGAAATACATAATGGCAAGAATGACAAAGAAGATTGACATGCACATGTAAAGAAAGGGAAAGTACGGACTGTAATTTTAAAACAACACATGAATCTTTGATAAAAATATGCTCAACTCTGAAATCTTTATTAACTTCTGGAATAAACCTCAAAAACCCAGAACGGGAATCCTTTTTCTCTGAAAAATCCCCCCCTTTACATGTCTTTTTACATATCAATATATAGAAAGACGGCCTATACCTAATCTTGATTTCAAAACCTAACTGAAACTCTAAAAATAGAAACAGTTACAACTTATTTTTTATTTCAGGAAGTAAATTTTCTGAAAAATAGGCTTCAAAGACCTGGCTATATATCTCAAATGGGGATAGCTGTATACATTTTGAGAGAGGTTTTTGTAATTGGGCGTGTTCTGAAGAAAAACCTCTTTCCGTTTCTGAAAATTCATCTTCATTTGGAAGAACCAGCTCTTTGAAGTTGATGACTAAAACAGTAAACTGAAATTCTGGAAAATTGCCTCGTGAAGATGACTTCGATTCTCTTAAACCATAACACCTGTGTAAAAAATGAGAGAGGTTTTTGAATATTGGCCCGTGCTGAAGAAAAACCTCTTTCAGTTTCTGAAAATTCTTCTCGGTTTGGCGGAAAAAGCTTCTAGAAAACGGTGACTAAAACAGGCATTTTCTCAAAAACGTGTTATAATTGTCCCATTTGATTTTCTCTATGGGATATATCCCACATTGGTTGAGCGAGAAATAATCATGTTGTTTATATACCCCGACGCGCACAACACCTAATAAAACATAGCACGTGTTATTATACTCCTCTTCCTCGGGAATGGTGGTTCCGCGTGGGCGGAAGGCGGTTTATAATACCACCGTCGCATGATCCGGATGAATAATAATGCGCCACGTGCTCCCGTGGTATTTAGTCCGCGACCGCTTTATAATTTTAAACTTCGAGCTACTTGAGTGAGCGGAATGAATGGTAGCCGCTTATCCAAACTTTGTCAAGACTTTGAGATTCGTGCCAAGACTTTGGTGATTGTGTTTGAATATTAATATAAAATATTTATATTAATAACTATAAACTTTTAAATTTTTAAACAAAGACTTGGGCATTTTGGAGATCCGCTATCTTTTAGCCATTCCACTATTTTAGAGCTTCACTAACTATTTTAGAGATTCACCAGTGCTTTATCCGCCTAATTTGACCATATTGGCCAAATTTAGAAGCCCTGCCAATTCATTTATATGCTCTGCTAAATATAGAATTTTTCCACATTTCCATAATGGGCGGTTCCGCGCGGCGCCATAGTGGTTTCCAATACCATCCTATCACCTGCGCGGATGAATAGATATTGGACACGTGTCTTGGTGGTATTATGTCCGCTACCACCTTCCACCGTTTGCTAACGATTACTTTGGCGACGCGGGAGTGATATTAACCGTAGATCTTGATCCATAATATCTCCGCCGTCGGAAACCGGCTGAAGTTTAACCTTTCCATAAATTTGCTGGCGGACTTTATAAATATGGGTTTTTATAATATATTTTTCCATATAAAAATCTTTATTTCAACCTTTTGTGATGATTTCTTCTTTTCTAGGTCATTTTAGCAAAAACTCTAGGTTCTTTCAGATCTGGTGTCAACATACCTATATCTTGTTAGCAGACAACATCAACCTCATACAACACCATAATGTATTAGTACAATCATGTATCCCTAATCAATGAATGTCTTCGATCATTCACATGCATTCATACTGTTACTTGGGTGATAAGACAATTCTAACATTAATCAAGATTCTACTAATAAATAATATGAAGACAAACACATTATGAACTTAATCGGGAATAAGATTTCAAGACATACCTGAACCTCCTTAAGTCATACCTGTCGAGACTTCTTGTAGTCTTCTTATGTAAGGCCTTAGCCTCAACTCCCCCTGTAACTGGATCTGGAGTTTGATTAGGGTTTGCTAGAGAAACCCTAAAAATTCAATCTTTGACTTTCACACTTCTGAATGGATGGAAGGATGTGTCTTCTTGAGCTGATCAAACTAGCATACTTCAATTTTGAAATCTACAAAATTTGACCCCTCAAAATTTGCTTCAAAACTTCTGGATCTTCTGGACAGGATCCTGAACTAGGGTTTGATGAAGCCCACCCTTCTACCCAATCAAGAGGTTCGATCCAAGGCTCTAAACTCTTATTTTTCTGAGGAGCTTCTAGCCGTGGTTACAGACTTAAAAAAAAAATTCCAACTTTTGCTGAAGCCCTAATTTTCCATCTTTCCGATCAAAATCCCGAACTGGGGTTTGATCAAGCCCGGTCTTCTACCCAACCAAAAAAATTCGATCTTGGCCTCTAAATTTCAATTTTCCTAAGTAGCATTCATCCATGGATTCCGATTCCAAAAATTCTAACTTTCTTTGAAACCCTAAATTCCGGAAGCCATGAATAAAGGTGCTCCAAAAATAATTCTGTTTTGACATAAATATGTACCTGATTGTTTCTACTGTAACTCTGAAATTTTCGCTCCACAGGGTCCGAAAAACGTTTTCTGTGGTATCCTGACGTGTCATATTTCCATCCCGATAGGTCTGACCTCAATTGGATTTTCTTAGAGAGAGTTATTCCAAGTGTCGCAACGTGACCTGTTTATGGGATAAAACAGGAGAGCGAACTTGTACGGAGTGCCACGTGTCATAGGTTCAACTTCGGCCTCTAAAAACGTTTTTTGAGATAGTACAGTCTTTGTACTACCTATCACTTTTTACGAAATTTCATTTGGAGATTCCTAGCCCAAGTTATGACCTTTTTTCCTAGCTCACCTGATTTTGACTGAGATCTGGAAGAGGCAGAAACCTTAACTTGTACTGATCATAACTCACAAAGTACAATGAATATGAGGGTTCCCTTTGGACACAAGGTACCTGGGGATGTTATCTACAACCTGTAAAGGTTCAGATCTTGAACCTTCACCAAAATGTATTTATAGCAAAAGTTCCACGATGACTGGTTTTTGCTATGTAAAACCCAAACCTTCAAATTGTCGCAAGTGAAGCAAGTGTCGTAAGTGCCATACATTGCCTTCCTTCAGGCTAGCTATGATACCATGTTAAAATTAAATATGCTAAGACAGAAAATAGCAGCATTACATTCCATTTCACAGTAATAGCATATACAGGATCACTGAAGAAACAACAAGCACACAGCATAAACACAAGAGGCACAGATTTATCCTGGGAAACCCTCATGGGGTAGAAAACCCAGCAAAGCTTCCTCAATATAGATGACCAGCAAATACAAAAGATGTAACCCTGAGCATAATCTCCTCCTTCTCCATGGCATACCTATCTCTCATAAGTGTGCCACTCTCAAGTGAGTGAGTGTGTGTAAAATGAGGAATACACCTCCTCTATTTATACACTACTCCGACTTGTCTTTTACACAAATCATGTAGGCTCGTATTTAACCATTGGGTTAAATACCCCACTACAACTGACTGGGCCGACCCCTCTAGGGTGGTCTAATAACCTTTTGACCCACATAACACATACAGGGCCGACCCCCACTAGGGAACTCTAATAACCCAAGTTACCACAATCTGACGGAGGAATAAGCATCTCCAGATATACAATAAGATCTTCAAGGAGGAATGAAACATCTCCAGAATAATAAAGTACAAATATAATATTCTATGAATTTACAATATCTCAACACTTTCCAATCAAAATAATTGAAAGGAGTGAGGATGATATGCTGTGTATGATCCATTTCTGCAACTGATATAACTTTTGGACTGAAATTAGAACACTTCTGGATTCCAAAGTGCACCCTGCAGAGAATAGAATTCACTCGGTGAATTGATCAATGTGCCCTTCCTGAGACTGTTGGATCCTGCAAGACAATCAATATATGAAATGAATATCTTGATGGCTCTGATACCATGTGAAAATCAGATCACATCTAAGAACTATGCGAGAAATTAACCTCTCTCATATAAAAAATCTCACACAACTGCTCAAAGACACAAAAAATAATGCACAAGAATGGAATTATGTATTACTTCTGATGAAAAATAATTACACCAACCAACATATGAATGTTGTATGCTGTTATTAAATAACATTATAGCAATAATTATAATGGATAAAGATGCCAAAAGAATATTCTATCCATCAAACTTTCTAAAACTTGCCATCTCCCCTAGGTGGCAAGTTGGCTTTCCAAATCTACACAAAAGCTCACGAATTGCTAAATTAGTGAGATGAAGGTGAAATATAGGTAAAATAAATGCCAAATACGAAATTTGAGTCGAAATGGTGTTAAGGAAATGTTTTGGTGAGAAAAACACTTTCCTAGGTTGACTAGCTCTTTCCTTTGGGGGAAAAAGCAATAAAAGCAGCAACTTTCTTCACAAATGCGCCCTCCTTCCTAAATATTATCCAAAAATATTTAGGAATGCACCCAACTGGCCTAGGATACTTGTAGAACACACCTCATATGGAATCTTATCCTCCCATTTTGCCTTGTGGGCCACACAATGGCAATTTCCTCAATTATTACATAGAATTAACCAACAAGTGATTAATTAATGCATCTTATGTAATTAATTAAATGGTAGGAAGGCTTAAATATTCCAACATTCCTAAGACATAGAATGAGTACCAATACAAAGATCAGAAGGATCAAAACCCAAAAGATAGATGTCTTCAGCAGCTACTCCTCCTCCACTTGTACGCACTCCTCTCTCTCAACTATGCGAGTTGGATGAGTGAGTGAATGAGTAAAATGAGAGAGACGGACTCTACATTTATACAAAAACTTAACCTTCCTTTAACCCTAACTAGACCAAATTCCTAAGGAATCCTAATAACCCATCCACGTGACTCGTATAGGGCCGACCACACCAAGGTGGTCTAATAACCCATCAAATATAAGTTATGACACTTACAATGTAACTTGCGACACTTGCAAATAAAAATGATGACACTTCCAATCAGAGGAATTATAAATCTCCATTGGGGATACAATAAAGTACAAATATAATATATAAGTGAATATCTTCCCAAGTTACAAATACATCAACACTCCCTCTTAACTAGGAAGGTATTCTCTTAACACAGGTCATCAATACATATCGGCACAAGTCTTCAATTCTGGAGTTGGATCATCGTCACTGGATCACGGAGCATCATCGTCACTACTGCTGTACTCGACATCTCGATCACTGGTGCTATCTCTCAATTCTTCTCGTCATAGTAATTTCTACAAAGCCATCCCTTTTTCATGTTGGATGTAGGCCTAGCCTCATGTAGGTCTTCATCATCTCTATGAGCAGCTTGATAGCGGTGGAATATCAAGATTGATTATGTGCCTCTGCAAAACCTGACAAGAGCATCCCACGATCCTTTATGTGCCTTAGCACGACCGACAAGATCTCCTGGGACTGATTACATGCAGCCTTCACAAAACCTTTAAAGAGCCTCTCAGGATCCTTTATGTGCCTAGCACGACCAGTAAGACCTCTAAAGAGCATCCCATGACTGATTACGAGCTTACTGCTCAACCTATCGGATCTCTAGGACTCATTACATGTGAACTTAAAAAAAACTTAAAAGAGCATCTTGCGACCTACAAGATCTCTAAAGAGAATCCTAGGACTTTTACTTGACTAGCACAACCTATTGGATCTCCAGGACTGATTACATGTGAACAGGAAAAACCTTAAAAGAGCATCTTGCGACCTATAATATCTCTAAAGAGCATCCCAAGACTTTTACGTGCCTAGCACAACCTATCGGATCTCGAGGACTGATTACATGCCTACCTCGCAAAACCTCGAAGCTCCATCCCAGGACTGATTATGAGCTTACTGCTCAACCTATCGGATCTCCCAGGGAGTTATTATATGCTACTACACAACCTGCCACATATCCACGTCCTCAAAGTATCATCCTGATACTCATGATCAACCTGATCATCCTCACATGGAGCATCATACTAATCATCATCATCAAGTGCATCATCCTGATGCACATCGTCATCACATGATCATCCTGATCATCATCATATATAGCATCATCCTGATGCATATCATCATTTGGGGCATCGTCCTGATGCTCATCACACAACACTTACATCCACTTCCATGGGAAGGATCCTCCTACCACCATGCTTGGAATGGCTCCAGCAAGTGTGTCCCATCACTTCCTCCTCAAAGTATCTTCTATCTGAAGAACACCAAGCCTCTCTCGGAAATACTCATTAGAGGAAATTTGGCTAAAAAATTGGCCTCCTAAGGAAAATAATAAAATAATAGTAGAGAGAGAGTAAAAAAACTACTTTTTTGGATCGTATTTTCAACTTATCTCCTTGTAGGTTTACTCAAATTTCAAGTGGGAGGACTCATTGGATGCATAATTAAATTATTCATCCAACGAATTCCCATGTTGCATACTTTCAACAAAATCCACACCATGAAAAAATGAAAATACAATAAAAAAACATGTTTCTAGTGAGAGAAAACATGTTTTTTAATGTATTTTCGATTTTTCATGGTGTGGATGTTGTTAAACGTATGCAACATGGGTACTCATTGGATGCATAATTTAATTACGCATCCAACAAGTCTCCCCTGCTTGAAATTTGAGTAAACCTACAAGGCGATAAGTTGAAAATACGATTCAAAAAAAGTTTTTTATTTTTTCCCTCCAATTTTTTTACATGCACCTTGTTTGAATTTTAAAGCATTTTGATTGGCTAATATGTGATGACAAGAAATTGTACTTTAGGGTTAAAAGTCCCATTTTTCATCCAAATTTTCTCTAATGCGAACTTCACTTTGGCTAATGGTTTGGTCAACACATCTGCAATCTGCTCATCCATCACAACATACAGGAGCTTCACTACTCCTCTCTGCACCATATCCCTGATATAGTGATACTTGATCTCGATGTGCTTTGACTTGTCATGGAACACCAGGTTCTCAGAAAACTTCACACAACTCTGGTTGTCACAGAAGATACAAGTAGCATCCAATTGGAGATCAAACAAATCAGATAGTAGCTTCCTTACCCATACTACCTCACAACTAGCTGAACAAGCTGCGACATACTCGGCTTCGGATGTACTCAGTGCTACGTAGGATTGCTTCCTGATAAACCAAGAGATCACACCTGATCCTATACTGAAGAAATACCCTGAAGTTCTCTTCCTATCTACAGCACTGCCTGCCCAATCTAAATCAACATAACCCTCCAAGTTAAACTTTTGATTCTAATCATACTTCAACCCATAATCAACCATACCCTTTAGGTACCTCAGAATATACTTTATAGTAATCAAGTGAACATGTCTAGGATCCGTTAGGAATTGGCTCAAGGTGTTCACAGGAAAGCAAATATCTAGTCTCATGTTCATCAGGTACATCAAGGACCCAATCATCTGACAATACATCGTGGCATCGACCAACTCTGATGAAACATCACTCAATAACTTCAGTTTTGATGCCATAGGTGTGGCCATGGCCTTGCATTGCATCATCCCGAACTGCTTCAGGACTCTACTGCATATTTCCCTTGTCCAAGGAAGATTCCCTCTGCACTCTGCCACACCTCCATACCTAGAAAGTAATGCGTCATACCCATTCCTTCATCTCGAACTCAGAAGCAAGCTTCATCTTCATGTCGCCAATCAATCTATCCTCATCGCTCACAAAGAGTTCATCCACATACACTAGGAGTATCACTGGATTGCCTTACTCAACCTTCTAATAAAGGTTTGAATCTGCTTTACTCTTGGTAAAACATAAACTGGACAGGAAGCTATCCATCCTGGCGTAACATGTCCTAGGTGCTTGCTTCAAGCCATACAAGGCTTTCTTCAATCTGCACACATATGACTCCCTGTCATGTGTCTCAAAACCGAGTGACTGCTCCACATACACTTCCTCTTCGACTACACCATTCAAGAAAGTTGTCTTGACATCCATTTGGTGTATCTTTTACTTCATTACTGCAGCCAGATCAAGTACTATTCTGATGGAAGTATATCTGGCTATAGGTGCAAAAGTCTCTTCATAACCTATCCCTTATTTATGGGAGAAGACACGAGCCACAAACCTTGCCTTGTATTTCTCTATGCTACCATCTGTAGCATGCTTGATCTTATAGATCCACTTGAAAGTCACAATAGACTTCCCTTCTGTTCTTGGTACTACATCCCAAACATCATTCTTCATGATCGACTGGTATTCCTCGACCATGGCATCCTTCCATTCTTTATTTTCTGCTGCTTCTTCATAACTGGAAGTTTCTTTATGTTGAGATATGGTAACTTCAAAGAATATTATATTTGTACTTTATTATTCCGGATATGATTCATTCCTCCGTGAAGATCTTATTGTATATCCGGAGATGTTTATTCCTCCGTCGGAATGTGGTAACTAGGGTTATTAGACCAATCTAGAGGGGTCGGCCCAGTCAGTTGTAGTGGGGTATTTAACCCATTGGTTAAATACGAGCCTATATGATTTGTGTAAAAGACAAGTCGGAGTAGTGTATAAATAGAGGAGGTGTATTCCTCATTTTACACACACTCACTCACTTGAGAGTGGTGCACTTATGAGAGAGAGGTGTGCTATGGAGAAGGAGGAGCTTATGCTCAGGGTAACATCTTTTGTATTTGCTGGTCATCTATATTGAGGAAGCTTTGCTGGGTTTTCTACCCCATGAGGGTTTCCCAGGATAAATCTGTGTCTCTTGTGTTTATGCTATGCTTGTTGTTTCTTCAGTGATCCTGTATATGCTATTATTGTGAAATGGAATGTAATGCTGCTATTTTCTGTCTTAGCATATTAAATCTTAACACTTTATTCATTATGTCACAGAGTAAGGAAACATAGCTGGTGTGTGACCTTATCATTTTTCTTTATCTGTGTTCCTCCTCTGGAATAGCATACCTTTCTGCATATTGGAAGAGCTCTCTAGCCCATGTTGGTTTCCTCTTGTGAGAGTTCTTCTCATGGGGTGGATCTTCTATTTCACGATCCTCTTATGGAATTACTTCGTTCATGGTGGTGTCTTGTAATATGGGTATCCCTGGTTCTTCATTGTCTTCAAGCTGCGTCTTCCTTGATTTGAAGTATGTTGAGTCTTCATCAAAAGTCACATCCCTGCTAATGTCAATCTTCTTGAACCCTAGAAAGTAGATTCTGTATTCCTTCGAGCTTTCACTGTAACCCAAAAATATACCCTTACTTCCTGAAGGATCTAGCTTTGCCCTCTTTTCTTTTGGAATGTGTGTGTATACTGGACAACCAAATATCCTGAGATGGCTAACTTCTGGTTTCTTACTAGAGAAAACTTCTTTTGGTGTCTTGTTGTCAAGTATCTTATGAGGTGTTCTGTTTTGCACATATACAGCTGTCCTTGTTGCTTCTTCCCATAGGTGCATGGGTAGATCTTGGTCATGTAGCATTGCTCATGCTGCTTCCATGATTGTTCTATTCTTCCTTTCTGCAACCCTATTTTGTTGTGGATTGTAAGGAGTGGTCAACTCCCTATTAATCCCTAAATCACTGCATAACTTCTTGAAGTCTCTTGAGGTGAACTCTCCGCCATTGTTGGATCTAAAGGTCTTGATATTCTTATCAGTTTGGTTTTCTACCAAGGCTTTGAATTCCTTGAACTTATCAAACACTTCATCTTTATTCTTCAAGAAATAAACCCAAGCCTTCCTAGAGAAATCATGAACGAAGGAAACATAATATACATACCCACTCAGAGAAATGGAAGACATCGGACCACATACAAGCCTTCTATGCCAAAGTTCACTTGGATCCATGGATTCATGTACCATGGCATGTTCAGGTTGTCCCTTTAATTTGTACAAACCTCCCTCTTCTTCTCCAATCACTACTGCATAATCTATGTTCTTACCTTTTCGCCACATGAGTACTTGGCCATCTAGAAATGCAACTCTCATCGCCTTTGCATCCAAATATGATATGGAGAGAATATTCTTCTTGAGACCAGGTACATATAGAACAGCTTTCATGTTTAAATACTTCCCAGAGTCTAACTTGTACGAGGCTTCACCACTTCCTTTTATAGGGTATTTATAGTCATCCCCAAGTTTCACCTTATCAGGTGACTCATGTTCAGATAGGTCCATAAGAGATTCTTTAAATCCCGTCATATGTTTGGAAGCCCCACTATCAATAAGCCAATCATTACACCCATGTGTAATAGTACCTGTTAGAGCAGAGATTAGAACATACTCTTCGTCACTTGAAGAGTCTTCACTTTCTACCTTAGTCTTCTTCCTAGGAGGTTCATCATCCTCAACAGCATGAGCATGATATATATTCTTGTTGTTTTTCTTCTTCTTCTTATTGAAGTCTTTTATTATTTTGGAACATTTTGAGGCAAAGTGTCCCTTCTCATTACATGTGAAGCATCTCATATCTTTCTTCTCACGTTGATGGTAGTGAGATGATTTGTTGTGATGAGGTTGCTCCCTCTTGAACTTACTTCTATTGGTGTGTTGTGATATCTTGATCTTCATTTCCCATCTTTTCTTCTCAGGCCACAAGGCTAGCTTCTTCTTGTGAACATTCCTCCCACAGTCTACTGAAAGAGATCAATTTATTTCTTGCACAGATACCTTGGATGAAGGAGTCCCATGACCTAGGTAGGCCATTCAATGTGGTCATCACAATTTCTCCATTCTCCACTACTTCATCCACAGCTTCAAGTTGTTCTTTGACTTGAGAGACCTTAGTTAAGTAGGATTGGATGGTCTCTCCATTCTGTATCTTTACCCCTTTCAATTGGTTCCGCAGTGTCATCTTCTGATTTATATTCTTTCCTTCAAACAACTTGGTCAAGGAGTCAAACATCTCCTTAGGTGTATTTAGGGAAGACACATGGGGTATGAGATGGTATTTGATAGAATCAACAATGATTCTCTTGGCCTTTCCCAAGTTCTTCTTGTGTAAGGCCTTAGCCTCATCTCCCTCTGGAACTGGAACCTCTTCACTTGTGTAGGTGTCCAATTCATTCTCTACTAGGATTAACCCAATCCTATACTTCCATGATCGGAAGTGTTTGATGGACAATCCACTCGAGCGGACACGAGCCGGATATCCCTAGCTCAAAGTGAGTCTAGAACAAATAAAACAAACTATAAACCACTTTCCTAGATCTAGTTAAGGATCAAGTTATTAGATGTCTTACCTTAAGTTTGTAGTCCCTTTTCCTGGATGTTGTTCCATGCCTCGCGGTCATCAGATCTAAGCTACAAAACCTACCAAGATACACAAAACAAGACAAACAAGTAAAAGCATCTAAACGATAACATATCTAAGTGAACGGTTAAGAAGGTAAACTACACAATATCATCAACACAACAATATTGGTGGAAAGCGTTTATATTACTGTAAAAACATGGAAAGTACATAGAAGAGAAAGACTACAACCAGAGCTTAACGAAGTAACCCTTATCCATCCAAGCCAATGCCATATCCTCCCAAGGAAGTGTGAGTCTCTCAATGGATGAGTAGATATCTCTCTAAGATGATTTCACCAGCATGTAGACACTGTAGACTTGCTCCCCTTGGAATGGCAGTGAGCTTCATTTATATAGGACTAAGTAGATAGGGTATGGATAGGGTAGGTTGAGATATGGTAGGAGAGAGATGGGGGATCCTTCCAAGAGGTTAGGAACTGAGTGCCATCTCTCCCACAGGGTCAGGAATAAGGATCCATGTCGACTAGCTTCGAGAATGGGCTCGAAGGAACTATTTTTGTCTATTAACTGACATCGTCGCACCCTACAAGAGAGCAAGATGCGACGTCGCAGGTTGCATGAGTGTAGCCTGCGACGACCTCTCAAAACCTAGCGTAAATGGCTTCACATATCTTTCAGGTTAATGACTTAGCCAATGAAAATTTAGGGATGTATACATTGAATCTCAGGATGGTAATATTTTAGGTGTAACAGAATGCCCCCCAAATCATGAAGCTATTGAAAATTGGACAGGTGAAATGCTTTGACAGAAGGAATGGCAATGGCTTGTCGGACAAGGGACACTGCTGCAGTACAACTGACTCTGAGTACGCAGTCCGATATGATGTATAACATGGCTGCCGACAAATACAATGCAGATCCATGGTAGTAATGAATGACTAAAAACAATCATGGCTACTAGACACAAGCGTAGATCCATGATGAGATGATAAACACAGCCATGACCAATACAAATGTGGATCCGTGTGATATGACACAATACAAACTCCATCGCAACTTGTGTAACATATGACTCCCCGGGGTCTTCAAGCTGAACCCGCAATGATATGAATCTATCCATGTGATTACAAACGTCCTGATGTCAAACATGGTAGAAACCACTTGATTACCAGTCATTGATATATACTGTTAACATGCATGAGGGAAATCACCATTGATGTCAATGATTCCGAAGGTATCACAGTACATATCATCAAGCGTGAATAAATGAGTTAAAAGTCGAACGCGAGACGAAATATTTCAATCAAGAGTCAATGATGTAAACTCATGTTGAAAGCGAGGTAACCTTCCATTGAGGCATGCAGGGCCAAGGTACGTGGTTGGTTTCTAGATTCAATCCTCGGATGATGAGTTGAAGTCGACAAGGATGAATCTGTCGAAGGAGGGCCATGATAAATCCCCCATCATTGACACGAAACATGACAAAGGATGTGTAGAGAAGATCGGATGGTATAGTAACATGCAAGACTAACTTAGAGTAGACCGACATGATGGAAGGTGTACTGACTACAGATAATGAGTAGTGATAACATTCTTGACCATGGGCGTGGCATACCTTAGAAGTTTTGACTTGACGAGTTATGGTACCAACTCCTAATGCAACTGATGATGGAAGTGTTCTTTGAATGACTCAAAGGAGTAACAAGACTTAGGAAATAGGTGAAATTCAAGGACAAATGGATGTTCCAAGTACAATATGCAAATGCAAATGAGTGCCATGTTCAAGAAATGACTAGGTACTGCCACAGATAAAGGTTGTAACATAAAATCTTTCCTTTTTCCACATCATGAAAGATGAGTGCCTCATGTGTTTTTTACGAGCTTCATGAGGGTAACCAAGTGCTCGGTATAGCTCATCTCATAGAGGAGTCCAATCCCAAATATTTTTCAAACCTAGGATTGGAGGGGTTCGTCCCATGGAGGGCCCTTAAATGCAAAAATTTAACGAGTCCATAGAAGGTAAACTCGAACGTCATTTCATGTTTAGAGAGTCTGAAAAGAACTAAAGAAGACTCCAACGGTCCTTTTTCGTAA
This sequence comes from Larix kaempferi, assembly GCA_027924585.1. Taxonomy (NCBI): domain Eukaryota; kingdom Viridiplantae; phylum Streptophyta; class Pinopsida; order Pinales; family Pinaceae; genus Larix; species Larix kaempferi. The sequence continues at coordinate 360,438 of BSBM01000928.1, forward strand.
AGTTAGCCTCATCGCCTGAAAAAGGGTACAAAAACGCAGGAGAGGACTCTTCCAGTCATGATTGGCTGGAGTATACCTTTTTCGTAAGTAGTGCCCCTTGGTCCGAAAAAGGGGTAAACTATCACCAGGAAGACGACCATTCAAATTCTTTAACAAGCGTGAATGCGACAAGTTCGCTTGGCCATCTTTTCCTATTTTAGGAGTCTCAAAAGCGATTAAAAAGGGCTCCATGAACAACTTTGTCATGGTTGATAACCGAGTACGACAAAGGAAAAAGTAAACTCGGCACAGTTCCTTTTCCGTAAATAGTCTAGCGAGGCCGGATAAAGTGATAAACCTATACTCGTTAGACACACCTTTTTCCTCAATTTTTTAATGAGCACAATAATGGTATCAAAAGCACTTAGAATATTTTTCATGTTTGAACCAGAGCACGAAAAAGTAAAAACTAAGCTCAAACCACTTTTCATGTTTTAACCAAAGCACAAAAAAAGTGAAAAGAAAGCTCAAATACTATCTTATTGTTTTTAACAAGCTCGAAGATAGGTGAAAAGAATGCTCATGGTGTCCGCTTCATTTTTTAACGAGCTTGTAACAGAAAATGAACTATGCTCGGGATAATGCCCGTTGGCAGATTTCTTCCCAACATGATGGCTAGAGGTTGGAAAGTTTGCCCCTAGTGCAAGAGGCTGACGACTTACTTCTAATATGATTTCTAGAGGTATTTTTTCATTTTTTAGCGAGCTTGATACAAAAAAAGCTCATGATTATTTTCATGGTTTAATGAGCTCGAAAACCAACAAAGGAAAGTATGCTCGAAAATGATCCCATTGGTGGATTCTTTCCATCATGATATCCAAAGGTTGGTACATGCCCCCAGCACGATTGCTATAAGTAAGTGATTTAGCTCCAACGTGGTGTGGAGAGGCGATCGAGTTGACTTCAACGTATCTTCCAGAGGTTACGCGGGTGAAAAGGAGGTTCAGGTACTAAGTCTACGAGGAGACTCGACTCAAAGGGAAAGGATATGTTTCATTTTTTAACGAGCTTGGCATAGGAATAAAACTCTGCTCGAAAGACCTGTTTCATTTTTTAAAGAGCTTGACACAGAAATGGAACTATGCTCATGAAGTTGGTCTCATTTTTATGCAAGCTTGAAACCAAAGGTAAACTATGCTTAGGGGGTCTATTCCATTTTTTAACGAGCTTGGAATCAAAGACTAATCTATGCTCAGTAAAGCTGGTTTCATTTTTATGCAAGCTTGAAACCAAAGGTAAACTCTGCTCGCTACTGACACCTATCCAGAGGTTGGAAAATGTTCCCCCCAGCATGATGTCCAGAGGCTGGATAGTTCCCCCCAGCATAATAAGCTAGGGGAACTACTCCAGCATGATTCCCAGAGGCTAGAGACTTTCCCCCCATCACGAGGGGGAAGAAACCACTAAAACATGTGGAATATTTAGGGAATTTTGATGACTAGGATTCATGTGATAGTAGGTGTCACGTAGGAAAGCTGATCAATGGTCACAATCCTCCCATCATAGGGAAAATGCATCACTCGAAAGAGTGTGGACACTACGGCTCTCATAGCATAGACATAATCATGTCCAAGGAGCATATTGAAATCTAAAGGACCTTGGACAACCACGACATCAATATAAATAGTTTTACCTCCCAAAGTGATAGGTAACTGAGGAAGGATCCCTAAAGGTCCAGTAGGCCTTCGGTTAAAATCCAATATCTGGTCAGTTACTGGCACAAGCTGAGAGGAACCTATAGCTTTCCAAGTAGTTGAGGATAAAATACTAACAGAAGCTCCCTCATCAACTATCGTACGAAAAATTTATTTATTGGAAACTCCTACAGATATTTGAAAAGGGATACTCGAAGGAAGATGAGATTCTGTTAACCCATTCCAATCAAATGAAATGACCTCGGTACTTGGAGGGGGTCCCGCAGAAATGGACTCTTTCCTACCATGATTGGAACTGACTAGAAAATCATCAGTGGTTATCAATCCACTCTCATCGGGGAGAGTAGGAGGAAATGAAGACTGTGTCAAGGTGATAGTTGTAGTCTGAACACTCTATGATAGAAGAGAGGGATCGAGTGGAGAGGACAGCGACTCGATCACTTCACTCTCAGGAGGAAGAGTGGGATCAATTACAGATGAAACTGAATTGATCACTTGGTCAATCGGCGGGGGGTCGAGTGATATCTTACTATCACTTGTTGGAAGCACCTATTGAGAACTAGTAATATCTTCCAACCACCATGAAGCTTCATCCATGCTTGGACAAAGGAAAGTATGGTGCATACCCTTGCATATCAAACAGGGATACAGGATTTTACCCTTCTGACCCTTCACCAACGGGTCACTGGCCGAGGGAGTGTCATCAACATGATGGTCAGAGGTTAACGATACAAGCGGTTTGGGGTTTCTAGACCACGCTTCTGACACACGTGAAAGACCGGGACAATCCTTGAGAAGGTGATCACCCTTGCAAAGCTTGCAAGGGAACTTGGGCTTATGAGGTGTTCTCATAGAATGAGTTCCATTAGAGGTAGATGGTTGACATTCAGTCCCTTTCTTATCCTTCTTCTTCTTTATCTTCCTTTTCTTCTTCTTCTTCTTATTCTCCTCCTTCTTACTAACATCATAGTTTTCAATAGGAGAAGATGAAGAGACGGAAGCCGATTCAAATTTTGACGAAGAAGGAGAAGGGCAACCATGAGATTGATGCTCATGTGGTGAAGGACCTAGCTTCGACAGAATTGGTCCACTTGGTGTAACTGGATTGGAGAAGAACCATACTGGTGATCCTACCATCAATCCAGGAAGACTCAATGTAGCCATAAAGGGAGGACCAACAGTTCCACAAGGGGGAATAACAAATGGCATACCCTGGAAAGGGGCCTCTTCGTTGGTAGCCCCGAAAGAGTATTCCATATCAAAACTTCCTAAGAGTCTCTAAAGTACCACACAAATCAAACACTACTCAACTCTAAAAAGAAACAAGAAAACTGTGTTAATAGGAGTGGATAAAGAGTTAGGAACCTCGTAGGATTGTCAAAACATCACAAATCTCTATATACTGTAGGGTCCAACAATAAAATGTGACAAGGAGGATTGGGACCGTACCCTTGTCTGAATACCTGACTATCTGGACAGTACGTGCATAGTAATCTCCCCGAGTGTTTTTCTCGATGTATTGCAATGTTAAGATGACCAAATGGATAACTCATATGGTTTCAGTATTTGTAATGTCCCCATTCAAATAATTGCATAGTAAGACAATCCCATCAATCCTACTAGTTTCCTAGGTTGGATGGGCACATGTGGTATTGTAATAAGGAATCTAATAAATGATGTTTAGACATTATAAGGGTTCAAGTATTTAATAAATATGGTGAATAAATAAATTCAAGAGAAATTCTAGGTGGCAAGTGATTTTGGATACATATGGAGGGTGTGGGACCCACACTAGCTTGATTTTTCAATGACACATGGCATCTCTTTCTTGCCAATTCGAATTCATGGGAAGGTGAACACTCTTGGGTGATTTGGTAAGTCATAAAACATGGCATTGAGCATCTTAGTTCGAATTGGGATGGATTGGTAACCTCCATGGAAGATAAAGAGTCAAATTGGAAGTTTGTGGACACTTGGGCTAGATTACCTATCCCCTATGACACCAATGATGGAGAATCTATGAAAACTATGAAAAATTGAAGACATGACCTTTGACATCTGACCATTATGACATGTCAGCCCCAAAAATAGGCTCAAGGAAGGCACTCATGGGAGTGGAAGAATCCAAAGAGACTCAAATTCGAATTTGGGAGAAGATGGAAGGTTGGAACTAGGAGACAAGTGGCAAATGTGGAATATTTCCTAAGTGGAAATATCTTGTAACTATTGAGAGGATTTAGACCCTTAGAAGGCTAATTGTGGTTATAAAATGTAGAAATCAAGTATGAGAATGGATTTTGATGATTTGAGAAAAATTGCATTTGTGAAGAGAGAGCTAGTGGATGACTAGTTTCTTGCCTTAGTCAATTTCGAGGGTGAAAGATTCCCATCCAAGTTGGTGTTTGGAGATGGCACTTAGGTATTTCATGGAGATTTTGATGGATTTTTATTTGCAGGTACCAGCTATAGGGAATCTCATGGTTTTGTTTAGTGCATCACCATCTCTCAATCATCTCTAGTTTTGAAGGCATATTCATGCTCCTTGAGGGAGGACGTTTTTGGTGAGCTATTGTGCTTCTTGGGAGAGCTTCTATTGCTGTATTTATGATTGTAATAGAATTATATACTCTTTTATTTACCTTTAGGAAGTCTCAGGTCGAAATACCATGTGGTTGCGTGTAAAAATGAAGATTAATGAGCAAACAATGTCCATTTCCCCACTACATTGATGTATGCCATTATAATGATGATGATTTCGAATAAAGGAATGTTTATATGATATATTTTTGATGAATGGAATTCCATTAATGTTTATAACAAGTTTCATATTCAGTACTTGAGCATTTGAAGCCATTACACTCAATTTATTTGCATTTGAAGAAGATTTGATGCCATTTCCCCAAGGGTCTAATTAGTGGTTTTTGCTGTTGTTTGGGAGAGGGTTGGAATAGACCTTATAACTAATGAATGATACATTTGAGACCTTAATAAAATCCCTGAAACATCCCCTACCTCTGTTCATAAATTCGAGTGGGTTTGGAGGCATTTGGGAAGCTCTTTTCAGTACTTACCCCAAGGGGATTTGAACCCCAAATTACTAGTAAAATTGCATACTTGAACCAGAATATTAAGAGAGTTTGCAGAGGTCGTTTGGTGGCCATATATAATTCATGAACATCATTTTTAAGTCCTAATATCATTAATACACCTTCCCTGAAGATTTGGGACCATTTGGACCAAAATTGGGACCTAGGCATCAAAATTAGTCAAAGGTCGAAATTGGGGAAAAAGTGGAAAATTGGCCATTTTCTTAAAAATTTTAAAAAGGGACATTTCAAGTGCTATCAGAGCATGATCTTGGAACCTGGTGGTATTAACAAGAAACCAAACAAATAAACCACCACCCTTTGAATCAGTAGTTGAAGAATTTTTGGTTGAAGAAGAGATAGTAGCAGAAAAAAAAAATTTCTAAAACAATGGGTAGAGAGGAGGAGGAAAAATTAAGACATAAGGAGGAATTTAGTGAAGCCTTAAAACCATTTTTTGAAGGAATTACCATGTTTATGCTAGAGATGAATAAACAAATGATGAAAAGTTTCGAATTGTTGGGTAGCCAACTTTCAGGCAAAGGGATGATAGGAGATAACAGTGGTTCACATTCAGGGGAAAAGATAAAAGGGAGTGCGCATATTTTTTCAAGCACAGGACCACATAATAGACCTGATGAGTTCCAAAGCACACAAAGGCATATTGCACCTAAATTTCTCACACCCAAAGAAGAGCCCAATATTGAGGTGGATTATAAGAAACTAGTAAATGATTTGAATGATTTGAATGAAGAGTGTAAAAGAGGTGTACCACTCAGTGACTACATTGATGCTATACAAAAAATTAAAGGAGGGAAGAAAATAGGAGTCCATTCCAAAACAAAGAATTAAATAGTGCTATTGGAAAAATGTCACTTCCTACTTTTGATGGTTCTTCTCAAAATTATTCTAACACTTGGGTGCAAAAATTGGATGTATATTTTTAGCTGAATCCTATGTTGGAAGAGGATGCATTAAAAATGGCCATTTTTCATTTGGAAGGAGATGCCAATGAATGGTGGTTTCATTGGATGAAAACCTTGGGTCATAATCAGGTTAAAACATATGGAGAATTTGTTGACAGGGTACTAGAAAGATTTGAACAAAAAGATCCAGAATTGCCTTTCAAAGAACTAGCTCAATTGAAGCAAACTGGGTCCCCTACTGAATATATGTTGAACTTTAAAAAATTATCAGTCAAGGTGGCTGATGTATCTATGGGAAGATTAGTATTGATGTTCACTGAAGGTTTGGCTAAACCCTTAAGAGGTTTGGTCGAAGCCCACAAGCCAACTACATTAAAAGATGCAATGAGTTTGACTAGGGATCTCCAAAATGTGCTTCCTAGAATGAGATTTCCTCCCAAGCCTAGCTACAAATTTGAAAAGAAACCTTGGAAAAGGGATGGATATGATAAGAAACCTTGGAAAATAAATATTTGAAGAAAAAGATCCAGAATTGCCTTTCAAAGAACTATCTCAATTGAATCAAACTGGGTCCTCTACTGAATATATGTTGGAATTTAAAAAATTATCAGTCAAGGTGGCTGATGTATCTATGGGAAGATTAGTATTGCTGCTCACTGAAGGTTTGGCTGAACCCTTAATAGGTTTGGTCAAAGCCCCACAAGCCAACTACATTAAAAGATGCAATGAGCTTGACTAGGGATCTCCAAAATGTGCTTCCTAGAATGAGATTTCCTCCCAAGCCTAGCTACAAATTTGAAAAGAAACCTTGGAAAAGGGATGGATATGATAAGAAACCTTGGAAAAGAGAGTGATTTGAAAGGAATAAAAAAGAAGGACTAAACAGGGATGAACTTAGAAAAAAGAAACTATGCTTCACATGATTCCAACCATGGACACCGAGGCATAAATGTACTAGAGGAAAGGCTCAATACATAGAAGTATTTTCTAACAATGAGGGGTATGATGAGGGCATGGATGAATATGGACATATTTCATATCAAGAAGAGGCATATGAGACAGCAGTAGAAGAGGAAAGACAAGAACAAAATCAGCCTTCACTAGACAAAGCAAGAATGGCAGTACTTTCAGCAGTACCTCGATATCATACTATCTGATGCAAAGGTGTGGTACAAGGACAAAGAACTTCAGTTTTGGTAGATGGAGGAGCCACCCATAACTTCATTGATGCATAGATGGTGGAGAAAATAAATATACCTATTGAACCATTTGATGGCTTCAGAGTTGTCATTCCCGGTCACAACACAATGCAATGCAAAACATGGGTTCCAAAGCTGCAAGTCACCGTAGGTAACTACAATTTTGTTGATAGTTTTTATGTGGTTGATGTTGCTGAGACTAATGTGTTTTTGGGAGTGCAATGGCTATATTCAATATGAGATCATACAGTAAATTATCAAATTCCCGAAATGAAATTCCAAGATTCAAAAGGAGTACAAAGAGTTGTGAGAGGGCAACACACTTATCCAAATCAAGTAGTGACTTGCAATAGTATGAGATCTATATTGAGGCATGGGGATATAGAATGGGTTGCTGAATGTCATATTACATCTCCCAAGATAACTATAAATATTGTTGAACACCCAAAGGAGATAGAGATACTTTTGCAAAAATATGAAAAGGTTTTTAGAGACCTTCCACATGGTAGACCACCGGATAGGGGGGTTGAGCACAGTATTATTTTGGAGGAGGGTACTTCACCCATTAAGATACCACCTTATAGACATCCTAAAAATTTTAGAGATGAGATTGAAAAATCCATCCAAGAACTCCTAGAGTTTGGACTCAGTAGACCAAGCTCTAGCCCTTATGCTTCTTCAGTTGTGCTAGTGAAGAAAAAACATGGAACATTGAGAATGTGCATAGATTTTAGAGCCTTGAACAAAAAGACTATCAAGAATAGGTATCCTATTCCTAGGATTGATGAGCTTATGGATGAGCTACATGGGGCCAAATATTTCTCAAAAATTGACCTTAGATCAGGGTATCACCAAATTCGAATGAAAGATGAAGATGTGCAAAAGACCGCTTTTCGATGTCATTTTGGCCGCTTTGAATTTCTTGTCATGCCTTTTGGGTTAACTAATGCTCCAGCCACATTTCAAGCATGTATGAATAGGATATTTTGCAAGCAAATGATAAGGTTTGTTTTAGTTTTCTTTGACGACATTCTCATTTACAGTAATACATGGGAAGAGTATTTGCATCAGTTAGAGATTGTGTTGAAAATTTTGCAAGAAGAGTCCTTATTTGCTAAGTTATCAAAATGTGAATTTGGGATGAAAGAACTACTGTATCTTGGGCACATTATTGGGAAGGAAGGAGTGAAGGTACACATGGAAAAAATCAGGGCTATCTTGGAATGGCCATCACCAAAAAATATTACCGAATTGAGAGGCTTTATTGGCATATGCGCCTACTACAGAAAATTTGTGAAAGGGTTCTCCAAGTTGACTTCTCCACTCACTGATTTGACTAAGAAGGATGCTTTCAAGTGGGATAAAGAGGCTGAAAAGGCCTTCCAAAAAATTAAAGAGGTAATGAGTAGTTGTCCCATACTTGCACTTCCTGATTTTACTAAACCTTTTGTTGTGGAATGTGATGCTTCATGTGGAGGAATAGGGGTTGTCCTAAAGCAAGGCCAACACCCCATAGCCTTTGAGAGTAGAAATTTGCAGCCTCATGAAAAAATTTACTCCATCTATGATAAAGAAATGCTGGCCATTATGCATGCATTGGCCAAATTCAGACAATACTTGGTGGGCAGCAAGTTTGTGGTGAAAACTGACCACAATAGTCTAAGACACTTTCTCACCCAAAAAGATCTAAATGAAAAGCAACAAAAGTGGGTGAGAAAGATTCAAGCTTATGATTTGATATTGAATATGTCAAAGGAAATAATAATATAGTAGCAGATGCTTTGTCAAGAAGACCTTCTTTTTCTCTCATGGACATTGCCAAGGATTGGAAAAACATGCTACTAGTTGAATATGCTAAAGACAAATTTGCTTGTGATGTGTTGGATGGAATCAAAGGGGATGATAACTACAGGATTTTGAATGGGCTGATATATTATAAGGGAAGAATTAATTTAGTTCATAACTCCAAGCTCAAGTACCGAATTTTGCAAGAAGCACATGATTCCCCACTAGCGGGCCATCCGGGGATCTTCAAAACTTATAGACAGTCGAGGCAAAGATTTTTTTAGAAGGGGTTGAAGGAAGATGTTCAGAAGTATGTGAATGAATGTAAAGTATGTCAACAGAACAAATCAGAAATTACATATCCAGTCATAATATTAAAACCCTTTCCCAATCCGGAGCAAAAATGGGACAGTATCTCCATGGATTTCATCACCGGGTTGCCTAAATCTTTGGGTAAGGATTGCATCTATGTGGTAGTTGATAGGTTGAAAAAATTTGCTCATTTATTTGTTGTTACATCATCTTTTAGTGCTGCACAAGTGGCTGATATTTTTTCAAAGAATCTTCAGATTGCATAGACTCCCCAAGAGCATTGCCAGTGATAGAGATAGTAGATTCATGGGTGCTTTTTGGAAAGAACTTTTTAGATTGGTAGGCACTCAATTGACTCCAAGAACCAGCTATCATCCACAAACTGATGGAAAAACAGAGAGGGTAAATAAATGGTTGGAAGGATACCTAAGAAACTATGTGGGAGAGCAACAAAAAGCATGGGCAAAATGGTTACACTTGGGTGAGTTTTGCTACAACACCACTTATCATATGTCAATAGGAATGTCTCCTTTCAAAGCATTATATGGTTATGATCCACTTACATTTTCTGAAATTATATTTGGTGATAGTAGAGCCCCAAAGGCTAAAGATTGGGTGGAAGAGAGCCAAGAAATTTTAAAGCTCTTGAAGCACAATTTGCAGGTTGCTCAAAATCAACAAAAACAATATGCTGATATACATAGAGAAGAAAGAACCTTTCAAGTCAATGATTTAGTATATTTAAGCTTGCATCCATATAAACAAATATCTCTCAAAAAGAATGGAGTAGACAAATTAAAACCAAGGTACTATGGGCCATACAAGGTAGTGCGGAAGGTTGGAGAAGTAGCATATGAACTAGAACTTCCGGAAGGGAGTAAAATCCACAATGTATTTCATGTTTCCTTTCTCAAGAAAGCCCTTGGTCAGAAAATTATCACTTCAGAAATACTTCCTCCTTTGGATGATGAAGATTAGCTCACACTTGTTCCGGAAAATATTTTGAAGACACTGGAAAGAAGGTTGAGGAGTAGAATTATCAAAGAATATTTAGTCCAATGGGAGGACTTACCAAATGAATATGCCACATGGCAAGAGGAGAAGATTTTGTAGCATCCAAATTTGAAATTGCTTGAGGACAACCAATCTTTGGTGGGGAGGACTGTAATGTCCCCATTCAAATAATTGCATAGTAAGACAATCCCATCAATCCTACTAGTTTCCTAGGTTGGATGGGCACATGTGGAATTGTAATAAGGAAGCTAATAAATGATGTTTAGACATTAGAAGGGTTCAAGTATTTAATAAATATGGTGAATAAATAAATTCAAGAGAAATTCTAGGTGGCAAGTGGTCTTGGTGACATATGGAGGGTGTGGGCCCACACTAGCTTGATTTGTCAATGACACATGGCATCTCTCTCTTGCCAATTCAAATTCATGGGAAGGTGAACACTCTTGGGTGAGTTGGTAAGTCATAACACATGGCATTGAGCATCTTAGGTCAAATTGGGATGGATTGGTAACCTCCATGGAAGATAAAGAGTCAAATTGGAAGTTTGTGGACACTTGGGCTAGATTCCCTAGCCCCTATGACACCAATGATGGAGAATTTATGACAACTATGACAAATTGTAGACCCAACCTCTAACATCTAACCATTATGACATGTCAGCCCCAAAAATAGGCTCAAGGAAGGCGCTCATGGGAGTGAAAGAAGCCCAAGAGACTCAAGTTTGAATTTGGGAGAAGATGGAAGGTTGGAACTAGAAGACAAGTGGCAAATGTGGAATATTTCCTAAGTGGAAATATCTTGAAGCTATTGAGAGGATTTCGACCCTTAGAAGGCTAATTTTGGTTATAAAATGTAGAAATCAAGTATGAGAATGGATTTTGATGATTTGAGAAATATTGCATTTGTGAAGAGAGAGCTAGTGGATGACTAGTTTCTTGCCTTAGCCAATTTCGAGGGTGAAAGATTCCCATCCAAGTTGGTGTTTGGAGAGGCCACTCAGGTCTTTCATGGAGCTTTAACGGATTTTTATTTGCAGGTACTAGCTATAGGTCAGTTCGTGGTTTGTTTTAGTGCAGCATCATCTCTCAACCATCTCTAGTTTTGAAGGCATATTCATGCTCCTTGAGGGAGGACATTTTTGGTGAGCTATTGTGCTTCTTGGGAGAGATTCTATTGATGTATTGCTGATTGTAATAGAATTATATACTCTTTTCTTCACCTTCAGGAAGTCTCAGGTCGAAATACCATGTGGTTGTGTGTAAAAATGAAGATTAATGAGCAAACAATGTCCATTTCCCCACTACATTGATGTATGCCATTATAATGATGATGATTTCGAATAAAAGAATGTTTCTATGAAATATTTGTGATGAATGGACTTCCATTAATTTGTATTACAAGTTTCATATTCATTACTTGAGCATTTGAAGCCATTATACTCAGTTTATTTGCATTTGAAGAAGATTTGGTGCCATTTCCCCAAGGGTCGAATTAGTGGTTTTTGCTGTTGTTTGGGAGAGGGTTGGAGCAGACATTATAACTAATTAATGATGAATTTGGTACCTTAATAACATCCCTGAAACATCCCCTACCTCTGTTCATAAATTTGAGTGGGTCTGGAGGCATTTGGGAAGCTCTTTTCAGTACTTACCCCAAGGGGATTTGAACCCCAAATTACTAGTAAAATTGTATACTTGAACCATAATCTTAAGAGATTTTGAAGAGGTCTTTTGGTGGCCATATATCATCCCTGAACATCATATTTAAGTCCTAATATCATTAATACACATTCCCTGAATATTTGGGACCAGTTGGACCAAAATTGGGACCTAGGCATCAAAACTAGTCAAAGGTCGAAATTGGGGAAAAACTGGAAAATTGGGCATTTTCTTAAAATTTTAAAAAAGAGCCATTTCAGTATTCCTAATGGTGTCTCCCGATATACTCAAGGTATGTGATATCTCAAATCCGTAGTGGTGTTGTCTAATGCACAACCGTTCAGCAAGAGACCTTCCGATGTACTACCAAGTACATGAAACACCTTTCGATATACACCAAGTACATGTAGTACTTGGTGGGTACATGAAAGAGCTTCGATATACCGATAAGTACATGGAAGACTGCAATACCCCCAGAATACAGTGCTGGCAAGTAACGACAACTTCCACGTTTTACGATGCCGGAACACGTCACTAACTTACACACAGTTACTAAATTATTTTAACCTAAGCTAGCGTTAATTTTATCTTGTATGGTTAGGTGGATGCATGAGGTGAGTACATAAATGTAAACATAATGAAATCCTCAACTACATGATAATGCACATTTTCCTTTCCTTTTCAATGAAAGCTACTTAAGGTAAGGAGAGATTTTTCTTTCTTTCAAACCAAAAGTAATTAAGTAGTAGCGAAAAGAAGAATTCTTTCCTAGAGTGCAATAACTCTAACTTTCTGCAATAATCAACTAAAAAGCGCAAAGAAAATGAAAGATGCAACTAATCTTAAAAATATATAAGACAAAATAATGAAGCACTTTAAATTTTCAAATGCATGTATCCAAAATGGAACTTGATAACTAAACGCTTTTCATATCTATATACAGAAAGTGAGAGAATATCTACAACACTCTAATCATTCAGGAATTCTCAAAGAAAAATGACAAGCACCCAAACAACTCAAAGGCACTCAAGAAAGGCTCAAAATCTACCAAATTCAATAATTATAACTCATTTCCTATCTTTTTACACTTGAAAGAGACACATCTAAGCTACGGAAAGAAGGATTCCACAAACATTTCCAGTCAAATGCAAGACAAATAAAAGCACTTAACAATCTTATCTAACTCAAATGAATACAAATTTGAAACAAGCCTTTCTTCTTCTTATGATGGTAAGACCAAGAATATCAAATGATCAAAATAAAGTAAGAAGAATATTTACGTTTTCCAAAGTTGTGAATATAGCAAAAGAAGGACAAAATCAAGCTTCTCTTTGAACTAAAGTGGAGACAAAGAATTAATATTTTCCAATAATCATTAGGTAGCTTAGCATGTAAAGGAAACAAAATGCGTAACCCAAGAAAAAGAGGCTCAAAAAGACATGGACATCCCACACTTTTCAAGTCTTTAAAACAAGCCAATCACACCAAACCAAAAAATGATCTCAAAACCTTGAGATGGGTCAAAACGACTAAAGGATGCATGAACATGGATCCAAAACCAAAAAGACCCAAAATCAACCGAATGCAAGCAAAACCAAAAGATGTATGCAAACGAGATCTAGAAACCAATCCAATGCAATGACCAGATCAGGTAAGGAGAGGAGGGAATGCAAGGGTGAGTGGATGCAAGCGAGGGAGACCAAAGTGTCCTCCACTAACAAATCTCATACTTGTCCAAGATGGGACCCAAAACCAATCCAAAAAGAACCAAACACTACTAACACACAAATAAAAGAGAGGTCTCTGACTGGATCTTGTAGCACAGAGGGAGTTCATACATTAAACCAAAACTCAAATTAGAAAATGGAGAAGGAATGCCTACATGCCAATTTCAACAGATCAGCGCAGTCTGTGTTTGTACATAATGAAACGTCGCAGTTGACCAATGCGGGAAGTGCGATGGTGTCACAGCAGACCAATGAAAGGGTTGCAACGACAGGCTTACATACAGAGAACAGAGATAAAAAATGACACAGTGTCACTCTGATTCCACTGACCAGGTGTGATAGGCGAGATCCAAGCTAAAAAATGAACCAATTCTCCAAACAATGATCAATGAAATGGTTTGAAAATGATGAGTACAAACTCATAGGAGGACTACAGACTCTTCAAAGTGAAGATCTGATGGTGAAACAAGATTTAGAAGGAAAACAAGATTATGGATGGTTTGCAAAAGCAATCAATTGAAAATGGTAATCAAATTGAAAACTACAAATAATGTATTCCCCAGTATGGTCGCCAGATTTGTTTGACGGACAATCCACTCAAGTGGACGTGGGCCAGATCTCCCTAGCTCAAAGTGAGTCTAGAACAAATAAAACAGACTATAAACCACTTTCCTAGATCTAGTTAAGGATCAAGTTATCAGAGGTCTTACATTAAGTTTGTAGTCCCTTTTCTTGGATGTTGTTCCACACCTCGCGGTCGTCAGATCTAAGCTGCAAAACCTGCCAAGATACACAAAAATAGACAAACAAGTAAAAGCATCTAAACGATAATAGATCTAAGTGAACAATTAAGCAAGTAAACTACACAATATCATCAACACAACAATATTGGTGGAAAGCGTTTATATTACTGTAAAAACAGGGAAAGTACATAGAAGAGAAAGACTACAACTAGAGCTTAACGAAGTAACCCTTCTCCATCCAAGCCAATGCCATATCCTCCCAAGGAAGTGTGAGTCTCTCAATAGATGAGTAGAGATATCTCTAAGATGATTTCACCAGCATGTAGATATTATAGACTTCCTCCCCTTGTAATGGGAGTGAGATTCATTTATATAGGACTAAGTGGATAGGGTATGGATAGGGTAGGTTGAGATATGGTAGGAGAGAGATAGGGGATCCTCCCAGGAGGTTAGGAACCGAGTGCCAGCTCTCCCACATGGTCAGGGATAAGGATCCATGTCAGCTAGCTTCGAGAATGGGATCGAAGGAGCTATTTTTGTCTATTAACTGACATCGCCACACCCTGCAAGAGAGCAAGATGCGACGTCGCAAGTTGCATGAGTGCAACTTGCGATGACCTCTCAAAACCTAGTGTAAATGAGTTCACATCTCTTTCAGGTTAATGACCTAGCGAATGAAACTTTAGGGATGTATACACTGAATCTTAGGATGGTAAGATTTTAGGTGTAACATGAATTTATCAACCCCTTCAAGCTTATCCTCAAGTTTGGTGTGGTGAGACATCTTAATGAGAAACTCAAATGGAAAGAAAAGATTTAGGTCTTACCACTTGTTTTGCTAAAACTGGATCTGATGCTCGATTAGGGTTTGTTAGAGGAACCCTAAAAATTAAACTTTGAATTTCAAACTTCTGATTGGATGGAAAGATGCACCTTGCTGAGTTGATCAAGCTGGTATACTTAAATTTTGAAATCTCCAAGATTTGACCCCTCAAAATTGACTTTGAAACTTTCGGATCTGTAGTTTCTAGTTTTCTGGTCAAAATCCCAAACTAGCGTTTGATAGATCCCGGGGTTCTGCCCAACTAAAAAGTTCAATATTGGTCTCTAAAGTTTGATTTTTTTGAGAAGCATCCAGCCATGGTCTTTGATTCCAAAAATTCCAACTTTCTCCAAAACCCTAATTTCCTGCAGCAGTGATAGGCCAAAAACTGAAAATGCTCAAAATTGAATTCTGTCTCGACAAAAAGATGCGCCCTTGCTAGGAGAGTCAATCTAGCCTCCTGCCTTTGATGAGCTATGGAGAGATACCCAAAAATTAAGAATCCCTAGCTTCTGTAGCTGCATAGTGTCTTCTTCTTAGTCCCGCTTTGGTACCATGTTAATTTTTTGATAATTTCATTCAATATTAGCTAAGATCACTAAGAGAATAACAAGCACAACATAACAATCACAAGAAACAATGGACACAAAGCATTTCACCAAAGAAAACCAAGAAGGTCAAAAACCCCACAACTTCCTTGGAGTTAGAATGAGCACCAATACAAAGATCACAAGGATCAAACTCCAAAAGATAGATGTATTCATTAGCTACTCCTCCTCCACTTGTGCGCACTCCTATCTCTCAACTATGCAAGTTGGATGAGTGAGTGAATGTGTAAAATGAGAGAGACATAGTCTATACAACAACTTAACCTGCCTTTAACCCTAACTGGGCCGACTTCCTAAGGAATCCTAATAACCCATCCCCATGACTCATACAGGGCCAACCCCACCAAGGTGGTCTAATAACCCATCAAATATAAGTTACAACACTTACAATGTAACTTGCGATACTTGCAAATACAAATGACGACACTTCCAATTGGAGGAATAATACATCTCCGTTGGGGATACAATAAAGTACAAACATAATATACAAGTGAATATCTTACAAAGTTGCAAATACATCAACAGTATTTATGTCGTCATCTGGAGGCTTCTACAGAGTGATAGGCTGATAGGTAATTGCTCTAGGCTTTGTTTCACTATCAAACTCACCCTGATATGGCTTTTTGTCACTTCCTAACTCAGTTTCTAAAGAGATGTGAGGTCTAGGTTCATGAGACCTCTTTATATTGCTAAAGTTGTATCTTTTACCATTTCGTAATGTATAGATATTTTTCTGAGTGTCACTGTCTGTGTTAATGAACATTACAGATTCAAACCCTAGGTATCTTATTGCATTTTTAAGACACCTTTCTCTGCTAACAACATTTTAATGTATAGAATGATATTTTTCAGGTACTTACCTATGAACCCTTTGAAGAAATCTACCTCTGCTGCGTTGTAAGACTTCAGAGTGTCCACAGCAAATTTTGTAACGTAGCCTTCTAGTACGCTATCGATCCAGAAGTCTACTGCTCTTTAGATTGGGCTATCCACTGCTTTAAGTCTCTGAATCAGTTCTGGATTCCACACTGTAGGTTCTCCACCTTGAAAGAAATTTTTATGTTCTGCGAGTCTTGATATCCACTCGTGTAGCTCGCTACTGAAGGATGAGAAGAAGATTTCGTGTATGTTAGAGAAAATATATCTCTATAACCACTCTTCCATATGTAAGCATGGATGTCTGTTTTCTTTCTTTGCAAACTCCTCCTCAGTCGTAGTTATCCAGTTCTGTATCTATGTCCTCTCAGGATTTTAGTTATCAGAGCACATCACCAGTTAAAGCACGGAAATGGAACCATTTGTTGTCTCAATACTTCTTCTATCTCTTATTACTTAGATCAGACCCGAATTCGACGCAGTTAGTGGTCCAATGAAACCCTTCTTCATCGGCCCTTTCGGCAACATCCTGGAAACAGACTGAGGTCTCACCTGAGGAGAAGTTATGGGGTGGCTATAGAAGCACGTTTCTACAACCGGGTGATGCGCAGCTAATAAAATGGTAAGCTTAATGAAGTCACTTCTGTTTCGCATCCACCTCTTGTACTACAGCGCACTCTGGGGTTGCGCTCATGGGAAACTACACAATGCAATGCAACAACGCACTTTGGAACCGTGCTGAGGGACAGTTTTACACTCTACAGACTCCGCTGGATTGGTGTCACTTGTGCAACCACGTATTCGGCATACTCATAAGTACTTGTGCATTAAAATACATGTGTTCGGTACTTAACACATTATTCTCATCGACCATTCATGTGAGAATACATATAAAAGCAAGAACATACATAATCATAAGCATAACATAAACATACACAATCACACATATGCATTGACACAACACACTTATTTACGTGGTTCACCCCCAGGATGAGAGCTACGTCCACGGGAACTGTTGTTTATATTAATGGGAAGAGTCAATAGTTCCAGTCTGCGCACACAGTTGTAGACTCCTCTCTTTACAATTGGGCCTCTGTGCACATAGTTGCATATCCTCTTTCTCTCTTCTTGCTCTTACAATACTTAGCCTTCCATGAAAACCCCAAAAAGACCAACCCTTCCCTTACAAAATTGCCCTTTTTATAGATCGTGCCCGAGGGTCACGTCTTTACAATCATTGTGGGCCAAAAACACTATCGTACCCAAAAAACCCCAAAAATGGCATGGTTACCCCGCTAACCAGGCTTGTCATACTTCGACTGCTACTTCACTTGACTTCGGCCACCTTTCTGTGCCGCTTCTGGATCTGACGCCCTTCTGAGAGCCGCAGCTATGACCGTGTGTCTCTGACTTCAAACTGGCATGTCCCTTTCAGTCGCTCTGCTTCTTCTATCATTGTCAGTCTGTCGTTCTAACTACTTCAGCTATCTTGGTCGTCCTTAGTATCATGTTTTAACTAATGCGATAGGTCTCTTTCCTCCAACTCTGCATCGCTCCTTACCCTGCTCCTGAGATTTTTGGAGTCATTTACCCAAAATAGGTCACTGCTGGACCTCGCTTCGCTTGTACTTCTTACAAAAAAAATTGTTGTGCTAGAAATTTGCTTCACAAAATCATTACACTTGGGCCATGCCCAACAAGCATTTAACTCAAGGACCAAGCACATTGATCGAAGATACCATTGGATTGGGCTAGTGTTGGAAAAAGGGAAGTTACACCTAGGAAAGATTCATATAGATGAGAATCTTGCAGATATGCGCACTAAAATTCTCCCAAGAGATAAGCAAACATTATGTGGAAGTTTAGTAGGAATGAGGGTAGCTTGATGAAAGATGGCGTGGGAATTGAATCAATAACTCCTATTTGGTCTCAAGTAGGAGATTGTTATATATAAGGCCAATAATACTTCATTCATATGGAATATATATTTATAAAAACATATTTCCATTTAAATCAGACAACATTAAAAGATTTCTCAAAATAGGTACTCCTTCATTCACCTGGAATATATATTTATAATAAAAACACAAAGAAAGTGTTGATATTATGTCACTATTGATTTGAAATAAAATTGCCAACTTTTCAATTTTATATATTTTATTTAAATTTGTATAACATAATATCTTTTATAATTTAAAGATATATTTTTTTATTTTTATAAATTAATGATTATTACTATTTAAAAGTACATTTATTTTTATATATTTTAATTTTTTTTTATAAATTAATAGCTTTTACAATTTTAAGTTCCATTCAAAAATAATATAATTATAATATTAAAAAAATATTGTTTAATTTAATAATAACAAAAATCCATTTAATAATAAATACAAATTGAAAGTATATTTTGATTAAGCTAAATTGCTTCAAATCCAAGTGATCATACACCAATCCATTTAGCATTGCAGTGCAAAGTGAATAATGTTTGAGTTTTAAAATAAAAACTATATCAATGCATTTATTGTTGCTGAAATCGGTCCATATGCGAGAAGTATATTAAACGCCATATACATAGATCGGGACATAGAGTGCTTTTGTCAAATTGACAAGAACATAAAATGTCGATGCCCCTCATTATTCTCCACAGATCTACCCTTGATCTCGTTGCCATTATTTTCAGCATAGAAATGGAAAAGAATTGCAATATGGATTGTGAAGCCTTCAGGTGCAACATGTAAGTTGTAAGAGAAGATGTCAAAAGTTTTTTATATTTATTTTTTTGTTGAAGTACATAACATTTTGCAATGAAAAGTTTATATTTTTTCTTAATTTTTATTCCCTGCCAAGGCGGAGATATACTTTTTATTTAAAAATCAAGACTTTGACTTTATATTAATTCTTAATTTTTTGTGTTATTTATTGTAAATTTTGTAATGCTTGACAAAAATAATTATTAAATCAAATATTTAGAAATTCAAAAATATATTTTTTATTTTTTGAAAAAGAAAATTAAAATTTTTCTATTGGTGAAATATATTTGGATTTTGACATAAATCCATAAAAGATGTTTTACATTTTTTGATATAAAAATTATTTAAAAAAAAAATTCAAAAAAATTACACATAGATTAAAACATCAAATCATTAATTTAAAAAACAATACTGATTAGTACTTTAAATCCTTGATCCATGCTGCTTCTCTCCATCCTGTCCCGTCGAATTTAAGAGGCCTGAAGAAGCCGACGATCGCGTGCAGAGAGCCCCGAATGGAAACCCTTCTTCACAGAAAATAATTCGCTTTAAAAAAAAGTTTAAAATAGTTTTGTGGGTTTGAATTCTGATTTGAAAGTAACCTTAAAATCTCGAAAGTATGTTTTTTTTTTTTCACAGAAAAATTCAACTTACTATTAATATACGAAATAGTAAATATATCCAACTATCAGACCATACAACGGCATACACACCCTGTCAAAAGTAGGACCAGGGAGAAACCGGTCAAAGCAGCAGCATGTGCCAACAACTAGTTCAGAAAAGACCAATATAAATCAAGCCACATGTCCCTAAATCATCCATAAGTCAAAACAGGAATACATCCTGTAGAAGAACAGTAACCATATGCCACATCAGCAAATATGTACAGATCAAAATATAAAAATAGGTCCCATGTATAGTCATCCGCAAATACTAGTCACCAATGGTATCGCCATCAGAAGAGAAGCGGATAATCAAATCAAAAACATCAGCATATAGCGAAGTGTTTAAAGACAAAATTACATCCGAACTGTAAATACCAAACAACATCTGAAAGAGGCTGTAATATAGGCCGCAAAATGTATGTGAGTATGAAAATGCGCCCAACAAGTAGTTGGACCCATAATATTTTAAGGATCTGCACATAGAACTATTAGTCATATAAGATTAAACGTGCCGCATAAAACTGGAAAGATAACAAAATGTGTATAAACAGCAAAGACTATAATCATCATGTCCAATGTAACTGATAAGAACCATGTGTAAAAGGTATATCCTCCCGCCATTCCTGCCACATGATGACCCCCACTTGAGAGTTAAGAGCCCGCTTTGAGAGCATATCCGCCTCCGTATTAACCTCTCTGAAGATTTGATAAAAATGAATGTGCTCAAATTCAAGAATAACCTTTCGAGCCGCTTCCATCTAGTGAGTAAGTAGTAGAACATTGAGTGATGAAGTGCCCCTAGCCCAAGAGATAATAGATAATGAGTCACCCAATATTACAAGGGATGAGATCTTTCTCTGGTGGGCACAAAATAGTAAGAGCCATAGGGCACATATCTCACTCCTTGTATTGGATCCATTACCCAGATTTAGCCAGATATGGATAGAGACAGTGTTGGTAATGTGAATTGTTGCTCCTGCCCCACCCAACCCATTCCGACCCACAGCAGCCCCATCAAAGAATCGACATGGGAATACCAGGACTGGAGGAGCCAACCGATATAGCTGATTCCGAACCTTTCTGCCACCAACAGCTCCATGAATTGTTATAAATTCCTTGTGTGCAGCAAGGGTTCTATAGCAGATCCCATCACGGTAAGGTGTCAAGTTTTCAAAAATTCGAGAATTGCGTGCTTTCCAAACCTCCTAGATCATAAAGTATGGGAGCTTTGTACAACCTGCGGAAAGACGGGACCAAGCATCCAGACAATCGCAGAGAGTATGATGTCCCCAACGGAATTGTACACCAGATTTATATGCAATTTGCTTCCAAAGATCCCTGATGAAAGGACAGGAGGAAAAAAGGTGATCAACAGACTCCTCCTGTGAGCAGCATAGGGGACACCATCCCGGACCAATGAAACCTTGTCGACATAAATTGTCCCAAGTAAGTATCTTATTACACAAAGCTAGCCAGGTAAAACACTTTATCTTGAGGGGAATGACCAGCTTCCAGATAGTTTTATCCCACCAGCGAACCTCAGTATGGGACTCAGCAAACATTGCATCATATGCCAATTTAGCTGAGACATTGCCACAAGACACATCCCACGACCAAGCTAATCTGTCCGCAGAATCTGATAATTGTATGTTTGATTGATAAAACGACCTAATATATTCTTCCCATTCATTTCCCAAAGTACCAGTTAAACCCAGCTGTGGAGCCGAGATCCAAAGAGACCGCCCATCCTTATACTGACCAGCCGCATGAGCCAGAGTGCAAAATCCATTTGTTCTGAGGTGAGTCCTTAATTCCATCGATAGGATATGCCCCGTAGGACCCCCCAAGATCAGGTCAAGCCCCAGTTTAATGTCACGACCATTGCCAGGAATCCAAGCAACCCATTGCACAATAACCTTGAAAGATCCCATCAAACCATTCCAAAAGTTGACACGCCCATAGTAGCAGGACGATCCAATCTAAGCCAGTTTGCAACAGAGATATTTTTCAGGTACTTTGCTCTGATAATCCTTCCCCAAACAAAATTATCGAAGAGTGCATGCCAGAGACTTTTTGCATGCAGGGCCTTGACAAATAGATCCAGGTCCTTTATATTCCATCCCCCCAATTTCCAAGGTCAGGCCAAAATAGACCATTTTATAAGATGAAATTTTTCTTGAGCTCCACCACCCGACCATAAGAAGCTGAACAGCTTCCACCGAATAAGACTGAGGATGGATCTTGGGATTTTACACAGAGAAAACCAATAAACGCCTAAATTCTGCAGGACGGCTTTTGCCAGTGTAAGTCTGCCCCCCATGGATAAATGGCGAAAGCTCCAGTGACTTATACGCCTTTCAAATCGTCTAACAAGCCATGTCCAGTCATTCTTCAGGTAATTAGCAGGCTTTATGAAAAAACCAAGATATTTTGTTCCAGCATCGATCTCCTTAAATTTTAATGGTAGAACAGAGCTTATCGAACATTCCACATCAATCAATAGGGAATGTGTTAAAAATTGAGATTTTATATAACTGATGATCATACCAGAAATCGAGTAGAACAAGTCAAGAATCTTCTTATATTGAATCCACTCAGCAAGGATACCCTTACCGAAAAGCATAACATCATCCACAAACAAAGAGTGTGTAACAGAAATATCTCTTGTAATTTTAATGCCAACAATCAGTCCTTCCCTTCTTGCCTTATGAATGGATAGACTCAGGCCTTCAATGACCAATAGGAAGAGAAGCGGCGATAGAGGACAGCCCTGATGAAGGCCCCGGGATGCCTTAAAGAATTCCGTTGGATGAACATTTATCAATATAGCATAATTTACCGAAGTTATATAGGCCATAATCCATTTCATCACCTTCCATGGTAGACCGATCTAGATCAAAATTAATCTCAAGAAATTCCAATCCACCCTCTCATATGCTTCCACCAAATCCAATTGTAGTATGAGTGCATCAAGTCTCTTATGTTTACTGTGTGAAAAACTTCCTGTGTCACCCCCACCGCATCATGGATCTGACGGCCCTATAGAAACCCATACTACTCCATGGAAATGTGTCTGGAAAGAATTGGTTTGATACGATCTGCAATAATCTTAGAAATAATCTTGTAGACTAAATTGCAGAGGGCTATAGGTCTGAATTCATTATAGTTATTCGGATGTGATGTTTTTGGAATGAGGGCCAAATAAGTTGAGTTTAATGCCCCAAAGACTGTTCCTAATTTCTGAGACTCATCCATAGCCATTCGGATATCCTCCCCCATTATATCAAAGAAATGGATAAATAGTTCCATCGACCACCCATCCGGACCAGGAGATTTATCTTTAGCAAACCCTCGCAAAGTGTTTTCTACATCCATCAAAGTAACATCCATAAATATATAGCCCCCCTCCACATCATTAAATATTCGAGGGTACTCCATAATAATCTTAAATTGTTCTGCCAATGTTGTGTTTTTTGGGTCACAGTAGTATTCCTGAAAGTGACGAGCAGCCTCATTCATCAATTCCTCCTCCCCCCAGATCCGTCGACCCCTGTGATCATTAAGATCCCAAATAGAATTTTGCATCCTTCTAGAATCCGCATAATGATGAAAAAAATTTGTGTTCAAATCCCCAGCTTTGAGCCATATGGCTCGGCTCTTCAACCTCCATGTTTCCTCCTGAATAAGAAGAATATTCAATTTTCGGCTCTCCATTGAAGAGAGTTTTGTCGCTTCCGCTGGGCTTAGCCCAGAACCTACAGATCTCTGCATCAATGTTTTCATTTCCTTTTCTATCTCAGCAAGTTCAATTCCCATCAAAGCTTTTTTATTTTTTTCCCACAAAATAGTATAATCTTTAATAGCCTTGAGTTTCACCACCAGCTTGTCCATTGCAGATCTCTCCCCCGAAACACCCATCTATTGCCATTTAGTCCTCACACCCGTAGTGTATTCAACATCTGAAAGCCATGTGGAGTTGAATTTGAACGGGAAGGACTGGTGCGAGGCCTCCACATCAAATTGTAGAATAATAGGAAGATGATCACTGATTTTAATTTGTTGTATCCAGGACCTGTAATTCTGAAAGCAATCCAGAAGGGATTCCGATATTAAGAAACGATCAATGCATTTTTGAATCAGATTTTCCTCCATTCTACCATTTGTCTGGAGCCATTGGCCACGGAGCCACATCAGCTAGGGAGAATTTCATGAGGAGATTACTGAAATAGGATCCCAATGGGTCCCACCTAGCCAAAATGCCCCAAAACTCCTCATCTCCCCAAGTGAAATTTAAATCCCCAGCTAGAACTAAATTCTCCAATTCCAGCAGATGACCCAAGACTGCCATATCCCAGAAAGTCACCCTATCACAATAACGCCCATAACAATTGATAATATTTAAGCTTTTTTCCCATCCCCTAATATTGCAAGACAACAAAATACCCAGAGAGATGATAGATGGATTTAGTCTCAAAACCAAAGGGTTCCAAGCAACTAAGAGACCACCAGAAAGACCTGGCTTAACTTTGTTAAAAAAAATGCGGGCCTTCTCCCCACATACCATAGTTTCCAGAAGAAGTACCAAATCAGGATTGGTAATATTAGTACTCGCTTGAGGGCTAATTGTTTGGGTAGACCCCCCACACCCCGGATATTTAGAGAGAAAAAAATCATTTGCGAACCCTTGCAAGGGCTTTCATTCCTCTAAGAGCCCGAGTATCAAAAGAGTTGGGGGAGTCCACCTTGCATCGGCCATCCTCTATCCCCCCCAGAGTGACCTTCTTGTTTTTCCTAGCACTTCTCATTTTTAAAGGAGAGAAATCCTGGGCCAGTCCACCCCTATGTGCCCCCTTTTGAACACATATGTCTCCAATTGTTTCAGGAGGAATCACCGAGGTATTGTTGTTAATATCCCCATCCGGGTCCGAGTTCTTCAAACCCAAAAGACCCCCCAAATCCCCACCTGTTGGCTCAGTCACATCCACCATCCGGTTTTTGAAAAATGTAGGGATCGGAGTCTTCTTCACCATATCTGAATATGATGGAATAAGTAAAATTTTCTCAATTGGATCCGTAGATATATCCGGTCCCACATTAAGACAATCTATCCCCGATAGATTCACAGGATTCAGTCCACTGGACCCCTCCATCCTTACATCAGAAGCAAATGAAATCCCACCGGAATTCGTCTCATCTCCCCCACCCCCAAGAACATCCTATGCAAGGATAGGTAGCTCATAATCGGTAGATATAATAACAGTCGGGGTAACGGGAGTAGGAAGCCTGGGAAAAACAGATATAACTGAGGAGGAATCGGCAGGGCTAAGAATATTCTTTCTCTCAAACGGCTCATTCTCGGAGACAGGGTCATCATTCCCAGATGATTCATTAGTAACCTGTTCAGACCCAGAGGAATTTGCTGCCATGTGATGATGGCGAATCATGTAATTTCCATTATTTCCATTGTTTAAATCTAAAGCATTTATAAATGAAATATCCAACTCATTTAGTGTATGGAAGAAGTTAGGGTCCTGTGATTCCAACTTACGAAACAAGGCCGAGTCTGGAGCAAAAAGGGTGGGTACCCTGTTGGAGAAGCCGTCTAGCGAGCCCGATGTATCCAACTTGATGTCTCTACCATCATCAGAAGACCAGAACGGACCCCCATCTTTAAGACAACCAGAAGAACCATGTGCCTTGCATTGATGCCACAAGTGCCCCACCCCTTTGCAATTTGAGCAGCGAAAAGGAATGCCCCAATAGTCTATGATCTGCGAGAGCTTACGGCCACGCCAGTTAATGTGAAGAACATCAATAAGGCCCAAAGAAATGTCCACCTCAACAAGAACCTGACCCATATGGCGATCAAAACCATTAAGATGCCCCTCATCAACATGTAGAAACCAACCAATACAATTTCCAATGGCTTCGAAAGCCCCACGGTTCCAAAGTGCCAGTGGAAGTCCAGGAAGGAGTACCCACAAATGCCAAAGCTGAACCGAAGCAGATTCTGGATCAAAATCGGTCTGCCATTTCTGCAGCATTAAAATACCCGAACCATAAAGCCATAGTCCCTCCAGAATGAGGGAACAATGTGCCTCTTATTCGAATTTGAAACCATACCAGCCACATGCCAATGCGAAAATTTGAGGGGTGTATTTCAGAATGGGATTCCACTTCTCCATAACCCATTTTACAATGTCTCTACGGTTCATAGCGTGGTATGAGAACTTGCCAACCAGCACTGTCATATTAAATTCCACGATTTCTTCAAGCCCGATATCTCTTCCAACCGTTAACCATGCCTCCCCAGGTCTGCAAAAATATTTCCCATTCAACCTTCTAGCCGCGCGAGAAGATGGCCCAGTTTTGTCGCTGTTACCCAATCCAGGTAACCCCCTAGCACTGCCAATGGAAGGGTCCAAACCCGTAGCTTCAGCAGGTGTCCTCCCCCCAAACAGATGTCCCTTATGCGACTTGACACGAGGCGCCACCTATTGGCTATTTAGGTTTAGTGCCCTTTTTCCTTTTAGCTGGTTTTTGAAGAATGAATCCGGTCTAAATAAACCGGCCTCTTCTATCATGAAGTCTGATACGTTCAAGTTGTTAGCCGCCGGGATAATGGGGACTGGTATATTTTCCCCCATTCCGGTAGCCAGACGACACAGCACCAAGATATGTAACTGCCTTCAACGGGTTCTTCCTGTCAGATGTGTTAACCACAGTGCCAATACCAACGGCGGCAGCTACTA
The DNA here is from genome assembly GCA_027924585.1 of Larix kaempferi. NCBI lineage: Eukaryota > Viridiplantae > Streptophyta > Pinopsida > Pinales > Pinaceae > Larix > Larix kaempferi. The sequence goes on from BSBM01000928.1 coordinate 387,056, forward strand.
CAAGGGGAAAATCATTTAGAAATCAAATGGCATCCAGAAAGAAATAATAGAGCTGATAGTGAAGTGGTCCACACGCCGATACCAACCGCACCGGAGTGTATGAATTCCAGTGACCTGAAAAGGAGATATAGCCCGCCGATACAGTGATATAACCCCTTTATAGCATGTCGTTGTCAACGACTTCCAGAAAAACTTGCTTTAGAGCCTTTAATCGTCATTCCGGCACCCATTCCAGTGGGGGACCGAGGATTGCCTCTGTGGGAACCCACGCTTCACCTGTGGAAACCCTCGCATCTCCTGTGGAAACCCTCGCTACCCTGGAAACCCTCGAAAGTAGGTTTATTACGATGGAGCCGACGAGTAGGGAATCGAGGAGGAGCTCAGGATATATTTTTAAGATGCTCAACCAACTACGGGGGATATATTATTTAGATATAGCTAGATAAAGCTGGCTCCCTCACTGTGTCTGCGTTCTGAGAACTATGCGACAAATTAATTAATTGAACCTAAAGTATCCTCCATTGCCATACGTTTTATATGTCAAAGCACATTACATGTTTTTTATCCTTTCCCATATTTAATTATATAAAATGGCTTTGAGAATTACAAAAGGGATAAAGGCAGATATGCTATAAAGTAATAGATTTGAATTCTTTAGAGTATAAAAGATTAATATTAATAGTATATAAAAAGAGTAGATTTAATTTTTAAATGAATGGTATAGTATAATTTTGTTAATGGGCTTGTTTATCTATGACATATTATGAATTTTATGTAGAAGGTGTATGGATTGGTGTGTAAATGTGTAGGTTATGAATTTTATGTAAAAGGTGTATGTATTGACGTGTAAATGTGTAGGGTAGTATTGGAAGGTTGGAATTTTAGATTTAATTTATTTGATCAAATTTAATGAAGATATATTTTCAAAATGTTTTAAACATTTTATTTAAGATTTATGATGATTTAGCTTGATTGTTTACCATATTAGAAAGGCAAATTTTGATTGTCAAATTGGTTGTCAAATTCCATTCTTAATTGTTTTATCATGTTCATTGTGAAATATTGTAAAAAATGGAACCACCATGAGTTAAAGAGAATTTTTAATAAAATTACGTTAACTTCTTCACATATCAATCCAACATAACTGCTACAACATTATTTCACCATAAAATAATGCATTATTTTGGGGACTTTATGTTGGTTATATACAACTTGAGTGAGCCTAATAGCTAAGAATATGTGTTTCCTCCTAAGAAGTCACATATTTGAATTCAAAAGAATGTAGTGTGTGTTCAACTTTTGTAGATTTTAACATATCAAATATAATAGTTAATAATATATGAAAAAAGTATGTAAATTTAATTTAATAGGTATATATTCATTCATATATTCATATCTAAAGATTCAAGTCTCAATGTTACTTCAATTTGTTAGAGTATTTAAAACTAACATAATGGATTTATATTCACTCACATATAAACAATTAATTCTCAATATAATAAATGTATACTCACACATATAAACAATCAAACCTTTTGTTTACCATGATATAAATTATACTTTTTATCCACCTCCATACGATTAACTGTTCTATAAACCATCCAAAACGCTTTCTAGGAATGGAAAATATCCTTGAATTTTATTACGAAAACCAACTTAACAATGCTTTAAAATAGACTAATATGATTAAGAATTGAACACTCTTCCAACTTAAGAGAAAGTCAAGATGAACAACCTTCTTAGAGTTGTAAATCGAAAAGAAGATCTGAATATCAACTACCATAGATAGGAATTGAGTCTATTGAAATAATATTTGAGTCACATATCTCTGTATAATGAATTATGCCTTTAATAATTTCTAGAGCTTGCTTGGAAAATATATCAAATTCCTCATTGTTCATGATGTTCATATCTTCTTTAACCTGTCAGTTAAGCCATGTATAAACGATCTCGATGTCCTTTATGCTCTAAGTTTTGCTCCATTGTATCTTCCTCCATTGAAACAACCAAGGGTGAGCCAATTGCAACTTCATGTGCAATAAAATTTCATAACTCTTCAAATCTTGGTAAAGTAATGGACTTTATCTTGTAGTTCCTTTACCTTTGTCTCTTCTTCATCTATTTTTTCTTTGAGGCATTCATCATCTACCTCCAAAAGGACCAATTTTCCTTTATGCTTAACAATATGTGCTTTCATAAGCGTCAACTACCTTCAGAATACTTTTAGCTCCCTAACCTGACTTATTGCCTAATATCTTCTCCAAGTTTCCCATTTCCTCACAACATAGGCAATGTTGTCCTGACACTCATCACAATGCTTTTAATGTCTCCTTATAGGTCGCTTCATGTGTACATTCTGGCAGTAAGTGCCATATTGGGATGGCTATTTGGACCAGCCATTGTTGCCACCTCCCTTTGTAGCTAAGATCCAGGAGACATTACTAATTAAATCCTCCAACACAGAACACAACATCATCATATGACCGACAGCGCCACTAGAGAAGGTTCCTCAACAACTATAGCCTCCTCCATGAAGTTCTTGACAGAGCTTATTGCCTATGTCCTATTGCATAACGTATACTCCTAGCTAGGCGTTATAAATTGCTAGGTTTTTTCACAATTGACTAAAATTGGTAGATGGGTGATCTCTGAATTTCAACTTCTCATTAATAGTGTATAACATTTTAATAAGACCGATTCAAAATTTTGTGGAAAGCTGATCTAAACAAAACATCTTCATTCCTTATGGCAGGAAATTTGCTACAACATAACTATTTCTTGTTTGTAATTAATAGTTGTAACTTTCTTTTGGTTAAGGCTTTGTAAAATAAAAGTATTTTAGGGTGATGGGAGTGTACAAAATAAAATAAAAAATTGGTAGAGATGATAAATTAAAAGTTTTAATTAAATATACACCAAATATTGTTTATAAAATAGATAACTTAAGAGAAAATCGATATAATTTGTTGAGCATATGATATATATGGATATCAATAGATAAAACTTATTTTTGAGAAAGCAAGGAAAAGCTCTAACGAATCAATTATACCCGTTATTAATGGAGATAGAATGTCAAATTCCATGTCTATATTGAATATATATATAATGACCAAATTTATAAGTTATTTGGTGAGTCAATGTAAAAATGATAATGGGTGAGGGTGGACATTAAATTAATTTAAAAATTAATAAATTGATTGAATAAATGTTATGGAAAATAAATTAATAAACAAAATAAATGTGAAAATGATAATTGGTGAGGGTGGGTATTAAACTAATTTAAAAATTAATAAATTGATTGAATAAAATATTATGGAAAATAAATTAATGAACAAAATAAATGTGAATTGTTTGACTCAAAATCATTGGAAAATAAGTAATTAATCATAAAGCTTAAATGGCAAAAAATGAATTTATTAATTATTAAAGAGAATAAAATTTATTTGAGCCAATATCGTTATCAACATGCTATGTGTACTGAGTGTTTTTTTATTTATCAACCCTGGACATTGAATTAGATTGTGTTCACATGAATGACACAAAATATTCATTGATGTCCTCTACAATGACTTCAACGATCGAAGAGGGTTTGTTAGTGTAATAGATTTTCTCAATGTCCCCTTTAGATCTTCTCAATATGCTCAGCTAGCTCATATTTACCATGGTCACTACAAACTCCATTGACGGAAATTTCCTTGATAATCGATCTAGCGCAAGAGTCATTATAGAGACACATAGAGGTGAAGAGATGCTAGTGCTTGATGAAATCTACATAATACTTGTTGTTGAAGGTTGGGTGTGTTGATGTTCAAGATGACAACAATGATTGAGGTATAGGAAGGACAAGCCATGCAGATACACTGGGTAAATATATTGTTCAAAGTGTTGTCCCACGTCGAGTATAGATGATTGTTAAAGGAGGTGTAGTGCAAGATGCCTATAGTGAGTAATGAATGGATATGATGACCATAAGAAAATATGCTTTGAAGAAAGGGATGCAATATGTAGAAATATTGTAACTATATTGTAAATATTTCATTCATAACTACTTGAGTGAGGCCACACCCAATTATAGGTATGAATATTCCAACAAAAAATTAAAAATTTATATGCAATTTTTGTTGTTAAATATTAAGTGAGAAATAAATTCATCGTAGTAGGTTGTTTTTTCACTCACTTCATGGATGAGGATTCATAGACCTTCTCCTCTCCATAGGTTTTGGGATCCATGCCCCTTTAGTCCATTGAAAATTTATCTATGAACTTAGTGTTAAATTGGTCCTACAACAACAACAACAAAAAAACTAAATATACTTAGAAATAGATACACTTATTACATGTCCACGAAAAAAAAAAAAATTGGAGATACCTACAACTCGTGTATGCATGGTTGTGTTTTGATGAAGTTATGGAAAATGAAAATTGTGGACCTTGACTAAAAACATACACAAAAGTTGTGTGTGTAAGAGAGTGAAATTAGAAATAAAACCCAAATACCAAATTGTTGTTGGCACATAAATTCAATCTAGTTGATGGGATGTAAATTCAAGTTAGTTAGGTCAGTTGGTTTTACAAGTTAATTGTGGGAAAAAGTCATCCCATAGCCTCATGTTATATTATTAGTCCATGTATTAGATTAAGATTATGTATCATCAATTTGATTTTATATAATTGGTGAGAAAGAAATGGGGGTTATATTAGAAACACATGAAAATGGAAATTATCATCAAACTACTACAACTATAGTTGTCGAATTGGGTGTTGGTTGTTAATGTGGAATGTCCATTCAACCTTCATTATTTATGTCCATTGTCATGGGACAAGTCTACATATAAACTCAACATTAATAAATTCGATTGTTTCCCAATGTTGTATAAAGTGCTTGGCATAAGATTTGCTCCATATTTGAAAGACTCCATCCGTCCTTTGGCTTTATTATTAATTCCTCCACCATCTCCTATTTCAGGATATTTCACACTAGATCAACCCTCTCGCTCTCTCACCAAACTTGGTGATAAGATCTTTGAAGAATACATCTAAGTTTGTTTTGAGCACACTCATGTGAAACAAAATACAAACCATAACACTAGAATCACAAACCGAGGACTACCAATTAGACTTGTCCTATCAAGGAAATCTATTAGACATGAGCACATGTCACAGATGCATGAGATTTGATGGTTTTGAAGAATGCAAAATAAAAGATGTATCAGAGCATTGGATATGGAGTGATTCAAAGTTCAAACCAATATATAAAATTTTTCTTACAGCTTAGTAATTTTTTTCCATAAAGGATATGAGCCTGGAAGATGAAAACATTTTCTTCTTAGAATGCCCGACTTTCACCCCACATTAGATCTCAGTTTCAAAATCTTTGCTAGCCAGGGACAATCTTCTTTAAGCTTTTTGAGCATGGAAATAGTATTTTAAAGCAAATCATATAATCTTTATCTTCTTAAGTTCTGATAGGCCAAGATTAGTCTAGTGGAAATTAAAGACCATCATCATCATCATTTAATTCCAATTTTAATGAAATCACCAGCAAAATGTGTAATTCAATTGAAAGATGTATAAATAAACCATAATAATAAAATATTTAGTGAAAATAATTGCAAGAAAATATATACACAATTTATTAAATAGATTGATGGATGGTAGGTTAGACAGCTTTGTGGATGTAAGTATCATGTGGACTGCTTCAATTTGAGTAGACGTATCAAGTTATGGCACATATAGTCAAACACAACCCTGCTGAATCGACAGGTCACTCGAAATGGTAGTAGAAGACCTATGGAATGGTGGGTAGCGATCTCCCTTCATCAATGGTCGGCAGGCTCCTCGAGCAATTCATTCTCCATCATGTTGAAGGCATTCGGTGCGCAGACCAGTCGGTGGATTGATCGGCAGGAAATTGTATGCAGGTAGCAATGTTACATAGTTTCGAGCAGTGCAAAAAATATAGTTGACCAAGTCATCAATTGAACGTATAGTTAACTAACGCAAGATTTGCAACTCCCCCAACGATGGGCTGAAAATATCTATATATGGTGGAGTCCATCGAAATATGGAAATTTATGTTTTCGTTAATAAATTCTCCCTCTTCCATTCCTCCGTCCGTGTGGAAGCTAAATTATCCCTCTTCCAGCCTACGGTTAGTTATAGTAAATTTATGGTCGATGGACGATGGGATGAAAATATCTATATATGGTTGAGTCCATCGAAATATGGATGGGTTCACACACAAAATTCATTTTCTGGGAATTAAGAATGATCAAACTTCTGAATATGACAAAGAAAGTTATCAATAACCACTTCAAGAAATCGATCGATCCACGCCTACGGTTACTATAACTAATCGTAGGCTGGAAGAGGGATAATTTAGCTTCCAAACGGACGGAGGAATGGAAGAGAGAGGATTTATTAACGGAAACATAAATTTCCTGAACTAACTTTAGCAACAACATTTAGATGGTCATTAATAAATATCTAAATGTTCTTGAATTAGCATCCATGTGGATGGAGGAATGGAAGAGGGAGAATTTATTAACGAAAACATAAATTTCCTGAACTAACGTTACCAACAAATAGTCTGAAAATGCTTCATTACCACGACTTCAATGTCTTTGCGAGTAGGGGATCATCACGTATAAACGGAAAATGCATATTCTATTCATAGCCATTGATCATGTTGTTCCGTTACGCTAAGGATCTCCATCACCTTAAGTAAATCATCTCTTTGTGCTGGAAATACTATTGGTTGGGTCTGTCTAATACCATTTGAAAAATGTTCTGTAACTCCCTTCTGGATGATGTCGGAGTACAGAGACTCCTAAGATATCTATACATTCGGAGTCTGTATGCTCGGGGGGGTTCGACTCAATATGGTCGTTCTTGTGTCGGTCATCAGAAATAAAATATGGTGATCATTACTACATACGGAGAGAATAGAACATTTTATTCTATTCTATTCTCATAAAATCGTTGGGGGGTATGAAATGGTCGAGTCCATCGAAATATGGATGTGCTCACACACAAAATATAAGTCCGTCAGTTTTCATTACCACGACGTGATTCTGTAAATTCTTGGCACGCCAGATAAGTTATGCGAAAGAAAAGCTCCAACAGGCCATTGAAGACTCAACCACTTTGAATATCGACCATTTTTAAAAATAAAATGACCCCAACAGGCCATTCGAGACTAGACCACTTTGAATATCTACCATTTTTAAAAATAAAATGACCCTGGTCGAATTCGAGTAGCGACCATTTTATTTTTAGTCTGGTGGAGGCATTGGAGTGAGGAATCACGGCATGTGTTCAAACTGTCATATAATTATATAATTATTGACTCGTAATTACAGCAATAATATCTTAGAATTCTGGATGGGTCTTCTCTCTCGGGAAACTGTAAGACATGCAATAAGGAATTATCTTGTGGACACAAAAGGAAATGGATTTGCTACCAATGCATTTATAACCAAAGCTTGGGTCAAGTCATCACAAGTTCAGTTTCATATCAACAACAATGACAAGAAGGACATGAATGTTTTCCAAGTGCTCACTTTTAGATCAGGTAAGTTAACTCTCAAAACCTTATCGATTATAGGTGGTTGTGTGAACTTGGGTTGCACTATTGCTTGGGCTGTGCTTGTTGCATTTGAAGGAGGTGTTGTTTTTAAATGAAATTTTACGCAGTCAAGGGCACGATCTAAAGTTAGAGTAGCTGTGATAATGGCAGCCATCATTATTGGTTTTGTAATGGAAATACTATTGGTCGGGTTTGTCTAATACCATTTGCAAAATGTTCTGTCACTCCCTTCTGGATGATGTCGGAGTACAGAGACTCCGAAGATCTTTATACATTCAGAGTCTGTATGCTTGGGGGGTTCGACTCAATATGGTCATTAGTGTGTCGGTCATTAGAAATAAAATATGGTGATCAGTACTACATACAGAGAGAATAGAACATTTTATTCTATTCTATTTTCGTAAAATGGTCGGGGGTTCGAAATGGTCGAGTCCATCAAAATATGGATGAGCTCACACACAACGTGATTTTGTAAATTCTCGGCATGACAGATCAGTTATGCTAAACAGAAGCTCCGACAGGACATTGGAGATTGACCATTTTTAAAAATAAAATGACCCTGGTCGAAGTCAAGCCGCGACCATTTTAAAAAATAAAATGACCCTAGTCAAAGTCGAGCCGTGACCATTTTATTTTTAGTCGGGTGGAGGCATTGGGGTGAGGAATTATGACCTTTTTAGTCTAGTGGAGGCATTGGAGTGATGAATTACGGCCTGTGTTCTAAGTGTCATATAATTATATAATTATTGACTCGTAATTACACCAATAATATCTTATGAGAATTCTGGATGGGTCTTCTCTCTCGGGCAACTGTAAGACAGGGAATAAGGAATTATCTTGTGGACACAAAAGGAAATGGATTTGCTGCCAATGCATTTATAACCAAAGATTGGGTCAAGTCATCACAAGTCCAGTTTTCATTTATAAATTTCAGGCCTGTGAGATGTTTTTAATTAAGACTATCGGATTCAATCATTCGGCCTATGCGAGCGTTGTCATTGATTGCCTACCTCAAGTCAATTCAAAGACGTCCTCTTTTTGAAAAAAAGTAAAAACCACGCGTTTTACTGTTACATCCTGCCCGGAACCTGTCTCTGTATAGAAATTCCTGGACATATAGAAGTTCTCACTCGCATACCCATGATTTTTAGAAATTGCAAAAAGACACGGTGTTGGAAGCTGTGTGCACTCATTCAGTGTGGCATGGCTATAAGATATCTTAATTAGTGGGACAATGTGCTCATCTCCTAACTCAAGCAAAGTGGTTCATTCTTGACAAGTTTCAAGCGGGCTTCCCAAATTAGTGTATGAAAGGAAGGACACTTTTAGCTTTACATGAGAGAATAGATATGGTCTTGAAGTACTGTAACCATTGATATCAATGTAGATATCTTTTATTATTACTATTTCCAGACTTTTATATTGTAATCATTGACAAATACTATTTTCAGCATTTTAAAATATTTTCATACTTTTATATTGTAATCATTGACAAATACTATTTTCAGCATTTTATATTGTAATCTGACAAATAGTAAAAAGCCCCATAAAGATTTTTATTATAAATATAATGAAAAACTAAAAAATCAAACGAGTTTCTTTTGATCCAATAAATATCTCCCTCAGGTTTTCTATAAAGATTGTCTATTTTTGTTTATTATGACAACCCAACAATGTTGTCTGCAATGGATACTCTCTGGTGCAAAGCACACAGTAGAACATATTTTCTAGAAACACCCGAATCGGCGAACAAGAAGTGGATGTCGACCCGGACGTGGATGCTGCCCTAGCTGGAACCTTCACAATGGTTTCCCAATCTTCATCGTTTTTAATGGCAGTATCACAAGATTCAAGGAAGCATTTTACAACATGCTCAACATATGAGCAGGCCTCTGCAACTTTCATTTTCTTTGGAAGTTCATCTGGGTATCTATCCATAGTATGCACACTCACTCATTCTTGTACGAGTTCTTGATTCTCATTTTTAGTTTTAACAAGAGAATTTATTAAGGGAAACATAAATTTCCTGAACTAATGTTACCTACAAATAGTCTGAAAGCATTTTTTTAGTGTCGATAAGATAATTTATTAATGGAAACATAAATTTCCTGAACTAACGTTACCTACAAATAGTCTAAAAGTGTTCTTTCATAGTCGGAGTAAAGAAGTGTTCTTCGATAAGACGTCAACAACATAAGAAAGCATGTCATTCAAATAAAAGTGGCCAACCAAAGGAAAGATAGTCAACTAATCTGGGATAAAAATGACCGACCAAGATAACCCGACTAATCTGCTCGCAGAAGTTTGTTGAAAGGGAGAATATGGTAAAAGTATGCAAATACCTAGTCGACCATTGTATAACCAAACAGTTCGATGTATCCATCCCAATGTGAAAATATGAAGTTGAGTAATGGTAAAGCTTTCAAGAAATTGTTTCCCTCCACTGGACCGAAGTAGGACACAGAATTGATGAATGACATTTACGTGTTAGTAACGTTGATGCTTATTGTTGTTGGCCATTATAATTTGTTGTGTTTGAGAATTTTGGTGATGTATTTGTTAAATTCTAGCATAAATGCATAAGCAAGATCACTGAAAGAAACATAATCACAAGATAGACACAGATATACCCTGGGAAACCCTCATGGGCTAGAAAACCCAGCAAAGGTTTCCTCAATATAGATAATCAACCCAATACAAGATAGTAGACCACAACAAGAGCTCCTTCTCCTCCAAATGCAGAACTCTCTCTCTCCTATGTGCACAAGTGGAGTAAGAGGACAAGTGAGTTAAGTGAGAAACAACCTCCTCTACTTATACTTGTTTTCCAACTGACTTTTTACCCTATGAGGCCGACTTGTCAATTTGAGTCTAATAACCTCCGATAAAATAACTTCGGGACAATCCCTACATAAGAGATCTAATAACCCTAGTTCCCATAATCCAATGGAGGAATAAACATATCCGGATATACAATAGAGTCCCGTCGGAGGAATAAAACATCTCCGGAATAATACAAATATAATATTCTTTGAAGTTACAATATTTCAACACTCCCCCTTAACGATAAGGATATTATAACAACAACTGCAGGAGCAAGGAGTCATCGACTACATGATACATGATACATCTATAAATCATTGGAAGCTTTCTTTATACATCATCAGTAACTCAAGCGGTTACTGGAACATCTTTAAGATCTTCAATACTGGACCATCAACATCTTCAGTACTGAGTTTTCATCTTCTGCAGCACTCGAACAGCTACATCATCATCACACAATCATTAGCATCGTCATCACACAATCATCAACATCGTCATCACACGATCATCAGCATCGTCATCACATGATCATCAGCATCGTCATCACACGATCATCAGCATAACAGCAGCATATCCTGCAATACAAATGATCCAATTATGGGATGATCAATCCCTCTCACATTAATGCAATCCCAATCGATTAACAGGATGATTAGTCCTTATCACTTTAAGACACCTCACCATGTCTAGGGACGATGCAATCCCAATCGATTAACAGGATGATTAGTCCTTATCACTTTAAGACACCTCACCATTTCGAGGGACGATGCAATCCCAATCGATTAACAGGATGATTAGTCCTTATCACTTTAAGACACCTCACCATGTCTAGGGACGATGCAATCCCAATCGATTAACAGGATGATTAGTCCTTATCACTTTAAGACACCTCACCATGTCTAGGGACGATGCAATCCCAATCGATTAACAGGATGATTAGTCCTTATCACTTTAAGACACCTCACCATGTCTAGGGACGATGCAATCCCAATCGATTAACAGGATGTTTAGTCCTTATCACTTTAAGACACCTCACCATGTCTAGGGACGATGCAATCCCAATCGATTAACAGGATGATTAGTACTTATCACTTTAAGACACCTCACCATGTCTAGGGATGATGCAATCCCAATCCTTATCACTTTAAGACACCTCACCATGTCTAGGGACAATGCAATCCCAATCGATTAACAGGATGATTAGTCCTTGTCACTTTAAGACACCTCACCATGTCTAGGGACGATGCAATCCCAATCGATTAACAGGATGATTAGTCCTTATCACTTTAAGACACCTCACCATGTCTAGGGACGATGCAATCCCAATCGATTAACAGGATGATTAGTCCTTATCACTTTAGGACATAAGTCCAAGGATGATGCAATCCTATCATGTACATTTTGAACCAAATGCTCAGGGACGATGCAGTCCTATATGTGTCCACTAAGGACCATATTCTCGAAGACATCTGTCTACGGATCACTTTAGGACTGAAGTCCAGGGATGATACAATCCTCATCGTTCACTAGGAACCGCATTCTCGAAGACATCTGTCTACGGATCACTTTAGGACTGAAGTCCAAGGATGATACAATCCTCCATCGTTTGCTAGGAGCCGCATTCTCGAAGACATCTGTCTACGGATCACTTTAGGACTGAAGTCCAAGGATGATACAATCCTCCATCAACCTCATCGTTGGAACAGACAACCTCATCTTCAAACTTATCGTTGAAACAGGTAGCCACATCATCGATATAGTACCCTCATCAATACAGGTATCATTAGTATGTATCATCAATACAAGTATACATATCATCAATACTAATATCCTTATCAATACAAGTATCCACATCATCAATACAGGTATACATATCATCAATACAAGTATCCTCATCAATACAAGTATACACATCATCAATACAAGTATCCTCATCAATACAAGTATCCACATCATCAATACAAGTATACATATCATCAATACAAGTATCCTCATCAATACAAGCAAACAAAACATAGATGCAAGTATCCTAAGCAAACATATAATCTAGATAAGCAATCTCATCATCAATATAGGTACCCACATCGATACCAGTACCCAAAGATATCTTCATCTATCATATCACTCCCCCTTTCGAGGATAGTCCTTTTGAACTACACCAAGCTTGTCTCGGAAATGCTCAAACTTTACACGAGACAAAGGTTTGGTTAGTATATCAGCAACTTGCTCATCCGTGCTCACATATTCGAGCTTGATAGCTCCTTTTTGCACCATATCCCACATATAGAAATAACGGATCTCTATGTGTTTTGACCTATCATGAAATACTGGATTCTCAGTCATCTTGATACAACTCTAGTTATCACACAGAATCATAGTGGGTTCCATCTCTAAGTCAAACAGTCCTGATAATAACTTACGAAGCCATACTACTTCACAATTGGCAGAGCAAGCAGCTATGTATTCTGCTTAAACTGTGCTGAGAGCCACACTAGACTGCTTCCTGCTATACCACGAGATCATAGCAGATCCCAGACAATAACATCCTCCCGATGTACTCTTCCTGTCTGATACACTTCCTTCCCAATCATCATCAATGTAGCCATGCAAATTTAAATCATGATCTCCACTATAGTAAAGACCAAAATCTATCGTACCTTTTAAGTACCTCATCACATGTTTTGCAGCTATCATGTGAACTCTTCTAGGTTCCACCAGATACTGACTCAAGGTGTTCACAGCAAAACATATGTCTGGTCTAGTGTTAGTCAAATACATTAATGATCCAATAATCTTTCTATACAAAGCTATGTCCACTAACTCTGATGAGTTATCTACTAATAACTTCAAGTTGGAGTCCATGGGAGTGGCCATGGCTTTACAGTCCAACATATCGAATCTTTTCAAAATCTCCACAGCATACTTACCTTGATTTAGAAAGATTCCTTTTGTGTCTTGCCATACTTCCAGGCCTAAGAAGTAGTGCATCAATCCGAGATCTTTCATCTCAAATTCTGAAGAGAGCTTCTTCTTGCACTCGATAATCTGTCTCTCATTTCCAGTCAGAAATAGATCATCTACATACAATAATAATATAACAGGTTCATCATTCATAACTTTGAGATAAAGGTTAGGATCAGCTTTACTCTTGGTAAAGCCCATGCTTGTCAAAAACTCTCAATCCTTCCGTACCAAGCTCTAGGAGCTTGCTTCAACCCATACAAATCCTTTTTCAGTTTGCATACATGAGTTTTTCCATCTTCTACCTCAAATCCAAGTGGTTGTTCTATGTACACTTCTTCTTCAATTAGACCATTCAAGAAGGCTGTCTTAACATCCATCTGGTGTAGTTTCCATTTCATCATTGATGCAAGTGCCATGATAGCTCTAATGGAAGTGTACCTAGCAACTGGTGCAAATGTTTCTTCATAGTCAATTCCCTCCTTTTGAGAGAATCCTCTGGCTACAAATTTTGCCTTATATTTTTCAATGCTACCATCCACGGCATGTTTTATATTGAATATCCATTTGGAGGACACTACACTTTTATCTTTTGGTTTGGGAACTATATCCCAAACATCATTTTTCATTATTGAATGGTATTCCTCTGTCATTGCTTCGACCCATTCTTTATTCTGAACTACTTCTTCATAGCTAGTAGGTTCTTGATCTACTAGATTACACATCAAGGCCATATAGTTGGATACTAGCTTTGGTTTCTTCCTTTCTCTAGTGGAGACTTCAGGATCTCCATACTTTTCATCTCCTTGAATAGTGTCTCTGGCCCATGCTGGCCTTCTTTTTCTTGATAAGTTTGTAATGGGGGGTTCTTGTGGTTCTAGCAAGTCATGGTCTTCAGGTGTAGTATCTTCAGGAATGGGTGCAGCCTTTGTGATCTTGGAAGGTGTGTCTTCTTCATAGATATCTTCATGTTGGCACTTCCTAGATCTCTTGAGAGCTGCTTCTTCATCAAATGTCACATCCCTACTAATTTCCATATGATGAAAACCTGGGATGTAAATTCTGAATACTTTGGATGATTCACAATATCCAACAAATATTCCCTTCTTTCCAGAAGGATCCAACTTGGTTCTCTTTTCTTTTGGAATGTGAATGAATACAGGACTTCCAAATATTTTAATATGACTTACCTTAGGCTTCTTTCTTGTGAATACTTCTTCTGGAGTTTTGAAATCAAGAGCACTATGGGATAGTCTATTTTGAACATAGACTGTTGTTCTAGCTGCTTCAACCCATAAATACATAGGTAGGTCTTGATCATGTATCATTGTCTTTATTGCTTCCATGATGGTTCTATTCTTTCTTTCCGCAACACCATTTTGTTGGGGATTGTAGGGAGTAGTTAGCTCCCTCTTGATTCCAGCTTCTTTACAGAAATCTTCAAAATCTTTTGAAGTATATTCTCCACCATTATCTGTTCTCAGTATTTTAATTTTCTTTTCTGAATGATTTTCTATCAATGCTTTGAACTCTTTAAACTTTCCAAAAACTTCATTCTTCCCTTTTAAGAAGTATATCCAAGTTTTCCTTGAATAGTCATCAATAAATGTGAGATAGTATTCATATCCACTTAAGGATGTGGAGGGCATTGGTCCACATACATCTGAATGGATCAATTCCAAAATGCTTTTGGTCTTTGTTTCACTCTTTGGAAATGGGGTCTTGATGTTCTTCCCTTTTGCACATCCTTTGCATGTGCCATCATGGTCAACCATTAAGTCTGATAGACCTACAACTACCTTGCTTACATGAGGTAGTGCCTTGTAGTTAATGTGAGCAAGTCTCCTATGCCATAGCTCATTTGGGCTAGTGACTTCATGTACAAGGGCAGCTTCTGGATGACCCTTGAGCTTGTACAAACCTCCTTCTGCTTCACCAATAACAATTGCATCCTTCATAGATTTACCTTTGGACCACATTAATCCTTGTCCATCAATGAATGCAACTCTATAGCCTTTCTTGTCCAATGCTGAGATGGAAAGCAAGTTCTTCTTCAATCCTGGAACATACAAAACTTCCTTCATCTTCATGGGGGTTCCAGAATCAAGTTTGTAGTTTGCTTCACCAATTCCCTTGATGGGATATTGATAGTTATCTCCTAGAGATACCTTTTGTGGGGAGGTCTTTTCTTCAAGTTTTGATAGAGTCTTCTTTTGTCCTGTCATGCGCTTTGAAGCACCACTATCGATAACCCATGTACCTTCTCCAGGTGTTATAGATCCAGAGAGTGCGGAGAATAGAACATACTCTTCTGCATCTTCTTCTTCACTTCTTCTAGATCTTTTCTTGAAGAAGGCCCTTTCTTCATCTTCTTCTTCTCTTCTAGGTATTTTCTTGTGAGGCCTTTCTTCCTCTTCAACTTCTTCTTCACTATCATCTTCTGCAAGATGTGCTTGATATCTTTTGTGGTGAGTACCCTTTTTCTTCTTCAGAGGACAGTCCTTAGCAATGTGTCCTATTTTGTGACAAATAAAACATTGGAATGAGGAGTAATCTCTTCTTTGATTAGATCCTCTTTTCTTTTTAAATCTTTGTGGAGGATGAGACTCCTTGTGACTATCCTTCTTAAAGTAGGATTGATTCCTTCTTCTCTTGGTGTGGGTGGCCAAGGCTTGGTCATCTTCCTTGAGCAATGCTTCTCTGTTGGCAACCCTGGCTTCCTCTTGAATGCAATCCTCCCAAACCACATCAAACTTCATACTTTCTTTTCTGGCACACATGTTTTGGATGAATGACTCCCAAGTTCTAGTGAGACCATTTAGAGCTGTCATGACTAGTTCATCTTCATCAAGGGTATCTCCAATAGCATCTAGTTGTTATTTGAGCTGAGAAACCCTTGAGAAATAGTCTTGAATGGATTCTCCTTTATTCATCTTGGTGTTCTTCAGTTGAGCTCTCAGGTTCATCTTCCTGTTGATGTTCTTTCCCTCATACATTCTGGAGAGAGCATCATACATTTCCTTTGGGGTCTTCTTGGATGCCACTTGGGGAATCAAGTGGTCCTTATTTGAATCAGCAATGATTCTCTTTTCCCTAATCAAATCTTTTATGTACTTCTCTTTAGCTTCATCCTCTGTAGGTTCTGCAATCTCATCTTTGATATAATGGGCAAGATCATTTGCTTCAAGAATGAGACCAATTCTATATTTCCATGCTCAAAAATTCTCTAAACCCTCTAGCTTGTCTTCAAGCTTAGTACTTGGGGCCATCTTGCCCAGGGGGTCACTAAAAAATGAAAATTCCAGAAATGAAAAACTAACATTACCAGGAGATTGGCTTGACTGAGGCAAGGTGACTGATGTACTTAATTTCTAGAAACTTCAATTTTTCAGCCTCCAAACTTGACCAGCGAACTTCGGATCTGCTGTAGAATTCTGGTTCTGGTTTTCTGGTTTTATCGTACTTTTGTCAAACTAGGGTTTGACTTTCTCGGAGTTCTACCCAACCAAAAAGTTCGATCTAGGGCTCAAAAGATTGGTTTTGAGAAGGGCTATCCAACCATGTAATCAGAATGCAATAATACCAACTTTTTGCAGAAACCCTAATTTTCACCGGAGAGAGAGATAGAGATATTTTCACCTTGTGAAAGATGTCCTATTCAGGCTAGCTCTGATACCATGTTAAATTCTAGCATAAATGCATAAGCAAGATCACTGAAAGAAACATAATCACAAGATAGACACAGATATACCCTGGGAAACCCTCATGGGGTAGAAAACCCAGCAAAGGTTTCCTCAATATATATAATCAACCCAATACAAGATAGTAGACCACAACGAGAGCTCCTTCTCCTCCAAATGCAGAACTCTCTCTCTCCCATGCGCACAAGTGGAGTAAGAGGACAAGTGAGTTAAGTGAGGAACAACCTCCTCTACTTATACTTGTTTTCCAACTAACTTTTTACCCTATGAGGCCGGCTTGTCAATTTGAGTCTAATAACCTCTGATAAAATAACTTCAGGCCAATCCCTACATAGGAGATCTAATAACCCTATTTCCCATAATCCAATGGAGGAATAAACATCTCCAGATATACAATAGAGTGCCATCGGAGGAATAAAACATCTCCGGAATAATACAAATATAATATTCTTTGAAGCTACAATATTTCAACAGTATTTTACGTGTAATATCCATCGGCCAATGCTTCCTCTCTAATAAACCGTTAAAAATATAGATTTCCTCTGTGGTGCGTTGCCTAATTATGTCGGTCATTAGAAATAAATATGGTGATCAATACTACAAACAAAGAGAATAGAACATTTTATTCTATTCTATTCTCGTAAAATGGTCGGGGGTTTCGAAATGTTCGAGTCCATCGAAATATGGATGGGCTCACACAAAAAATATAAGTCCGTTAGTTTTCATTACCACGACATGATTCTGTAAATTCTCAACAGTCCAAATCAGTTATGCTAAACAGAAGCTCCCACGGGCCATTGGGGACTCGACCACTTTGAATATCGACCATTTTTAAAAATAAAATGACCCTGGTCGAAGTCGAGCCGTGACCATTTTAAAAAATAAAATGACCCTGGTCGAAGTCGAGCCGCGACCATTTTATTTTTAGTCAGGTGGAGGCATTGGAGTGAGGAATTAAGGCCCGTGTTCAAACTTTCATATAATTATATAATTATTTACTTGTAATTACACCAATCAGATCTTAGAATTCTGTATGGGTCTTCTCTCTCGGGCAACTGTAAGACAAGCTATAAGGAATTATCTTGTGGACACAAAAGCAAATGGATTTGCTGCAAATGCATTTATAAGCAAAGCTTGGTTCAAGTTGTCACAAGTCCAGTTTCATATCAACAAAAACGACAGGAAGGACATGAATGTTTTCCAAGTGCTCACTTTTAGATTAGGTAAGTTAACTCTCAAAACCTTATCGATTATAGGCGGTTATGTGAACTTGGGTTGCACTATTGCTTGGGCTATGCTCGTTGCATTTGAAGGAGGTGTTGTTTTTAAATGGCATTTTACGCAGTCAAGGGCACCATCTAAAGTTAGAGTAGCTGTGATAATGGTAGCCATCGTTATTGGTTTTGTGTTGGCAATACTATTGGTCGGGTTTTTCTAATACCATTTGCAAAACAGAATGCATCATTATTGGTTTTGTGTTGGCAATACTATTGGTCTGGTCTATCTAATACCATTTGCAAAACAGAATGCCCCTTTAGGGAGAAAAATGGCAATTGATAGAGTAAATTTTGGTCATGGAGTGATTATGCTTCTGTCAATGGTTCCAATGGCCTGTCGGAGCTTCCGTTTAGTATAACTTATCTAACATGCCAAGAATTGACAGAATCACGTCGTGGTAATGAAGCATTTATCATCAAGTACCATGTACTGATCTGACAACTTCCATTTATTCATCAAGCGATAACTTTCTTGGGCAGCGACACCATGTATGAGCAAGTACAATCTTTGTATTTTCTTGAAGGTTTATTTTCGCGCACGCTATCTTCCAAGTTCGAGAACACGATAGGTTGGAGTGCGGAGATAGAAAGAGGTAAGAAGAAATTGATGCATCCACATGGCAGGATTCCATTCACTCCATAAGCGAGGAATCTACCAGACATGGATGGTCATGCTTCTTGTTGTGAAAACGCCTTCGGCATAATTATCCTCTTGCTGCTACAACTATTGATGTTGATGTGGAGTTCCCATTCAACCTTCATTATTTCTGTTTATTGTCATAAAGTTGATTTTTGCCCGACGTTGAACAACATGTAGGCCGGCATATGATTTGCTCCATAAATCGATTTATTTATATATATATATAGGACAAGTCCCCTTGTATTGATTAATTTATTAAAACATACAATATACCTTACTTTTTGAAGTTTGAATTTGTGGCAACTAAAAAACACTTAAGAGAAAAAGAAACCCAGTCCAACTACATCTCTTTCTATTAGAGATCTTCCACATAGACGATCAAAATTCAACAAACAACTAACAACGATGTTGGGACACTAAAGTATGATGCATACCTGTGCTTATAATTGAAACAAGCCCCTCATCAATGGTATAAGAAATCTGACTCAGATTTCATGCTTGATCATGGTTTTAAAAGGCTAAATGTAGATCATTGTGTATACATTAAAAGAGTTGAAAATGACAATTTCATTATCTTATTATTATATGTTGATGACATGTTGATTGTTGGACAAGATAAGAACATGATTAACGAGTTGAAGAAAGATTTGGGAAGTCAATTTGCAATGAAGGATTTGGGTCCAGCATAACAAATATTGGGCATAAAGATTGTACACATGATAGAAATAACAAAAGGTTGTGGTTGTCACAAGAAAAAAAAACTGAGAAAGTGATTGAGATGTTTAATATGAAGGATGCAAAGCCGATTGGTACACCTCTTGCTGCCCACTTCAAGCTAAGAACTGATTTGTTCCCTTGTGATGACAAGGAGAAGGAAGAAATGAGAAAGATTCCTTATTCTTCAGCAGTTGGAAGCTTGATGTATGACATGATATCTACACAACCGGACATTGCATATTTAGTGGGAGCTATGAGAAGATTCCTTTCCAATCGAGGAAAACAACATTGGGAGGCAGTGAAGTGGATTTTAAGGTATCTTAAAGGAACAATTCATCATTGTTTATGTCTTGGTGATAATAATATTGTGCATGAAGGTTTTACAGATGCAGATTGGTTGGAGATGTGGACACTAGAAATTCCATGACTGGTTACTTATACACTTTTGCAGGTGTAGTAATGTCTTGGGTGCCTAAGATATAGAAAGTAGTGGCTCTCTCCACAATAGAGGCAGAGTATATAGTTGCAACATAGGCTTGCAAAGAAATGTTGTGGAAGAAACAATTCCTAGGAGAATTAGGAATCAAACAAGAAAAGTATGTGTTTTATTGTGATAGTCAAAGCGCTATTCACTTGGAAAAAAATTAAACATTTAACTCAAGGACCAAGCACATTGATCGAAGATACTATTGGATTGGGCAAGTGTTGGAAAAATGACATTTACACTTAATAAAGATTCATACAGATGAGAATCTTGTAGATATGCTCACTAAAATTATCCCAAGAGATAAGCAAGCACTATCTGGAAGATTAGCAGGATTGGGGGTGGCATGATGAACGATGGCGTGGGAATTGGATCAGTAACTCCTATTTGGTCTCAAGTGGGAGATTGTTATATATAAGACCAATAATACATCATTCACATGGAATATATATTTATAAAAACATATTTCCATTTAAATCGAACAACATTAATTGATTTCTCAAAAGAGGTACTCCTTCATTCACATGGAATATATATTTATAATAAAAATATAAGGAAAGTGTTGATATTGTGTCACTATTGATTTGAAATAAAATTGTCAACTGCTCAATTTAATG
Source organism: Larix kaempferi (assembly GCA_027924585.1). Lineage (NCBI taxonomy): Eukaryota > Viridiplantae > Streptophyta > Pinopsida > Pinales > Pinaceae > Larix > Larix kaempferi. Next base: position 407,864 of record BSBM01000928.1, read on the forward strand.
TATTTTATTTAAATTTTTATATATTTTATTAAAATTTGAATAAATTAATGATTATTACAGTTTAAAAATACATTTATTTTTATTATTTTTATATAAATTAATAGCTTTTGCAATTTTAAGTTCCATTCATATATAATATAATTATAATAATAAAAAAGTGATAGTTAATTTAATAATAAACAAAATCCATTTAATAATAAATACAAATTGAAAGTATATTTTGATTAAGCTAAATTGCTTCAAATCCAAGTGATCATACACCAATCCATTTAGCATTCCAGTGAAGGTACAACATGAAAGTTGTAAGAGAAGATGTCAGAAATTTTTCTATTTATTGTTGTGTTGAAGTACATAACATTGTGCAATGAAAATTTTACATTCTTAATTTTTTGTAATTAATAGTTGTAAATTTTCTTTTGGTTAAGTCTTTGTAAAATAAAATATTGTAGGGTGAGGGGAGTGTCAAAAATAAAAAAACAAGAGTTGCGTGCAGCTTAGTCCCTGTCTTTAATAATTTGAAATAAAAAAAATAAAATAAATAAATAGGTGTTAATAATTTTAGAAAACATTGACGCCTATGGGCTAGAGAAATTGGTAATGAGTAATTGTGTTGAGAATATGTAAGTGAAAGGTCGCAAGAATGCCCATGGGTACTTACTTACAAGAAAAAAATGATAAATAAACTAAATTTTGTCAAGATTCCTATTCAAAAAAAAAAACGAACATTGACAATTAAGTTCCAGGCCAACTACATAGACAAACTTCACAATAATTTATTATTTTTTCAAACAATAAATAAATAAGTTATCATTCCATCTATGTTATCTTATATACCAAGTTATCTCACAGGAAACTCAGCGATTCAAACAGCAATTCCACAGCATTTAATTTATTTTATTATTGGCAGCATGACATATAGACTCCTGTAGATCGGCTTCGGAGCACGAAGCTCATCACTACAAACACAAACTCAGTGCCTAGGCACAATGTCTCAGGCCCGTTTACTTTTCAGAACTTCGCAGAGCGATGAACTTACTCAGAGGCTACCTGGGGATCCTGAGATATGCCCATTAACACTTTATAGACACATTTTTTACAGAGGCGAACCTCGGCTTTCTGATGCTGTGTTATACCTTTCAGCAACCAGCAGAGCATAATACCTTTGCTCTAGACAAGACTCCTATGACTTGCAGAGCTCCAACTACTAGATCGCTCGGCTCTAGACTCTAAGTTACCGAGCAAACTACTAGCTCGATGCACTCGACTCGAATGAATGAAATGAGGACTGAGGCCTTCCTTTTATAGCACTCTAGCTGGTTTACAGGTTGCAAGAAATAGGTACCATTTGGTCAAAAGGTAGGGAATTCGGGGTAGTGATGGGACACACCCCTATTATCTCGTCCTGTAGGAGGTAGCACCATAAGGGGACCCAGAGACCAGACAAACATCATGGCCGACAGACATGGCCCATAAAGGACTGAGACTGACTTAAAGCAAAACTATTCAAGGGATAGAATCCCAGCAAATTACACAGTGTAGCTACTGTTACCAGCCCACTACGGCTTCCATTATTTGACATAAAGTAAAATACAGAATGACAACTATGTACTTTAGTCGTCGCCTGAGCGGCAAACACAAAACAAATCATGATTTCCCGGCGGTCCGACCAGCTGTCCGCCACATGGGCAATCAAAGTCATAGTCCTGTAGATATTATTCTAATTCTCATGCTTCCAGTAGGGCGTCCACATCTTGGGAGTCATCTGGTACAAGACTTTGGTCTGAAAAAACCAGAGGAGGATACAGCCAGGTATTGAAACACTTCTCAATGTCAGGGCCGTGCAAGACTTAATTTTCTTCTCCAATGAACTCGATCTCAAACATGGCTTCAACCCTGAAATCCAAGGGGAGGGTTCGCCTATGGACCTTTGTATCAATACAGTTACCCTTGTAGTCACGCTTGATGTATTTTTAGGTAACGTACACAGTGTGCTCTAACTTGGTGTACCGGCCACCATGATGTCTTAACAGAAATTTGAACCAGAGGTTATTCTGGTCCACCACCTGCATATCGGCTTGCATATGGAGTATAAAGTTTGCTCGCTGATTTGTCCAATCTATTCTTGGACATAACTTATCCAAAATAATTTCAGTCCACCCAGACCAGGACTTGTTTCTCATATTACCAGGGTCTTCACATATTACAATGAGCTTTTCCTCACGACAGAATTGCAAAATAAGGTTGTAGCTAGTCCAGGTTAAATTACCTTCACCAATGTCAATGTACCAAACCGGACCTTCTTGTTCCTCATTGCAATCCACCCAAAGTTCTCTGCATCTTCTTAGTTTTTCCTAGGGTTGGGAAAAACCTCTGAAATTTGAACGCTCCCATCTTTCCATGATATGCAGTTTACATGGAGATGACCGGATTTGTTTTATCAAAGTAAGATTGAGATATTTCTCAGCAGCATGTCTATCAGCATAATCCAGTAACTCTCTTTGATCAGATGGAGATAAGCTTTCATCCTAGGGCTTCATGAACAAAGCATTTTTGGGTTCGAACCTAACATAATCAGGTTCAGTTCCTTTTGTTGGAGCTGGGGATTTTCCCTTATCATCTTTCGGAGCTGTAGAGCTCGATCCAACAGAAAACATGTTTAAACTAATAGCTTCTTTTTGCTGTAAAACTTCACGTGTCAGCATGTTAGCTAAACAATTAAGATAACCTGGCTTATAAACAATATCATAGTCAAAGTTAGAAAGCCAGATAAACCATTTCAGTATCCTACTGTTATTTTCTGCCATTAAATTTTCATTTTTAAAGATTCCAGGCATTATCTTTAAATCTGTTCTAATAGTGAATCTAACAGCTTTCAGGAACAAAATAAAATGTTGGACTGTTTTCTTAACAGCAAGGATCTCCTTGTGGCTGCTGGGATAGTTTAATTCGGCTGCTTTGAACGAACCAGATCCATAACCACATATATTTTCTCTGCCATCTATTTCTTCAAGCAGAACACCACCCCAAGTGCTAGATGATGCATCAGTATCAATAATCAGCTTACCAGTACCTTGTGGTAGATGAAGGGCTAGTAGTTCTTTTACTTTGGCCTTTATTTTTTGCACTGCCAAAGTCATTTCTTCTGACCATGCAACAGGGTTTTTCTTCAATCTTTGTTGTAGACAATGAATGTCTGTTGCCTGACCACGATAGAATGGTCTGATATAATTCAGACTACCAAGAAACCTTTGAAGTTGGGTTTTATCTAAGATCTTATCAGGAAAATGCTCAAAAGAGGATAACACATGTTTTTGCAGCACAACCTGACCTTTCTTTATGTGGAAACCAAGAAAATCCATCTCAGTTTTACCAATCTCCATTTTAGACTCAGACAAAACTAATCCATGTTTAAACACAAGATCATAGAATTTCTGAAGATGCTTGAGGTGATCTTGCGGGTTCCTGGAAGCTATTAGAATGTCATCTATAAACACAACCAACCATGGAATGTCTCTAAATATGTCTTCCATCCGTTTCTGGAATTCAGATGGAGCATTGTTCACACCGAAGGGCATGACTTTCCATTGATATTCGCCATGCAGGACCACAAAGGCAGTTTTGAAACGATCTTTCGCTTCAATGCCAATTTCGTAAAAACTAGATTTAAGATCAAATTTGCTAAATATAGTGCAACCAGTAATCTTCTATAGCAAACTTGCTTTATCCGGCAGAGGATATCTTACTTTCTGTAGAAGGGCACTAAGAGGCTTGTAATTCACAACCAGTCGGGGCTTACCTCATTTTTGCTCAGAGTGCTTGTTTACCACAAACGCTCTACAAGCCCAAGGACTCTTGGAGGGCTCAATCAAACCTTTCTGCAGCAACTCTTGAATTTCTTTAGAACAAAATTCCCTTTCTGAGGGACTCATCACACAGGCTGATGCTCTCATGGGTTTGATCCTCTGCATTGGATCAAACGGCAAAGAGACACAAAAAATTTCTCTAGTCCAAAAGGCATTCGGACTCTCAGAGCAACAGTTTTTTACAAGATTCTCTTTGATTTCAGCCAGAGCTTTCTCACCATGAATCTCTGCATATGCTATGCATCGATCCATCTTATTTAAATCAACATACTTGACTGACTGAACTGGCTATACAGGAAGAGACTTACATTTATTAATAGGACTAAAACTTAAAGGAATAGAGACAAACTGACCTGCAACTGTACAGGAGAATACCATTTTAATAGAAAATGGACTTACTTTCTGAAGGAACTCAGAACCTAAGACACAATCTTCTTTCAACACATCTAATCTGAAAAGAGACAAATTACTCAAAACACCTGAGATTTGTACTGGGAATTCCGTTAGTTTACCAGACAAAGATACTGGAGAACCTTCAATAGTTGACCCAAACTCACGACTCTTTTCCTAGTAAAACTGACATATTGCATTTCCTTTAGTAAGGTTAAACTGACAACCAGAATCAATTAAACAATGTAGAGAATAAGATTTGAATTCTGGAGGACAAAACTGTAAGGACACAAATAACTTGGGACCAGACAAGGCACCCAAAAGACTCGGGACCTCAGATTGAGGTGACTGTGGAGGAGTGGATGTAGGATACTCTTCTTTATGATCAGGATTGAAACAAGCTCTTTCTATCTGTTTGGATAATTCTTCATCAGAAGATTGATCTCTTTCAGTGACCAAAACAGAAATCATACTTTTGATGTTTTCAATTTCTTTGACAAGGAGCTTAAGTTTATCATGTTTTTCTTTTCGCTATAGTCTCAAAAGTTTTTCTTTTCCTTTATCTGTATCTGACTTCAGTTTTTCTAGTTGTTGTTGAAGCCTAGCGTTTTCTGTTCTAAGTTCAGTTCTCTCAAAATGGAAATAGACCGGAATAAGGGAAAGATGAAGGTCTAAATCAGCTAATTGCTTTTCCAAGTGGTAGCATGAAGAGGATTTGGAAGAAGAGCGGGAAAACATATATAAAGAGAAATCAAACTCGGGCAAGCTACACCCCCCTAAATTTGCATCTGGATCAGACTCAGAGGAAGAGGAGGAGGAAGAGTCAGGAGCAAATTTAGCTAAAGCAGGAGGTTCAGAATCGGAACTGGAATCAGAAGAATAATCATCATTGGGAAGGTAGACCACTTCTCCGGAAGGAGTAGGAGAATGTACAGATACTTCAAGTAAATCCCACCATGCGGGATCCAATCCTTGACATAAAGCAGCAAGACGGGGTCTAGATTTTATTTTCGGACATTTAGCAGCCCAATGGTCTGATTTACCACAAATGAAATGAACATTTTTCTTACCCTTTTCTGTCCTTCTTTTAACATAGCGCTTGGCTTTGTATTTGGACTTACGATAGGGTTTTTCATACCGATGTTTATACTTGTGCTTGTGCTTGGACTTATGGTGATAGGGTTTACCTGGATGATATCTAGGCTCAGACGTATAAAACCCCTTTTTCTTTTTCTTGCATTTGCAAGAATCTTGACCAAAGTGTCCTCTGTTGTGTGCACCGCACCCCCAATCAGGCATACCAGCAACATCTTTACAAAAAGACGCAGAATACATTTGCTAGTGTCTCTTGAAATCTTTACTTACCCATTTTTCTAGGGGGTGTTCTTGCCATGTTTCCATTATGTGGGCATGTAACTGGGCAAGTGAAAGAGTTCTCAGCTGTACCTTTTTATCTTTAAGAGCTTGTTCTACTGCATTAGGAACATGTCCTAGATAGCTTCCAAGATAGTGCTTCAGATAAGCAGGATTTCTAGATTTACCAGAAGAAATCAGAAGCTTTTGCATATAACAAAAATATTCCTCACTCTTACTGAGATCACATAACCTAGCAGACATAAAGAGTGAAGCAAGATGGTCATAATCTTCACCATCTTTAGGACCATAGAATTCCCTACCAAGGGCACTTAGAGTCTATTCATCCGCATCATCAACAACAAGCATTTCATTGTGGGTTTCTTGTGGTAACCATCGCCACCATTCATATGCAAGGCCTGACAAGCCTGCAACTAACTAAGTACCCAACATCTGACCGGTAAGGTTATTGTCCTGTTGCTTTTTATAAAGAATCCATTGTTCCAGCATTTGTATAGCATTTCTAATGTCCTCTCTGGACAGACACTGGATATTGAGCACAGGTTGCTCAAGCATCTGGGACAATAGTTAATTCATGGAATTAATACCAAAGTGGAAAACTTTGGCAGGAGTACTTGCAGTAGCAGTAGCATCTGACATATGGGTGTCAAAGCGGATAGGAGGAATTCTTCTAGTGTTGGAAGACTCAACATCTAAAGCATTTAAACTGACCAAATACTTTGGATCTAATACAGGCTTAAAACCTTTAAACTTAGAGATCCATTCTTCAATTTCATCTCAGATCGCATCACTTTCTCCAAAGTCCCATTCAGGTTTGTCTTCTTCAGTTTGAACACTGAATTGTCCTAAAGAGTGACTTTTGGTATGACCTTTAGTGGCTAGTTTAAACACATGGTCCGGAACCACATAATGCTTCTTTTGGAGATTCTCTGTTTTGTGACAGAGATCTTGTAAAAAACGAAGTCTTCTCTCAAGATTTTGAGAAGCTTCACTGATTGCAAGCTTGATTTCTGTGGAATCATGTAATAGTTGATCTAACAATTCTAATTTTGTTTCCACTTTACTGATATGCCCCCTTTGCTCTGCACATTGACTTTTTAGAACCAGGATATCTCGAGCCATATCATCAGGATTTCGTGCAGAATGTATTTGTTGAAAATTACCCCAATTTGCAAGCTTAATCTCATCAGAAACAGTTTGATCTTGGCTGGAAGACTTACAGGGCATGAATTCTCTTTTGGTTTTGGCCATCAGGTGTATATTGCCTAAAACCAGACTCAGGCAAATTCCTACCAGGGATAAATGATCTTTGGCCAGTATTAACAACTTCCAAACATGAACCTTCTCTTGGCAGAGACATCATTCTGAATGAAGGTAAGACTGAAAACATACCTAGGGAAGGCAACTCCTACTGTTTCTGTTTTTGTTGGTGGATCAATTTTTGTTTGATTTTTTGGCATGCCTGACAGGCAGCATGCTGACCTTTATGTTCTACATCTACGGAAACATCAGAGGGATAGTTATTTACAGAAGAAGAAGGGGATTCATTAGCTTTGCTAACTTGATTTGACAAATCTTGTAATCTGGCATTGTTATAGGAAGAGATGGAGGCAGATTTGATCAGTGGAGGCCAAACCTTTGGGTTGGCTATTCATTGGGAACACGGAAGGAGCTGGATGCTTCATCAAAAATCAAAGGCTGGGAGTTAAAGGAAGCTGCAACTCTTTCTTGATTTCTAAGCTCTGTATATTTCGTTTCCCAAGACCGAGGATAATTAATGTCAGTCCAATTGAATGTAATTGGGGTAGCATTTTTGGATTTCTCTCTTTCCACCACGCTGGTGTCTATAGAACTCTGATGGACACAAGTTTGAAGCTAGGGAAGAGTGTCATTGCCAAACCTAACACAGACTCCTCCTTTGAGTTGGATAATCTTTGAACCAGATTCCATATCAAATCCTTTGGGTAAGATATAGGCTTTAAGCAAATTATAGATATGAGGATCAGTTAGACTCACTGAAAACTTCGGATATACAGTGCCAAAAGCAGGACCATCATGAAGAGGAGCGGTAAATCCCTCGATTACGGCATCGAAAAACTTCCTGTGACGAGTATCTACAATGCAACATAGGGAAGATACGACTAAACGAGGCCGGACTAATGGGCCAAGTCCTAATTTAATAGCACGAAAGTGAGCATACTTATAATTTTTCTTGATAGCCCAATGAATTTGACATTTATCAAGAAGATTTATGTGAACAGGCTCTTGTTTGTCAGTAAAAGAGACATCAATACTTGAGACACAGATGTGTGTGGCGGCAGTGATATTCCCCCACGGTAGTCTGTATACGTCACGAGGAAGTATCTGAGGTAATTGCCAGTTCTCTGAAGGATTATGATCAGAGATTGTAATGTAGGAAGAATTTGATGATGAAGGATTAAAGGATGACTGTCTTCGTTCTGCGAGACTGACTTCAGTGTCATTAGAATATTCACATTCTAAGTTTGTCAGCTCAACAGTGTCCATTTTCTAAAGAGAGTGAGTGCTGACTCTAAATTAGCCTCCAGCAACTATGTAGACTTACTCCCCTATCCCAATGGGTCTTACTGCTACTATGATTTTGGATGACTCTTACACTCTCAATGACCCAACAATCCACTCAGCAGTCATCTCCACCGCCTACAGAACACTATTGTAGAATGTGTATAATCAACATAAGAAACTGAACAATGATATTGCAGTAGATTTAATAGATAGTAAATGCATTCATCATATTTAAGTGAATAAGATATACCAAAAAATTATTGCACTTCTTTGGCTCTGATACCAAACGTGCCAGGATCTATCTTCAGTGATTCAAACAACAATTCCACAACATTCAATTGATTTTATTATTGGCAGCATGACAAGTCTCTGTCTATCAGTTACAACCCTGCTGAATTCTATAAAGAATAACCTGACGGCCATGAAGATAGACAGTCTCATAGGAAAGATAAAGAAAAACTTTTGAGACTATAGCTAAAAGAAAAATAGGATAAACTTAAGCTCCTTGTCAAAGAAATTGCAAACATCAAAAGTATGATTTATGTTTTGGTCACTGAAAGAGATCAATCTTCTGATGAAGAATTATCCAAATAGATAGAAAGAACTTGTTTCAATCTTGATCATAAAGAAGAGTCTCCTACATCCACTCCTCCACAGTCACCTCAATCTCAAGTCCTGAGTCTTTTGGGTGCCTTGTCTGGTCCCAAGTTATTTGTTTCCTTATAGTTTTGTCCTCCAGAATTCAAATCTTATTCTGTACATTGTTTAATTGATTATGGTTGTCAGTTTAACCTTGCTAAAGGAAATGAAATACCTCAGTTTTACTGGGAAAAGAGTCATGAGTTTGGGTCATCTATTGAAGGTTCTCCAGTACCTTTGTCTTGTAAAGAAAAGGAATTCCCAGTACAAATCTCAGGTGTTTTGAGTAATTTGTCTCTTTTCAGATTAGATGTGTTGAAAGAAAACCGTGTCTTAGGTTCTGAGTTCCTTCAAAAAGTAAGTCCATTTTCTATTGATACTAGTAAAATGGTATTCTCCTGTATAGTTGCAGGTCGGTCTGTCTCTATTCCTTTAAGTTTTAGTCCTGTCAATAAATGTAAGTCTCTTCCTGTACGGTCAGTTGAGTCAGTCAAGTCTATTGATTTAAATAAGATGGATCGATGCATAGCATATGCAGAGATTCATGGTGAGAAAGCTATGGCTGAAATCAAACAGAAGCTTGTAAAAAACTGTTGCTCTGAGAGTCCGAATGCCTTTTGGACTAGAGAAAAATATTTTGTCTCTTTGCCGTTTGATCCCATGCAGAGGATCAAACCCATGAAAGCATCGGCCCATGTGATGAGTCCCTCATAAAGGGAATTTGTTCTAAAGAAATTCAAGAGTTGCTGCAAAAAGGTTTGATTGATCCCTCCAAGAGTCCTTGGGCTTGTAGAGCATTTGTGGTAAACAAGCACTCTGAGCAAAAAAGAGGTAAGCCCCAACTAGTTGTGAATTACAAGCCTCTTAATGATGTTCTGCAGAAAGTAAGATATCCTCTGACGGATAAAGCAAGTTTGCTACAGAAGATTACTGGCTGCACTATATTTAGAAAATTTGATCTTAAGTCTGGTTTTTACCAAATTGGCATTTAAGTGAAAGGTCGTTTCAAAACTGCCTTTGTGGTCCCGCATGACCAATATCAATGGAAATTCATGCCCTTCGATGTGAACAATGCTCCATCTGAATTTCAGAAACGGATGGAAGACATATTTAGAGACATTCCATGGTTGGTTGTGTTTATAGATGACATTCTAATAGCTTCCAGGAACCTGCAAGATCACCTCAAGCATCTTCATAAATTCTATGATCTTGTGTTTAAACATGGATTAGTTTTGTTTGAGTCTAAAATGGAGATTGGTAAAACTGAGATGGATTTTCTTGGTTTCCACATAAAGAAAGGTCAGGTTGTGCTGCAAAAACATGTGTTATCCTCTTTTGAGCATTTTCCTGATAAGATCTTAGATAAAACCCAGCTTCAAAGCTTTCTTGGTAGTTTGAATTATATCAGACCATTCTATCGTGGTCAGGCAACAGACATTCATTGTCTACAACAAAGATTGAAGAAAAACCTTGTTGCATGGTCAGAAGAAATGACTTTGGCAGTGCAAAAAATAAAGGCCAAAGTAAAAGAACTACTAGCCCTTCATCTGCCACAAGGTACTAGTAAGCTGATTATTGAGACTGATGCATCATCCAGCACTTAGGGTGGTGTTCTGCTTGAAGAAATAGATGGCAGAGAAAATATATGTGGTTATGGATCTGGTTCGTTCAAAGCAGCCGAATTAAAGTATCCCAGCAGCCACAAGGAGATCCTTGCTGTTAAGAAAACAGTCCAGCATTTTATTTTGTTCCTGAAACCTGTTAGATTCACTATTAGAACAGATTTAAAGATAATGCCTAGAATATTTAAAAATGAAAATTTAATGGCAGAAAATAACAGCAGGATACTAAAATGGTTTATCTGGCTTTCTAACTTTGACTATGATATTGTTTATAAGCCAGGTTATCTTAATTGTTTAGCTGACATGCTGACACGTGAAGTTTTGCAGCAAAAAGAAGCTATCAGTTTAAACATGTTTTCTGTTGGTTCAAGCTATGTGGCTCCGAAAGATGATAAGGGCAAAGCCCCTGCTCCAGCAGAAGGAACTGAACCTGATTATGTTAGGTTCGAACCCAGAAATGGTTTGTTCATGAAGCCCTGGGATGAAAGCTTATCTCCATCTGATCGAAGAGAGTTACTGGATTATGCTGATAGACATGCTGCTGAGAAATATCTCAATCTTACTTTGATAAAACAAATCCAGTCGTCTCCATGTAAACTGAATATCATGGAAAGATGGGAGCGTTCAGCTTTCAGAGGTTTTTCCTAAGCCCAGGAAAAACTAAGAAGATGTAGAGAACTTTGGGTGGATTGCAATGAGGAACAAGAAGGTCCGGTTTGGTACATTGAAATTGGTGAAGTTAATTTAACCTAGACTAGCTACAACCTTATTTTGCAATTCCGTCGTGAGGAAAAGTCCATTGTAATATGTGCAGACCCTGGTAATATGAGAAACAAGTCCTAGTCTGGGTGGACTGAAATTCTTTCGGATAAGTTCTGTCCAAGAACAGATTGGAGAAATTGGAGAGCAAACTTTATACTCCATATGCAAGCCGATATGCAGGTGGCAGACTAGAATAACCTCTGGTTCAAATTTCTGTTAAGACATCATGGTGGCCGGTACACCAAGTTAGAGCACACTGTGCACGTTACCCAAAAATACATCAAGCGTGACTACAAGGGTAACAGTATTGATACAAAGGTCCATAGGAGAACCCTCCCATTGGATTTCAGGGTTGAATCCATGTTTGAGAGCGAGTTCATTGGCGAAGAAAATGAAGTCTTGCACAGCTCTGACATTGAGAAGTGTTTCAGTACCTCGCTGTATCCTCCTCCGGTTTTTTCAGACCAAAGTCCTGTACCAGATGACTCCCAAGATGTGGACTCCCTGCTGGAAGCACGAGAATTAGAATATCTACAGGACTATGACTTTGATTACCCATGTGGCGGACAACTGGTCGAATCACCGGGAAATCCTGATTTGTTTTGTGTTTTTCGCTCAGGCGACGACTGATGTACATAGTTGTCATTCTGTATTTTACTTTATGTCAAATAATGGAAGCCGTAGTGGATCGGTAATAGTATCTCCACTGTGTAATTTGTCGGGATTCTATCCCCTGAATAGTTTTGCTTTAAGTCAATCTCAGTCCTTTGTGGGCCATGTCTTTCAGCCATGATGTTTGTCCGGTCTTTGGGTCCCCTTATTTCCCTACCTCCTATGGGACGAGAGAATAGGGGTGTGTCCCACCACTACCTCGGATTCCCTGCCTTTTGACCGAATGGTGCCTGTTTCTTGCAACCTGTAAACCGGCTAGAGTGCTATAAAAGGAAGGCCTCAATCGTCATTTCATTCATTCAAGTCGAGTGCATCAAGCTACTGTTTGCTCTGTAGCTTAGAGTCTAGAGCTGAGCGATCCAGTAGTTGGAGCTCTGCGAGTCATAGGAGTCTTGTCCAGAGCCAAGGTATTATGCTCTGCTGGTTGCCGAAAGGTATAACATAGCATCAGAAATCCAAGGTTTGCCTCTGTAAAAAAATGTGTCTGTAAAGTGTTAGTGGGCATATCTTAGGATCCCTAGGTAGCCTCTGAGTAAGTTCATCGCTCTGCGAAGTTCTGAAAAGTAAATGGGCCTGAGACATTGTGACTAGGCACTGAGTTTGTGTTTGTAGTGATGAGCTTCGCCCTCCGAAGCCGATCTACAGGAGTTTGTATGTCATGCTGCCAATAATAAAATCAATTGAATGCTGTGGAATTGTTGTTTGAATCGCTGAAGATAGATCCTAGCGTGTTTGGTATCAGAGCTAGAGAAGTGCAATAATTTTCTAGTATATCTTATTCACTTAAATCTGATGAATGCATTTACTATCTGTTAAATCTGCTGCAATACCAATGTTCAATTTCTTATGTTGATTATACACATTCTACAATAGTGTTCTGTAGGCAGTGGAAATGACCGCTGAGTGGATTGTTGGGTCATTGAGAGTGTAAGAGTCATCCAAAGTCAGAGTAGCAGGAAGACCCATTGGGATAGGGGAGTAAGTCTACATAGTTGCCGGAGACTAATTTAGAGTCAGCACTCACTCTCTTTAGAAAATGGATAGTGTTGAGCTGACAAGCTTAGAATGTGAATCTTCTAATGCACTGAAGTTAGTCTAGCAAAATGAAGACAGACATCCTTTAATCCTTCATCATCAGATTCTTCCTACATTACAATCTCTAATCATAATCCTTCAGAGAACTGGCAATTACCTCAGATACTTCCTCGTGAAGTATACAAACTACCATGGTGGAATATCACTACCACTACACACATCCATGTATCAAGTATTGATGTCTCTTTTACTGACAAATAAGAGCCTGTTCACATAAATCTTCTTGATAAATGTCAAATTGATTGGGGTATCAAGCAAAATTATAAGTATGCTCACTTTGGTGCTATTAAATTAGGACTTGGCACATTAGTCCAGCCTCGTTTAGCCGTATCTTCCCTGTGTTGCATTTTAGATACTCGTCACAGGAAGTTTTCCGATGCTGTAATCAGGGGCTTTACCACTCCTCTTCATGATGGTCTTGCTTTTGGCACTGTATATCCTAAGTTTTTAGTGAGTCTAACTAATCCTCATATCTATAATTTGCTTAAAGCCTATATCTTACCCAAAGGATTCGTTATGGAATCTGGTTCAAAGATTATCCAACTCAAAGGAGGAGTCTGTGTTAGGTTTGGAAATGACACTCTTCCCTAGCTTCGAACTCGTGTCCATCAGAGTTCTGCAGACACCAGCGTGGTGGAAAGAGAGAAATCCAAAAATTCTACCCCAATTACATTCAATTGGATTGGCATTAATTATCCTCAGTCTTGGGAAATGAAATATACAGAGCTTAGAAATCAAGATAGAGTTGTAGCTTCCTTTAACTCCCAGCCTTTGATTTTTGATGAGCATCCAACTCCTTCCGTGTTCCCAATGAACAGCCAACCCAAAGGTTTGTTCCTCCACTGATCAAATCTGCCTCCATCTCTTCCTATGACAATACCAGATTACAAGCTTTGTCAAATCAAGTTAGCAAAGCTAATAAATCCCCTTCTTCTTCTGTAAATACCTATCCCTCTGATGTTTCCGTAGATGTAGAACATAAAGGTCAGCATGCTACTTGTCAGGCATGCCAAAAAATCAAACAAAAATTGATCCACCAACAAAAACAGAAACAACAGGAACTGCCTTCCCTACGTATGTTTTTAGTCTTACCTTCATTCGGAATGATGTCTCTGCCAAGAGAAGGTTCAGGTTTGGAATTTATTAATACTGGCCAAAGATCATTTATCCCTGGTAGGAATTTTCCTAAGTCTAGTTTTAGGCAATATACACCTGATGGCCAAACCAAAAGAGAATTCATGCCCTATAAGTCTTCCAGCCAAGATCAAACTGTTTCTGATGAGATTAAGCTTGCAAATTGGGGTAATTTGCAACAAATACATTCTGCACGAAATCTCGATGATATGGCTCGAGATATCCTGGTTCTAAAAAGTCAATGTGCAGAGCAAAGGGAGCATATCAGTAAAGTGGAAACAAAATTAGAATTGTTAGATCATCTATTACATGATTCCACGGAAATCAAGCTTGCAATCAGTGATGCTTCTCAAAAGCTTGAGAGAAGACTTCGTGTTTTAGAAGATCTCTGTCACAAAACAGAGAATCTCCAAAAGAAGCATTATGTGGTTCCAGACCATGTGTTTAAACTAGCCACTAAAGGTCACACCAAAAGTCACTCTTTAGGACAATTCAGTGTTCAAACTGAAGAAGACAAACCTGAATGGGACTTTGGAGAAAGTGATGCGATCCGAGATGAAATTGAAGAATGGATCTCTGAGTTTAAAGGTTTTAATCCTGTATTAGATCCAAAGTATTTGGTCAGTTTAAATGCTTTAGATGTTGAGTCTTCCAACACTAGAAGACTTCCTCCTGTCCGCTTTGACACCCATATGTCAAATGCTACTGCTACTACAAGTACTCCTGCCAAAGTTTTCCACTTTGGTATTAATTCCATGAATGAACTATTGTCCCAGATGCCTGAGCAACATGTGCTCAATATCTAGTGTCAGTCCAGAGAGGACATTAGAAATGCTATACAAATGTTGGCACAATGGATTCTTTATAAAAATCAACAGGACAATAACCTTACCGATCAGATGTTGGGTACTCAGTTAGTTGGAGGCTTGTCAGGCCTTGCATATGAATGGTGGCGATGGTTGCCACAAGAAACCCTCAATGAAATGCTTGCTGCTGATGATGCGGATGAACAGATTCTAAGTGCCCTTGGTAGGGAATTCTATGGTCCTGAAGATGGTGAAGATTATGACCATCTTGCTTCACTCTTTATGTCTGCTAGGTTATGTGATCTCAATAAGAGTGAGGAATATTTTTTTATATGCAAAAGCTTCTGATTTCTTCTGGTAAATCTGGAAATCCTGATTATCTGAAGCACTATCTCAGAAGCTATCCAGGACATGTTCCTGATGCAGTAGAACAAGCTCTTAAAGATAAAAAGGTAGAGCTGAGAACTCTTTCACTTGCCCAGTTACATGCCCACATAATGGAAACATGGCAAGAACACTGCCTAGAAAAACGGGTAAGTAAAGATTTCAAGAGACACCAGCAAATGTATTCTGCGTCTTTTTGTAAAGATGTTGCTGGTATGCCTAATTGGGGATGCGGTGCACACAACAGAGGACACTTTGGTCAAGATTCTTGCAAATTCAAGAAAAAGAAAAGGGGTTTTATACGTCTGAGCCTAGATATCATCCAGATAAACCCTATCACCATAAGTCCAAGCACAAGCACAAGTATAAACATCGGTATGAAAAACCCTATCGTAAGTCCAAATACAAAGCCAAGCGCTATGTTAAAAGAAGGACAGAAAAGGGTAAGAAAAATGTTTGTTTCATTTGTGGTAAATCAGACCATTGGGATGCTAAATGTCCGGAAAGAAAATCTAGACCCCGTCTTGCTGCTTTATGTCAAGGATTGGATCCCGCATGGTGGGATTTATTTGAAGTATCTGTACATTCTCCTGCTCCTTCCGGCGAAGTGGTCTACCTTCCCGATGTTGATTATTCTTTTGATTCCAGTTCCGATTTTGAACCTCGTGCTTTAGCTAAATTTTCTCCTGACTCTTCCTCCTCCTCTTCCTCTGAGTCTAATTCAGATGCAAATTTAGGGGGGGTGTAGCCTGCCCGAGTTTGATTTCTCTTTGTATATGTTTTCCCGCTCTTATTCCAAATCCTCTTCACGCTACCACTTGGAAAAGCAATTAGCTGATTTAGACCTTCAGCTTTCCCTTATTCCGGTCTATCGCCATTTTGAGAGAACTGAACTTAGAACATAAAAAGCTAGGATTCAGCAACAACTAGAAAAACTGAAGTCAGATACAGATAAAGGAAAAGAAAAAGTCCAGTCTCTGTCTGTCAGTTACAACCCTGCTGAATTCTATAAAGAATACCCTGACGGCCATGAAGATAGACAGTCTCATAGGAAAGATAAAGAAAAACTTTTGAGACTACAACTAAAAGAAAAACAGGATAAACTTAAGCTCCTTGTCAAAGAAATTTAAAACATCAAAAGTATGATTTCTGTTTTGGTCACTGAAAGAGATCAATCTTCTGATGAAGAATTATCCAAACAGATAGAAAGAGCTTGTTTCAATCCTGATCATAAAGAAGAGTCTCCTACATCCACTCCTCCAGGAATTGCTTGTTTTAAATTGTTGCACTCTTTCCATGGTTATGGAACCTTCATCACCCGCTTTTCACTCAAATTCAATCTCAACATTAATATAGTAATATCCTCAACATGGTTTTATCTGAAGTTTTTTTAATTTCATTTTGTTCCTTTGCTTTCTTGTGATGGAGAATTGAAATGGGAGATAACACGTAATCAAATTGTAAAGCAATATAGGATCCTTGATGTGAATGTTTTAAGCAGGATTTTAGGGAATTTTTTAAAGAGAAAAAATGCATTAATATCTGCATCTGGTTTTGTGAGATAAAAGATGGTCTTGACATATATAAACTCTTGTTTGACAAATTAATAAATTATTGTGAAGTTTGTCTATATCAATTTTTTTTGTGAGTAGTACCCATGGGCATTCTTGCGACCTTTCATTTACAACTTATCAACACAATTACTCATTACCAATTTCTCTAACCTCGGAGGCGTCAATGTTTTTTTAAATTATTAACACCTATTTATTTATTTTTATATTTCAAATTATTAAAGACATGGACTAAGCTGCACGCAGCTCTTGTTATATTTATGTTTTCCAAATTTAATATGTATCTTAGTTATGTAAAGTATTATACTAAGTCATATATGTGGACAACATTACAATCTCAGTCCACAATATGGATCTATTTTGTTATTGTATTTATATTTTCCAAATTTAATATATATATTTTTTTATTTTAATTGTGAACTTATATTATATTTATTTTTGTTTTAATTTATTTGTAGAGACATTTAATTCTTGTATTTATGTTTTTCAAATTGAATATATATGTGTTTCTCTTTATTTTAATAAAGAACCTATATTATATTTATTTTTGTTTTGTATTAATTAATTATTTTGAGTTGGCATGTGTTATAACATGACATATATTCATCCTCCTAGACAGTAGAAAGCATCTCTAGACACAATAACAAATTGATAAAAAAACAAATTTTGTGAATCCTAAAAATCATAGTAACCATGTTAAAAATCATAATAACCATGTTATGTGAAAAACAAAAAATGGTGAAATAAAAAAGGGCTTAAAATCAATTCAAGCATATACACTGACAAGGGAATGATATTTAGTATTTTGTCCCCTTGTTTTCCCCTCTGCAATTTACCGTTACTCAATAATTGCTCTTCAAATAACTTTTGAGAACCATTGGATATGGAGCTGTCATTAAAAATTAGAATGACACCCATGAACAATAGTCGTCAAATTACAAGCCTTACTAGAGGTAATGGTTGATAATAAAAACTTTGCATTTTTCATTTTCTCATGCTGTGTTATATATATATATATATATATATATATATATATATATATATTCAAAGGAAACTTCAAGATTTTTGAGTTGAAGTTGTGAAAAAAGTTATGGTAGTGATTTGTAACCAAGTATCTATGGTTAGTATGTGGAAAATTGATGACTAATTATTAACATAGGTCCATCTTAACTAACACAAAGGATGAAGAAACACCAAAATTAAATTAGTATGCACATCTCTCAATAATGTTTAATGCCCCAACTTAAGATAAATTTATACTAATATGTATGTGTATTAATGCTTGATAATTTTTCCCAATTTTTCTATTATCTGTTATTGTTATATATATATATATATTATACACATCTCATTAATATGTATGTGTAATATGTACATCTCATTCATATTGAGATGTTTTATTTTAATTTTTGTTTTTATTTTAATTTTCTGTTACTATTATATATATATATATATATATTACACATATTAATGTATATATATTACACATCTCATTAATATGTATGTGTATTAATGCTTGATAATTTTTCCCAATTTTTCTATTCTCTATTACTACATCTCATTCATATTGAGCTCTTTTTATTTTAATTTTTGTTTTTATTTTAATTTTCCAAGTATTATATTAGGCCAACTTAATTCCAATTCGTAGGTAAGTAGCCAACTTAAGTAATTGAAATGCTTGGGATGATCTCAGTTGGCCTAGGAAATATTGAGAAACGGCATTCCTCTTTTTCTCGTTTCTTTAGGAATCAACTCCATTGATAAGATGTTGTTCCTTGCCCCCATTGGGAGTCTACTGAAGATTTCCAAGTGCCCAAAAAGTTATTGACACATCTAGATATTGGAATCATTCTTTTCACAAAGGCAATGAGGGCAACTTAACTGGGACAAGTAACTCAGCATCTTCCAGAAGATAATTCCCGCTAATCAGAGGTACCTCCCATAAACACCTGGAATCTTTTCAAATCTGCTAAAGAAGCCTGGTCCTCAGAAGCTTCCATAATAGATGCATATGATTCAATAATTGCCTCATATACTCCGATTCCTTTTAAATATTCAGCTTCATTTAAGAACTGCATACATGACATATATAATGTCTTTTCAGTTTACCAATTCTCAATTTATATACGAAATAATCGACAAACAAACTTCATCAGAAAACATGAGAACCCACATACCTTACCACTTTACAAAGTTTGAAAATAATTCATATGACATTATTACATTCATAAAATCAGAGAAGAGGATGTGTGGATTTTGTGGGTACAAATGTCTAAATTTCAGTGTATGCACTGTTCATGTTATCAGGCCCATTTTGAACTAGGCTTCTCTTGTGTAATTGATTTTTGTTTTTCCTTTTCTTTCTGTGATTTCTGTTTTTGAAGATTATTGTGCTCATATGGCTGTTATGTTTTGCAGATAAATATGGCAGATAAGGGAGAATTTAAATTTGTTAGCGAAAGCTCTATTGATAACTGTTTGCCTAAACTATAGACATAGAAGCTGTAGATTGGCACCTGTCTCAATGACAGTGCTTTTTTTACTGCAGCAGAAGAAATCTTCACCTACCTCTCCCAGTAAAGGAGCTCTCTAGGGTTTCCTTCTCAGTTTTCCGAGCAAGAAAGGAAAAAGCAATAGCTGTGTCCATCGGGTTTATTATTTGGCTGTCGGCATTGCTATTTTCATTGAACAAAATTAATGACAGATATGATCTCACTGTTTCATTAGTAGAGATCCCTGTGAGTTTTATATCAGATTATGTTCTTATGTATTTTATATCTTTTCTTTTTTTTTAAATGAAATGATTATTGATGAAACTTTTATTAATGATCTATGACTGTGGCATCTGCTATAATTGCCCACTTATCATACCAAATTTTATTTATGCATTTGGTTAGGAGAACTTACAAATAATTTCCTCCATGCTTACTGACACTATACTCTATATATAGAATTTTAATACTACATCCTATCGTTAGGCAAGCCGTAAGGCAATAACTAGGGTAAGAGGGTAAGTCAAAGTAGGTAAGTAATATACGGGGCATGAGAGAGTGAGGCAGAGAAAGGCTTTTCCCAAGAATGAAAATTTAATTGTTCTATTTTATGTTTGCAGTGCTGCTTTGGCATCTCTTACCAAGGAAACGATCCCAAGATTGTAAGGGGAGATCTCAGAAGAAGTTCGAGGTTTCCCAGTCTTCCACCAACAACCTACGTTTGGAAAAATTTACGACTAGTGATGGTGCTTTGAAGTACACATATTCTACACAACCTGTCACCGACGAATTAGATTTTATTTAGGAGATTTCAACATTTGGCATGCCTTTCATAATTAAATCTCATGATTAAATACTATATGTGAGTCATACATCTCATGGTATTTTCTCCTGCGTCTTACATGGCACTCTCCAATGTAAGGAACTCAAATTGGTTATAAAAAGAAATGGGTAAAAATAAACCCCTACTCTTGCGGCCCTTATAGGATATTACATATATAGAGGAGGATATTACGTATATAGAGGAGCAATCACTTATGCTAGGTAAATTGAATCTTCCTTTCTTGCTACAACAGTGGGTTTTTTCCTTATACTGTAATTGAGGTATTAAATTTTGATGTTATTTGAAACTTTTCCGAATCAGATTCCATTTTGTAGATGGAAACTTTACTTTTTTTTTCAATATTTTCTTGTCGAGCGTGGGTTTGCTAGTGCACTATCCTTCATATCTCTGGTGGTTTGGTATGTCGGTATGCCCTACTTTGTGGACCATCTCAAATGGTTTTGGTGTGGTGGTATGTCCTCCTTTGTGAGCCATTTTAAGGAGCCATTTTTTTATTATGACAATTTTATGTTATCACTGTGCATATCTTATGGTAATGGCATATCCCCAATTCCCAATTGCAACTGGTCTCCTTTCAACATGCATACAAATTGGATCATTTTTTTGGCTTCTGTGTTATGTTGTCAGAATGTAAAAAAATTCAGAGTTATACTAACAAGCCATTAAATATGAGAAGGGGTCCACTGGTGCTCTTTCTACACTTTCGGGATCCAAGACTGGCGTTGTCCCAGAGATAAGCGTGTTATCCTTATTATGCCTAAAACGAAAACAAATAAACATAAAAATGAATAAGACTTTTGCTAAAAAAAAATACCATATTTGCGTCGCAATTGGGATCCATATTTCATACCTGTTGTTCGTCAGATATGGAGCAATCTAATTGTGTGCATAAACACATCCAAGAATGGCACATACTGGTTAAGAGATCAGCGTGACATATTTAATTTGTTATATTCTGCATCATTTTTTTATTTTTAATTAAAAATCTAAAAACTCAGGAAAGCCTGGACGTCCTTTAATTAAAGACTCACAAAACTTAATTATACTCTCGAATCAATATTCTAAAAAGGGCTCTTCAAATATATACAATTGCTCTTAGTATATGTGGGTCAAGTGGTTCTAGCAGTGAACTCTGTCATCCAACGCCGTTTGGCATATATGGGTCTTTCCCATTGTCCATAATGAAAGAGGCCACATCCCAAACGGCTACTCTTTGGCCCTCATGCATGGTACTAGTGAATTCACCTTTCTAGCAACTACCTATCAGTGAACAAAGCCTGAATCTAGTGATTTCAACTTTTCCTTCGAAAAACAATACAGCTTAATGCTGCAAATGGAATTTGGAATGAGAGAATGCCTGCTATTTCCTAGGACAACTCTAACATTCCATGAAATAAATTTAAAATTCATGAGCATGCCTCATCAAGTCCTTAGTCACGGATTGCAAAGTTATTGCTCATTGTCACAACAAATGCCTCGGGGAAACCAGACAATGAAAAAAAGTCTTCTGCTACAGAACTTGTACCTAAATGTATTGATGTCTCAGGAAACAAAATTGCATGAAGTAGATATAAAGCGACTGGTCATGGAATGCAAACTTATTGTTCATCGTCACTACACTAGCCTGGGGAAAACCAGACAAAGAATAAAAGCCTTATGTTACAGAACTGTTACCTAAATGTATTGATGTCTTATGAAACCAAATTGCATGAAGTAGATAGAAAGTGAGCAACTTTGGAAATATTGTCTCAATTTCAAATTATAGAAGAGTGGCATCATAGGCAAATCTATCGGGATGTTCTTGTGGAGACAGAAGCAAACAAAAAGTTAAAACTATTAAATGCTACTATAATGATTATGTTGGAAACTGGATGGTCACAGGATTCAGTACATATCGAATCCATGTACAATGGTTGGAGTTTGAGCCCAGAGTTTATTGTTTATTGATGTAACGTTCTATACAAGAAGAGATAATACTATAGTTAACTGAAGATATAAGTTGACAACAGTTATAGGAGATATAGGATAGTGCTCCTCTCACCCAAAAAAGGTGCATTCAGAACCTGAGGTTGACTATTACAAAAGCACTTTGTCACCAAAGCTGAGGTTCCTTTGAAGTTTAAAATGGTACCCACAATAATAGGGGTAAACAAAATTCCAAATACAATGGTTGCAAGCAGGGTAGGAATTTGGGAAAAATCCCACCCGTCAAAAATGACGGTTTCGACAATATATACACACGTTTTACAGGTTGCTTTGTTTTTTATGACGGTTAGTAAAAAATGTAGGCAGTATTTGACGGGAAAAATGGTCCATGACGGGCATTTTGCCTGTCAAATTCCAGCCCTGGTTGCAAGCATAAAACGATAGAATCCAACAATTACAAAAGGACTTTGCCACCATAGCTGAGGCTCCTTTAAAGTATAAATGATACCCCAAAAAATAGGAGTAACGGGTAGATCGCTCAAAGTAGATGGCACTGGCCAACCGATGCTTGCAAATATGATTATCATCAACATTTCATATATCTCGCAGGCTGTATATTTGGTCCTATAGGATCAAAGTTAACTTGACCTAATGCTAGTTACAGGATGGCACTTGCCCAACAACGCTGACGATTCAATTCCCTCTGAATTACACTGATTCCACACAACACTACAGAGACCCTGATGAAGTCAATGTAAAATACAGTTAGAAATTGACCTCACTCAAACTTTAAATGCATGCTTTCACCGCTCAGACATATGCAAGCCTTCGTCTTACAACCCTAAGACATATACAGGCCTTCATGTTACTCTCAAAACATGTATATTAATGAATTAATTTTACTAAAGTATGGAATAAAATTACTGACATAGCATTCTCATCAGATTATGAATTCAACAAAAAAAATAAAAAATAAAAATAAAAATCAATATATCAAAGACTTCAAACATAGTAAAAAATTAAATTAAATTTAAAATAATACACTAATTCAACGAATTTAAGTTTCTTGAAATTCCAAGGTTGAAAATAAACATTAGGTACCTTCTTGGAAGTCCTGCAAAGCAATGCACCAGGATAGCCCCTTCATGCCTAACTCGCTCGATGAAGTCCAGGAAAGTGTCCAGATAATCCAATAGATTCTCGTTTTCCATGTCTCTTAAAGGAACTGCCATCCTCAATATTTTCAAGTATGGTCCAACCAACTCCAAATTATACAGTAACTTCACGGCCTGTGTTGGAGGAATTTCTTCATCGGAGGAGCTTCCAAAGGCATTGCTGGGGTTTTCCTTCTTATTATTACGCCCGTTGATTTCCTTGTAAACCTTCTCAATCTCCTTGTGCTGTGCTTCGAACCGACGACGCCAATCTGAGAAGAACGTAATGGAGGCTAAGCTCAGAAGGGATAGTATGTGTGTTATCTTCGAGTTGCCATTGGAGATCATCTTTGTAGCATCGTTGATGTCTCCTATAAAGAAACCCTCCCTTACCAACTCTGACCTACTTAACTAAAAGGAGGAAAACCGAAGGCATGTAAAATCCAGTATAAGTAATTACAATATATAATGGTGTTGTAAAAAAGTGTGCACAGTTCATAAAAACCATAACCATAGACTTGATTACTGGAGAAATGGTAAAAAATAAATTACCTGAAACAATGTCAAGAGCATCATGGATGCATGAGAAAGGGATGTTCATTCTTACAATTTATGACAGTAACCTGACTACATATAATACCCTAGGGCCTAGCTAAACCATGCAAGGAAAAATCTATGAATAAAATCCATGGATAAGAAATGAGTTCACTGATGATAAATGAGCAAAAACCACAGATCACAAATCCACTCGCACCTTCATGGACTAAATCTGCATCTTCAAGCGCAAACAGGGGATATTACATGCATCATGCATCGACTGCAAATGTAGAAGATGACCACCAAAAAGATTAAAATGGGAAAACCAAACATGACTAATACATGCATCTTGACACGCTCGTGCATCGACTGCAGCACAAATAGTCTGCCCGATTACAACCTGCAGCTCCTGTCAACCCACCGCCTCTGTCAGCCCATAGCCCGCTACACTTGTTATGAGTTAACCTAGAACTGCAAGCATTTACTTCCGTCAGAAATATTACTATGGCACTGTCAACTAGATCCGTATGTCATTATGCTCAACTACTATCCACTATAAACAAAATATTTAGATTTTAACATTTGCAAGTTCAAAGTCATTCTATTTTTATTTTATTTTATTTTTACTTAATTCTTGCCAATGAGGAAAATTGTCTTGTCAAGCACTTTCCACCAATTAGACTTACACACTTATTAAAATATTTTATTAAATAAATACAAATAAATACGTAAATTATTTCAGTATTGGATAAGCTATAAGAAAGTTTTAGAAATATTTTTGGACAAAGCAAATTAATACTAAAAAGCGAAACATATAGTCTATGCCTACGGCATGAATTAAAAAATGGTAAAAATGACACAACATGAAAGTTGTAAGAGAAAATGTCAAAATAATTTCAATTTATTTTTTTGTGTTGAAGTACATAACATTGTGCAATGAAAAGTTTACATTTTTTAATTTTTTGCAATTAATAGTTGTAACTTTTCTTTTGGTTAAGTCTTTGTAAAATAAACTATGGTAGGGTGAGGGGAGTGTGAAAAATATAAAAAAAAATGGTAGAGATGACAAACTAAGTTTTAATTAAATATATACTGAAATGAAAAGTTTACATCTTTTTTAATTTTTTGTAATTATCTTAATTTTTTGCAATTAATAATAGCTATAACTTTTCTTTTGGTTAAGTCTTTGTAAAATAAAATATTGTAGGGTGAGGGAAGTGTGAAAAATAAATAAATGGTAGAGATGACAAATTAAGTTTTAATTAAATATATACTAAATATTGTTTATGAAGTAGATAACTTGAGAGAAAATCTATATAATTTGTTGAACATATGATATATATGGATATGAATAGATAAATAAATTCCATGTATATATTGAATATACATATAATGGTAAAATTTATAAGTTATTTGATGAGTCAATGTAAACATTATAATAGGTAAGGGTGGACATTAAAATAATTTAAAAATTAAAAATTATAATAGGTGAGGGTGGACATTAAACTCATTTAAAAATTAATAAATTGATTGAATAAAAAATTATGGAAAATAAATTAATAAACAAAATAAATGTGAATTGTTTGACTCAAAATCATTGGAAAATGAAGCAATTAATCATAAATCCTAAATGGAAAAAAATGAATTTATTAATTATCAAAGAGAATAAAATTTATTTGACCCAATATCATTCTCAACATACTATGTGTACTTAGAAAATGCCAAGTTTTTTTATTTATCAACCATGACCATTAAATTAGATTGTGTTTACATGAATGACACATAATATTCAGTGATGTCCTCTACAATGATTTCAACGATCGAAGATGGTTTGTGAGTGTAATAGATTTTCTCAATGTCCCCTTTGGATCTTCTCAATATGCTTAGCTAGCTCATATTTACCATGGTCACTATAAACTCCATTAATGGAAATTTACTTGATAATTACTCTAGTGCAAGAGCCATTATAGAGACACTTAGAGGTGAAGAGATGCTAGTGCTTGGTGAAATCTAGATAATACTTGTTGTTGAAGGTTGGGTGTGTGGATGTTCAAGATGAAAACAATGATGGAGGTTTAGGAAGGACAATCGATATAAAGACATTGAAGATGTAGAGACATTGAAGTGTAGATGCCTATAGTGAGTAATGAATGGATATCATGACCATAAGAAAATATGCTTTGAAGAAAGAGATACAATATGTAGAAATATTGTAACTATATTGTAAATATTTTATTCATAGCTACTTGAATGAGGTCACACCCAATTATAAGTGTGAATATTCAAAAAAAAATTGATATGTAACTTTTGTTGTTCACTATTAAGTAAGAAATAAATTCATATGAGTAGGTTGTTTTTTCACTCACTTCATGAATGAGGATTCATAGACATTCTCCTCTCCATAGGTTTTGGGATCCATGTCCCTTTAGCGCATTAAAAATTTCTCTATGAACTTAGTGCTAAATTGGGATACAAAAAAAAAAAACTAAATATACTTAGAAACGGATACACTCATTACACATCCATGGAAAATAAAAAATTAGAGATACCTACAATTCGTGTATGCATGGTCATGTTTTGATGAAGTTATGGAAAATGAAAATTGTGGACCTAGACTAAAAACATACACAAAAATTGTGTATGTGAGAGAGTGAAATTAGAAGTAAAACTCAAAGACCAAATTGTTGTTTGCACATAAATTCAATCTAGTTGATGGCATGTAAATTCAAGTTAGTTGAGTAAGTTGGTTTTACAAGTAAATTGTGGGAAAAAATAATTCCATAGCCTCATGTCATATTATCAGGCCATGTATTGGATTGACATTATGTATCATCAGTTTGATTTTATATACTTGGTGGGAAAGAAATGGGGGGTTATATTAGAAAAACATGAAGATGGAAATTATCCTCTTACTGTTATAACTATAGTTGTTGATTTGGGTGTTGGTTGTTGATGTGGAATCAGGATGTCCATTCAACCTTCATTATTTATGTCCATTGTCGTGGGACAAGTCTACATATAAAATGGCCATTAATAAAGTCGATTGTTGCCCAATGTTGTATAACGTGCTTGGCATAAGATTTGCTCAATATTTGAAAGAAGCATCCGTCCTTTGGCTTTACTATTAATTCCTCTACCATCTCCTATTTCAGGATATTTCACACTAGATCAACTCTCTCGCTCTCTCACCAATCTTGGTGGTAAGATCTTTGAAGAATACATCTAAGTTTGTTTTGAGCACACTCCTTTGAAACAAAATACAAACCATAACACTAGAATCACAAACTGAGGACTACTAGTTAGACTTGGCCTATAAAGACAATCTATTAGACATGAGCACCTGTCGCAGATGCATGAGATTTGATGGTTTTGAAGAATGCAAAATAAAGGATGCATCAATTTCCGTGTAACAAAGAGTAGTGGACATGGAGTGATTCAAAGTTCAAACCAAGACATAAAAGTTTCCTTAGAGGGTAGTAATTTTTTTCCATAAGGGTTATATGAGCATGGAAGATGAAAATCACTTTGTCTTAGAATGTCAGACTTTCACCCACATTAGAACTTAGTTCCAAAATCTTTGCTCCCACAATGACCTCTCTAACCTTCTAAATCCCCAAAACTATAGCAAGCTAGGGACACTCTTCTTTAATCTTTTTGAACATAGAAATAGTATTTTAAAGCAAATCACATAATTTCTATCTTCTTAAGTTCTATAGGCTAAGATTAGTCTTAGTAGAAGTTAAAGACTTAATTCCAATTTTAATCATTTAATTCCAATTTTAATGATATCACCAACAAAATGGGTAATTCAATTGAAAGATGTATAAATACACCATAATAATAAAATATTTAGTGAAAATAATTGCAAGAAAATATATACACAATTTATTAAATAGATTGATTGATGGCAGGTTAGACAGCTTTGTAAGTATTGTGTTGACTACTTGGACTACTTCGATTTGAGCAGGCGTATCAAGTTATGCAAAATATAGTCAAACACAACCCTGCTGAATCGACAGGTCACTCGAAATGGTAGTAGAAGTCCTACGGAACTTGTTAAATACAATAAGGATAGATCTCCGGATTCCTCACGAAAGACAGTCTTCCGTAAATAAGGATTCCGCAGGATTCCTGGTGGATATGCTTTACATCTCTTCAATGTCTCTTTCTATGTTTTTGGTTTCAGTTGGTACGTAAGAACAACATTATTTCCTTTTTGAAATATTGTAAAAAACTATAATGAATTCATTGATGGCTTACTGTACAATTAAGGGTTCAGCCTTTAGCTAGGCGGTAAGCACCTGACTGCAGAGATATTAATGCTCTGCCCTGTTACGCTGTACTCTGTTACGGTCCACATCTCAAGTTGCAGAGCATTGAAGTATCTGCAGTGGGGTATCTAGGTAGATCGAAAGTTAAATATTGAGTTGCAAAGTATTAAATGCAGCAGCTCAATGCTTAAGGTTAGTTGGATGCTGCAGAGCATTAAATGTTACGGCTCTTTGGTTGGATCTAAAGATTAAAAATATACTTTAAAAAAATATATACCTACTACAATCCCACGCAAAAGATAAAAATTAAAGATACCTACGACTCAAGTATGCCTGGTTGTATTTTAATGAAGGTTGGGCAATGAACGTCGTGAACCTTGACCAAAAATATACACAAAAGTTGTGACTGTGAGAGAAATTAGAAGTAAAACTGAGGGACCAAATTGTCGTTGGCACGTAAATTCAATCTAGTTGTTGGTGTGTAAATTGTTCTCTCACTTTTACTTTTAATTTCTCTCAAGACACAAGTTGGCTGGGTAAGTTGGTTTCACAGGTAGTTTTTGGGAGAAAGTCATTGCGTCGCTTCAAGTCATATTATCAATCAATCTATGTATTAGATTGACATTCTGTATTATCCGTCTGAATTTGTATAATAAATTTGTATAATAGGTGAAAAAATAATGGATGGTTATAGTAGTTAAAAGTGAAAGATGGAAATTATTTTCTTGTTATTACAAATATTGTTTTTAAATTAGGTGTTGGTTGTTGATTTAGAAAACAATTAATAAATAATAGATAATTTATTCATAGCATTTAACTTATAATTTATTGATATTAAACCAAAGTTACAAATTAAATAACTATGATAATATATAATTAATGTGAAAACAATACAAATTTATAATTGAAAAAAAATAAAAAAATAAATTATCCTCTTGCTGCTACAACTATTGCTGTTGATGTGGAGTGCCCATTAAACAAGGAGTCCCCTTGTATTGATTAATTTATTCAAACGTACATACCTTACTTTTTGAAGTTTGAATTTGTGGCAACTGAAAAACACTTGTTAAGAGAAGAAGAAACCCAATCCAACTACAACTCTGGGTATTAGAAATCTTCCACATAGACTATCAAGATTCTGCAAACAACTAACAACGATGTTGGGACACTAAAGTATGATGCATACCCGTGCTTATAATTGAATCGGGACCCAGTCATTCATTCAAGACAAAAATGACAACACGGAGGATGGTGAATATGGTTTACATCTTTTCGATGTCTCTTTCTATGTTGTTTTCAGTTGGTACGTAGGAACAAGCATTATTGACCTTTTGGATTATTGTAATAAACTATTATGAGTTTACATCTTTTCGATGTCTCTTTCTATGTTGTTTTCAGGATGGTGAATATGGTTTACATCTTTTCGATGTCTCTTTCTATGTTGTTTTCAGGATGGTGAATATGGTTTACATCTTTTCGATGTCTCTTTCTATGTTGTTTTCAGTTGGTACGTAGGAACAAGCATTATTGACCTTTTGGATTATTGTAATAAACTATTATGAGTTTACATCTTTTCGATGTCTCTTTCTATGTTGTTTTCAGTTGGTACGTAGGAACAAGCATTATTGACTTTTTGGATTATTGTAATAAACTATTGTGAATTGATAGATGACTTTTTGGTACGTAGTAGTAAAGCATATTATTGATATTCGATATCGTTTGAATCAAACAGTACATGGAGTTTTTCGTCTAAATGACTTTTACAAAATCAATACAAACTCAAAGGAGACTATTCAAAATATTTTTATGACTGATTTTTATGAGGACGAGTGATATCATCACAAAAAAGTTTCCAAAAAACTACATCTATCTAGTTTAGATCTCGTATAGATCCACAACTCCGTCATTGGATTTGTGGTCATGCTCATATTCTTCCCAATAAAGAACTTCTTTGGCTCCGTCAAAGGCATTCTTTGATAATATATCTGCAAAAATATTGTTATGTCTGAAGATCTGCTCAAAAGTAATATTTTGGAATAGATTAATTTCAGTTCTGATTCTATTACACCAATGCATAAGTGAAGTGACCTGTAGCTTGTAGTCACCATTAGCCTATTTGATAGTGACTCTAGAGTCTCCAAAAACTTTGAGAACTCCAATTCCAAATATATTTGAAACCTTCAGAATTGTCCACAGCGCCAATAACTCTGCTTTCATGTTTGTTTAGTAGTTCAGTTTCAGAGTGAAGAAATGATCCTCATTAGTGAAAATTATACCACCTATTGCACATTTTCCATCCATCGCAACCCATCAAAGAAGGCCAATGCTTGGTCAATCTGGAAACTGGAGAGAAACATTTTTTTATTTAAATGAACCACTTCCTGCATGTTATAATGCCTTGATTAATAATTGAACCTGTAAATCGACATGCTTCAGATTTGGGAGACTGTTATCAAATATTGCTCTGTTACAGACATACCAAATTATCCATGCAATCAACGCAGGTAGAAAAGGGAGAGTTTTACAATTCCGATACCAATCGACACAACAAGTGTCAAAGTTTCCATAACCCCAATTCTGATCAATCTGGAGGTGAGAAATAATATCATTCCAAACCAATCGGGTGAATGAGCATTCAACAAGTAAATGTTTTGTAGATTCATCACTATTTCTGCATAATAGACAAATGCCTGGTTCGTTCCAACCCCTTTTTTGCAAGTTTCTCCACGTCTTCAGGCTGTGTTAAGAAAAACGTGCCAAGTGAAACATTTGATTTTGTTTGGGATTTTCCAGCACCATAGCATCCCATACCACGAGCGCTGGGGAAAGATACAAAAGTTTTTGAAAATAGCAATGTAGGCAGTCTTGGCCGTGATGTTACCCAAGGAAGGATTTCCATTCCAAAGAAGATTGTCCAAGTTGGAGTTTAAACTACAACCTGCAGCATTCAGGTTGCTAATGTACTGGTCCCAAACTAATGCATCATGCCCGGAGAAGCCCAAATCCTTCGCCGAGAGCCATTATTATTTGGTCCCATCCTTTATACTAGTATTTTTTATACGATTAAGTGTAATCATACCATAATGCCATAACTGATCCAGAATGCTTCCAGGAAGAGTATAATTTTCATTTAAACCAATGATTGGATCAATCCCGACAAAAAATATTTGAACCATTTCCAACCTACGAAATTAAATCTTTGGCCATCGAGTTGTAGATTTTGATAAATCTCATCCAAATAGCAGAAGTTCCTCTATATTTTTTCTTTGGATTCCTTAGCCAATTGTATATGTCCTCCTTAACATATTTCATGTTTAGAACAGTAGACTAGAGAGATGTACCAAAAATACCTCTCCAAAAGATTTTAACCTTAGGGCCAAGTTTTTTATGCCCCAGCCTCCATGCCTCTCTGGCATCGCAATGCGCTCCCAACTGACCATAGTAAGAGTGTTATGATCCTTCACATCGGTCCAAAGGAAGTTGAAGATAGATTTTTTGAGCGAGTCGATAATAGACTTTGGGATATGAAGGAGGGACATCCAGTATACTGGAATGCTAGTAAGGACTTCTTTTATTAAGGTGAGTCTGTCACCCACTGAAACAAGCCTGTAAGACCAGTGCTTAATTCTGCTCTCAACTTTCAAAAGACGCCAATCCCATTCTCTCTTTATGTCAATTGGGCTTCAAAATATAACCTAAATATTTGAATCCTTTTTCCAACTCTAAGAAATTATAAGGCATAATATCCTTAATAGCATTGATCTTCAATACATCAGTCTTATAAAAATAAAAATTAGATTTTTTGGAGTTGATCACCATCATGGAGACATCACAGAAAACTTTGATTATTCCTTTATAATTTATCCATTCTTCTGCAAAATCCACACCAACAAGTAACACATCATCAACAAAGAAAAGATGGGACAGAGTGATATCCTTTGTAAGTTTGTAACCCTTTATTCTACCTTCCTCTTTGGCATGATTTAATAATCTGCTTAAACCTTTGATGACTAAGAGAAAAAGAAGCAGAGATAAAGGGCACCCTTGACGAACTCCCCTTGAGCTTTTAAAAAATCTGGACGGAGCACCATTAATGAGGACCGCAAAGCTGGCAGTAGTGACGCACGCCATAATCCAATTGAGAACCAGTGGAGGAATGCCAATTTGAATAAGAACAAGTCTCAGGAATACCCAATCAATCCCATCATATGCTTTTTCTAGATCCATTTTCAACAATAAATCTTTGGATTTCCTTTTCTTCATAGAATGAATGATTTCTTGTGATATGCCAATCGCATCTAGGATTTGCCGATCCTCAAGAAAACCAAACTGTTCAGGAGAAATATGCTTAGAAAGATAGGGATTCAGTCGAGCAGGAATGATCCTAGAAATTAATTTGAAGGCAAGATTGCATAAAACAATGGGTTTGAAATCCCTAAAATTTTTTGGTTTGTTGTTTTTAGGGATCAATGTGAGGAAGGTTGAGTTAAGAGCTCCAGAAATGAATCCAAAATTTCTAGAGAATTCAGCCATTTTCAAAATGTCCAAGCCCATAATATAAACAAAGTGCAAGAAGATTTCGACGAGCCAGCCATCGGGCCCTGGGCTCTTTTCTTTGGCAAAATGCTTCAGGGTTTCTTCAACTTCTGCTAATGTTACTTCACTTCCCAATTCAAATGCTTCCTCAACACTAAAAAACTTGGGGAAGAGTCTGGCAGTGTTCAAGTGAGCTGTTAAGTCACAACATCCTTCATCATAAAATATTTTCTTGAAATAACAATTCGCGGCATTTTGGAGGTTTTCTTTTCCATTGATTAAATTGCCTTCAGCATTTGAAATTTCCCAAGTGGCATTGAAATGTTTTCTATATGAAGCATATGAATGAAAGAAATGTGTATTTTTGTCCCCCAACTCTATCCACAGAGCCTTGCTTTTTAGGCACCACTCCATTTCTTCTTTAAGTAGGAGATCTTCTTTCTTTTTTTCGAGTTCCTTCAATTGTGAAAACTCAGTATCATCCAACGCCTAATTTATATTCTTTAAATGCAAACCCTATAACAGCCTCTCCAGGTCAACAAGCTCACATTGTTCCTCTGTATTTTGCTTCTTAATCCACTGTGATACATGAACTTTAAGCAATTTCAGCTTGGACATAAACATATCCATTGGGTTCATATCATCCTCTTCATTGAAGTTCAACCAAAAATCCGGGACAAGTGAACAGAAGTCATTGTTTAATAGACATGAACTATTAAACTTAAAGGGGTACTTCACAACATTACTCTCATCCTCAAACTTGAAAACAATCGGCCAGTGATAAGAAATTTTTACCTCCCGTACCCAGGATCTATACCGCTAAAAAGTTTTGAGTAGGGATCTTTTGACCAAAAAATTGTCAATTCTTTTATGAATACCATCACTACCCTTCCTCCCATTTTTCCATGTTGGGGTAATGGACATAGGCTGAACATCAACAATATTAGAAGAACATAATAATTCAAAGAAATATTCTGCCATATTGTCCAATCTCGTAGCCTCACCCCATATTTCAGAAATGGAGATGGAGAAATTGAGATCACCTGCAATAATGAGATTTTCAATATTAAGTAGACCAGAGAAATTTAGTGAGTGCCAGAACAATTTCCTTTCTTTATAAGGCCCGTAGCAATTCAGAATGGTCAATTTTCTATTATCTTTGATACGGGATCCCTCAATGAGAATCCCCCAATTTGTTTTGAAAGGGCGAAGACCAGGATTCCACCCAACAAGAAGACCTCTTGAGAGACCCACAGAACTGGTGGCAGAAAATTCCCAATCTTTCAAAAAAGGCCAATTTATTAATGGCAACCAGGTCTTCACATAGAGTTTCTTGTAAGAGGATAATACCAGGGTTATTGGAGAGAAAAAAATTTGTTAAGGCCCTAACACTAGAGACCTTACCCAAACCTCTAACATTAATGGAAGCAATAGACATTAATCACCAGCTGAAGAGGGCATCTCTGCTCTAAGAACCCTAACGGAATATTCAGAAGGAGACTTTGTTAGATTCCTCTCTGATTCTACCAATCTAGAAGACACCGGTTTATAAGAGTCATCATTCATGGAATTATCATTGGATTTCTTTTTACTTTTGCGTATGGTTACATTTTGGAATTTAGGGAAACTGATAGGTTCAACATCTAGATTTGAAGAAGGGTTTTTTGAGAAAATATTCAAAGGAGAGAGTAACTGTCCCCCCGAATGAGATTCATATCCACAAACATCCAAAATATTATGCTCATCCAAAGTAAAAATCTAAGCTTCACCACCCTTAATTGGGAGCCCACTATCCAATGCAGAATCCTTTGCAACATTCATAACCAAAGAAAAGGGTTGCGACCTAGCAGAAGGATCATTATTGATAAGAGGCTTAGTTGCCAAATGGTGGTTTGGAGAAACAGGGTTAAGAAGGGGAAGTAAAGGATCATTTGAAAAGACCTTGAAATTAAGGGGTCACTACCCATAGACATACCAATAAGATCAGTCATCCCAGATGAAGTCAAAAGTGCAGTACCAGAAAGGGAAGGATTAGGGTTTTTGCATCCAGATCAACAACATGATCAGACTTTTTAGGGCCCTCCAGGTTTAAAACAATTTCACCAATGGATATGCGTTTATCCAATTTCCTTTCCTCATCCAAATAGAATTCTAATTCATCTCTAGAGACATCTTTATAAGGAGTTTCAACGAGTGGTGAATACTTATCCGATAAAAGTTGTTGCAGAGGCGACTGTACATCAGAACCCAAATTTGATCGAGGTGTTTGTCAACCCTCAACACAGACTTCATGAGAAGACCTCAACAACCTAGGTCAAGAAGCCATAGTGTGTCCGGTCAATCTACAGTTGAAACAGTGAAAGGGAATTTTGAAATAGTCCAGTTTTTGTCTAATGATACGAGAGCCCCATTTTAAATCGAATTCTGCGGGAAATCCTTTTTCCATACAAAACTCTACTAACACCCGTGCTGTCCTTCTTTCCATGCCAAATAAAGCATTCTTATCCATCAGAATAAATTTTCCCACTGTATTAGCCAACCCAATGAGGATATTCTACGTCCATCGCTCAATCTGCAGGCCCAGAATCAGTAACCAAAGATGCCTTCACCCTTGTTTATCCCTTAAAGGATCAAAGGAGACATGCCAACGCTTCAAAATAATGGAGCCATCCTTAAATAACCAAGTACCATTCAGGATCATCTGAATGTGCTCAGAATCCAGGAAAATAAACAGAATCCAACGATTCTTTAAAAACTTCACCCTAGCCTGCACCATCCCCACCAGAGGCGCCCAATGTTTATTAATCCAATCTAGTACATCATTCTTGGATCCCGACACATACTCCAATCTACCAAAAATGGCTTTGTTATCCAACATCTCAACTCTGGCAAGGTTTGTATATGCATTGAAGCTATACGTATCCACACCTTCCCTCTCTTTAACAGCCTTTTGTTTCCTTTGCAATCTAGCTTTCAAACCTGTATAAAATCTTCCTAATTCCATGATGTTTCTACCCTGAAAACGTCCATTATGTACATCTTGCACATGCAAATAGCCAAAACCCCTGCTACCTCCTTCGAAGCATCGGAACAATTAACAATTGTCCCCATGAGAAAAAACCTTAAAAAAAATCTAGTAACCGGTACACAGGAAACTATCCAAAGGCTCCAGTACAAAGAGGGCACTATCACCAGATATCAAAGAAAAATATTAAATAATAAAAACCCAAAAGGATATAAGGAAGAAGATAGTCTGGAGACACGACCGCAACAAACGAAGAAAAGGGCACAGTAAAAAAAAGGATTTCCAAATGGAAAATCGAACTCCAGGTCACTGCATCATTCCCTCCGAATAGAAGAACATGTCTCCCAACCCAGACGAGACCCTAACAGTCGTGCTAAAATGCAACTTCATGTCCATCTTCTTCCATAGGATTCTCCATAAATGACCCATAAACTTGGTATCTCTATTTGACGTTATACTATTCGGAAACCCATGCAATCTAACTTTTTCCGTGAAGAATAGTACAATAATTCCTGTGCCATCACTTGTCTTCCGACATGGAATAAAGTGTGACATTTTCAAAAATATGTCGACTACCACAAAGATTGAGTCATTACCTTATTGTTTCTTTGGCAATCCTAGCACAAAATCCATGCTTAGATGCTCCCATGGGACATTTGGAATTGGCAGTGGTGCATACATCCTCGTATTTGAATTCGCCCCTTCGCCAACTAGCAAGTTCGACATTTTTCGTACCCACTTACCAACATCTATTGCCATCCTTGGCCAATGGTATTTTTCTTCAACCAACGCCTTGGTCTTTTCAATGGCAAAATGACCTGCTAATCTGCCACTATGTAGTTCTCGGATTAGGTTCTCTCTTACGGATCCCCTGGGAATACACAATTGTTGCCCCTTGAATAGGTATCCCTCTTGGATAAAATAATCCAAGTATGGAGTTCTTTCGACACTCCATGGTCCGCGACTAGCCTTCCATGCTCTCGCAAAATCGTCGTCGGTCTCATACTCTATTTTTATCGAATCTATTCTCGGCGCTTGAACTGTTTTCGTGTTAAAAAATGCAACTCTTCGACTCAGCGCGTCGGCAACCTTGTTTGACTTTCCTGACTTGTGTCGCAACATGAAGGTATATCCTTGTAAGAATTAAACCCATTTCATGTGTCGCTAATTCAACTTCGACTGAGTATTTAAATACCTTAGTGCTTGGTGGTCTGTATATAACACAAACTCCTTGGGCAGCAAATAATCCCTCCACTTCTTCAATGCATGAACTATAGCATAGAATTCCTGGTCTTAGACCGAATATTTATGCTTCACTTCATCCAGATTTTCACTGAAGAATTCAATTGGTCATCCCTCTTGAATCAACACTACATGTAACGTTCCCTGACCTCCCCGGTGGCCTTTAGAATCCATGGGAGACCCTCTGTTTGATGCTCCATTTATTTATTTTCTCCAAATTCATCCATTTTCTCACACAGCCACAATGAGCTCGAATCCGCAATCCGCCTTTCCGCGTTCCACAGTCCGCATGTAGGACTCAATGTCGGATTTCCAAACCAACTATAAATTGAAATTATGCTTCCGACTTCCGCAATCCACATGTGAAAGTCGGAAGTCGAAAGGAAAATTCATCCTTGAAAATTTGTTTGTTTGAATTCGCAGTTCCACAATCCACATGCGGAAATCGGAAGTCATATTACTGCATTGATATCCCGACGGAAGTTACCTCCCGCAATCCATGATCCGAAAC
Organism: Larix kaempferi; assembly: GCA_027924585.1. NCBI lineage: Eukaryota > Viridiplantae > Streptophyta > Pinopsida > Pinales > Pinaceae > Larix > Larix kaempferi. The sequence continues at coordinate 445,258 of BSBM01000928.1, forward strand.
GCGCTTGAGGATGCGGAATTGCAGAAAACAATTTTCAATTCCGAGGAAATTTTACCTCCCACATTCTGCATTCTGTATTCCGCATTCCGCATTGCGGATTGTGGAAATGCGGAATTCCATATTCCAGTTCCTTGGAGATTTACCTCCCGCATTCTGAAAATGTGGAATTCCATATTCCAATGGTTGGTCCCCGACCTCCGCAATCTGTGATCTACATTGCGAATGCGGATGGGGAAGGGTCGGGACTGTAACGTCCCCTTCTCCATAGAACAACAGGGAAGGAAACATTAACAACATACCGGGCTTATGGCATATTTAGCCCCAATAATTTTTAACATAAATAACTAACATTTAAAAACGTCCTTGTGCAGATTCATCTCAATTTAAACACAGCGGAAGTTAATCATTACGTATGCACACCATTTCATCATGCATTCAACATATAAACAACAGTCATTAATTAAAATGCTTGCAGGGCATAGAATTAACATCAAGAATACTTATCTCGAATTATAATGGCCCAAACGACTGGCTACGTGAGAGCAACGTTCCACCCAACCATAGATCTCTATCCAGCCTGTATTCTTTCAGCTGAGAGATCACCCCCGAGCTGGGCTGTGTATCCACTAAGGAGGAACTAGATGGCTCCCTCACAGTCAGGATTTCACTCAGACAACCATGCTAAGCCAACACACAGTTGGGTTTTTCAAGCATGCAATGGGAAATGGAGAGGGATGCTAGTCCGCTAAGCTCAATCCCAGAGCTAGTACACATCAAGCTAGACTCCAACGATCCCAGCCTCCATTCGAACATCCACACTTGGATTTCTCACAGCTTTGTTCAGCAATTGACCCAAATCCGTCACTGATTTTCTGGGCAGTTAAAACTGGGTTTTCCCATGGCTTTTGGGGTAGCTATTGCTCCCAAATTCGCCCCAAGGTTCCTACCAATGGATCCCCCATTGGATTTCTCTGTCCAATACCAAATCGGGACGTTTTTGGCTTCCCAAAACGTGGGTTTCCTTCAAGTCGCGATTTCTGGTTTTCTCCTTGCTGGGAGCTCGTTTTTGGGTGGGCAAAGATGTCCCATACTTCCACCATGGAATGGGGATAAGGATGGAGCAACCCCCAAGATGTAGAGTGACTTGTGGGACAAGTCAAAATAGCCCATACATTCCCATACGAATTTCAGGGCTGCCCATACTCCATCAAAGTCATGGGCTGAAATCTCAACCACTTCCTTACAATTGGCATTAATGTCACCTAAGGAAGTCAATGGGTTCACATAATGACAAATGGCAACCTATGGGTCACTCCCATAGCCCCCTCACCACTCCCTAGTGGATACACGTGGCCCCTTCTCATTCGTTGCCTCCGTAGCCAGCTTTGGTATTTTATAATGCATGATGTCTAATTTACATCCTATTACAATTTCCATGGCTTAAGAGCACATGGTATCAAATATCAAATACTTGCCCTTTAAATAAAATTCGGCTTTCACTAGCGGGGCCTTGGCCTTGAGCTCCACGCTAGGAAAACATACATCACATGTACACTGATTTACATTAAAGGCTCATATATCCTAAGGGTCGAATTGGGGGTATTACAGGGACCAAAGATCCCTGCTCCAACAAGCTCCCAGGGAAAACTTCCAAGGGTCATAACTCCCCCATACTTGGTCCAAATGGGACAAGGTTGGTACCGTTGGAAATATCTTGGAGATCTCTATCCAATGGTTTAATCCCCATCCCATATGAGCACTCGAACCATGCAAATTTCCCAACTAAAATTCTTTTCATAACCCCACCTAAGTGGATTTATCCTACTACAAGGGGATTTTGCCTCCTTCCTTCCATGACTTCTCCCTTCACCTGAACCAGAGAGGGGTTCTGAAATACATCAAGTTTGTCCCCCTCCTTCCCCAATTGTAGGTGAATTCTAGCCATCCCAATTAAGGGTGAATACAATGCATAAACAAACATATATAATGAAACTAAGTTAGTTAACACATCATGGCCTGCAGAGTTAGCAACACGTATCATTCATGTATATTATAAAGCATTCAATCATGCATTCAACCTCATACCTAGGCTTATAACTATCTCCCTAATGAGCAAGTTTATGAAATCGTCCATTCATTAATCTAGAGCATGACAAGCATAACAATACTTAAGGGGCATGAAATTAGGTCTAACCCATACATCTACCACCTGCAAGGTTTGTAATGCATTAAACTCATGCAATTGAATGAAGTGTTCAACATGAAATCAACGCTCTACTCAGGATTATACATAGTCAATCTATTGATCAAATTCATACAACATTCATTCAACAACGTGTACATCAGCACATAAGCATAATACATGAAACATCGCAGTTTACACCACAAAAACACTTATCTTTGAATCTTTAAGCTCCCCCAAGCAACTGGCTAAGTGAGGACAACTTTCCACCCAACCTTAAGTATCTATCCACCCTATACTCTTTCAGCTGAGATACCACCCCTGAGCTAGGCTATGTATCCACTAAGGAGGGCTAACTAGGATTTCTAACAGTCAAGGTCCACTCCAATGCTGAGGAAACCTTCAGTTGGGTTTATTAAGTATACAAGGGAAACAGGGAGGATGGTGCTAATCCAGTGAACTCAACCTTAGAGCTACATGCATCTCAAAACTCAGCAAACATGGAACCCACATTTCCTACCTCACCCAACACAAGGAAGGTCCTCTTCTCTGTTTCATAGTCCTTGAAGGCCCCTTCCCTTCCATTGTTATTCAGGGTGGGCATAGAAAGGTCCAACTACTAGTTCTATGATATTTTCATCCCTTCACTAGGTTTATCAAGTAATCCAACCAAAAATCTGACCTTCTATCTCTGTTAAACAAGTTTCGCTCTTCACTGGGTTACAAACTAAGGTTTGTCCCACAACTCGACTCTTTGCACACCTATTCCAGTCTTCCCATGACTCCCTCAAGATGCTAATGCTCTGTAACACGTTTTAGGGTTTACTTTCAAGGATTTTACCAACAAATAAAACATCTAGACAAGGCTTCTATGGGCGTTAAACTCTGCAATTTTGGTTTACACGGAGTCGTGTTTTTTCCTTCTATGTTTTACGGTTGGGTTCTGCAATTCGCGATCAAAAAAATTTTGGGTCAACAATCGCATAACAAAACATGATTTTTTGAATTCCCAGGTGATGGATTGGCTCTATGGGTGAGTCGAACAGAACCTCTCAATCTCAAGGCGATTCCCCCTTCATCGATCTCCCCACTGACGTTTCCTTTCCTCCTTCTTTAACTGAATTCCATGTTAGTATGGGGAATCAAATCGGTTTCTCCTGTACAAGTGGCACCATGGGTTCCCATCCCATAACCCTCTCACCTCTCCCTAGTGGATACCATAGCGCCTTCTCATTAATTGTCTCACTTAACCAGTTTCCTTGGTATTTCGTTGCAATATTAAATATTTACATCAATTACAATATATAATGGCTTAGTAGCACATGAATAGTTAAAATATCAAATACTTCCATATGCAAACAAACCTTAAGCATACACTAGTGGGACCTTGGCCTTGAGCTCCACACTAGGACAAACACACATTTCATAACCACAGTATTTACATTGAAGCCAATAAATACTAAGGCAAGGTAGGGGTATTAAAAATCCCTCCCCCTTAGAACAACACCATCCTCGATGTTTTAAAAACTAAACAAAATTGGGAATGCCTCTCTCATGGCATCCTCCAGCTCCCATGTAGCCTCATCTGGGCTAAGGTGCTTCCATTGCACATTTTACCTATCTGATGGCTCGCTTCCATAGAAATGTAACCTTCATGTCGAGAACACGCATAGGCTCCACTTGAAATTCTCCCTTGGGTTCCACCTATATCACGTGCCAATCAATGATGTGATTAGGATCATGTACATATTTCTTAAGTAAAGAGACATGGAGAACATTATGATCTCCCATGTTAGCAGGCAATGCAATCCCATATGCAACTAGTTCTATCCTATCAAGGACTTTAAATGGTCCACAATATCTAGGTGCCAGCTTGGCAAAAATTCCCAACTTCATGGAACTCTTCCTTGGTCTCACTCTCAAGTAAACATGATCCCCAATATGGAATTCTTTGTGCACTCTCTTCAAATCTGCATAATTCTTTTGCCTGTCCTGAGATGCCTTCAAATTTTTCTTGATCTTAACAACTTCTTGCTCCATTTCTTCAATCATTTCTAGTCCAAGCACTACCCTGTTCACTGGGCTGTCCCAACTCACTACAGTTATGCATCCTCTACCAAACAAGACTTCAAAAGGGCTCATCTTCAATGATGCTTGATATCCATTGTTGTAGGAAAATTCTACCAAGTGTAAGTAGTCTTCCCACTTGGATTTCGTATCCATCACATACATCCTTAACATGCCTTCAAGAATCTAATTTACTCTCTCATTCTGACCATTTGTCTGAGTGTTATAGCTTAAAATGACACTTATTTGTTCGTGACGACACTTGCATCGCTTGGTCGCATGACGACACTTCTTGAGATCAAGTTTAGTCATACAACAGGACACTTGTGGATTGAAGGGTCATTAGGGACACTGAATATGGTTGAAATTACCTCACTCTTGGCCCATTTGATGGTTATAACCCTTAGGAACACTTTTCCAGACCAAACCACCTCCTGAAAATCATTAGAAAACCCTATTTTTGGCCATTTTTACACAAAAACGCTGGTATCCTATGCAAGAGTAGCATTTTTCCCTTGAAAAAATCTATTCTACTTCATAAAAGTAGCGTTTTTCCCTTGAAAAACTCTACTCTGCTTCATTAAAGTAGAGTTTTTTCCTAAAGCAGTCAAAATCTCAAATTTTGGTTGAAATTGAGTTAGTTTGGGAAATTCCTGATCGGTTATACCTACTTTTCCTCTCCTTCATTGACTATATAAAGAAGGTAGAAGGGCCATGAGAAGGGACCAAGCCCATAACAATGTTATGCTGGAGGAATGGAGACCCTTATCCCTCTCTCTTGTGCCTCAGTTTCTGATAAACCCTAGCACAGCTGATTAGAGGTTGGGATCCTTGGAGAACAGAAGCAGGAGACCTTGAATCTAGGTTTCGTGAAGTGCCAAGCTTAAAGGAAGGTATAATTTTATGTACTTGCTTCATTCATTAATAAAGATCAGATGTTCTTCCCTTTCCAAATATGACTTACTTATGTGTGTCTCAGATTTGATTACAGTTTGTTCATAGTTTGATGTCTTCTTCTGTTATGAATATCAATCTTATATATGTAGTCAAATGTATTTGAGAAAGGTATGAAGTTGTTTTGCAGGTGTGGGCATTGCAACATTGAATAGCATTGAAGAGTAAGGAAGAGAGAGGCTTGGATCAACCTTCTGAATAAGGTGCACATCTTTCTAACCCTAATCTCTTTGCTTGCTAGTGGTACTTGCAGAACATTTGTATGTCTATCTTTCATACCTGAAGTTGGTAGTTTCTCCCCTGAACTATAGGTGTATTTCCCTCACAACAGACTGGCGACTCTGCTGGGGAAAGCCTATTTGCTTAGCGGTATCCAAGGTCATTTCTTCAGTTTTGTTTGATGGTCTTTGTTCAATTTCTTGATTAGAATCAATTATTAAGCTCTGTTTGACCCTCCTTGGCTCTTACAGACCCTTCCTAGCCCTTATAGACCCTTACTGGCTCAGGTGTGGGGGGTTTTAGCCCCATTTTTTCAACTTTTCCCAGAAAAATGCTACTTTTGCTTGACACAGTAGCTTTTCTCCTGAAAAATGTTGCTTTTGCTTAACACAGTAGCTTTTTTCTCTAGAAAAATGCTGGTTTATCTCTGCACAGTAGCTTTTTCTCCAGAAAAATGCTAGTTTATCTCTGCACAGTAGCTTTTTCTCCAGAAAAACACTGGTTTATCTCTGCACAGTAACGTATTTCTCCTGAGACTGAGTTTTTTGAGTTTTTATTTGTTTTGGGGGGGCTGTGGCTGCATTTTTTGGGGTCCTTGATGACCCTAGGTCTGATTTAAACCGCTATAAGTGGTCTCCTATCCTTGTACTAATCCTATGTTCATGATTTGGACCCTTTTTGATCAATTTGGGCTTGTTTGGAAAGTTTTGGGTCTTGTTGACCCAAGTTGGGGGGTTGTGGGCCAATTTGCTGTTTTGTACCCTGATTTGAGTCTGACTGAATGTGCTTGCTCCATTTCCACTGTATTTGAAATCTACTGAGTCTACTTGACCCTGTTTGTATCTATTTGAGAGAAATTTCTCTTTAGATTGACTTCTTATCCTCCCTTATGCTTTTAGTTTTCTTTTTGTAGTGAAAGCTCAAGTGTCTTTGCTGCTATTCTGGACCTTGACTGCATTTTTTATGTGCAAACCTGACTTTACCAAACCATACTTCTTTGTAGGTCATTTGCTTTGTGTGGGTCTAAAAGTAAGTTTCATACGCTTTTCCCAATGGTTGGCATGCTTACATCAATAAGAATTTGAAACTCGTATTGGTAGCTTTTACTGTTTCAATAAGGAAACTTGAAAGTTCTTTGCTTTTGCTTCGATAATAGGTTACCTTCAAGTTCAGTTTTTGTTTCTCACCTTTGAAAAGCATAAAAAAAAATTGATTTATTTTCTAAGTAGAGTGCCTTGCAAGTGGCTTAAAGGATTTAAGAGTGCTTTGCATCAAAAAGAAGAAATTTTATTTTGCATACTTATTTGTTTGAGTAGTTGCATCCTTAGGTTTTGAGTTTAATTTTGTACATTTAGACTTTATTTTTATCTTTTTGCATTCAAAAAGACTAAAAATTGCATTTGCATATGCATTCTAGATCGTATCTTTAAGACTTGCATTGAAAAGAAAAGATTTGTTTAGTGGTAAGCATTTCATTTCAGTATTCTATCTCAATTATAATCACTCTCACAGACCCACTACCTTTTTGAGTAAGCAAGTAACCTTCAAAATGAACCCTAATAAAATGTACTAGTAACATTTTATTTTCTAGGTTACACTATTCACCAACTAGTCTTGGTTAGGATCTTGGGTTTAAAACACCTTAAACCACCCAAGATCACACATTACACAAAAATCGTAGTTCTACTATCACAGGTAAACCCACTTCATTCAAAACTTGTCTGGGATCTATGCAGTAGGTCTTGTGAGATCAGATTGTTGGGAATAAACCTCCTACTTTATGTTTCGAGCATATACTAGGATCATATCGCGTTTGAGGACTATTTTGAGTTTTGGGCTCAATTACCCTGCCCACGCCTTCTGATTCGACCAACGACTATTCCCCCAGGAGTTTTCGGTGTGGTGGTATCCTTAGTATCTGACCATAGGATCATACACAGGTGACGACGGAGGATGATAGGTTGTACTGAAATTCAATCTAGTTCCCAATTCCTAAAACAATCATTTCCAAAAGTTGGAAGTGAATTTTGTATCCCGACCTGAAATTATTGCTTAGGAAATCCATGCAACCTAAATATCTATGTCATGTCCAAAATTAGAATTGGTTCAAAATTTCCTAAGCACATTTGACATATTCATTACAGTTTGTCAAATTGATGCTAAGGGTCAAATAATTGCCATGGAGGAAAATTACTAGTTTCCTAGGTTTGGGGTGGAAGCTTTGGGATTTGGAAAAAGGGGAATAATACATGATATTTGAACATTAGAATGGCATAAATATTTAATAAAGGAGCTAAATAAATATATACAAGTGAAAATCAAAGTGGCATTTGATCATGAAGACACATGGAGGAAGGGGGACCCACATATGGCTAGATTTTCCCACTACACTTGGCATCGTTCTCTCACCAATTCGAATTCAAGGTGAATGGTAACATACTTGGGGGAGTTCAAAAGGTATTATTCATTGCATGACTCATCGAAGGTCTAAATGTAGAGGAAGAGTAACTCCCATGGAAGAGGAAGAAGCAATTTGGAGCTAGTGAGACACTTGGGCTAGATTCCCTAGCTCTATGACAACAATGATGAAGATGTTATGACACCTATGACAAAAATCAGACCTGAAGGCTGACATATGACATATATGACATGTCAGGCTAAAAATAACCTCCAAGAGGTCACTCAAGGGAGTTAGGGAAGCTAAGATGCTTCCACATGTGATTTGGTGGAAGTGGGAGACTAGGAATTGTTGTACAAGTGGCGTTCTTTGGAATCTCTTCCCAACTTGAGTTGGCATGAGTCTCTTGGAAGGAATTCAACCCATAGAGGACATTAGAAGTTTATAAATTTCAATAAAAAGGAATGAAACCATCTTTTGATCATTTGAGAAATTTGCAATTGCATTTGCGAAGAGGGAGAGCTAGTGGATGACTAGTTTCTTGCCTTAGCCAATTTCAAGGGTGAAAGATTCCCATCCAAGTTGGTAATTGGAAAGGCCATTCAGACATTTCATTTGGAGATTTAATGGATTTTTTATTTGCAAGTGTAATCTATAGCGAAGCTCATGGTTTTTTCTAGTGAAGCACACTCTCTCAACCATTTCCAATTTTGATGGCATATTCTTGACCCTTGAGGGAGGGCGTTTTTGGTAAGATCTTGTACTCTTTGAGAGAGATTCTCATGATCTATTTCTATTGTAATATGATTAATATACTCTTTTAATCATCTCCAGAAATTTTCAGGTCGAAATACCAAGTGGTTATATGTAAAATGGATTATTAATGAGAAAATAGTGACCATTCCCCCATTAGATTGATGTATGCCAATGTATTGATGATGATTTTGAATGGAATAATATTTATCTAATATATTTATGATGTATGGACTACCATTGATGAGTATTACAAGTTTCATGTTCATCACTTAATTATTTGGAGCCATCTTGCTCAGTTGTATTTTATTTGAAGAATATTTCATGTTATTCCCCCAAGGTCGAACTAATGATTTTTGTTGCTATTTGGGAGAAGGTTAGAAAAGACTTAATAATTGATTAATGGTGCACATAAGACCTAAATAATTTCCCTCAGACGTCCCCTACCTCTATTCATAATTTCAAGTGATTTTGGAGGCATTTGGAGAGTCATTTTCAGTACTTACCTTAGGAGGATTTGAACCCCAAATTGCTAGTTAAATTCTATACTTTGTCCAGAATCGTAAACAAGTTTGCAGAAGTATTTTGATGGTCATAAATAATCCTTTAACATCATAATCAAATACAAATATTATTCATACACATTCATTGAATATTTAGAGGCATTTGGAGCCAATTGGAGACCTAGAGACCAATACTAGTGAAAGGGAAGTTACTAGTAAAGTTCCCTGGAAGTTACCAGTAAAGTTCCCTACATTGGACGGAATTGAAAGAGGATTTGCATAAGTATTTTAAAGGTCCAAAAGCATCCATGAAACACATATTTATGTTCTAACATCATCCATATACCTTCTCAGAATATTTGGTATCATTTGGGGCAAATTGGAGACCTAGGCATCAAAACTAGTCAAAGGTCGAATTTGGGGGAAAAGTGAAAAATTGGTCCTTTTAATAAAATTTCAAAAAATGGTCATTACAGTGGTATCAGAGCATGTTCTTGGCACCTAATGGTCTTAAAAATAATTCAAAATAATAAACCACCACCCTTTGAACTAGTATTTGAAGAGGTTTTTGTTGAAGAAGAGTCTTTTGTTAAAACCATGGGTAGAGAGGAGGATGAGAACTTAAGACATACAGAGGAACTTGTTGCAGCCTTAAAACCATGTTTTGATGAACTTTCCATGGGTGTGAAATACATGAGTAGACATTTGATGAAAGGATTAGAATTGTTGGGTAGCCAATTGGGGATCAAATTGGAAATAGGAGGGAGCAGTGGTTCTCCTTTCGAGGAAAAGAAGGCAATGGATGAAAGAATTTGTGTCACAAAGGAGGAACCTCATGTAATGGTGGAACATGAGGTACATGTTGATATGCAGGTTCTTGAAGATTCTACACTCAAGTAAGAATAAGGACAAGCACTTGTCTTTGTTCAGATGGATAATGAGTTGCCTCATGGAGAGAGTTGCAAAGCCTTGGAGGAGGCACATGATCTCACAATAGTTAGACCAGCCGATTATGGAGAAGATGAATTAAATATTTCAATGGGTAAGAGTTGTAAATATTTAAGGTTGGTTCATAATTCTTCACCCCCTACTTCGTTTTCATCCACATCAATTGGGGATGAAAATTGGGTGAAAGGTTTTTTTTCTAATGGTGCCACATGAGGTGTATGAAACTCCTACCTCTCCTTTTGATGATGACATGAATAGAGCACCTCATTATTTATATTTTCAGCAGCATATTTTTTAACCTTATGATCATACATATCTTCATGGATGCACTTATGATGTTAACTTGAGTCACTTGAAGACTCATAACTTTCATTCCTCCTTGCTTAGTTCAATTGATGTTGGAGAAACTTCATTAACTACTTGGATGAAAGAACACAAGGCTGATAGTTTTGATGCATATTACATATTTTTGGAGCAACATTATAGGACATGGGATACTCACATATTTCGTTGGAGCAGATTTGATTGTTCACTTGATGCTTGTATGCACCTGGAAAATGGTGGTCTACTTACTTGGAGGTATAAGCACTTTCATGATTTTTTGATGAAGCATCTTCTTGATGTACATTTTCATTATGTTTTTATGTACTTTGATGATATATATTTTGTACTCATGATGTTTGGAAGAATGCATACAAGAAAATGGGATCCAAGAACTCTCTTACCTGATGGTGTGAGTTGGAGAGCACTCCAAACTGTTGAAGTGCAATATAAACAACAGGGACCCTAGAATAATTATTGTCTCATTGGTTTCAAATTTTTTGGGGAAACAAGTAGTATGGGAGATAGATTTCCCACCTAATAAAGTGATTTTAATCAGAGTAGTGCAGTAGAAAGCATGGTGGTTCCTCTCTAAAATATTCATGGAATCTCGAAGATTCAAGGTTGGGCAATTCAATGGCAACTTCAAAGAATTATACAGAAAGCAGGTTCTTCAACACCCATGTTTTAAATTGCTTGAGGACAAGCAACATTGGGAAGGGAGGATTTGTCATGTCCAACATTTGCATTGGGTCACAATGGCCTAAGCGCAATGGACAAATTCATTAGATTTTGTCAAATTGATGCTAAGGGTCAAATAATTGCCAATGAGGAAAATTACTAGTTTCCTAGGTTTGGGGTGGAAGCTTTGGGATTTGGAATAAGTGGAATAATACATGATGTTTGAACATTAGAATGGAATAAATATTTAATAAATGAGCTAAATAAATATATACAAGTAAAAATCAAAGTGGCATTTGATCATGAAGACACATGGAGGAAGGGGGACCCACATATGGCTAGATTTCTCCACTACACTTGGCATCATTCTCTCACCAATTCGAATTCAAGGTGAATGATAAAATACTTGGGGGAGTTCAAAAGGTATTATTCATCATATGACTCATCCAAGGTCAAAATGTGGAGGAAGAGTAACTCCCATGGAAGAGGAAGAGGCAATTTGGAGCTAGTGAGACACTTGGGCTAGATTCCCTAGCTCTATGACAACAATGATGAAGATGCTATGACACCTATGACAAAAATCAGACCTGAAGGATGACATATGACATATATAACATGTTAGGGATAAAAATAGCCTCCAAGAGGACGCTCATGGGAGTTAGGAAAGCTAAGATGTTTCCACATGTGATTTGGTGGAAGTGGGAGACTAGGAATTGTTGTACAAGTGGCGTTCTTTGGAATCTCTTCCCAACTTGAGTTGGCATGAATCTCTTGGAAGGAATTAGACCCATATAGGACATTAGAAGTTTATAAATTTCAATAACAAAAAATGAAACCAGCTTTTGATCATTTGAGAAATTTTCAATTGCATTTGTGAAGAGGGAGAGCTAGTGGATGACTAGTTTCTTTCCTTAGCCAATTTTGAGGGTGAAAGATTCCCATCCAAGTTGGTAATTAGAAAGACCATTCAGACCTTTCATTTTCAGCTTTAATGGAGTGTTTATTTGTATGTGTAAGTTACAAGGCATCTCATGGTTTCTTCTAGTGAAGCACACTCTCTCAACCATTTCCAGTTTTGATGGCATATTCTTGACCCTTGAGGGAGGGCGTTTTTGGTAGCTCTTGTACTCTTTGGGAGAGCTTCAAATGATCTATCTATGTTGTAATATGATTAATATACTCTTTTATTCATCTCCATAAATTTTCAGGTCAAATACCAAGTGGTTATATGTAAAATGAATTATTAATGAGAAAACAGTGACCATTCCCCCACTAGATTGATGTATGCCAATGTATTGATGATTATTTCGAATGGAAGAATATTTATCTGATATATTTATGATGTATGGACTTCCATTTATGAGTATTACAAGTTTCATGTTCAATACTTAAGTATTTGGATCCATCTTGCTCAGTTTTATTTTATTTGAAGAAGATTTCATGCCATTTCCCCCAAGGTCGAACTAGTGATTTTTGTTGTTGTTTGGGAGAAGGTTAGAACAGACTTAATAATTGATTATTGGTTCACATGAGACCTAAATAATTTCCCTAAGACATCCCCTACCTCTGTTCATAGTTTATAGTGATTTTGGAGCCATTTGGAGAGTCATTTTCAGTACTTACCCTTGGGGGATTTGAACCCCAGATTGCTAGTTAAATTCCATACTTTGCCCAGAATCTTACACAAATTTGCAGAATTATTTTGATGGTAATAAATCATCCATGAACATCATAATCAAATACAAATTTTATTCATATACCTTCACTGAATATTTAGAGGCATTTGGATCCAGTTAGAGACCTAGAGACCAATACTAGTCAAAGGGAAATTACTAGTAAAGTTCCCTACATTGTCGATAATTGGAAGAGGATTTGAAGAAGTATTTTAAAGGTCCAAAAGCATCCATGAAACACATATTTATGTTCTAACATCATCCATATACCTTCTCAGAATATTTGGGAGCATTTGGGGCAAATTGGAGACCTAGGCATCAAAACTAGTCAAAGGTCGAATTTGGGGAAAAAGTGAAAAATTGATCCTTTTGATAAAATTTTAAAAAATGGTCATTACAATCTCTTTCATGAAGATATTTGAAATATGATTTGTCTTGTGAGTATACTTTATTGGAATCAAGTGAGCTACTTTTGATAGCTTTTCCACCAAAACCATAATGGAATCATGCTTACTTACAGTCATGGGAAGACCTATTATAAAATCCATAGAGATCACTTCCCACTTCCACTCTAGAATCGGAAATGGCTGCAACAATCCTGCTAAATGTTTGTGCTCTGCCTTGAATTGTTGGCACTTTTGACACCTAGCAATATACTCAACTATGTCTTTCTTCATACCATGCCAAAAGTACTGTTTCCTTGCTCCTGTTATAGTTTTATGATATTCTGGATGGCCAAAATATGGCTTTTGGTGTATCTCATCCACCACAAACTCCTTCAATTATGCACAATTTGGAATGTACAGCTTGGTACCTTGCTACATAAGAACATCATATTCTCCAATCTGATATCCTGCACACTTGTCATCCACATTATCCTACTGCAACTTCTCTTTGATTTGGAGGTAAGCTTCATTATTAGCTTGAACTTCAAGGATACTTTCCTTCAAATCTGATTTACAAACACTTACAGCTGCAATGTGAAATTTTCTGCTGAGTGCATCAACAACCTTATTCTCTTTACCTTTGACATGATTAATCTCCAAATCAAACTCACAAAGAAACTCCATCCATCTAGTTTGTCTAGCATTCAGATTTGGCTGGTAAAACAAATATTTTAAACTCATGTAATCAGTCCTGAGTTCAAATATTATCCCCAAAAGGTAATGCCTCCATCTCTTGAGAGCATGCACTATGGCTACTAGCTCTAAGTCATGTGTGGCATATTTCCTTTCATGATATTTCAACTTCCTTGAATCATAGCCAATTACAAACCATTCTTGCATGAGTACTCCACCTAACCATTCAATGCAAGCATCTGTGCACACCACAAACTCCTTACTTGGGTCTGCAATCTTTAAAACAGAAGCACTGATAAGTAATTATTTTAACTGTTGAAATATTCTTTCACATTTTTCAAACCATATATATTTGACTTCCTTCCTATGTAATGATGTAATTGGGTGAGTGTAATATCCCTTTTTCAAATTTTATTAAAATGCCAATTTTTCAACTTTTTCCCCAATTTCGACCTTTGACTAGTTTAACTGTTTTGACCTCCAAATCATCCCAAATGCTCCCAAATCTTCTGTATGAGTGTATTAATGGTATTTAGACTTGAATATCAGGTTCAGGGATGTTTTATGGACCTCCAAATACTACTGCAAACTTGATTTGTATTCTGATCAATATAGGTAATTTTGACTAGTAATTTGTGCATCAAATCCCCCCCGGGTAACACTGAAAATGGCCTTCCAAATGCCTCCAAACTCCCACAAATTTATGAACAGAGGTATATAATTTGTTAAGCATGTTATTGAGGTCTCATATGCACCATTAATTGATTTTTACTACTGTTATAAATCTCTCACATTCAACAGCAAAAACCCCCAATTCGACCCTTGGGGAAATGGCACTATTTCATCTCCCAATACAACTAAACTGAGTAAAAATGCTTCAAATGCTCAAGTACAGTACATGAAACTTGTAGAAGACATCCATGGCATTATATTGATCACAAATATATCAGAGAATCATCCATCCATTCGAAATAATCAACATGATAGTGTCATACATCAATGCATTGGGGAAATGGACATTGTTTGCTCATTAATCAATAGTTTTGCATACAACCAGTGGGTATTTCGACCTGATACTTTCTGAATATGAATAACAGAGGATATGAAGCTATTACAATCATAAATATATAATGAGAAGCTCTCTCAAGAAGCACAAGTGCTCACCAAAAACGCCCTCCCTCAAGGAGCATGAATATGCCTTCAAAACTGGAAACGGTGGAGAGAAAGTGCTGCACTAAACCAAACCATGAAACTTCCTGTAGCTGATACCTGCAAATACAAACTCCATTAAAGCACCATGAAAGACCTGAGTGGCCTCTCCAAACACCAACTTGGATGGGAATCTTTCACCCTCGAAATTGGCTAAGGCAAGAAACTAGTCATCCACTAGCTCTCTCTTCACAAATGCAATTTTTCTCAAATCATCAAAAGCCATTCTCATACTTGATTTCTACATTTTATAACCAACATTAGACTTCAAGGGGTCGAAATCCTCTCAATAGATTCAATAATTTTCCATTTAGGAAATATTCCTCATTTGCCACTTGTCTCTTAGTTCCAACCTTCCATCTTCTCCCAAATTCGAATTTGAGTCTCTTTGGATTCCTCCAACTCCATGAGCGCCTTCCTTGAGCCTATTTTTGGGGATGACATGTCATAATGGTCAGGTGTAAGAAGTCAGGTCTGAATTTTGTCATAAATGTCATAGATGCTTCATTATTGTTGTCATAAAACTAGGGAATCTAGCCCAAGTGTCCACTAGTCTCCAATTTGACTCTTCCTCTCCCATGGAGGTTACTATTCCATCCCATTTCGACCTAAGATGCTCAATGCCATGTGTTATGACTTACCAACTCACCCAAGAGTGTTCACCTTCCCATGAATTCGAATTGGCAAGAGAGAGCTGCCATGTGTCATTGAAAAATCAAGCTAGTGTGGGTCCCACCACCTCCATATGTCTGCAAAACCACTTGCCACCTAGAATTTCTCTTGAATTTATTTATTCATCATATTTATTAAATACTTGAACCCTTCTAATGTCTAAATATCATTTATTAGCTTCCTTATTACCATCCCACATGTTCCCATCCAACCTAGGAAACTAGTAGGATTGATGGGATTGTCTTACTATGCACTTATTTGAATGGGGACATTACAGTCCTCCCCACCCAAGATTGCTTGTCCTCAAGCAATTTCAAATTTGGATGCTGCAAAATCTTCTCCTCTTCCCATGTGGCATCTTCATTTGGTAAGTCCTTCCATTGCACTAAATATTCTTTGATGATTCTACTCCTCAACCTTCTTTCCCGTGTCTTCAAAATCTTTTCCGGAACAAGTGTGAGCTGACCTTCATCATCCAAAGGAGGAAGTATTTCTGAAGTGATGATTTGCTGACCAAGAGATTTCTTAAGACAAGAAACATGAAATACATTGTGGATTTTACTCCCTTCCGGAAGTTCTAGTTCATATGCTACTTCTCCAACCTTCCGCACTACCTTGTATGGCCCATAGTACCTTGGTTTTAATTTTTCTGCTCCATTCTTTTTGAGAGATGTTTGTTTATAGGGCTGCAACCTTAAATATACTAAATCATTGACTTGAAAGGTTCTCTCTTCTCTATGTCTATCAGCATATTGTTTTTGCTGATTTTGAGCAACCTGCAAATTGTCTTTCAAGAGCTTTAAAATTTCTTGGCTCTCTTCCACCCAACCTTTAGCCTTTGGGGCTCTACTATCACCAAATATAATGTCAGCAAATGTAAGTGCATCATAACCATATAATGCTTTGAAAGGAGACATTCCTATTGACATATGATAAGTGGTGTTGTAGCAAAACTCACCCAAGTGTAGCCATTTTGCCCATGCTTTTTGCTGCCCTCCCACATAGTTTCTTAGGTATCCTTCTAACCATTGGTTTACCCTCTCTGTTTGTCCATCAGTTTGTGGATGATAGCTGGTACTTGGAGTCAATTTATTGCCTACCAATCTAAAAATTTCTTTCCAAAAAGCACCCATGAATCTACTATCTCTATCACTGACAATGCTCTTGGGAAGCCCATGCAATCTGAAGATTTCTTTGAAAAAAATATCAGCCACTTGTGCAGCACTAAAAGATGATGTAACAGCAAAAAAATGAGCAAATTTTGTCAACCTATCAACTACCACATAGATACAATCCTTACCCAAGGATTTAGGCAATCCGGTGATGAAATCCATGGAAATACTGTCCCATTTTTGCTCCGGAATGGGCAATGGTTGTAATAGGCCGGCTGGACATGTAAGTTCTGATTTGTTTTGTTGACATGCTTTACATTCATTCACATACTTCTGAACATCTTCCTTCAGCCCCTTCCAAAAAAATCTTTGCCTCAACTGTCTATAAGTTTTGAAGATCCCCGGATGGCCCGCTAGTGGGGAATCATGTGCTTCTTGCAAAATTCGGTACTTGAGCTTGGAGTTATGAACTAAATAAATTCTTCCCTTATAATATATCAGCCCATTCAAAATCCTATAATTATCATCCCCTTTGATTCCATCCAACACATCACAAGCAAATTTGTCTTTGGCATATTCAACTAGTAGCATGTTTTTCCAATCCTTGGCAATATCCATGAGAGAAAAAGAAGGCCTTCTTGACAAAGCATCTGCTACTATATTATTCTTTCCTTTGACATATTCAATATCAAAATCATAAGCTTGAATCTTGCTTACCCACTTTTGTTGCCTTTCATTTAGATCTTTTTGGGTGAGAAAGTGTCTTAGACTATTGTGGTCAGTTTTCACCACAAACTTGCTGCCCACCAAGTATTGTCTGAATTTGGCCAATGCATGCATAATGGCCAGCATTTCTTTATCATAAATGGAGTAAAGTTTTTCATGAGGCTGCAACTTTCTGCTCTCAAAGGCTATGGGGTGTTGGCCTTGCTTTAGGACAGCCCCTATTCCTCCACCTGAAGCATCACATTCCACAACAAAAGGTTTAGTAAAATCAGGAAGTGCAAGTATGGGACAACTACTCATTACCTCTTTCATTTTTTGGAAGGCCTTTTCAGCCTCTTCATCCCACTTGAAAGCATCCTTCTTAGTCAAATCAGTGAGTGGAGAAGTCAACTTGGAGAATCATTTCACAAATTTTCTGTAGTAGGTGCATATGCCAATAAAGCCTCTCAATTCGGTAATATTTTTTGGTGATGGCCATTCCAAGATAGCCCTGATTTTTTCCATGTGTACCTTCACTCCTTCTTGCCCAATAATGTGCCCAAGATACAGTAGTTCTTTCATTCCAAATTCACATTTTGATAATTTAGCAAATAAGGACTCTTCTTGCAAGATTTTCAACACAATCTCTAACTGCTGCAAATGCTCTTCCCATGTTTTACTGTAAATGAGAATATCATCAAAGAAAACCAAAACAAACCTTCTTAGTTGCTTGCAAAATATCCTATTCATACATGCTTGAAAGGTGGCTGGAGCATTTGTTAACCCAAAAGGCATGACAAGAAATTCAAAGTGGCCAAAATGACATCGAAAAGCGGTCTTTTGCACATCTTCATCTTTCATTCGAATTTGGTGATACCCTGATCTAAGGTCAATTTTTGAGAAGTATTTGGCCCCATGCAGCTCATCCATGAGCTCATCAATCCTAGGAATAGGATACCTATTCTTTATAGTCTTTTTGTTCAAGGCTCTAAAATCTATGCACATTCTCAATGTTCCATCTTTTTTCTTCACTAGCACAACTGAAGAAGCATAAGGGCTAGAGCTTGGTCTAATGAGTCCCAACTCTAGGAGTTCTTGGATAGCTTTTTCAATCTCATCTCTAAACCTTTTAGGATGTCTATAAGGTGGTATCTGAATGGGTGAAGTACCCTCCTCCAAAACAATACTGTGCTCAACCCCCCTATCCGGTGGCCTACCATGTGGAAGGTCTCTAAAAACCTTTTCATATTTTTGCAAGAGTCTCTCTATCTCCTTTGGGTGTTTGACAATATTTATAGTTGGCTTGGGAGATGTAATATGACATTCAGCAGCCCATTCTATATCCCCATGCCTCAATATAGATCTCATGCTATTGCAAGTCACTACTTGATTTGGATAAGTGTGTTGACCCCTCACAACTCTTTGTACTCCTTTTGAATCTTGGAATTTCATTTCGGGAATTTGATAATTTACTGTATGCTCTCCTATTGAATACAACCATTGCACTCCCAAAACCACATTAGTATCAGCAACATCAACCACATAAAAACTATCAACAAAAGTATAGTTACCTACGGTGACTTGCAGCTTTGGAACCCATGTTTTGCATTGCATTGTGTTGTGACCGGGAATGACAACTGTGAAGCCATCAAATGGTTCAATAGGTATCTTTCTTTTCTCTACCATCTCTGCATCAATGAAGTTATGAGTGGCTCCTCCATCTACCAAAACTGAAGTTCTTTGTCCTTGTACCACACCTTTGCAGCGGATAGTATGATAGCGAGGTACTGCTGAAAGCACTGCCATTCTTGCTTTGTCCGGTGAAGGCTGATTTTCTTTTTGTCTTTCCTCTTCTACTGCTGTCTCATATGCTTCTTCTTGATCTGAAATATGTCCATCTTCATCCATGCCCCCATCATACCCCTCATTATCAGAAAATACTTCTATGTATTGAGCCTTTCCTTTGGTACATTTGTGCCCCGGTGTCCATGGTTGGAAGCATGTGAAGCATAGTTTTTTTTTTCTAAGTTCATCCCTGTTTAGTCCCTCTTTTTTATTCCTCTCAAATGACTCTCTTTGCCAAGGTTTCTTATCATATCCATCCCTTTGCCAAGGTTTCTTTTCAAATTTATAGCTAGGCTTAGGAGGAAATCTCGTTCTAGGAAGCACATTCTGGAGATCCCTAGTCAAGCTCATTGCATCTTTTAATGTAGTTGGCTTGTGGGATTTGACCAAACCTCTTAAGGGTTCAGCCAAACCTTCAGTGAACAGCAATACTAATCTTCCCATAGATACATCAGCCACCTTGACTGATAATTTTTGAAAGTCCAACATATATTCAGTAGGGGACCCAGTTTGCTTCAATTGAGCTAGTTCTTTGAAAGGCAATTCTGGATCTTTTTGTTCAAATCTTTCTAGTACCCTGTCAACAAATTCTCCATATGTTTTAACCTGATTATGACCCAAGGTTTTCAGCCCATGAAACCACCATTCATTGGCATCTCCTTCCAAATGCAAAATGGCCATTTTTAATGCATCCTCTTCCAACATAGGATTCAGCTGAAAATATACATCCAATTTTTGCACCCAAGTGTTAGCAGAATTTTGAGAAGAACCATCAAAAGTAGGAAGTGACATTTTTCCAATAGCACTATTTAATTCTTTGTTTTGGAATGGACTCCTATTGTCTCCCCTCCTATTAATCTTTTGCATAGCATCAATGTAGTCACTGAGTGGTACACCTCTTTTACACTCTTCATTCAAATCATTCCAATCATTTACTAGTTTCTTGTAATCCAATGCAAGATTGGGCTCTTCTTTGGGTGTGAGAAATTTAGGTGCAGTATGCCTTTGTGTGCTTTGAAATTCATCAGGTCTATTATGAGGTCCTGTACTTGAGAAAATATGCTCATTCCCTTTCATCTTTTCCCCTGAGTGTGAACCGCTATTATCTCCTATTATCCCTTTGCTTTGAAGCTGGCTAATCAACAATTCAAATCCTTGCAACAATTTATCACCTATTCTATCCATGTTTGCTGAAAGTTTAGAGAAACATGGATCTAAGGTTGCAATAAGTTCCTCCTTATGTTTTAATTTTTCATCCTCCTCTCTACCCATGGTTTCAGCAAAAGACTCCTCTTCTTCTACTACCTCTTCTTCAACAAAAACCTCTTCAACTACTGGTTCAAAGGGTGGTGGATTATTCTTTTGACTTCTTGTTAGGACCATCAGGTGCCAAGAACATGCTCTGATACCACTTGTAATATCCCTTTTTCAAATTTTATTAAAATGCCAATTTTTCAACTTTTTCCCCAATTTCGACCTTTGACTAGTTTAACTGTTTTGACCTCCAAATCATCCCAAATGCTCCCAAATCTTCTGTATGAGTGTATTAATGGTATTTAGACTTGAATATCAGGTTCAGGAATGTTTTATGGACCTCCAAATACTGCTGCAAACTTGATTTGTATTCTGATCAATATAGGTAATTTTGACTAGTAATTTGTGCATCAAATCCCCCTCGGGTAACACTGAAAATGGCCTTCCAAATTCCTCCAAACTCCCACAAATTTATGA
Source organism: Larix kaempferi (assembly GCA_027924585.1). Classification (NCBI taxonomy): domain Eukaryota; kingdom Viridiplantae; phylum Streptophyta; class Pinopsida; order Pinales; family Pinaceae; genus Larix; species Larix kaempferi. The sequence goes on from BSBM01000928.1 coordinate 466,310, forward strand.
ACAGAGGTATATAATGTGTTAAGCATGTTATTGAGGTCTCATATGCACCATTAATTGATTTTTACTACTGTTATAACTCTCTCACATTCAACAGCAAAAACCCCCAATTCGACCCTTGGGGAAATGGCACTATTTCATCTCCCAATACAACTAAACTGAGTAAAAATGCTTCAAATGCTCAAGTACAGTACATGAAACTTGTAGAAGACATCCATGGCATTATATTGATCACAAATATATCAGAGAATCATCCATCCATTCGAAATAATCAACATGATAGTGTCATACATCAATGCATTGGGGAAATGGACATTGTTTGCTCATTAATCAATAGTTTTGCATACAACCAGTGGGTATTTCGACCTGAGACTTTCTGAATATGAATAACAGAGGATATGAAGCTATTACAATCATAAATATATAATGAGAAGCTCTCTCAAGAAGCACAAGTGCTCACCAAAAACGCCCTCCCTCAAGGAGCATGAATATGCCTTCAAAACCGGAAACGGTGGAGAGAAAGTGCTGCACTAAACCAAACCATGAAACTTCCTGTAGCTGATACCTGCAAATACAAACTCCATTAAAGCACCATGAAAGACCTGAGTGGCCTCTCCAAACACCAACTTGGATGGGAATCTTTCACCCTCGAAATTGGCTAAGGCAAGAAACTAGTCATCCACTAGCTCTCTCTTCACAAATGCAATTTTTCTCAAATCATCAAAAGCCATTCTCATACTTGATTTCTACATTTTATAACCAACATTAGACTTCAAGGGGTTGAAATCCTCTCAATAGATTCAATAATTTTCCATTTAGGAAATATTCCTCATTTGCCACTTGTCTCCTAGTTCCAACCTTCCATCTTCTCCCAAATTCGAATTTGAGTCTCTTTGGATTCCTCCAACTCCATGAGCGCCTTCCTTGAGCCTATTTTTGGGGCTGACATGTCATAATGGTCAGGTGTAAGAAGTCAGGTCTGAATTTTGTCATAAATGTCATAGATGCTTCATTATTGTTGTCATAAAACTAGGGAATCTAGCCCAAGTGTCCACTAGTCTCCAATTTGACTCTTCCTCTCCCATGGAGGTTACTATTCCATCCCATTTCGACCTAAGATGCTCAATGCCATGTGTTATGACTTACCAACTCACCCAAGAGTGTTCACCTTCCCATGAATTCGAATTGGCAAGAGAGAGCTGCCATGTGTCATTGAAAAATCAAGCTAGTGTGGGTCCCACCACCTCCATATGTCTCCAAAACCACTTGCCACCTAGAATTTCTCTTGAATTTATTTATTCATCATATTTATTAAATACTTGAACCCTTCTAATGTCTAAATATCATTTATTAGCTTCCTTATTACCATCCCACATGTTCCCATCCAACCTAGGAAACTAGTAGGATTGATGGGATTGTCTTACTATGCACTTATTTGAATGGGGACATTACAGTGAGCTATCTTGGAGAAGCCTTCAATGAACCATTTGTAGTAACCTGCAAGACCCATAAAATATCTAACATCTGCTACATTCTTTGGAGTAGGCCAATCCATTATGGCTTCAATCTTCTCTTGATCTACTGCAATAAATTTTGCTGATATAATATGACCCAAATACTTTACCTTTTGCTGATAGAAGTCACACTTACTCAGATTTGCATACATCTAGTGTTTTCTAAGGACTTGCAATACCATTCTCAAATGTTCATTATTTTCTTCTTCATTCTTTGAATACACAAGAATGTCATTCAAGAACACAATCACAAACGTATCCAAATATTTGTCGAAGACATTATTCATGAGGCACATGAATGTGGCAGGTGCATTGGTAAGACCAAATGGCACCACAATGAACTCATAATGGCCATATCTAGTTCTGAAAGTTGTCTTGTGCATGTCTTCTTCCTTTATCCTCACTTGATGGTAGCGAGATCTCAATTCAATCTTGGAAAATATCTTAGCTTCCTACATCTGATCAAACAAGTCATCAATTCTTGGAAATGAATACTTGTTCTTGATTGTTACCTTGTTAGCTTCTTGTAGTCTATACATAGTCTCAAAGTTGCATCCTTCTTCTTAACAAATAACAGAGGTGCACCTCAAGAAGATACACTTGGTCTGATATATTATTTGTCCATTAATTCTTGCAGTTGCATCTTCAATTCTATCAGCTTAGGTGTGCTCATTCTATAAGCAGCTTTGGAACTCGGTGCTGCCCCTAGAACAAGATTAATGGAGAAATCAATATCTCTCTTGGGTGGAAGTCTTGGTACTTCATCACGTAATACGTCTTGGAACTCTTGCAATAGTTGAAAGTCTTCTATTCTTGGTCCCTTATCCTCCAAAGAATCTGATATATGCACTGCATATAATTGACAACCCTTTTTATTCAAGCCATATTAAGGATATTGAAATAGGAAACCCCAAACATATCTCTATCAAAGGGAATACATAGGGGTTTTCTTACTGGTGCCATCGTTATTCCTCCCTTGGAGACAACGGCAAGCAAGTCACATACTCCAAGCACCAGCTGATTGGCCTAATACCTGTAGCGTGATTTTCGTTCCAACGAAACGTTAACCATCCTTTGCAAGAAACCCTTAACTTTCACCACGAGGTCGACTTTCCTCTGAATTTACATGGTGAACCTTCACATTATAGGATAGTTACAGTACCAGGCTCGGAAAGGGACCCACGTTTAGGTGGGAAGAAGGCGTTAGGATTCCATCAGTACTTGAGAATTATAAGGATGCTTCCCCGTTTAGTGCAAGCTTGAGGTCGGGGTCCAGCTAGACAAAGTACTTAATGCGCTACTGAATAACTTTGAAGAAAACAATCATCCGAACAGACTGCCAATACTTGTTCACAAACAAAGATTTCCATGACATGTTGTTACGGCTTGTATTTGTTTCATTAAATCAGTCTACGAAGGCAACAAAAGAATGATATTATCAAGAAAAAACAATAATCTTTTAAGATATCTCTGTTCCGCCACAGAATTAGCAACTTTTGGAGCTCGACAAACTCTTGGTTAGATCCAAAGGCAAAAAAAAATAAAGGAGAAAGAAAAAACAAAACCCCAGCAGAATTTAAAAAAATACAAGTGAAATAACGCCAATATGCTCCAAGTTTGACAGTAAATGGATGGCCTCGGCTCACCTTTGCACTTAGAAGCGGAATACAGCGTCTAAACGGCCAAAATCGCAGCAATTCCAACAATTCTAAAAGCTTGTTCGCCTAAACGTACCAAATTAAGTGGAACCAGGTGAAGATTATACCTGAAATCGGATGCCACCTAAACCACTTGCCATGGCGGAGTTGTAGGGCAGAGTTGCAGAGTATAGCTCTCCAGGAATTGATGGAATAATTGATGAGCGGTGAACGTTTTCCATTTTAGGGTTTAGCAAAAATCATTTTTTAATGTTTACCTGGTGCATGATGGTGGGAGGATGTGGTGAGGCCGCGTGGCTTCTTTCAAACTTGATACGTTAATTGGTATAATTAACATTTAATATATTATTTAATGAATTTTAAAATTTGTTAATAAAATCTAAATTATTTTATATTTAAATTATTAATTGTGGAATAATAAATTTACATTTGAATATAAATATTATATTAAAATATAATATGTTATATTAAATTTTACAATACAAGTTAAATTTTAAGTTTAAGTTTAAAACAACAAATGTTAAATTTAGCTAAGGGTTAAATTAAATGATAAATTCAAATGGTATATCAATATTAATATTATACTTAGACTTAATTAATGTTAAATCATTAATTGACATGATTAACATAGTTTAATGATTAATTAGTTCGGGGGATAGATGATGGTTAATTAATGATTAACATTAGTTTGCAGGATGTAAAGCTGGCACAAGAATGTGGATCACTAGAGGAGTAGAATAGTTTGGGACCTTGTTATGATTCAAGAGGATAGGTAGCATATATTGATGTACAAATTATATTCATTGTATCATTATGGGATGCAAACCCTATGATGGACAAATAACATTAGAGTTCACTAAATCATGGTATCCTGTCGATAAACATGTCTCGAATATTTGTACTTTCATCAATGCAATAGAAGAAGGTGTTAAGATTTATGAGAGGAAAAACCTAGAGAAGAATTGAAATGATAGGGTTAGTGTCGTTATGTGAGGACCCAAGATTTGACGCAAGGAAACCATAGCGGAGATTTTCAAATGCTTTCCTTGGAAATCATGTGTGAGGAAAGATTGAGGTTGGAATTGTTCGTGTTGATGCCAACTTGTTGAGCCTTTTAGAGTGGCTAGGAGTAGCTTAGTACAATGACTTGCTAAACCATAATTGTTGGTTAGTGTTTTATTCCTTATGGTGGATGCCCTGGCTAGGGATTGGATGCATTAGAGAGTCATCGCTTGTGATCAAAGTTGCGAACATCGTATTGAGGAATATATTTCCTTGGGTATGAAAATAAACTTATGAGAAATATCGAAGAAATCAAAGATATTGCAACAATGCATGTGATAAGTTGTTGGTATGTATTTATAACTTCATTTGTTGTACATATGAAGCGTACTTTGCTACCAAACTTCATGTGTCGTAGGTCTGATTTTCAGCTTATGTTCTCACGACGATAGAGCAAATTCTAGTGCTAGTTATGTATGCCATTTAACATAATGAGAATATTTTGTTGAGTTAATAAGTAAATAGAAGTAGAATTCCATAACTATTAGAATGTTCGCCTAAGAAAAAATTTCATATCCATTTAAGCAAAGAGTAATTTGTTTCCATTAATTGGAATTAGTTTTAAATCTAATAATGAGTAAGCGCCATGTTCGCCCTAATGTTGAACTTATTTGTGGAAAGAAGGTTTAGTCAGAGAAAATAGATCAAAGGAGTGTTAACGCGTAACAAAAAAATAGGCCGAAATTACTTAAGAACATTTGGAATGCCAATAGAAGAAAGAACATATAATCACCCTATTGTACTATAGAATTGCAAGATAGGAGAATAATCACCAAGGCGCAGCATGTGAGTATTATTGTATGACATGGATAAAAGGCATCGAAGAAAAGGAAGTGGACATAAGAGAAGTAAAATAAAGAAGTGCAAATATATAGATAGGTGGTAGTTATAGTGGACACCAGTATCGACGTAGTTGGTACATGGGTGATAATAGGTATGCATATTAATATGAATACAATTATGATAGTTATTGAGATTGACTATGAGTAAAGAAGAAAGAAGCAAGCACTTAATGAACCTAGTATACAAAACAAATAGAGTAATGGCATAGGATAAAGCATTATTAAATGAAGTAATATATAGCCAATGTGTGCATGGGCCACGTAATGTGAATATTAAGATAATACAATCTATGAAGGATATAATTTTTAACTTATATGGGGACCAATGTAATGCAAAACACTATGCAAGTTGATTGTATCAACGAATAACGTCTAATGAATGTGCATGAAATAACATGTACATTAACAAATGAGATATGGGAGTAGTATCGAAGGTAGAAAATGGAACTAATTTCATGTTGGTGGATAGATTTTGCAAGAAAAGTAAATAAACCGAGGAAGGAAAGAAGTTAGTACTAGTATATTTATGGGATAAACTGATCAAGATTGTTAGTAAGTAGAGTATGGTTAATTAACATAATAGAAGTGACATTATCATTAAGCCTGAAATGTGCAATGCATATATGCATAGAGTAGCATAATGATGAAGTAACATGAATATGTTAGGGCATATAGCATCCCTATTAGGGAAGAGTATTATAACACATGATATACCTGTAAGTTAATGATGAAAGAATGTGGCAAGGAAGGAATATAACAATAATAATGAAGAGTAGATCATAGTATAATAAACATGTTCAATTGGTTTCTATTCATGGGGGTACAAGGGATTAATTTTAGTACCTCAAGTAAAGGAATGCTCTTCACATTCACCAAGGGTAGATTAAGAGCAGATCGAAAATGCATGGGGTTGTCAAACCAAAAATTTATAAAGGCATTATTAAGTGGAATTCATGGTGCATGTGAGATGATGATATTCTATAAGGGAGTACACTTAAGTCAAAAATTTAATCTATAAAAAAAGGTGTAGTGCGAGATGCAAAAGTTAGAGTTCATAAGTAGCATTAAGTAATGACATGTAATTCAGTAATGAAAAAAAAATGGCGAGAGAGGAAAATTTGCATAAGGAGGATAATAGGGGTATGAGATGAAAATGTGTAAATAGAAATCATCATGATATTAACAAAAATAGGGGTTATATAAATAGAGAGAAAGCAAACAATATGTATAATCGCACATACTTCCATATGAATGTTAGTGAGAGAAAGAGACGTACAAAAGGATGAAGTATTTCAATCTTCATTAGAGTAAAAGAGGTGAATTTTCAAATACCAAAAAAATTCGTAAAACTTTAAAACTTTTCTAAGCGTCTAAATCGTCATTAAATGATATGTGGAAGATAAAATGTATGTACAACATCTATAGTTATTGTTTTAATAAAAGCATTATTATAATATCTCATATATCCCTACATCAATTGTTTAATTGTAATTATTACTAAAACTTTAATTGTTGAAACGGAGGTCCTGTATATTTATACAACTCCTAATGTCGATCAACTACCCATTAGAAATATTAAGTAAACATAAACATTTCTTCAATTTCTACTCTGGTAACCTTTCTTACAAAACAATTTCCTCAACCAACACCTATACTTGAAACCATCATAGTAAATAACAACTACACATTGGTATTTAATTCAGTATTTACTTTTGAACCTCTTCATGAAATTCTTAATATAAGATAAGTACATTTTATGATCAATATAAAATTCACTAACTATTCTCTCATGAAATCAAATATGCCTAAACAATAAAAACATCAAACTATCATATTTTCTAAGGACAATTAAACAGAGACATCACATAAGGGCAAACCATCAATCACCACCACAAAGCATCAAAGAGATCTGCATACATAAAAGAAGAACATTTTCACGTGGTTCACCCACATCTTGGGCTATGTCCACAAAAGGTTATTTTGTATTATTTATTAAAGAGGAGGATACAATTTCCACAACACTAAGGTTGTATGCCCTATTTTCTCTAAGGAAATCTTTATCTAGGATAGTTTCCAAAAATACTATCACCAAAGATTGTAAACAAGGATCAATAATTTGAACTAATCCCTTTTAAATAGTCCAATCCTAACTCAAATTAATTCCATACTCTATTCTTTTATCCAATAACCACTTAGGTGAACTTCTTATTAACTATTTAACTCTACTTCAAGGGATTCATAAGATTACTTAGTCTTGTATCAATAATCTATTGGTCTCGCACTCCAATATCCCAAGACATATAAATTACTTTAATTAATAAACTGACTTTTAACTTCGTCATCGCAAATGCATAAACTAAGGGTGTTTAGCTAGGTTCTACCCCTTGCATTAACATTAATATACATATATAAAAAGTTCCTACTCCCTTTCGCGTTTTAATATAATTATATAATAACACAAGGGTTAGTTCTTCGCATTTTAATATAATTATATAATAACACAAGGGTTAGTTCGTCTATATGCTGACAACAATGATATGACATTCCAATTTTGAATATTAGCAACTCCATACCAAAAGGGTTTAATAGTTAAAAATAGGTAAATAGGATGCTACACAAAGGTAAATAGGATGCTACTCTGTCTATCCAAAGAATACGTTAACAACAACCTAAAAGAGAGAGAGAGATCTACTCAGAATTCTCGATTTCCGCAGTCAAAGACAAAATGCAGCCATAAAATTTTGGGAAAAGGTTTTCTCATTAAGGAGAATCAAACATGGGAAGACAAGGAAAAAATAATAAAATAACATATGCAGAAATACGTTACTGTGCAAAGATCTCAGTCGTAGGTATCATTACTGCAAAATCAAAATCATAAATATATGAAACAGTTTTTAGCAAGGGACCAAAATTGAATGTCAACCCCTATCTTTGCAGAGGAAAAATCGTATGATTAAATAAATATATTTAACAAAGTCTTAGCTAGAGATCAGTATATGTAACAATGTTTTAGCCAGGGACCCAAACCCCGATTTGCAGAGATAAACTCGAATATCAACAACATACATAAAAATGTACAGAGTTTGCATTATGTGTTTAAGGTATTACAAGGTACAAAGTCTTTTCCCAAAGAAACATAGGGATCCGAAGATGCTAGCAAGCCCAAAATGACAGAACTAACATGGATCTCGAGTTACATCGAAAAGCTATTAAAGTTGGAATGCTAAACGAAAACCCCGATGCTATAATTTCCAGCAGACACTAATACAAACTAGATATTCTCTTCATATGTATTAAACACAATTTATGATTCTGTATTATATAATTTCTTACTATGCAAAATACAACTCTACAAGGATAAACGAGATTAAAGGATTGAACGCGGACTCTGTCCAAGAGCCAGGATATGCCATCTCCTAGTCCAGATACTGCAATTCACCCATGCCAATCCTTTCCTATCTAACAAATCCTTGCAAAAGAACTTAGAATATCAAGCACTCAAATGAGACAGATGTAAGGATGTTGTCCCGTCTTCCTATAGGATTTTAAAAGAGACGATGTATCACAAGACAACAACCGGGGCCTCTGCATCCTAAGTCGAAACCAGCCTTTTAATCATGGCAAATAGATATAGGTTCTGACATCAATAAATCACCAGAAAAAGGAACAAGATTCTAACCCTAAATGTCTACGGAGAGATCTATCTCAAAAGAGGCACCCTTTGTCCATTGTCACAAGGTAAGTCAAATTACAGGGTCAAGAACCCTATTGATCGGCTGGCCAATGACTGTCGTATTGCCTAGTTTTAAAATAAAAAGAAGAAATCTATATACTAATATTTCATCATAGAGAGTCAACGAATCTCTTCAGTAGGGTGGGAGTGAGAGGAATCCCTGGAAAACCACCCCGCAGATGCTAACGCATGATCTAGTTGGGAAAAATGGGGATATATAAGGTTTTCCATCACTATTCATCATAATAGAGAAAACACAATATATATAAAGTAGATTTTATACAGTGATTACTTACACCTCATTATCATGGATCCCCAATTCCTATCGCCAAGTTCTGGTCTCCATTACAGCCATTGTCGTAGCTTTCTTTGTCGCAGAGATCTCTCTTCTCCTATCTAGTGGAGATTCACCTCTACGCAAGGATCGCTTTTCTTTTTCTCCTTTTAAGTTATGCTGCGATTTCCTATAAAAAGAACTTCCAGCTTTCCCTTACAGAAACCGCTCGGGTTTAGGAAGATGCTTGCGGCCATTTGTAGGTTGGAAGGTGCCAAGTGGTAGTTTTATGTGTTCCTTCCCCGTGATCTCAAATTTTCTCTTTAAGCGAGGCCGACACATCCCTTGAATCTATTTTAAAAAGATTGGTGGCAGTTACCTAATATGTCCACCTTCTTTCGAGTACGAATTATCAGGTAGTAAAAACTTATGTGGAAACCAAACACCTTACTCTTGCTCAAGAGTACCCAACGATATCATAATGTTTCACTCTTACTATGTCAATATAATGCGAAATCCTGCATTGTATTATGTATGGAAAGTACTCCTATATATATAGAGATATATAGATATCTCCAAAGTATTATGCATATATATGAAAAGAATAACCTCTTTATCAAAAGAGATAGCATATATATATATATATGTAAAGTAGGATATGATCTCTCTCTATATAGCTATATACAACTATCTCCATATTTTTATAATAGCTTCTTTTAAGAATAACATATATCTATATATATATATATATTCTTCTTTACCTTTGTGCGTATGATGGAGTTTTAATATGGTTTTGTGATAATTTTGCGTGAAATACAATATTGAACTTGGTTGTAATAAGGGTGGTTGAATAAACTCTTGTGGATGAACGAACCCTCTGGTCATTTAGTTTATGTTGGACCCTTCTTAGGCGTATCCCTCGGGAATAAAGTGAACGTCACTCCTTCTTGCCTTTAAGTGTCAATGAAACTTCACAAAACATAACTCTCATGAATTCCTAGTCATTGCATCCTTCCTCATGGAGGATGTAATTACTTATCATTTTAGTTGCGCAACCGTTTTTTTTTTGTCTCGCTTATGCTTAGGAGGTAAACCATATGAGTTACAGGGGTTACTGGTGGGGCCTTGGCCCTGAGCTCCTCACCAGAAAGCGAGTACAACATATATTATATTTACAAAATAATAAGGGAAAATAGGAGGATGTTACATCCTTTTCGCCTTAATAATAACACCGTCCTTGGTGTTCACATTTTTCAAGAATGGCCTTTGCTCTTGAGTTCTTTTGTACTTCATTTTTTTAGTTCACTTCTCGTCTCTTGTTTGGTTTTCTTGTCCATCTTCGAACCTTCATGAACTTCAGAAGTCCTTATGGTTTGTTCTTCTTTCACCTCCTGTACATTGTACAACTCATACAAGATTCTTCAGCATAACATAATTATACCATTTGTAATTTTAATCATAAGGAACACCTTATCATTCATGCGTTAGCCTCATATACTTCACATATCTCAAACAATAAATGTTTAATATTTATCATTCATCCTCATCCTTGAGGAAATTTTTGCTTACTCAAGCATTCACAACATTCACTCATAATATATCTCATAGTCTAGTTACAAGACAAGCATTAACATTTGTTTATATCATAAAACAATTCTTTCAAGAAAACTTTTGTGTTTCATCAAACTCTTTTGTACTTCAGCAATCATGGAGGCTTGCATGCAAAACTATTATGTATTTCAACAATCATGGAGACTTGCATACATAACTCTTATGTATTTCAGCAATCATGGAGACTTGCATACATAATGCTCTTTTGTACTTCTGCAATCATGGATACTTGCATACAAAACATGAGCCCTATGTAACTCAGCAGGAATACCTCTGCATACTTTCAGTAAGAGCATGATAGTCTTACACTGCAACTCATTACTTAGCTTCCCCTCATCGAATTTTCTTGTGGGCTTAGTTCTAACACCACAAGGAAAAAGTTAAGTCTCCTCATAGAACCTCTTGTGTGCTCGGTTCTAACAACACAAGGAAAATTGTGAGCCCTTACTCTGCTCAATTCGATGGATATAAAGTTTGCCTAGGACTTTTGGGTCAGTATAACATTCAGCGAGCACTCCACCTACTCTGTTCCACTTTCATGGGGAACATGACCACAAATTAGGGTAGTTGTCCCATAACAACAAGCTAGTTACTAAGTTCCTGGTGTTTCCCCCTCTGCCTGAGTCTAGGAAATATTTCTTTGTAACAGACATTTATTATTTCTTGTATGCCATATGCAACATAATAATAACAACAAAATATCAAAATATATTCACATCATCAGTCATAAGTCATACCACTGAAAGTAAATCATTACTGACTTTTGAGCAATTCAGCTCAACTTATCTATATAAGTGCTTTTATAATCAACGTTCCTTCTTGATCATGTCATCAGTCGATGTTAAGGCCACTTCCTGAAATGTTTGTAAAAATTAAAAATTTATTTGATTCAATTGCTCAACCATTGAACACATATGCTCGTTCAATTAACTTGTGCATCCTCTTCACTTCATCTTGATGTAAACTTTTCAATATCTTTAATTGTGGGTTTGAGGTCCACTTTGCTATAAACAAACATGTTAGCATCATAATTTTAAAACATTTAGTTACATACAAACTCATTTCAAATTGAAACTTATTATCCAAAGATTCTTTTCTCAATAAACATTAAAAGATCCCATGCTCCGTCAATCACAATAAGATTAGAATTCTTCTTTTCCGATAATCAAACTCCTATTATTAACAAGATCTTGATACTCATTAATCTTCATTCTAGAAAATATAGCATACTCTACCAAGGGTCTATCCTAATGCATTTCTAACAATATATTAAATTTATCCCCTAGGAACATCACTTGCAATTTCATACAATGATACCATTTTTCCATAAAACTAAATGATAAGAAGTTCTAAATTAAGTACAATTTATGTTTTAAGTAATAAAATGACAATTGTTCATAAGCAAAAGTAAAACACATCATCACTTTATCACATGAATTCATTCATATCTTTAAATATAACTTGTAGCCTAGTATGTAAAATTTATTCTGGCTATCAATACTCAAAGGTAACAATTACTTAGGCGACTCCATGTTATTGGATCCACTGAAAGAAAGATAGCATATCTTTTTGTAATAAACATACTATCAAAAATTTAAGTAAAAATATGTACATACTATTGTTGCTACTTGGGAACCAACTTTTCATTTCAATGAATGTACTAAGTAATTAAAGTTTCTATCAATCAAATGTTTTACCTGCTCCTCTTCCCCCCTATCTATGAAGGCAATATTTTATGAAATAGCATTATATGAATCGGTCTTAATAACTATGAAATTTTAAATAGAATACAGCTATTTGAAATTGAATATATTCATGTGACTTCATCTCACCAACAAGGTACTTCCATGGAGTATACTAGTAATACTACATTCTAACCAATTAAAGCTTATAGATAATGCGCTTAGTAATAAAATTTCGACAACTTAAAATGCAGAATTTAAATGATACTTCTATGCAATTTTGAATTTTACTTATAATCGTCAATGTTTCATGCTACTTTTCCTAATCCTTTTTGTTGTCAAGGTAATTTCGTCAAAGTTTTCTATATCCTTATCTATTCTTTCTAGACTAGTTATTTACCAAAGGACAATTTATGAATCAACAATGATGCTTATATTCCTTCTAACAGGGTTAATAAATCATGGTACAAAAATCATTATTTTTCATATGCACTAAAATTATTTCAACTAAACATCACATTCTATGATAATGTCATTCAATCATGGGAGTACCTATACCTTTTATTTAGCAAGAAAAACTTACGACGAAGATAACACACCTTGCTCCTAATTTTGTAAAGAAAAGCGATGTTGAAAAATACTTATCTTTACCCTTTCGGAGAAGCTTGAAGTTGTACTTTGAATTATATTACTCCTCGTCCATTTCAATCCATGCATTCAAAATGAAACAAAAACAACTTGGTTAATTAACTCCATACTTATTGATTTCATGTTGAGCCCATCAGGCCCAAGTGTTTTAACCTAGTGCTTTGATACCATATGTCACATACCAATAAAATTCATAAAACTTTAAAAAATTTCTAAGCGTCTAAATCGTCATTAAATGATATGCGGAAGATAAAATGTATGCACAACATCTATATTTATTGTTTTAATAAAAGCATTATTATAATATATCATATATCCCTACATCAATTGTTTAATTGTAATTATTACTAAAACTTTAATTGTTGACACGAAGGTCCTCTATATTTATACAACTCCTAATGTCGATCAACTACCCATTAGAAATATTAAGTAAACATAAACATTTCTTCAATTTCTACTCTGGTAGCCTTTCTTACAAAACAAAGTCCTCAACCAACACCTATACTTGAAACCATCATAGTAAATAATAACTACACATTGGTATTTAATTCAGTGTTTACTTTGAACCTCTTCATGAAATTCTTAATATAAGATAAGTACATTTTATGATCAATATAAAATTCACTAACTATTCTCTCATGAAACCAAATATGCCTAAACGATAAAAACATCAAACTATATATATTTTCTAAGGACAATTAAACAGATACATCACATAAGGGCAAACCATCAATCACCACCACAAAGCATCAAAGAGATCTGCATACATAAAAGAAGAACATTTTCACGTGGTTCACCCACACCTTAGGCTACGTCCACAAAAGGTTGTTTTGTATTATTTATTAAAGAGGAGGATACAATTTCCACAACACTAAGGTTGTATGCCGAATTTTCTCTAAGGAAATCTTTATCTAGGATAGTTTCCAAAAATACTCTCATCAAATATTGTAAACAAGGATCAATAATTTGAACTAATCCCTTTTAAGTAGTCCAATCCTAACTCAAATTAATTCCATACTCTATTCTTTTATCCAATAACCACTTAGGTGAACTTCTTGTTAACTATTTAACTCTACTTCAAGGGATTCATAAGATTACTTAGTCTTGTATAAATAATCTATTGGTCTCGCACTCCAATATCCCAAGACATATAAATTACTTTAATAATAAACTGAATTTTAACTTCGTCATCGCAAATGCATAAACTAAGGGTGTTTAGTTAGGTTCTACCCCTTGCATTAACATTAATATACATATATAAAAAGTTCCTACTCCCTTTCACATTTTAATATAATTATATAATAACACAAGGGTTAGTTCGTCTATATGCTGACAACAATGATATGACATTCCAATTTTGAATATTAGAAACTCCATACCAAATGGGCTTAACAGTTAAAAATAGGTTTTATCAGAGGCAAAACAACAAAATCATACACAAAGATAAATAGGATGCTACTCTGTCTATCTAGAGAATAAGTTAACAACAACCTAAAAGAGAGAGAGAGATCTATTCAGAATTCTCGATTTCCGCAGTCAAAGCCAAAATGAAGCCATAAAATATTGGGAAAAGGTTTTCTCATTAAGGAGATTCAAACCTGGGAAGACAAGGAAAAAATACTAAAATAATGTATGCAGAAATACGTTACTATGCAGAGATCTCAGTTGTAGGTAACATTACTGTGAAATCAAAATCGTAAATATATGAAATAGTTTTTATCAAGGGACCAAAATTGAATGTCAACCCCGATCTTTGCAGAGGAAAAATCGTATGATTAAATAAATATATTTAACAAAGTCTTAGCCAGAGATCGGTATATGTAACAATGTTTTAGACAGGAACCCAAACCCCGATTTGCAGAGATAAACTCGGATATCAACACCATACATAAAAATGTACAGAGGTTGCATTATGTGTTTAAGGTATTACAAAGTACAGAGTCTTTTCCCAAAGAAACATAGGGAGCCGAAGACGCTAGCAAGCCCAAAATGACAGAGCTAACATGGATCTCGAGTTACATCGAAAAGCTATTAAAGTTGGACTGCTAAACGAAAACCCCGATGTTATAATTTTCAACAGACACTAATTCAAACTAGATATTCTCTTCATATGTATTAAACACAATTTATGATTCCGTATTATATAATTTCTTACTATTCAAAATACAACTCTACAAGGATAACCGATATTAAAGGATTGAATGCGGACTCCATCCAAGAGCCAGGATATGCCATCTCCCAGTCCAGATACCGCAATTCAACCATGCCAATCCTTTCCTATCTGACAAATCCTTGCAAAAGAACTTAGAATATCAAGCACTCAAATGATACAAATGTAAGGATGTTGTCCCGTCTTCCTACAAGATTTTAAAAGAGACGTTGTATCACAAGACAACAACCAGGGCCTCTCCATCCTAAGTCGAAACTAGCCTTTTAATCATGGCAAATAGATATAGGTTCTGACATCAAGAAATCACCAGAATGTCAAATGTCTGCGGAGAGATCTAGCTCAAAAGAGGCGTCCTCCGTCCATTATCACAAGGTATGTCAAATTACAGGGTCAATAACCCTATCGATCGGCTAGCCAATGACTGTCATATTGCTGAGTTTTAAAATAAAAAGAAGAAATATATATATACTAAGATTTCATCATTCAGAGTCAACGACTCTGTTCAGTAGGGTGGGAGTGAGAGGAAGCCCTAGAAAACCACCCCACAGATGCTAACGCACGATCTAGTTGGGAAAACGGGGATATATAAGGTTTTCCATCACTATTCATCATAATAGAGAAATCACAATATATATAAAGTAGATTTTTTACAGCGATTACTTACACCTCATTATCATGGATCCCCAATCTTTATCGCCAAGTTCGGGTCTCCATTACAGCCATTGTCGTAGCTTTCTTTGTCGTAGAGATAGCTCTTCTCCTATCTAGTTGAGATTCACCTCTACGCAAGGATCGATTTTGTTTTTCTCCCCTTAAGTTATGCTGTGATTTCCTATAAAAAGAACTTCCAGCTTTCCCTTGGAGAAACCGCTTAGGTTTAGGAAGATGCCTGCGGCCATCTGTAGGTCGGAAGGTGCCAAGTGGTAGCTTTTTGTTTTCCTTCCTCGAGATCTCGATTTTTCTCTCTAAGTGAGGCGGACACATCCCTTGAATCTCATTTAAAAAGCTTGGCGGTAGTTACCTAAGATCTGCACCTTCTTTCGAGTACAAACTATCAGGTAGTAAAAGCTTATGTGGAAACCGAACACCTTACTCTTGCTCAAGAGTACCCAATGATATCATAATGTTTCACTCTTACTAGGTCGATATAATACGAAAATATGCATTGTATTATGTATGGAAAGTACTCCTATAGAGAGAGAGATAGATATCTCCAAAGTATTATGCATATATATGAAAAGGAATAACCTCTTTATCAAACGAGATAGCATATATATATATGTAAAGTAGGATATGATCTCTCTATTTATAACTATATACAACTATCTCCATATTTTTATAATAGCTTCTTTTAAGAATAACATATCTCTATATATAGATATATAGATATTCTCCTTTACCTTTGTGCATATGGCAGAGTTTTAATAAGGTTTTGTAATAATTTTGCGTGAAGCACAATATTGAACTTGGTTGTAATAAGGGTGGTTGAATAAACTCTTGTGGATGAAGGAACCCTCTGGTCATTTAGTCTATGTTGGACCCTCCTTAGGCGTATTCCTCGGGAATAAAGTGAACGTCACTCGTTCTTACCTTTAAGTGTCTATAACACTTCACAAAACATAACTCTCATGACTTCCTAGTAATTGCATCCTTCCTCATGGAGGATGTAATTACTTATCATTTTAGTTGCGCCACCATTTTTTTTTTGTCGCTTATGCTTAGGAGTTAAACCATATGAGTTACAGGGCTTACTGGTGGGGCCTTGGCCCTGAGCTCCTCACTAGAAAGCAAGTGCAACATATATTATTTTTACAAAATAATAAGGGAAAATAGGAGGATGCTACATGAATGTATAAATAACATTTCGACGTCGTCATAGAAAATGACATGAAAAGCATGCAAACTAATAATTAAACTGCTTAGTATCGAAAGCATGGCACATTACTAAGGTTACCAAGAAAGATGTGTTAAATATACTATGAAATTATAGGAGTAACATAAGGGACTAATATCGAACAAATGGACTAGGTTAAAAGGTCCAGTGGGACCAGTATATCCCATGTTCTACTATCTAAGAATATGTAGAGCCTTAGGTTGTGATATTTCCCACACCATTATGAGTATAACTTTGGGACGAAGTTTCCTGAAGGGTGGGTGTATGTAATGCCCCATTCTGTCCTGATCACTTGAACTATCATTAACTATTATAATTGCTTATTATTGTGGAACTTCGTCATTTTGATTACACTTTTGACATATGAATTTATTATTTTGCGTAGTTTACATATATATGGTTGTGATGTTAATATGATGAATTATTTTACATGTTTTGATTATGTCTCTAAAATGAAAGTTTAATAAATGATGGGTACATGGATGCCAATTTAAAGTTATATGTTGCATGGATGGATATGATACCAGTTTCATGGTACATAGGAAAATGGTTTTTCATTATTTTTAATTATTAATGAAATGTATATATGTAATGTACCAACTAGGATTAGTGGTACAAAAACTTACTTCCTCAGAGAATCAATTAAAAACAATGGTTCAGGGATCTAGTCTGATTGTGGGTGGGGAAAATTAGAAGCTCTGGATGGAAGGAATACTATGATAGATTTTAATACCTCTGCAGAAAGTACGGGGACCATTTCTAGGTCAAAATCAACAAGGATGAAATGTACTAGAATGCTCCTGGTCACCCCAGCATATGCAAACTAATATTTCTCTATACTTTGACTGGAAGATATGGATGAAGGTTTCTAACTCAGGGAGGGTAATAAAAATGAAATATAATTCAATAAAAATTCATAGGTCGCTCCCGCAATTTTGAGGAAGTTTTGAGAAATATTCACAAATATACAAGCAAAATGACATTCTAGGATTGCACAACTAGTTAATTTCAGGAGCTCCAAAAAAGTCAATGAAGGATCACAAATTTATTATATGATACATGTAATGGGTAATTTAACATTGGGAATATAAATCAACTCATTTGGATCTATTCTCATTCATTTATCAAATGCATTATGAAAACTAGTCAAATTCTAGGAAAATCTAGAAGGGGTGGAGAAAACTCAGAATATTTCAGACTTATGCAATATTAAATGTTATGAATGATATAATAGGTTCATAATTACTTTAATTAAATTATATATTAGCTAATAGGATTATATAAATATTACAAAAACTCCTCTCCTCTTCAACACAACAAACTAGCACTAGAAATCAACAAGAAGCTTGGAGATTCGAACCATAGACCTCATGATACTATTTATGAACTTAGAACCATCCTTGGATCAGATAAATTACCTCCAATAAAAATCAATGATAATGGATGAATACCATCATCCTCCCACAGGAAGTAGGAGCACATCACCCAACTTGGACTAGGGGAACATCTCCCAAGTCTGTGAGGCACAATTGCTCTCAAACTAACAAAATATGTGAAAGGAGTGTGCACTCATTCATTTATAGAGAGATGATTACTTGAGGATCAATTCTCCTTGGCTAATGATCCCTCATGAGTGGATAAGGAATGATAGATTTCCTTCCTTTTCCCTTTTTGAGTTGATTTCCTTCTTTTTCCTTTTCTGCTTGCTTTTTTGCTTTCTACTTTGAATTTTTCTGTTTTTCCTGTATTTTCTGATTTATCTTTATTTTCTGGACTTTCCTACTTTTCTAATTTATCTTGCTTTCTGCTTTTGTGATGCTTTCTACTTTATGTTATTTTTCTGATTTTCTCCATCTTTCTTTCCTTTTTCCTAATTTTCTAGATTTGGATGCTTTCTTCTTAACTTATTCTTCAAGTCATCTAAAATTCAACCGCATCCACTAATGCTCCCTAGTGGTGCATTATCCTCATTTATTTATGAAAAAATTATTAAATGCATGAAAAATAATTATTCCAGGTGCATAATAAACTTTAGACAAAAATTAATTCACACTCCTAATTAATTAAATGCCTGAATTCAAAATTAACCCCATAGGAATGAAGTTGTCTCCTCAACCCAAGGGATTGGTTGGGTTAGGAACTTGAACCAATGATCATTGTTGAGGGGAAATGACAGTCCTCCCCAGCGAATATTGCTCGTCCTCAAGCAATTTCAAACTGGGATGCTGTAAGATGTGTTCTCCTTCCCAAGTAGCATCCTCACTAGGCAGTCCTTCCCATTGCACCAAAACTTCCTTAATGATTCTACTCCTTAGATTCTTCTCTCGGACCTCCAAAATATTCTCATGGATCAATACCAAATTTCCTTCATCATTAAGGGGTGGAAATTATTTTTAAACCTTGACTTGCTACCATATTGCCTTCTTCAAATAGGACACATGGAAAACATTGTGAATCTGGTTTCCTTGAGGCAACTCTAGCTCATAATCCACTTCCCATATCCTCCTCAAGACTTGGTAGGGACCATAGAACCTTGGCTGCAACTTATCATCCCATTTATACTTAAATGAGGACTTCATATAGGGTTTCAACCTCAAATATGCCATATCTCATACTTATAAAGCTCGCTCATTTCTATGCTTTTTTGCATGCACTTTTGCTTGTTCTATGCTACCTGCAAGTTGTCCTTGAGAGTTCTGAGTATGTATTGACTCTCTTGGAGACAATAATTTTCCTTTTGTGTCTTACAGTCACCAAATATCAAATCAGAAAAAGTGATTGCATCATATACATTAGATATTTAAAGGGAGACATACCAATCGAGAGATGAAAAGTAGTGTTGTAACAAAACTCTCCCAAATGGCGCCAAGTAGTCCATGAATTTTTCTTTCCTATAACATAGTTTATTAAGTACCCTTCCAGCCATTGGTTCACTCTTTTGGTTTTACCATCATTATTTGGATGGTAGTTGGTGCTCATGTCCAAACTCTTCCCCACTAACTTGAACAATTCTTACCAAAAATTGCTAGTGAACTTGCTATCTCTGTCACTGATGATGGACTTGGGTATGCCATGAAGTTTGAAGACTTATTTTATGAAAATTTAATCCACTTGGATGACTTAAATATTAGTTGTGATAGAAAATAAATGTGCATATTTAGTCAACCTATCAACCATAACAAAAATATTGTCTTTACCTTGTATTTTTGGGAGCCTAGTGATGAAATCCATCGATACACTTTCCCATTTATGTTAAGGAATAGGAAGTGGTTGTAAGAGCCCTACTAGATGAGTATGCTCTAATTTATTTTGCTGATATGCCACACATAATCTAATATACTCCATCACCTCCTTCTTGAACCCCTTCCAAGTGAACCTTTCATTCACTTTATTGTAAGTCTTCACAAACCCCAGATGACCTGCTAGAGGCACATCATCAGAAACCTCAAGGATCTTCTTCTTTAGTATAGATTCTGGAACTAGAAAGATCCTATCCTTATAATAGATAATATAATTAAGAATCCTGTAAGCATCATCATGAATTAATCCATCAAAAAAATCACAAGAAAACTGGTTCTTTTTGTACTCTACCCCAAGTTGTACCTTCTAATCATCATAAAAGTTGAGCAATGCAAATGTTGGTTTTCTAGAAAGAGCATTGGCTACAATGTTCATCTTACCCTTCTTATATTGAATATCAAATTCAAATGCTTGGAACTTTCTTACCGACTTCTGTTGCTTATCATTCGGCTCTTTTTGAGTTAAGAAGTGCCTCAAACTTATGTGATCAGTCTTGATAATGAATTCCCCCATACCAAATATTGTCCGAAATTGACTAGGGCATGCATGATGGCTAGCATCTCCTTGTCATAGATTGAATATATTTTTTCATAGGGAGCCAAATTTATGCTCTCAACGACCAAAGGATGCTTATTTTGCATCAAGACTGCTCCAATCCCATTCCCTGAAGCATCACACTCAAGAAATTTTTTTTGAGAAAAATATGAAAGTGCAAGAACAAGACAACTACTCATTACCTCCTTCATTCTATTGAATACTTGCTCTGATTCTTCCAGCCAATGGAGATATCCTTTCTTAGTGAGGTCTTTCAAAGGAGATGTCAACATGGAAAATCACATGACTTGGCCAATCTAGAATAGCTTGGATATTTTCCATGTGAATCTTATCTCCATATTTCCCAATCACATGACCAAGATACAAAATCTCAGTCATTCTGAACTCACACTTGGATAGATTTGCATAGAAATATTTATCTGCCAAGATTGTTAGTACAATATCCAAATAATGCCAATGCTCTTCCCAAGTTCTACTATAGATCAAAATATCATCAAAGAAAACAAGTGAAAACTTATGGAGCTTCCTGCTAAACACTTTATTTATGCAATATTGAAAAGTTGCAGGTGCATTGGTTAGGCCAAAAGGCATAACCATAAACTCAAAGTTCCCATGGTGACACCGGAATGTTTTCTTCTAGTTGTTCCCTTCCCGTATGCCAATTTGATTGTAACCAGATCGAAGATCAATATTTGAAAAGTACTTGACCCCATGGAGCTCTTCCATAAGCTCATCAATCCTTGGAATATGATATATGTTCTTGATAGTATATGGACATCCTCATGGTCCCATATTTCTTCTTCACAAGGACTACCGATGAGGAAAAAGGACTTGAACTCGGTCTAATGAATCCCAAGTCAAGCAGTTCCTTAATGTTTCACTCTATCTCATCCTTGAATGTTTTTGGGTGCTTGTAGGGATATACTTTGATAGGTGAGGTGCATATATCCAACTCAATTTTATGCTCCATTCCTCTATTTGGTGGCCTACCATGAGGAAGGTCCCCAAACACCTTCTTATGTTTTTGGAGCAACTTCTGAATTTCTTCTAGATATTGGGATACTTCCAATGAGGTACCATTTTAGGTGATTAGGAATTCTGCGGCCCATTCAATGTCTCCATGCCTTAGTATGGATCTCATACTGTGTGCATTTACCACTTGTTTTGGGTAGGTGTTGATCCCTCTTAACACTACCTCCTTTCCATCTTCTCCCTTTAAGACCATCTCAAGAAATTGGTAATCTGTTGAATGCTTCCCAATGGAATACAACCAGTGTACTCCCAAAACCATGTTAGTATCAGCTACATCCATAACATAAAATCTATTTGTAATGGTATGTTCTCCTATAGAAATATCTAATTTAGGAATCCATCTACAATAGTTCATAGAATGATTACCTGGAATGATAACAATGAAGTCTCCAAACTTTTCAAAAGGTAGATTCCTCCTTTCAACCAGAGTTGAATAAATGAAGTTATGTGTTTCTCCTCCATCCACTAACACGGTGATTGATTTTCCTTGAACCACTTGTTTGAATATGAGTGATGGAAGCGAGGCACCCCTGAAAGTAATGCAATATTTCTCACCTCGGGAATAGGTTCTTCTTTTGTAGTCTCATAGGCCACTTCTGCATCTACTAGGGCCTCTTCTTCTTCTTCCTCAGCTGATCTCTCTAAGAAAACTTCAATGTAGTGTTCTTTTCCTTTAGCACATATAGGTCCTAGAACCCATGGCTTTTGACAGGTGAAGCACAACTTCCTTATTCTCAATTCATCTCGGTCCTTTGAATATTTATCCTTTCTGAAATTTCCAAAAGGACTCTTCATGGGTGGTCTTTGATTCTTGAATTGAGTAGGACCAACAGTCCTAGGAGTAAATATGGTCCTCAGAATAGATATTTTGAAGTCTCTAGTTCAACTTAGTACATCTTACAAGGTAGAGGTTCTGTAAGCCTTCACCAAACCTTTCAAAGGTTTTGATAACCCTTTAATGGACAAAAGGATCAATCTAGATTCTAAAATATCAGAGACCATCACAACTAGTTTTTGAAACTCAGAGATGTAGGATTCAGGATTTTGAGTCTTCTTCACATGCGCTAGTTCCCTAAAGGTGATCTCAGGATCTCTTCTTTCAAATATTTCAGCCAAACTTCTTGTGAACTATTCATAAATGGTCACTTGATCATGCCCAAGAGTTTTTAGTCCATCAAAACCACCATTCATTTGCTTCTGCATCTAAGTGTAGAGTAGCCACCTTGATGACATATCTCTCAGCCATTGGATTCAACTGGAAATATGTATCAAGCTTCTGAATCCAAGAGTTAGCAGTACATTTCTGTGAACCATCAAAATAAGGTAAATAAATCTTACCAATAGAATTTCTTAGCTCATAGTTCTGATTTTGCATCCGGAAGCCTCCTCTTGGGTTGGACTAGTATTATAGATCACATAAGTCTTTGAAAGATAAAGCACTTATGCATTCTTCATTCAGTGTAATGTACTCAACATATTTTTCTTCCCATGAAGCAAGACCTCCATTTAGAACCTCAGGTTCCTCTCATTGTTATTCGGTAAACTTGGGCATAGTAGGCCTGGAGTGGGCTTGAGATTCCATTTTAAATTCTTCAGGGCGATTGTGAGGCTGATTTCTTGAGAAAATATGGCCACTACTAATCTTCCTCTCGATATTCGGGGTACCATTGCTTCTCGTTGGAATATTATCACCATCATTTTTTATATTTGCATGCATGCATGCATTCTGAATGAATCCAGACATCATGCATGAATCTGCTTGCATCCAGTCATTAGTATGGTGGTCTCCCCAGCACCTAGATCCTATTTTCATCTCCCTAGAGCCTATCTTCATCCCCCAGTATCCCTCCCACCTGCCTGATGCACCTTGTTTTCCTCAATTGGATGACATATGTGCCTTATCTCACCTACCAAGAGTTTAACAGACACTTAGAACATTTATTAACTAGTTGGTGCATTTATTTCTCATTTTAACTGCCTATAGCTCTCAGTTGTCTATTTTGGAGTGCCACTTGACCTTCTAACTTCCTCATCCACCCTCCTTGAAGTATCCATCCCTTGATTTTTTCTCACATGGCTCAGTTAGACTCAGTTAGACTCATTTGACTGAATTTTGACTATTTGTGACTACTGCCACTGATTTGGATGATGTCTCCAATGTTATCCAAGATACACATTGAGGATAATTCGAATGACCTTTGGCTAATTTGAATTCTCTTGATAGTTATTGTATTGTATTCAGTTATTCAGAGTGCCAGCTTACAACTGATGTATGATTATACTACTATTCTTCATTTTCTGTGTTCATGAGTGATTATTGATTATTCTTTCTTCTATGCAATTCATTAGTGAGATTAGTGAGATCTATTGTAGTTGTGAGATCTCCTTGCATATTATCACATGTTATCATAGATGGAAGCATCTATTCGAATTGTAGCAGTTGCAACAATTCTTTGTGCAGTTGTCTTTCATTG
Source organism: Larix kaempferi (assembly GCA_027924585.1). Taxonomy (NCBI): domain Eukaryota; kingdom Viridiplantae; phylum Streptophyta; class Pinopsida; order Pinales; family Pinaceae; genus Larix; species Larix kaempferi. The sequence goes on from BSBM01000928.1 coordinate 490,756, forward strand.
AGCACTGGAATCCTCTGGGTTTCCATAGAAAATCCTAGTGCTATTTCCTTGAATTCACTGGAGAAATCCAGTGAGGTCTAGCCATGTGTGAACGATACAGTCACATGTGCTCAGTATCCTAAGGCAGTGTTCAATTTGAATTGCAACAAATCCCCATTTACAATTCTCATTTGTTTTGCAGGTTATTCCATCATTTGAATCCACCTTCAATGGATTCGAATTCAACAGCTACTATGGATCTCCATTTTTTTTGCAGGTTATTCGAAGTTCTCTGCAGTTGCAGCAGTTTCCTGTAGTTGTAGCAGGTTTGAAGTTTTCTGTAGTTCCAGCAGTTTTGATGTCTTCTTGCAGTTGTAGCAATAGATTCGAATTCAACAACAACTTCATGGATCTGGAAGCAATTCCTTCTCTCTCTTCATACAACTATGAAAAATGGAAACCCAATATGATTGCATACCTAAAGAGATATGGTCTTTTCGATATTTGTATTTGTGTTAAGAGATATTTTGCTTCCTATGAAGAGGAAGAATATTGGCTAGATGATTGTGAAAGATCCTCATCGTCAATATGTACTACTATGTTTTCCACTATGGAATACCTCATTGATCCTACAGAACATCCAAGTGATAACTAGACAAGATTGGACAGATTATTTGGAAAGAAGGAAGAGGATGATGTTATCCATTTGGAGAATAGGCCTAGCAGTACTACCTCCAGTTCTCTCTCTATTCATGATTCGGACTCAATCATATCTCATGATGAAGTTGTTCAAAATGAAGATGAAGATTCAATTCCAGTAGTTTCGCAATTTTTTGCAGTTGCAGCAGTTTCAAAGTCTTCTGTAGTTGCAGCAGTTTTCTACATTAGCAGCTGCAGATTCACATGAAGTTGAAATACAAGACATGGTTTCAGTTGATCCATATTCTGATTCGAATTCTGAGAAAGAGATGTCAGGTACTACTCTATAAGTTGAAGAGACTTTCACAATCTCTACTTCCCATGAGCCTGCTGTTGTGCAATATGATGACCTACTGAGTATTTTGGAGGCAAAATCAGATTTGGGAGGCAATGCATTCTCCCTCCCTCATCAAATGCTTCCTATAAAATCCTATTTGGTCATTGGCACATGTTTTCGGAGTTTTACTGAAGATGGAAGACACCACCATTCGCTTGGTTTCAAGTCTCATGCATATCCTTGTGATTTTTGTTTTGATCTCACCCTTGTTGGTTCAAAGGAGATCATAAGAATCCATCTATCAATTCGTGGATCTGATTTGAAGTCCAAGCCACCACCATCATGTATTAGATCATTTGGTTATGATCTCACTTATGTCGGTTCAAAGGAGATATTAAAGAACTACATACACATTCATGGAGTTGATTCTACCTCGGTTGGTTCAAATCACATGCTCCATAATGGTCTTCATATTTTTTAATTTGTTCCCACCATGCTTGGTAGGAAGAGCAAGTTCAAGAAGACTCCAAAATTTCTTGCATCCATTGTTGGAGAAATCAAGCACATGTTTTTGGAGCATGATCCACTTCTTTCCAAGAGGAAGATACCACCTCCATTGCTTGATGAGATCCAAGAGAGAGAACCTTCATCATATGACAGTTCATAATCAGAGTATGATAGTGAATATGATGAAGAGAGAATGCTAGATCTAGATTCACAAAAACCTGAAGATCTAGCAACTGACAGTGAAGAAGAGAGAATGGGAGTTCCAGATCCATAAGAACCTGATGATCCTCCTCTTCCGAGATGGGCAGCCACTACTCTTAGATCTACCGAAGATCTTGTGGGAGATCCACTTGATCAAAGAAGAACTAGATATGATATTCAGAATAGAAGGCTTCAGCCTTCTCACATCACTGATCTATTTCTTGTCGATCGATCATTCTTCGGTAAAGAGGGTCACTTGCCTCCTTCTGGGGTGAGTGATGCCATGCTACATTAGCATCCTTCAGTATATTTTGAGGGAGGGATTTCTTCCCACTGGTTTTTCCCTCTTTCCTCATTTATTATTTAGATTGTTGTATGGGGTGACCTTTGCTCTCAGTCACCAGGGCCCTACTTTTTCAGTTTTTAGTTACTACCTCATAGTATAGCTTGAGAGGGGGGGTTGGAATATTATCACCATCATTTTTTATATTTGAATGCATGCATGCATTCTGCATGCATCCAATCATCAGTATGGTGGTATCCCTGGCACCTAGATCCTATTGTTAGCTCCCTAGAGCTTGTCTTTAGCCCCCAGTAGCCCTCCTACCTACATGATGCTCCTTTTTTCCTCACCTGGATGACATATGCACCTTATCTCACCTACCAGGATTTTAACAGTTAGTTAGAGCATTTATTAACCAGTTAGTGCATTTATTGCTCAATTTAACTACCTATAGATCCCGGTTGTCTATTTTGGAGTGCCACTTGACCTTCTGACAACCTCATGCAACCTCCTTGGAGTCTCCATCCCCTGATTTGTGCTCACACGGCTCAGTTAGACTCAGTTAGAATCATTTGATTGACTTTCGACTATTTGTGACTACTGCCACTGATTTGGATGATGTCTCCAATGTTATCCAATCTACACATTGAGGATAATTCGAATGAGCTTTGGCTAATTCGAATTCCCTTGACAATTATTGTATTGTATTCAGTTATTCAGAGTTCTAGCTTACAACTAATGTATGATTATACTTCTATTCTCCATTTTCTGTCTTCATGAGTGACTATTGATTCTTCTTTCTTCTCTACAATTCATTAGTGAGATTAGTGAGATCTGTTGTAGTTGTGAGATCTCCCTGCATATTATCACACTTCTCCCCTCTCCATTCTTTTTTCCTAGCTGTTGATATAAGAAATATCTGGTCTCTTTCCTGGATTGAACAATATTGTGGGATATTTCTTGCAACACTTTCATCATGCTTTGAACAAAGAGTTTGAACTCATATTTGTTTTCATTGTGAGACATGTCTGACTCTCCTTATAGTTTACCTTCAGTAGAATTTATTTCTTCACCCTCTTCTCCTTCTAAGAAAGGATCCTTCTTATTAGAATATGAGTATCTTATTGAACTAATAGAAATAATTTAAGATCAGGTTCAGAGGACCATGCTCTGATATCACTGCAATGTACCAACTAGGATTAGTGATACAAAAACTTACTTCCTCAGAGAATCAATTAAAAACAATGGTTCAGGGATCTAGTTTGACTTTGGGTAGGAAATATCAGAAGCTCTAGATGGAAGGAATACTATGATATATGTTAATTCCTTTGAAAATATCATTGGGACCATTTATGGGTCAAAATCAACAAGCCTCAAATCTACTGCAATGCTCCTGGGCACCCCAGCATATGCAGATTAGTATTGCTCTATACTTTGACTAGAAGCTATCGATGAATTTTTATGACTCAGGAAGGATAATAAAAATGAAATATCATTCAATAAAAATTCATAGGTCTCTCCATCAATTTTGAGGAATTTCTGAGAAATATTCACAATTATACAAGCAAAATGGCATTCCAGGATTGCACAACTAGTTAATTTCAGGAAATCCCAAATAATCAATGAAGGATCACGCATTTCTTATATAAGAGATGTAATGGGTAATTTAACATCATATTTAACATAAGGAACATAAATCAACTCATTTGGATCTATTCTCATTCATTTATCAAATGGATTCAAAAAACTAGTCAAATTCTAGGAAAATCTAGAAGGGGTGGAGAAAACTCAGAATATTTTAGACTTCTGCAATATTAAATGTTATGAATGATATCATAGGTTCATAATTAATGTAATTACATCATATATTATCCAATATAATTCTAAAATATTACAAAAATTCCTCTCCTCTTCAACACAACAAACTAGCACTGGAAATCAACAAGAAGCTTGGAGATTCGAACCATAGACCTCATGATACTTTTTTGAAATTCAAACCAGTATTGGATCAGATACAGGAACTGCAATAAAAATAAATTATAATGGATTAATACCATCATCCTCTCACATGAAGCAGGGGCACATCACCCAGCTTGTACTAGGGGCACATCTCTCAAGTCTCTGAGGCACAATTGTTCTCAAACCAAAACTCAAACTGACAAAAGATGTGAAAGGGGTGCGCACTCATTCATTTATAGAGAGAGTATGACTTGAGGATCAATTCTCTTTGGCTAATGTGGCCTCATGAGTGGATAAGGAAATCTATATTTCCTTCCTTTTTCCTTTTTGCTTTGTGCTTTATGCTTCTTTTCTGATTTGCTCCATATTTCTTTCATTTTTCCTGATTTTCTAGATTTGGATGCTTTCTTCTTAACTTCTTCTTGAATTCATCTACAAGTCAAACTCATCCACTAATGTGCCCTAGTGGAGCATTATCCTCGTTTTTTTATGACAAAATTATTAAATGCATGAAAAATAATGATTCTAGGTGCATAATAAACTTTAGAAAAAAATCAATTCACACTCCTAACTAATTAAATGCCTGAATTCAAATTGACCCCATAGGAAATGAAGTTGTCTCCTTAACCCAAGGGATTGGTTGGGTTAGGAATTTGATCCAATGATCATTGTTGATGGAAAATGACAATATATATGTCAATGATTGCATGATATTCTCAATCTTGTGATTGAAAACTAACCTACAGGTTAAAAGAGCTAAGTGATAACCGAGTCCTATGTGGTGGGAGTACCACTGGGACATGAGTTTCGAAAGATAAATGGTATGAAAGTGATGCATTATTGTTTAGCATGATTATTGCGTTATTATCATGATGTGTGGGAAGGTGTGGGGTTTCAGGAAACTCAACCACCCAACTTGGTTATTCGATGACAAAACTTGAGTACAACAGTCGCAACACAATCACTATCTCGATGTAGAAATAGTCCCTTGTTCCATTAGGGGCGTGGAGGCATTACTCACCGTTTATCCCCGAAACCTGGAATCATGGGAGGGTTGTGCCATGGCATGCTCCCCAAAGTGTGTGATGATGACTGGTGGATTCTTGCTGGGGAATCTTGGTTGATGTAGTCGACACTTCCGGTTATGGGTTATAACTAGAGCCGGTCATGGAATGACATGACTCTAGGGTAGTCCAATAGAGGAAGGATAGGATATGTAAGTTAGATGTGAATTTGGTAGAAGGAGGTAGGTAGATAGAAACGTATTGGATGTTTTAGAGGGAACTTAACTAACTACATGTGTGTTGAAACCTCTATTTGATGCTTCTGTTGTAACTCAGTAAATTACATTTGTGTCATAAATTATTATGATACGAGTTAGTGGTAGTAGGTACCCTTCCTTGTAATTGATTGATTAAAATAATGTGAATATAAATATAGTGATATGAAGCCTTATATGGATAACTGTTACAAAAAAAACTAATAATGCTAAATAAATTAGGTTATATGTATGCGCATTCTACCTGCATGGAATATTATTATTATTAGTTAGCAAATATGCTTATCCGAGATGAATTTTCTTAAAGTACATATCCGACCTATGCATACATTTGCCACACATGCACACTTTGCACATGTACACTAGTATCGATATATGAATACTAGAGATGTTAAATAATTGTATAAGTTGTTATGAATAACTAAGATAATTGTGCGATGATCCAATAAAGATAACGAGCATTTAATTTGTTAAGTATATGTGAACATTGTAATAAGCAATTGATTAAGTATCTTCAATTAGAATTGTCGTAAGGAAATTATCGTGAATAAAACAAAAATAATGTTCCATATGCATTCATAGAATTGTACTGTTTAATTGTTATCATGATTTTTTGAAACGGTTAAGGGTTCTTTCTTCATAAATAAAAGAACATTGTGTTAGTATTAGGGTACTTGTCGGTTAAACAAATAGATATTATTATTATTTATAAACAATAATTATTATTGGGTCAGGGACTATTGAAAAGTTACCTAGGAAGTGTTTGTTCACCTAGCATTGCCTTGGGGTGGACAATGACACTTTAATTAGTGACCCCTAGCCATATTTTAATTAATGAAGTGAGATGAACTTTATGATTTTAAAGTGACTTCATTAAAAGATAAAAGTCATGATTTATCCTAAGTTCAAGTTTAATAAAAGTTAAGTGAGTGATTAATTAAAAGGGGGTGCTCTTACTATATTAAATGACATGAGGTGCACTAAATTTCATTTATTAATTATTAAATGAGAATTTAATGAGAACCCCTCATCTAATCTAATCTTGACCATTAGATTGAAAGAAGAATTTACCATGAACAAAAAGGGACTAGGGGAAGGAAAACTCATTTCATTGTTCACATTTTTCAAGAGAGAGTTCTGAAGAAGAGAAAGAGCAAGAGGAAGAAGAAAGGGTTTGGAGAGAATTCGAACCAGGGAGAGATTGAGAGAATTTCAACATAGAAATCGAGAGCATGGAGATGGGCACAATTTCCAAGAAATCTTACACAAATTTCTAGAAGAAAACTGGCACATAAATAGAGGCATTTACAACAAGATATTTGTACAGAAATCAAGGACAGTCCATACTGTACCTGTCCGTACTTCAGCACAGAAATCAAGGAGTTTGGTTGGCACAAATTCTGAGGTAAAGTATAGCATTAATGGCTTCTGTCATACCGTACGGAGCATGACTTATGAGGCATTAACAGGCTGTAACAGTGCACACATTTTGAGGTATGTCCGTATTGTACTTTTCCGTACATTCACATGTGTGGGCATAGTTTTCGAGGAGCACTTTCAGCAGTCCGTACAACGGGTTTTTAAAAGTATTATGGCACATATATCGAGGCAGAAATAAACGATAGTACTGTTGTTGTAATTTGTGGAATATTTCTCTAAAAAATATAAATTTCTCTCTTGCACAGGTTTTCCCTTTGGGGTTTTATCCTGGACCATTTTGGTAAAAAATTCTTGTGTTATTTTATGTGTGAATGGCTGTCATAAATTTCTGAGTTTGAAATTATTGATTGAAAGTGAAAATTTCTAAGTTTTAAAATTTGAAAAGAATCTCATGTGTCTTAAGTTGAAGTCAAATTTGTGAATAAATTGTCCATATCTGGGTTTGGGCATTAAACAATGTAGAGAAGCTTCTAAGCTTATAAACCGGGTTGGGGTTCTCAAAAACTTTCATGGTATCAAAGCACAGTTAAAAATCAGAATTTTAAACATTCAGAAAAATAGGGATTTACAGAAAAAAAAACTTCAGATTTGGAGAAAACAGGGGTTTGTGAAAAAAAATCAAATTTGAAAAAGTTAGGGTTTTGACAGAAATTCCCAGATTTGGGAAAGAGTTCTTGAACAAGTTTCTTGGGTAATACAGGTTGTAGCCATGGTGTCTGGGCTTAGAGTAGAATACATATTAGATGGGGCTACTAATTTTAGCCCATGGGAGGCTAGAATTATGTTGATACTTGAAGAAAATGAGCTATGGGATATAGTGAATAGTACAATAGCAAATCCTGTGATAGTACTTGTGGATGCTACTGATAAGGAAACTTTCATGAAGAAATATGTAAAGGAAAGGAGGATTATACTTGATTCTGTGAGGGATCATGTAATCCCCCATATATCAGCAAAGACACATGCTTTTCAGATGTGGACTTCTTTAACCAACCTTTACCAAGGTTCGAATGAGAATAGGAAAATGGTGTTAAGGGAGATGATGAAGAATGTACACATGAGCAAAGGGGAAGGCATGGATTCCTATCTCACCAAGATTACACCGGTGAGGGATGAGCTTGTAGCTGTAGGAGAGGTTATATAGGGAACTGAGATGGTGCGTACAACCTTAAATGGCATGACTCAGCAATGGAGTATGTTTGTGTAGATTATTATTGGTCGAGAGAACATGCCTACATGGGATCGTCTTTGGGATGATCTTATACTGGAGGAGACACATAGAGGATAATTACAGGGAAATTCCTCACATCACAGAGATGATGAGGAGAATGTGGCATTGGCAGCGAAGGGAAAAAATAAGAAGTTCAAGAAGGGTCCCAAGGGTAGGGCTAAACAACATACAGGTGAGCAGAATAAAGACTTGAGTAAAATCAAGTGTTTCACATGTCAGATGTTTGGACACTATGCTCGACAATGTCCAAACAAGAAGATGAAAGGGTAGAAGAAAACAACAAGAACAAAGATGGATGAATTTTCCTCATGGTTTGAGGGAGAGTTCTCTCTATATGCTAGATGTACAGAGAGGACATATTTCACTAGTAATGATATGGAGAGTGACATCGAGGATCAGATTCAGTGTTCGTTATTAGTTGTCCATTCTTTTAGAGCTACCACTACTAATTCCACTTGGTAAATTGATCATGGGGCTTTGAGTCATATGATAGGTGTATGTGATGTATTCACAGAGATGACTGAGACAAGATTGAGTCTTGAGGTGGTATTGGGAGATGACATAGTTGTGAGGGAAGTTGGGCGAGGGATTGTTGCCTTTGAGAGGGAGTCTATGCAATCCATGACTTTGAGGGATGTTCTTTATGTCGCCGAGCTGAAGAAGAATCTTGTATCAGTTTCCACATGTTAACACTTAGATTTTATCCTGGCTGTAAAAGAATAACACCTAAAGTAACTTATTTCAAACCAGACTTTAGGTACAAAACTTAGCCATTTTTTCCACCAGAGAGGGCTCTCTCACAAGATATATGTAAAGGCTAAAAGTATATAGAAACATGCTCAAATTTCTCAAAAATGATCTACTTGGTTGAAAAGGAAACAAGAAACATTGGGCATGGAGTCAACTTTCAAATATTTAACGTGCCAGCAAAAGATTTATACCAAATAGATTTTCATAGAGGCAAGATAGCAACCATATCACAGTCAATTTGATTTTGCAGGTGGTATAGAAAGAAATAATGTCAATCCATCAACAACAGGTATCTAACTAGGATGAATCCATTGTCAACTTTAGAGAAATAATGGATACTTAAATGCGATAAAACGGGGCATAACCAGTATGAATCTCAATTTATTTCAAACGTTCATTTAAGCATTAAAGAATAACATAATGGAAGATATAACAAAGAAAGTATACATACACATATAGAGATAAGGGAAAAGACAGACTATAAAAATGATCAACACATGAATCTCTGGTCTCAAAAGATAGGTATTTCCACTGTACAGCCCTTTATTATTCTATCAAAATTTGACTTCAAAACTTATTGTCTCTCAAAGAGTTTCCAACCCTTTCAAAAATAATTCGCATTGTCTTTTATACAAAATTCGAAAGAAGCTTGACATAACCGCTTCTTTTAACTAGTAACTGAAAATGTCTTAACTCAAAAGATAACTGTCTTCAAACAATATTACAAATTTTTAAAATAAAAACATCATTTTTGCCACTTGGCAAGAGTTCTGAATGCATCTTCATGAATGAACAGAATATCTTTCCCTTCCATATTTATCCACATAGTTCCATTGGTCGACTGTGGGTAGATCATAACTGGTCATTTCCTTCACCAAGACTCGCATTTCAAGGTGACCTGCATAAGAAACAAGAGGAAGATTCTCACAGATTGAGATCAACATATTTAAAATTTCAAAGTCCTCCGCAATTTTCTCCATTAAAATATTTCCAGTAAGAATATGATCCAAATGCTGAAATTTTTTGTGATCCATTCTTATGTCAAACAATAACCTCTTATATTCATTTGGAGAAATTAATTCATGCTTTTCATCCCAAAAATCAGGGAATCCTTTGTTTATTAATTTTTCAAATCGCTTCTTAAACCTTATTACTTCCTCTCGTATATCTCCAGCTTTAACTTCAATATTTTCAACATGTGAATACTTCCCCAAAATTCTTCTAGCCCATGTAATGACAGAAATTCTATTCATTATATTCATTGCTGTCAAATCTGCTTCTATTAAACTATTTAGGAAAGTTATTGCCCTTTGTGTTATTTCCTTTGGATTTCTGTCTAGATTCTCTCTGATTGCTCTGCAACTTTCAAAAGCATCTTTGGCCACTTTTTCTTTGATTCTCATATAATCAAGATAAGGTCTCAATTTTTCAACTTCCTTTATAATTTGATCCCATACCATATGCTTGAAAACCTACGTCGCAACTTGTCCTGTTACATGAGCTTCCAAACCTTTATTATTATCAGACAATTCCTGATTCTTTGTTTGCAAGCCTTTAATTTCCTTATCCTTTGTCTCATTCTCTTCTTTTAGCTTCTGTGTTCCAATTTTCAATTCTTTAATCTCGACATCTTTCAAAATTATCTAGGACATGGCTTGTAAGAGACTGTCCAATCCAAATTTATCTTCACTTGTACCTGCATGTGCCTGTTGCTGACCTAATTCTACTAACTTTTTCTTTATTTCTTCCAATTTCTCTTCCAAACAAATCTTTTCTTTTTCCCAATGAACATTCTCTTTGGTGAGCTTCAACATTTTTGCAATAATATCTTTTACTTCATTTGAGAGCTCTTCTTTTTCTTTTTCTAGTACAGTAAGTTCGGCTCCTTAGACAAGCAAAGTGTTTGGGATTTTCAGCTTCTACCTTAACGTTTGAATTGTGTCATCCTTTTCTTTGAGTAAATTTGTTGCTGCATCTCCCTCTTTGTTTATCAAATTTGTTTGCAATCTTTTTATTTGCTGCTATCGAGACTTATTTTTCGTTTTTTCTTGTCTCAACTGGTTATTGAATTTGTCTACCAAAATTTTCAACTTGTCCACCTTTAAGATCCATTCCAAATAATCTAAGTATATAACTTCTCTGGTTTGTCTATGTAATAAGATTTTATCTGGGGCATTGATTTTTTTCAAATCAACTTTCATCTCTGAGATCTTATCTTTGGTAACAACTGAAAATAAACATTAGAGAGTTTTCTTTAACATTTCTGCTAGTAAATAAACTGACTTCTGTGTTGGATATATTCCTAACCTTTGGAAATAACTGACTGGTTTGCCGAGAAGGTTCCTGTTTATTTTGACTGTGCTCATTAAAAACATCCATTAGATTGTGTGGTTTATTTACATCTTCTTCTACCGAGACTTCTTGAATACTGTACTCATTTACCATGACCTCTGGTATTTTGACTTCGGTTTTTTCTTCCTCTTCTGAACCTGCCATTAGCTCTTGTTGCTCATCCATTTTTAACTTTTTCCCTTTTTCTACTTCTTCACTTTCAATGTTGACTATGTCTTGTATGGGCCTTTTAAACCCTACCATAGCAGTATTCATCGTGCTTTCTGCCTCTGTTGTTGTACCTGTCAATATCATTTCTTTATCTTGAGAATCTGGAATGATTTCTTCCTTATAATCAGGCCAATTTGCTCTAACGGACATTCCCTCAATCACCTGATGATTCAATGCTTTGATGCGATGATCCATTCTCCGTTTTGACATTATGTTTAACGGATCATATTCGATAGCCACGTCTGTCTCAAATTCCATATCTTTCAATCATTTTTCTATATAAATAGAAACGTATTTGTTCTTCACTGTGAATGGGCCAAGTGTGAACGGATACTTGATATCTGTTGCTTGTTTGAAAAGCAAGAAATTATTATCTTCAACAATTAGTTTCTGCCTAAGGAACTCCAAGGCGAAAACCCTTAAGATAAGAAATGCCGGTAAAACATACGGTTTATGTTTAAAACCATATAACGTGATTATTGTACTATCCTTTGACAAGAACCAATCTCCAATAGCGTATTCTGCACTTAATTGCATACATGCTTGCATCTCTGGTAATACTCTAGGCAATCTTTCTCCAAAAATCATTTTGTAAATTTCTGAGAGCATATAATTTATGTAATTAAACATATTATTTTCCAATAACTTTGTGAAAATTATCTCAGGGAATTGTAATTCTTCGTGACTGGCCATCATGATCATTTTCATCAAAAATGACTGAAATCTGAAATGTCTAAGAGTAGGGAAATTAACCATCTGGTGATGGATCTTTTCAGCCGAGAATTCTTCAAAGTTAAGTCAAGGAATTTGATTTTCATCAATCCCTGGTGGAACTGTACTCATTGTATACAAAAGGCTTAACTGAAACTCGGTTACATACATGTCTGTGTCAAACCTTAGGATTAAAGCTAACAATATCAGAATTAGCTGGGTATTTTCATCAAATAAAGTGACATCTATAGGGTAAGGGATATCTGAAATGTTTGTTTATGGTTTAAGACATGGAGATAGGAACTTTTCTCTACTATCTTGAAGGGTTTGACGATAAAACTCAATAGCATAGGTTTCGGAAAAGATTTCAGGCTCGAGGGTTTGGGAAAAAATTATTTCTAGGGCTTTGATTATGACAGAAGGCTCTATTTTACAGATGACTCTGGTTTTTCGACCGTCTAAAACAGTCCTTTCTTCTCTGGAATAATTATCGACACACCACGACACTAATTCTGGAAAAGACGGGATTTGGTCTAGGCAGAAAGCTAACAAGGATGGCTGGTGAACTATGTGTACGTCTATACCTTCTTCCAATAACCTAGACAATTTAAGCTTGATCTCAGCGACCAGTAACCTGATTAGGGTATCGTAAATGTCCACATCTCTGTCTTCTAGGGCTTCTTTGGCTTTAAAAATGTCTAAATTATGCACAGTTTCCATTTAAATTGTTTCTAAAAACAAATTTCTTTTAAAATATGCGAGCCAGGTCACCAGACCCTACCTGTGCAGACATGTCCTTTATCCTTCTGTTGCAACTTCCAATCTCCACCGATCTTCAGAGCTCCCAAGAATAGCGACACATAGACGAAATGTCATTTTTTGAAAACCCTTTTATTTTATATAGGCTCTTTTTCTTAACTTTTTTTCAACTTTCTGAATGTACCTTATTTCCAACCATTGATCACACACTTTTGGGATCTGAGCCGTTAGATCTTGTGCCTCTTTATTCCCCATGGTGGTATCCGCGATCCCAATAATGGTTTTCCTTTCTGGTTTCAACTGTGTGCGGATCAATCATCTTCTGACACCTGTTAGAGTGGTTTATTTACCGCAACCACCTTTTCCTTTGTGGAGTGCGCACTTTCCATGATGCGGATGAATCTCAACCCTAGATATTCTCCCAATGCATATTGTCCATCCGATTAACGTCAAGATATGGCGCATTCCTTGTGCCTTCTGCGTCTGCCATGTGCTATGGCCCATGTTTTCCCCATATTACCCTTTGGCGGTTCCGCACGGTGCTTTAGTGGTTTGTGATACCACTATCACATCGATGCGGAGCAATAACAATGCGACACGTATTCGTATGGTATTATGTCCGCAACCACTCACCATTGTTTGCAAACGAACTTTTTGGCGGTGCGGGGATCCACGATAGCCATTGATCTTTTCCTTTGTCATCTCTGTCGTTGGAACTTAGCTAAGATTTATCCTTTTCAATAATTTCCTTCGGACTATTGCACTTGTAGGTTTTTGCTTTGCTGATTTTTTATTATAACCCTTCATTTAACACATCCTTAGTCAATTTACTTCTTTTGGGTATTTTATACAAACTTTTAGGGTTTCTTTGGGTATTTCAAATATGGTGTCAACACCACGATTGAGGACAGGGGCTTTGGAGTGTGTGTTCTAGATGGAAATTTTCATATCTTTCCCAGAGCAGCAGGACCATCCACTTCATGTGCCATTGGAGTGAGATGTGGGAAACTATACAATATTCTCTTCTAGCCTCACCATGCATTAGCCCATACTAGCAGTAGCATTGAGACATGTGAGTTGTGGCACAAGAGGATGGGCCACCTCCATCATTTAGGTTGTTGAGGGATATGTCTATAGGTTTTCCTCAGTTCAGCACAGAGTAGGGTGGTGTGTGTAGAGGGTGTGCTTTGGGAAATTACACCAAGACTGCTTTTCTGAGCAGTGACAGTAGAGCAGGTGGGATATTGGATTTGATCCATTCATATTTATGTGGACCTATGTCTTCAACTTCAATGATAGGTTTTTAGTACTATATCAGTTTCATTGATGACCACTCCAGGAAGACCTGGATCTACTTTCTGAGAAGTAAACAGTCACTCCAGGAAGACCTGGATCTACTTTCTGAGAAGTAAACAATCTCAGGAAGTCTTGTGTAGGCTCCAAGAGTTCAAATTTCGTGTGGAGAACCAAACAGGGATGAGGATTTAGGCACTCTGGTCAGACAATGGGGGTGACTATACCTCCAAGGATTTTGATGAGCTTTGGATACAGGAGGGCATCAGGAGGAATTTGACATTTCCATACACTCCACAACATAATGGATTTGCAGAAAGGAAGAACAGAGCGATAGTGCGAGCAACTAGAGCCATGCTGCATGATCAGAGTCTTCCTTTATTTGTATGGGTAGAGGCCTGTAGCACTACTTTTTATGTTCAGAACATGAGTCCACGCCGAGCATTGGGGTGTAAAAATCCCGAGGAGATGTTCACCGGGAAGAGACCTGAGATGGGTCACTTCCGTATATTTGGATTCGTTACATACTCTCATGTCCATTCTGAGAATAGGACAAAGTTAGAGCCTACAAAGGAGAAAGGCATATTTGTTGGATATGATGAGACTTCGAAGGCTTTTCACATATACTTTCCTGCACATAAGAAATTTGTGGTGAGGAGGGAGGTCATATTTGAGGAGGAGAAAGCCTTAATGAAGTCTTATGATTCATAGGTGGAGGAGCAAAAAATTGTGTCTCCACAGGTGACAGATTCATAGAGTCAAAGTATAGGATCACAGGTTTCAAGTGTGACTAGGTCACAGGTTAGAGGTTTATCAGTTTCAAGGACTCATTCTACAGGGACTTCTAGTACAGGGACAGGTTCATGAGTCACAGGTTCACAGGTTTCACCTTCATGTGATTCAGGTAGTACAGGTTCACAGGTTTCACCTTCATGTGATTCAGGTGGTACAGGTTTAGGATCACTAGGTACAGTATATCAGGCCATAGGTATTTCTTCAGGTAGACAGTTGTCCGATGAGTAGGTTATGGAGGAGTGCCTACAAGAGAAAGCTACTTCCAAGAAATGTAATCCAAGTTGGCTTAAGGATCTTGTGAAGGAAGCTGAGCAGTCTGTGGGACCACCCAAGAGGGAGGTCGGGGAGAGCAAAGCACCAGATATATTTTCTAGTTATATGGTGATGGTGACTAGCTTGAGTGATTTTGAGCCTACTACATTTGAGGAGACTACCCCACACTAGGTTTGCAGAGATGCCATGATGGAAGAGTACAAATCCATCATGAAGAATGGAGTGTGGGAGGTTGTTCTGAGACTAGAGGGGAAGTCAGTGGTGAATTCCAAGTGGTTCTATAAAATCAAGCATGCCACGGATGGAAACATCGATGTTTACAAAGCTCGTTTTGTTGCACAAGGATTCTCACAGGTAGAGGGAGTTGACTACTATGAGACCTTTGCACCAATTTCTAGATTTTCTTCGATCATAGCAATGATCTCCATTGTGGCAGAGATGGGTTGGAGGATTCATTAGATGGATGTGAAAACCGCTTTTTTGAATGGTTTTCTACAAGAGGAGGTATATCTAGAGCAACCTCAGGGCTTTGAGATTCATGGGAGAGATTCACATGTTTGCAGGCTGAAAAAGGCATTGTGTGGTCTGAAGCAAGCCCCTCGGGCTTGGTATTCCAGGATTGATTCTCATTTGCTATCGATTGGGTTTTAGAAGAGTGAGGCGGATCCCAACCTATAGTACATTGTGGTTGGTGGTGTTCTGCTCATTCTTCTACTATATGTTGATGACTTGTTCATTACAGGAGGAGAGCACTTGATTGAAGCATGTAAGAAAGATCTTGCTTCAGAGTTTGGGATGATCGACCTTGGACTGATGCATTACTATTTGGGGATGGAGATATGGAAGGAGGATGGACATGTTTTCCTAAGTCATGGAAAGTATGCTGCATATATTCTGAGGAGATTTGAGATTGAGGGTTTGTAGGCCCATGTCCACATCTATGACCACCAACTGAACAAAGCTTCATGCTTTTGAGGGAGAGTTGCTGGATCCTACTTTATATCGTCAGTTGATTGGTTCTATGATCTATTTGGTTAACATCATACCATATATGAGTTTTTCAATTAACACTCTCAGTCAGTTCATGGTGGATCCCAGGAGAGTGCACTAGATAGCTGCAAAACATGTGTTGAGATACCTTGCAAGTACAGTAAATTTTGGTTTGGACTACATGAGATCTGATGGAGTGGGATTGGTTGGATTTACAAATTCAGGTTGGGCAGGTAGTGTTTTGGAATGGAAGAGCACTTCCGGTTGTTGTTTCAGTTTGAGCTCAGCAATTGTGTCTTGGTTCAGTCAGAAACAAAAGTCCATAGCATTGAGTTCTCCAAAGACTGAGTATATGGCATCCAGTCAGGCTAGTTGTGAATCCTTATGGCTTCGCAAGTTGATGGTTGATTTATTTGGTCGGGAGATGGGACCCACAATGATACATTGTGATAATCATAGTTGCATCAATCTCTCTGAGAATCCAGTATTTCATGACAGGTCTAAATACATTGAGATCAGATATCACTTCATCTGGATTATGTTCAGAGAGGAGCAGTACAGTTGCAGTACATTTCTACTGATGAGAAGGTGGTTGACATTCTCACAAAGTCTTTGGGTAGAGTGAAGATACAAGTTGGGATTGGTGAAGAACACCTTCCTCGGTAATAAGGAGTGTTAAAAAGTTACCTAGGAAGTGTTTGTTCACCTAGAATTGCATTGGGGTGGACAAGGACACTTTAATTGGTGACGCCTAGTCATATTTTAATTAATGAAGTGAGATGAACTTTTTAATTTTAAAGTGACTTCATTAAAAGATAAAAGTCATGATTGATCCTAAGTTCAAGTTTAATAAAAGTTAAGTGAGTGATTCATTAAAAGGGGGTGCTCTTACTTTATTAAATGACACGAGGTGCACTAAATCTCATTTATTAATTATTAAATGAGCATTTAATGAGAACCCCTCATCTAATATAATCTTGACCATTAGATTGAAAGAGGAAGTTACCATGAACAAAAAGGGACTAGGAAAAGGCAATCTCATTTCATTGTTCACATTTTCCAAGAGAGAGTTTTAGAGAAGAGAGGGAGCAAGAGGAAGAAGAAAGGGTTTGGAGAGAATTTGAAGCAAAGAGAGATTGAGAGAATTTCAGCATAGAAATTGAGAGCATGGAGATGGGAACAAATTCCAAGAAAGATTTCTCAAATTTCTAGAAGAAAACTACCACAAAAATCGAGGCATTTACAGCAAGAGATTTGCACAGAAATCGAGGACAGTCCGTACTGTACCTGTACGTACTTCTGCAAAAAAATCAAGGAATTTGGTTGCCACAAATTATGAGGTAAATTATAGCATTAATGGCTGCTGTCAGACCGTACAAGGCATGAAATTCGAGGCATTAATAGGTTGTAACAGTGCACATGTTTCGAGGTCTTTATGTATTGTACTTTTTCATACAATCACACATGTGGGCACAATTTTTGAGGAGTAGTTTCAACTCTCCGTACAACAAGTTTTTAAAAGTCTTCTGGAACGTATTTCGAGGCAGAAATAAAAGATAAGTAGTGCTATTGTAATTTGTGGAAGATTTCTCTGAAAAATAAAAATTTCTCTCTTGCATAGGCTTTCCCTTCGGGGTTTTATCCTGGACCAATTTGGTCAAAAATTCCTGTGTTATTTTATGTGTGAATGGCTGTCATAAATTTCTGAGTTTGAAATTATTGACTGAAAGTGAAAATTTCTAAGTTTTAAAATTTGAAAAGAATCTCATGTGTTTTAAGTTGAAGTCAATTTTGTGAATAAATTGCGCATATATGGGTTTGGGCATTAAACAATGCAGAGAAGCTTCTAAGCTTATAAACTGGGTTGGTGTTCTCAAAAACTTTTAGGGACGAGGTGAAGGTGGATCACATACAAGGGAGATCACAACCTGTCGGTGTTGTGTCAGGGTAGTCGCCGCTCTCCAGTGTGTTGAGCCCATGGGTCCTTTTGGCTCAGAATCTTCTTTGCACTAGGTTTTTTTTTGTCTCTGTGTTGGGGCTGTAGTCTATGTCCATGGGCCCGCATGGAGGGGAGGAGGGGGATCCTCCCCTCCACTTAGCAACAGCTTCCCTATCAAAATAATAGATCTGCAAAATCAAACTCAATTGAACGCATGGAAGGAGAAGGGGAAGGATATCGATCCAAAGCCCCTTATGGTCCCAAACGCAGGCCTGGGGGATGCATCCCCAGATCTGCAAAGATTCCTTCCCTGGGGATCAGATCAGATAAATGAGTAGAAATCTAGAAGGAGAAGGCCCAAATTGGTAAGTTTATTAGGATCTGGCCCAAAGAGAAGGACTACTAAAATGGATCAAAACAACTTGGAACCCTAAAGGAAACTATGATTTGCAGCTTGGATCTAAGGTTTTTTTCACAATCATATTCTTCAATCAAGAAGATAGAGATCGGATATTGGAAGGAGGCTCGTGCTTCTTCTTCTCCATTGGGTTATAACTTATTCCTTGGAAGGAAATATTGAACCCAGAAAAAGAGGATATGAGTATTACACCAGTCTGGATCCAGCTTTACTCTCTCCCCTGTGAATATTGGGAACCATAAATTTTGAGAGACATAGGCAATCTGCTTGGAGAATTTGTGAAAGTTGTAGAACAAACCAAGCAACAACGATATACTTCGTTTGCTCGAATCTGTGTCTATATGAACCTTTCTCGCGAATCAAACCCTGGAAGATATCAATCTTTATTGGGAATATGAGGAGTGGGTCCATCCTCTAAACTATGAAAATGTATCGTTCAGATGCAGACAATTCCATGAACATGATCACTTTAGTAGGAATTTCCCATGGAATTCTCCTGCCCCCTCCCCCAAGATTCCCACTGATGACGACCATGACAGCGAAGGCTTCACCCAAGTCAAAGAAGAAGAAATAAGGGTAAGGGTAACCCCCCCAACCACCCACCCATCTTCCAACATTTGCCTCCAATAAGTTCAAAAACCTTGAATCAATGGAATACGACCCGAAGAATCTAGAAAATTGCCCTCGGAAAGAGAATCCCCCAAGGGAAACAATGCCCCTGGCTGAGGAAAAACTTACTGAATATCAGAGGGACCAAACGAACATCATGGAAGAAGACCAACTTGATGGTATCTAAGCACATGCATGGAAGCAACCTGATGTTTATGTCTTGGATTAGACATGAACTGACTCAATATACTCACTGCAGAACATATGTTTGGTCTGCTATGTAACAAATAGATCAAGGAACCAACGAGTTATCTATGCATGGTAGGATACACTAGATCCGATCCAGAATCTGACTCGTGTATTTTCTTCATATTATAAATCATTGTTGTATACATGCATTTACTATGTACTTTCCTTGTGAAAGAAAGATCTCATATTTCCTTTTCCAAACTTCTAGAATAGGAAAATAGTGCATAAGACATAAGTCTTTCATTTTGAACTCAGAAGTGAACTCCCTCTTGCACTAAGATATATGTTTCTCCTCTCCGGTAAGGAACATGTCACCAATATAGAGAACCAATATCAATGGTTCGTTCTTCACAACCTTGAAGTACAGGTTGGGGTTAGCTTCGCTTTGAAGAATCCCAAGATCAAAATATAGTTTTCAATACTCGAATACCAATCCCCTGGGGCTTGATTAATCCCATACAAGGATTTATTAAGTTTGCATACATGGGACTCCTTCCCATGGACTACAAACCCCTCAAGTTGTTGTATGTAAACCTATTCCTCAACTTCACCATTGAGAAAGACAGTCTTCACATCCATCTAGTGAAGTTTCCAACCCAAAACTGAATCAAGGGAAATTATGGCTCTAATAGTAGTATACTTGGCCACAGGAGCAAATGTATCATCAAAGTCTATCCCTTCTTTCTATGAGAAACCACAGGCCACAAATATTTCTTTATACTTTTCATTACTTATATCAGCTGCATGCTTGATTTTATAAATCAAAATGGAAGTTACTGTAGACTTCCCTTATGGTTTAGGAACCACTTCCCATACATCATTATGCATGATGTATTTGTATTCTTCCACCATTGCATCTTTCTATGCTTGCTTCTTAGTAGCTTCTTCATAGGTAGATGGTTCCAAATCAATGATGTGACTCATCTGTGCTACATATCCTGAAAATATTTCAGGTCTCTTTCGCTCCCTGGATGAGCCTGTAGGTGATCCATGATTTTCTTCCTCTTACAAAATGTCTCGACACCATGCAGATCTCCTCTTAGTAGTAGGTTCATCAAGCGGTCTTCCTGTTAGATCTTCTGGATGTTCGAGATCAATCAGATCAAAGGACTCTTCTAGCTTCTCCCTCTCAACCTATGAAAGGGGGGAATCAGAAATCAGATCCTGCATCATAGGAGTATCATGCTCCTCCATATCTGAATCACACTGAAGTTCTTTGGAGCACTTGAAGGAAGCCTCTTCATGAAATGTTACATCTCTACTAACTTCAATGTTTCTTTGTCCTGGAACATAGATTCTATAATCTTTGGAGGAATCACTATATCCAAAAAATGTTCCATTCTTTCTAGATGGATCCATATTTGTCATCTTCTCTTTTGGTACATGAATGTAGATAGGACAACCGAAAATATTCAAGTGTCCAACATCTGGTTTTTCACTAGTGAAAACCTCTTCAGGAGTCTTTTCTCCCAGGATAACATGAGGACTTTGGTTTTTTATATAAACAACAATGCTAGAGGCTTCTTCCCATAAGGAGGTGGGAAGATCCTAATCACACATCATGGCTTCTGCAGCCTCACATATTGTTATGTTATTTAATTTAGAAACCCCATTCTGCTGCGGGTTGTAGGGTACAGTCAATTGTCTTTCTATTCCTGCATCTCGACAAAATTCATTAAAGCCATGAGAGTCAAACTCTCCTCCATTATCTTATCTCAAAGCACAAATGTGCTTTCTATTCTAATTCTCAACCAATGCTTTAAATTCTTAAATCTTGTTGAAGGTTTCACTCTTTGCCTTCAGAAAATAGATCTAAGACTTCCCAGAGAAGTCATCTATGAACAATACATAATACAAATAAACACTCAAGGAAGGTACTGGCATAGGTCCACATAGGTCATAATGAATTAAGTCAATGATCACTTTGGATATTGGTGGTACTATTAGGAAACCTCTTCTTGATATTCTTGTCAAGAGTGCAACCTATACAAACACTATTGTATTCATATTTAAACATAACCATACCTTTTACCATCTTCTGCAATCTAGGTAGTGCTTTGAAATGGAGATGACCAAGCCTCCTATGCGACAAATCACAAGGACTGACTGTGTTATGGATCATGGCTTTCATGACCTTTCCAAAAACTTTGTAGAGACATCCCTCTCTAACTCCAATTATTGATGCAGAGTTCAACTCTACATGCTCATGCCACATAAGCGCTTTGTTGTCCATAAATATTACTCTGAATCCTTTATGTTATAGTGTGAAGAACCTGCAACAATTAATTAATGAAATACATAAGATAGCATAAATAATAGAACTCAAAATCGCTTTTATTGATCACAGGCCACTTCAAGGCGGCAACCTCCTTTGAGCAAGCTCAATACAAATAACATCACGGTGCCTTCATTTGTCTCAACACAAACTTATATACTAAGTCTAGGTGCCAATAACATGGGTCAATATGATGTGTCAATACAAACCATGGGCCAATACAAACTATGGATCAACAATTACTACGGGACAACTTACAAAGCATATGCATCCAACAATAATAATAAAAACTATGGATCAACAAATACTATGAAATGACTTACAAAGCATATGCGTCCAACAACAATATACTAACAAAGTAAATAGAAGGGTTGACGGGTTCCTAACATCCCCTCTCCCTTAGAAAAATTTTTGTCCTCAAAGCTTTAGATATGGAAATTGATGCACAATATGAAGGAGTGGTTCCCCTATAGCATCCTCGAGTTGCATTCTGGTCCACTGACACCTTTTGAGTTTCAGGGAGGATTGCTTGGAAGGCTGTAGACGAAGAAGATCCATATCAGTTGCGTGAAAATCGCACTCAGAACAATGTTGATCGGCTTGTTGTTTTATTCGAATTCTTTCCATGTGAAGATTGTCCTGCAGAATGAAAAGAATCTGATCGCAGTTTTGAAGAACCGAGTCAATTTCCTGAACTGGGGAGTTGTTGAGGATGTATGGAAGAAGAACTGGCGGTGCCTGTCCATGGAATTCTTCATATGGTGTCCTTTTAGATGTGGTATTGTACCACTGGAGCGCTTCTAGGAAATCCATATAAATAGTTGTCTAAATCTGTGTAGGGATGGGCAAGGGTTCGAGCAGTCCCGAAAGGAGTGTCGTTTCACCCTTGTTGACCTGGAAAGTATCACAGTCAACCATCATCTGTTGAATTGTCATTTTCAGTCCCTGCCAAAAGAAGTTACATTGTTCCCAGTCATACGTTTTGAGGAACCCAAAGTGCCCTGTCGATGAAGAAGCATGGAGTTCATAGAAGAGATAGCCCCGTTGAATAGATTGCAACCAATTTGGAACAAGCAGAGAAATAGATGTAAGAGAAATTGGGTCATCAAATGTGCGAGAAGGAGCATCTGCCACCATATCATCCTTACCCTTCTTGTAAGTGATTGCATAGTCATAACCCATGAGTTGGATAACCCATTTCAGGTGTGCTGGGGTGGAGATCCATTGTTCCGGGAAATTTTCTAGACTCTGGAGATCAGTCTTGATGCAGAAATAATTCCCTAATAGGGATGATTGCCGCTTATGTACTGCATGCAAAATAGCGATCATTTCCTACTGATATATAGATGTGGCTAAATGCTTACCGAAAGGGTCTCTTGAAGGCGGCAAGCCCACTGGTGCAGCAAAGGAACCTGCATATCTATCCAAGGAAGTAGTGGAGACCATTGGGGGGTGCATCTGAATGGAATGGAGCTGAGCGATGACACCATGTGAATTCTTCTTAAGGATATTTTCCAGGCGATGTGAACTGATGATGAGGAGAGACTGTGGTTGTAAGCTAGTAAATTTTTGTTTTGTCCCATTGACTGAAAACTGCATCCGAAGTTCAGTAAAATCCCATAAGATGGGGTCAAGTGTGCGTAACCATTGAACGCCCAAAACCACATCACATCCGCCTAAGGACAAGGCAAACATGTCAGAGCGCAGGTTATAATCTTCCATAGAGATACGCACATTGTGACACTTTCCCTTACATGGTAAGGTGCCCCCATTGGAAACCATGACTTCAAAGTTGGAGCAAGGATGGATAAAACAATCAGCCTGTTTGGTGATCCGAGGGCCAATGAAGTTATGAGTGATACCAGGATCAATGAGTATTGTAAGAGGAAGCTTCTTGAAGTAACCCCTGACCTGCATTGTTCGGGGGGTGGTGATTCCGGCTAAAGCATGGAGATATATTTCTGGGTGGTCTTCCTGAGACGGAGGGTCAATAGGCGGCTTCTGAATGTTGACCTGATCATCCATTTGTTGATGTATATGTAACTTCGGAATGTATTTCATCTATGTATTTTATATATATTTATTGTACCCTTATTAGAGATGTGTTATTCCTCTATAAGGAAGTGTCGTCGTGTGGATTGACAAGTTTCGCAAGTATGTGTACTTTCCGATGGGTTATTAGACCACCATGTGTGGGGTCGGCCCTGAAATATATATTATATTGTGAATGTAACTAGCTAGACAAGTCGGCCCTGTAATGATTGGTTGATTGACAGTGGGGCTTCCAAACACATGACTGGGTTTAAGGAATCTTTTGTGAATATATCTAAACATGAATCACCCCATAAGGTGAAACTTGGGGATGGTTATCAATACCCAATCAAAGGAAGTGGTAATGCCTCCTAAAACCTATATTCTGGAAAATATTTGAAGATGAAAGAAGTTCTTTATGTACCTAGACTCAAGAAGAACTTACTCTCCATCTCTACATTGGATGCAAAAGGTATGAGGGTTGCATTTGTGGATGGCCAAGTCCTAATGTGGCCAAAGGGAAAGAACATAGATGATGCAGTAGTGATTGGAGAGCAAGAGGGAGGTTTGTATAAATTGAAGGGACAACCTGAACATGCCATGGTACATGAATCCATGGAGCCAAGTGAACTTTGGCATAGAAGACTTGCTCATATGCACTATAGGGCACTTCCAATTTCAAGCAAGGTTGTAGAGGGTCTTCCTGAAATCAAGACCAAACATGAAGGTGTTTTCAAAGGATGTGCAAAAGGTAAGAACATTAAGAAGGCTTTCCCAAGCAGTGAAAGCAAGGCAAAAGACATCCTAGAAATCATCCACTCAGATGTATGTGGTCCTATGTCATCCAGTTCTATGAGTGGGTATGTTTACTATGTCTCATTTATTGATGACTTCTTGTTGTTGCAGCAACATCCCCCCAAACATTTTGTACATATTGGGGGCCCCTCCATTATTTTTAGAAAAGCTGCCTTAAGAGGCCTTTTCCATCCTTTTTAACTTTGCTTTTCAACAGAAAATCTTGCCATAAACCTTTCCATATTTCTTCCAAAGGACAGAATTCGTGGAAGCTTCCCCGAAGATGCGGAGCTTTTCAGACTATCTCCCCGCAGTTGCGGAAATTTTTTGAGTGTTCATCCCGAAAAGGCAAAAGCCTTTGTTTAAACCTTTCGAAAAAGAAATTAGAAACTTTTCCCAAAATCACGGAATGATTCAGGCTATCCTCCCGCAGTTGCGGAAGCCACTCGCACAAGCCTCCCGAAAAGACTTAGAATTTTTGTTGAAAATGTGCGGAAGTTATTCGCGAATTCCTTTCGAAACGGAGGAAGAATTCAAGAAAGCTTCCCGAAGTTTCGGAAGCCATTTGCCAGAGCCTCCCGCAATTGCGGAAGCCTTCGCGTTTTCGTTCCGAAACCTCACCGAGAACGTCTTGCGGAAACCTTTTGGTTTTTCCCCCCGCAGTTGCGGACACCTTCACAAAAGCTTTCCGAAACGCCGAGACAATAGACCTTTTCAGAACCATTCGAAGAAGTCGTTCGAAACAGCGGAGGTATTCACCATTTCCTTCCGAAACAGCGGAGGCTAAGGGAAAAAGCTTTCTGAAGCTCTCTCGAAGCCCGGTCGATACTTAGAAACTTTTTGAAGTTTTCGGAAGCCTTTTGCGGAGACATTCACCGAATCCTTCCGAAATTGCGGAAGCTATTTGCGAAAGCTTCCCGCAATTTCGGAAGCTTTCACGTTATCCTCCCGCTACCCGCCAAAAGACTCTGACGACCACGTTCATTTTGCGGGATCCATTCGCGAGGACCTTCCAAAACGCCGGAGCTTTTTAAGTTTTCTTTCCGCTACCGCGGGAGCCTCTTTCCGAAAATTTCACGTTCACGATCATTTTGCGGAAAAGGTTCACCTTTTCCTCCCGAAACAGCGGAAGCTTCCGCGTTATCCTTCCGAAAGATTTGAGCTTTTCGGAACATTTTGGATTTCCCTTCCATGACGCGGAAGCCTTTTGTGGGAGCCATTCGCCATTTTCCCCTAAAACGACGGAAGCTTTCGCCACGTCTTCCCGCAATGGCGGAAGGAATTCACAAGTTTGTCCCGCAGAAGGCGGTCGCGTGCTTATCGAGAATATTTGATATGACCCCAATGTACCAATATTAAAGCCGCATTTTTAATGCGCCAACCACCACATTAAGACCCTGCACGTGCCTCACTTATTTAAATAAGTGGTGGGGCGCGAACCAACAGCTCATTGCTATTTGTGTCGATTAAACAACTGTTGGACGTCGCGCGATCGCTCCAGCTCAGCTCACGCGTCCACGTTCACGGCCACCTCAGTCAGCTATCTTCGCGGTGCTAGGTAGGAGGTTTTAACCTTTAAATTTGTTTCTTCCACATGTCAAAGTACCTTTGGTTTGTTCTTTCTTCGAAGACGATAGGCATTGGTTGGATTTTGACGGGCAAAATGTCCGTCACGGGCTATTTTGCCCGTTAAATATGGTTTAGATTTCATATTTCCCGTCATAAAAAACAAAGAAATTGTAAAAAACGTTTGTAGATTGTGTAAAGACCGTCAGTTCTGACGGGTGGAATCTTTCCAAATTCCTACCCTGGTCGCTTATATCATTGTGTTCGGGTGTTTAAGACGTCGAGGCTCCATGTGTTCCTCGTGCTACCCCAGCCGAAGCCCAAAACTATAGCCACCAAGTTTTATCACTCACATTCCCGGCGTCGTCAACCCCATTCAAATTCTAAGCCAGCCGTAGGGCGCCTCGTCAAAATTTATAAATAACGATAGCTGTTAGGGTGAAACCCCTCGCCTGTTCATCAACGCGAAGGACCATCCCTGGTTTCGTCTTAAACTTGGTTCAACCCCAGGCTCACTCGCCCCTAACCATTAAAAGGCACCATGGCGAAGGATACCATCCCTCCTAGAGCTGGAACGAGAGTAGGTTGCCTCCGCAACATGCTTATCCTCTCAGGAGCATTCCAAACTTCCCCCTTTAAAAGAATTAGGATGTTTAAATCTAGATTTCTTGTTTGGAATGGTGTGTTTGCTTCCTAACATACAGCTTCACATTGTATTTATCTCATTGACATGTTAAAATGGTGATGCTCTCTGTTAAAATCTCACAGTATGTTGCTCATGTTTTTGATGATGTATATTTGGTTGCTATCAGGGATAAGTCAAAATGCCAAAAGGTGGTAGGAAGAAGGCTAAGATGACAGAAAAGCAGCCTACACCACTTAAAACTGAGACCACACTCCAGGATACTAGGTGCACCACCGGTATTCCTCCAGAAATCCATTGGGGTGACATCTATAGGATGATCCGAGACCAGGATGTCCCAGACATGTTGCTAGAAGAAGGGCAGATTTATCTAAATATCAAAGCTTCAGGCATAGCCAGAGCTGCTACCCCCGCCCTGAACTATTCCCATGTGCTGAAGTAATCGGATGGATACTCCAACATACCGATGCGGAAGGAAGAGTAATTCATGACAGCGGGAAGATAGCCATTTCCTCATTTCACCCTGCATACCTGGCCGTGGCCTACAAATTTCCCCGTGCCCAGCAATCTCTGACTGATGAATGGCTGGGCCAGATGAACAACGTTGAGATGGCCAAAAAGCTACTAGTCGCAGGAAAGCATTTGAGAAAGAAAGGTAACGACGAATACGACGTCCAGAATCTGAGACCTCCTTTCAGGTCGATCGCCTTGATGTTGTGCAGAATCTTCGGCATGCCCGATGGCACCGTGTACAAGATTCAGTGGATCCCTATCATCCACTTCGTGGCTTTTAAAGGAACTGTGTTTGACTGGGCCACTCTCCTGTCAGATAGTTTAGCCTCAATGATAGTTGCTGCAAAAGAAGGACTGGCCTTGAAGAAGGCAGAGTTTTTCATGTCCTCATATCTTATTGATTGTGTTTTGGCCAAGGTATCTTTCCCCAAATTGGGATGCACATGGGATAATGCCACCACCCCGGTTTATGCCGCTTTCAGGATGTTGTGGGCTCAGAATTACAAACCCAGCTATAAGCTCATCTGTGAGGGGTTCATCATGCCCCTATATGAGCAGCTATTCAAGGAGGAGCCTAACTGCCTATCAGAGAATGACATGGAAGTCCTTGAAAATTATGGAGATTTTTATTCCTCGGATCAAGGCACCTATCTCAGAATGTTTGGAGGAACTAAAGCTCCATATATTTTGCCAAGATATGCTACAGATTACGTGGTCCTTAAAGAGGCAGTGAGACAGATTTTCTTAGATGGAATTGGAGCCGTGCTCAACAAGCAGCATAAGGC
The DNA here is from genome assembly GCA_027924585.1 of Larix kaempferi. NCBI lineage: Eukaryota > Viridiplantae > Streptophyta > Pinopsida > Pinales > Pinaceae > Larix > Larix kaempferi. The sequence goes on from BSBM01000928.1 coordinate 518,567, forward strand.
CTCCTTTCCCCCTCTACCTTTCTGCATAGGAGCTTACAAGTTCTCGGGGGTTGCCTCAGCCGAAGAATTTGTTCAGGAGCTGAAATCCTTCCACTTCGGTGAGGTAATATTCCACAGGAATGACAGGAAGGGAAAAGTTGCTGAGCACTGTAAGGAGATTTATGCTCATTTCGAGTATTCTCATTATCATGATGCCGAGGAGGAGGTATTCAGAGGCATCAGCAACATGGCTGAGCTGCGAACCTTTCGCCAAGGCAGTGGAGCAAGTTCTAGCTCCACCAAGACCCAGGAGACTAGACAGCATAAGGGGAAAGAAGCTGATGATGCCCGAACCCAAGAAGAACAAAGGTTGAGAGAGGAAGCAAGGGCACATCAGGAAGCTGAGGAAGCAAGGGCACAGCAGGAAGCTGAGGAAGCAAGGACATAGCAAGAGGCTGAAGTTGCCAGATTGCAGCAAGAAGCAGAAAGTGAAAGGCTGCAGAAAGAGGTTGAGGAAGCCCAGTAGCAGAAAGAGGCTGAAGATGAAAGGAAACGGAAAGAGAATGAAGATCAGCTGCAAGCTGAACAAGCTGAGATAGGAAGGAAAGCGGAAGAAGAGCTGAAAGCAGGAAAAGATGCCCAAGCAAGTGGATCCGGTGTCCAAGACATGGAAATAGACGCACCTCAAGTAGGTGGATCTGGTACCCAAAATGTGGGAACAGATCCAGCTCAGGGAGTCCGGACTCCACCAGCTGAAGAAGAAATAGACATTATGGACCTCCCAATTGTCTCGTACACTCCATCAGGAAAACATACGGTGTCCAAGTGGAATGAATTTGTCTATGATAAGAAAAGGAAAGCAATGGTCCTTAAATTGGAAGAGAGGATCAAAAGACTCTTCCAGGAGGATATCATTACCCACCGGGAGATCACTGTAATGCAGAATACAGATAAGGATCCCTTAGCTATGGCATCCGTAGTTGTAGAAACGGCAAAAGCATCACTGGAAAATGTAGGTAATATAGTTAGAGAAAATGAATTGACAAAGAGGAGGGCTCGTATGCTACAACAGACTGTGGTTAATGAGCAAGCCTACAGGGATCTTGTGGTAAACAAGTATAATTTCCTGTATGTCGAGCATAAAGAGCTATCAGGCAAGTATAACAGCTGGAGGAGGAAAAGGACCAACTAACACTCCAGATGATGATTGTGGAAGCAGAGAAGAATGAAGCGGAAGATAAAGCATCCCAGCTAGAAGCAGATAAGCAGGCATTAGCTGAGCAATTAGAGCAAGCTGAGAGCAGAACGATGGACATGTCTCCCTTCCATGAGCTGTCCTGCAGCATCCTGAAGCAAATATATGACACTCAGGAACTAATCACTAATGAGGTTAGCAAGCTCAATGCCATGGTGGTCAGGCTAAAAGAAGTTAATGCAGAGGCCCATAGGCTTAAAGCTAAGCACACTCGGGTTAAGGAAAATATCTTGAGCCAGATAAAATGGCGAGAAGGAAAGGTGGATTTCCACACACATCTCCCATTCAAGTCTGTGGAGGGTTTTAATGAAGATATAGCCCTTTTGGACTTCTGCAGAAGCTGTGGCAGTAAGCTAATGGCCAGTGTGCAAGGAACAAGGGATAGGATCAACGGTTTGTATCAAAGGATCCAGGGAGTGCATGACAGGTGCAAATTGAATTTCCCGCAATCCCTCGATGATTTCCCGGGTGATGAACAACGCTTGGTTGAACTAAAGGAAGAACTAGGCATCCAAACTCAATATGTGAAGAAAATTGATGTCCTAGCAATTGACGACCTCCAACATTGTATTGGAATGTCATCAGTCCACAGCCATTTGCTTAAAGAAGTGCATCAAGCTGCAGTAACAGAAGTTCAAGGCATTGGAACAGAGCTTAGAAAAAACGTAACTTCTCAGAAAATCTTGCTCCCTGCTTCCGCAAACATAGTCATAAGGGACACGGGTATATGGTATAGTTACATTGTGGAGGAGGAGAAGAAAGCAGCAGCAGTGGCAGGAGCAACAGCAAACCCAGGCTCTTCTCTCCCAGCAGTAACAGAAACTCCAGCTGGCTCGATTTCTTCTTCCCCAGCAGTAGCAGCAGAGATAATGGGCTCGATTCCTCCTTCCCAAGAAGCAGCAGCCAATTTGAGCGACCCTCTTCCAGCAGAAGCTCACGCACAGGAGTGAAATCACTGATTTCAGAATACTATTTCTGATATGTTGTATTTTTAATCTCTCAAATGTGTAAAGCGTGAGCTATGGGACAGCTGTCCATTTTCTTTTGTTAAATATTTTTTGTAAAAGGAATAGTCACATTTTGGTCTATTAGAGAAGAAATTCCTGTAGGTGACAAGTGGAAGAGGCCAGGTGGCAGCCCAAAGGGCAATTTTATAATTATAAATAGAAGTTAGGAAAGAATGAACGGAGGACTTTTTGGCAGGGATTTAATTTTCAGACTTGTACGAGCTATCTTGTGTATGTTCTATGAAAGTAAAATCTTCTAATAAAAGCCTGGAGATGGACGTTTTGCATGGGAATGAAGGATGGATGTATATTGGACTATTCTGGTGACTTCCATACTATAATGTGAGATCTTTCTTGTTGTCTGAATTATTTCTTTGCAACTAATGATTTCACCCCTTTCTGTGCAAACGATTTCTCTGTTTCATGAGTAATGAATGTGTTTTATATTAAATTAGAAGCTATCTTCTGATATCTTTCATCTTTGTTGTGGCTTTATCTGTAAGATTTAATGGCTATCTGTTCTTTCTTTAAGATATCTACTACAGCTCATTGCTCATGCTTTAATTTGGCTCCTTGCAGGGACAATTAGATTTATTTCATGTGTTTTTTTTAGACTTAGATCTGTTCTTTCAGTTTTGCATCTAGATTAAATAATCTTGCTTCTCCCTTTGATAAGTAATGAAAATGTGTTATTTGTAATTAGAAGCTATCTTCTGAGATCTTTTATCTTGCTGTAGTTTTTCTCTTTAAGCTTTAATGGCTACCTGTTCATTCTTTAAAGATAACTCTTACAGCTCATTGCTTATGCTTTAAGTGTGCTCCTTGCAAGGATAGTTAGGTGTATTTCAATTTTATACTTAGATCTGTTTCCTCAGTCTTGCATCTAGATTAAATATAGACTAGGCACTTGCATTTCATTATAAAACATAAAATCCAAAAGAAAGGTGGATCGGGCCATAACCGGTATAATTGGAATTAAACTCCAAACCCACGGTTTCCGGAACCGCTAACCAGACGGATTCCCCATACCAAATGGTAGATAATCTAATTGGGATCATCTATCGGGGAGAATCCCTTTCTGATTGATGCTATGATATCCTAGGCATCAACACTTCTCCAGGAAGACTTGGGTATACTTCTTGAAGAACAAAGATGAGGTTTTTGATAAATCCAAGGAATTCAAAGCCTTGATGGAGAATCAAACTGACAAGAATATCAAAACATTTAGATCTGACAATGGTGGAGAATTCACCTCAGGTGACTTCAAGAAGCTTTGTAGTGATTCAGGGATTAAGAGGGAGTTGACTGCTCCTTATAATCCTCAACAGAATGGAGTTACAGAAAGGAAGAACGGAATAATCATGGAAGCAACAAGGGCAATGCTGCATGACCAGGATCTACCTATGCATCTATGGGCAGAAGCAGCTAGAACAACTATATATGTGCAGAACAGAACACCCCACAAGATATTGGACAACAAGACACCAGAAGAGGTCTTTTCTGGTAAGAAACCTGAAGTCGGCCATCTCAGAATATTTGGTTGTCCAGTATACACTCATGTCCCAAAGGAAAAGAGGACTAAACTAGATCCTTCAGGAAAGAAGGGTATCTTTGTGGGTTACAGTGAAAGCTCGAAGGATTATAGAATATACTTTCCAGGGTTCAAGAATATTGATGTCAGCAAGGATGAATATAAGTTCAAGGACATGTAATCCAGGAAGCAAAGATCAAGAGGGAGCACACTCCAACAGCTCCTGCAAGGATGCATATTTTCAGAGGGAGTTGACCATCTTCCTACATTCCACAACAGAAAGGTGTAGAAGAAGCTACTTCAGCAGCTCCTGCCAAAAAGCAAAGACTCAGAGGGAGTCCACCCAACAAACAAACAAAGATAAGTATTTCAATTATCATTTCTTGCCTATTTTGTTTGTTTAAATAATATTATGTTTATGTTACTAGACTTAGGAGATGTATTGTGCATATTAGAATGATTGCATTAATGAACATTATACTACTAATATGCATGTGATGGGTAAGTGGCCTATGGCACTATACAACATTCCAGTGCTACTTATCTAGAATGAAACCTCTTTGCTGACATGTTGGGAGTAGTGCAAACTCTTAACAATGTTCTGGTAGAGACTGGAAGGCATCTAGAAAGTTGTGGAACATGGATAAATGTTGTATTGGCTAAGATAACTGCATGATTGCATGACATATTTCTTTATGTGTAAGGAATTTGTTCTGAAAATTATGAGATGTTTCTAATCATGCAATTTAACTTGTTTTGTAGGAAAGACCGTATATCTTCACCTACAAAAGGACTACAACATTTGTTCCAGCAACAAAGATATCTATTGAAGATATTGAAGTTCCCAGGATCTGGGATGAAGAAATGGAATGCCATGATCCGTCGATCATGAAGAAGATGTTTGGGATGCAGTCCCAAGACCTGGCAGGGAGTCACATGTGTGCAGATTGAAGAAAGCCTTGTATGGCTTGTAACAAGCTCCCAGAACTTAGTATGGTAGGATGGACAGTTTCCTATCTAGTTTGGGCTTTACCAAGAGTAAAGTAGATTCCAACCTTTATTACAAGGTTGAGGAAGGGAATCATGTGATTCTACTCCTATATGTGGATGACTTATTTGTAACAGGAGATGACAGATTGATTGCAGATACTAAGAGAAAACTTGCTTCCTAGTTCGATATGAAAGATTTGGGAATGATGCATTATTTCTTAGGTATGGAGGTGTGGCAGAGTGCAGGTGCGATCTTCCTTAGTCAAGGGAAGTACACAGTAGATATCCTGAAGAGATTCGGGATGATGGATTGCAAGGCCATGGCCACACCTATGGCATCGAATCTGAAGCTTCTATGTGATGCTGCATCTGAGCCGGTTGATGTCTCTATGTATCGTCAGATGATTGGGTCCTTGATGTACCTGACAAACACGAGACCATATATTTACTTTGCGGTGAACACATTGAGTCAGTTCCTGACAAATCCAAGGAGTGTTCATCTGGTTGCTGTAAAGCATTTTCTGAGGTACCTGAAGGGTACAGTGGATTATGGGCTCAAGTATGAGGCGAATCAAAAGTTTAACCTGCAAGGTTATGTTGATTCAGATTGGGCTGGCACTGCTACAGATAGGAAGAGCACATCTGGGTGCTGCTTCAGTATGGGATCAAGTGTGATCTCTTAGTTTAGCAGGAAGCAGTCCTATGTAGCACTGAGTACAGCTGAGGCAGAGTATGTTGCAGCCTGTTCAGCTAGTTGTGAGGCAGTATGGCTACGGAAGCTACTTTCTGAGTTATTTGATCTCCCGTTGGATGCTACTGGTATCTTTTGTGATAACCAGAGTTGTGTGAATCTGTCTGAGAACCCAGTGTTTCATGACAGGTCGAAACACATAGAGATCAAATATGACTATATCAGGGATAATATGGTGCAGAGAGGATCTGTGAAGCTCCTGTATGTTGCGACGGACGAGCAGATTGCATATGTGTTGACGAAGCCACTAGCCAGGGTGAAGTTCGAGTACTTCAGGGAGAGGCTTGGTGTTCTTCAAATCGAGGACACTTTGAGGAAGAAGTGATGGACACATTTGCTGAATCCATTCCAAGCATGTCGGAAGGAGGATCCTTCACATGGCTGTGGATGTAAGCGCTGGACGATGAGCATCAGGATGATGTTCTGGTATGATCAGTTGGATCATTTATATGTATGTATGCATCATGTTGGATGTTGGATATGATCAGTTGATCATTTATATGTATATGTATGTACGCATCATGTTAGATGCTGGATATGATCAGTTGGATCATTTATATGTATGTACGCATCATGTTGGATGCTGGATATGATTGGTTGGATCATGTGTATGTATTTTGTATAAGAATCATGTTGGATGCTTGGACCATGTATCTGTATATGTATCAGGTGGATACATTGTATGATCAGGTAGATCATGTATGTTGATATGTATCATGTATTTATATTTGTATTAGGTGGATACACTGTGTGATCAGGTGGATCATGTATGATTGTATGTATCAAGTAGATACTTGGTATGCATCAGGTAGATGCATTGTATGATCAGGATGATCATGGATGACGAGCTTCAGGATGTTGCTCCAGATGACATACAGCAGGATGTTGCAGTGATGATGATCAGGATGATCATGTGTACATCAGGATGATGTATGGTGAGTATCAGGTTGATACTTTGTGGCCGTGGAACAGGTTGTGCAGATAAGCATGTAATTTTTTCCCTGGGAGATTTGCAGATAGTCTTTCAAGGTTTTGCCTACGGCATGTAATTTGTACCCTAGGATATCTGGAAAATGCTCTTTCGAGGTTTTGCTTGGGAGGACATATAATTTGTGCCCTGGGAGATCTGTAGATAGTCTTTCGAGGTTTTTCCTATGGCATGTAATTTGTGCCCTAGGATATCTGGCAGATGCTCTTTCGAGGTTTTGTCCTATGGCATGTAATTTGTGCCCTGGGAGATCCGATAGGTTGAGCTGTGTGCTCGTAATCAGCCCTGGGATTCTCTTTCAAGGTTTTTCCATGACCACATGTAATTTGTGCCCTGGGAGATCCAATAGGTTGAGCCTTGTGCTTGTAATCAGTCCTGGGATGCTCTTTCGAGGTTTTTTGGTGACCACATGTAATTTGTGCCCTGGGAGATCCGATAGGTTGAGCCTTGTGCTCGTAATCAGTCCTGGGATTCTCTTTCTAGGTTTTGTGGTGGGGTCACATGTAATAAGTCCTGGAGATCTGGACAGGATGAAAAAGGCCTCAGATGCTCTTTAGGGTTCTTGCTAGTCAAGAGACTCTTTTAAGGTTTTGTGATGCACGTAATAAGTCCCGAGATTTCCACAGTATGGCCAGTGATGATGAAGACCTGCAGGTGGTGGGCCTACATCCAGTATGAAAAAGGACTGGCTCTGTAGAACTTCCTATGTCTGATATTGGTTGAGATAGCAGCAGCAGTGATGATGATGATGACGATGCATCGATGACGATTATCCCGAGAAGAAGATTTGTCTAGCAGATCTGTGTCGAGAAATACCTTCCTAGTTAAGAGGGAGTGTTGATGTATATGTAACTTCGGAATGTATTTCATCTATGTATTTTATATATATTTATTGTACCCTTATTAGAGATGTGCTATTCCTCTATAAGGAAGTGTCTTCATGTGGATTAACAAGTGTCGCAAGTGTGTGTACTTTCCGATGGGTTATTAGACCACCATGTGTGTGGTCGGCCCTGAAATATATATTATATTATGGATGTAAATAGCTAGACAAGTCGGCCCCATAAGGTCACTGGGCAAACAGGTTAGTATAAATAGAGATCAGGAGATCTCTATTTAGATCATTCAGAAAGTCATATCTCTCTCACTCAGAAAGTGGTGCACTAGTGAGGAGGAGGATCATCTGCTTCTAGGAGACTATCTTAAGTGTATTTTGGTTGTACTTTGGTTGAGCCATTGCTCTCTCTATCTCTGAGGAAGTTGTGGGGTTTTTCACCTTAGGGTTTTCCCTATGGAAACTCTGTGTCTCTTGTCTCTCATGCTTTTGATTCTTGTGATGCTTGTCATGCTTATTGTGATTTTTATGCATTGATATACTGTATATGTTATTCTCTTAGTAAAGATCCTAGAGTATTGTTAATTAATGCTCAAAATTTAGCACCATTGTATCGGGAGCTTCTTCACCAATTTCAGAGGCAGGAGGAGAATCCACATCTAAGAGATAGAGCTGTGCTGAACACATCTGTGTCCCGGAGTGAATTTCTCATCACAATTATAACAAAGCCCCTTTTCTCTGCGTGCCCGCATCTCTGTTTCAGAGAAATGCTTGATAGGAGTTGGTTGAGGAGCTGGAGGGATGGGAGGTCGTTGAGAACCCATATTTCGGAAGGGAACAAAAGTGGGTTTGGAACGTTGTTGGGCTGCAATCTTGTCTTCTGCCAACTTAGCCAACCCCAAGGAATCCATCATTGTGTTGGGACAGAACATTTTAACCTCTGAGCATATTTCGTCCTTAAGACCATTAATAAAACAACTCCTGTAGAATTCATTAGACAATCCTTCTGTGTGATTGGCTAGTTTCTCAAATTCTATCTGATACTCTTTGATAGTGCCAATTTGGCGAAGTTTAGTGAGGGCTCCCATGAAGTCATCAAAAGCACTAGGACCAAATCATTGCAAAAGGAGCTGGCATAAATCTAACCAATTTGGCTCTTCATGAGCCTTGATGTACCAATGGTACCATTGAAGAGATTCCTGTTCTAAATGAAATGATGCAAGTGGAACTTTGCTGACATCAAAAGTATTATGCAGACTGAAATATTGTTCTGCACGATAGATCCATCCAGTCGGATCAGTACCATTGAAGTGAGGAAAATCAAGCTTCGGACCACGAAAATTGTGGGAATAAGAGAACCCATTGTCTGATGAAGACTTGGACTGTCTTTTGTTGTTCATGGTTGAAAGCTCAAGATGGAGGCCGAGAAATTTTTCATCCAGATCCTGGAGTTTGGTTTGGATGGCTGCAAGTGCTTCCTCCATGACTTGTGCTCCTCCGCAAGTGACAACCATAACCAGGAGCTTTTTTTGTGAATGGATAGAAAAACACAAACTGAAGCGTATTTAGTAAAGGTAAATTTGGATTTGGGAAAAACTCTTAGGGGTAATTGGGGTTTGACTAGGTTTTGGACACTTTTGAATGAACAGGGAAGCAGAAAATGATGATTTCGGAAGAGGGGTGAAAGAATGAAAAAATTTAGGAGAGAGGGACAAAGAAGCAGAATTAGGGAATGAACACCGTGGAAAAACATGAAGGCGATTGGGTGAAAATTAAAGAAGTTATGGAAAACCCTAAAAATAGGCAAATGTGGGATTTCTGGCTTGGGGAAGTAGAATTTGGGATAGGGTCCTCAAGAATGAAATATGTTGAATGGGATTGCAGGGGTTTCAGTGAAGTTTCAGGGGAAATAGAGGTAAAACAAGGGAGATATGGAAAAAAAAAGGATTTTGTTTTATTTTTTCAGAATGGATCGAAAACGGCTTTCCGAATGGATATTAAATGGCGGGATCTGAAATGGTGCGGAATGGAGTGAAAACGGTTGGATATGAAAGGGCTTTCAAACTAGAACTGGAACGGCTTTCAAACTGGATCTAAAACAGCTCGGAATGGATCTAAAACGGCTGAATCTAAAATGGCACGGAAGTGATCGACAACAGCTCAACTGAAAATAGATATCGACCCTAGGTATGCTTGGATTCCTAACAGTTCAAGGGTTTCACTCAGCCACCAATGTTGTCCAACGGATTGCGTATTGGGGCAATACCCCTCACTCCATGACTCAGGTAAAACTGATAAACGCTTTGCCACAAACGATAGCTCTTGGCTTACCTTACGGGTGGGAACTAGTCAATCAGGTAGGGTTCGTTGCCCTTTTCGCTGGAAGGTCCTCTCAATGGGACAACTACTTTGGGGTTCCTCTGTTACTCCTCACAATGAGTCTTAGGGATTATGCCCAAGTACTTCCCACAGTTAAGCGGATAGGGATTATTCCCAGATCCGAACCTGCAATAGATGCAAAAAACAATTTGGCAGAAATTTCACCCAACGAGCCCAAGAAAGTGCTCTAATACCAGATGTGAAGAACCTGCAACAATTAATTAATGAAATACATGAGATAGCATAAATAATAGAACTCAGAATCGCTTTTAATGTTTGTAGGCCACTTCGAGGGGGAAACCTCCTTTAAGCAAGCTCAATACAAATAAATTCACGGTGCCTTCATTGGTCTCAACACAAACTTATATACTAAGTCTAGGCGCCAATACCATGGATCAATACCATGTGTCAATACAAAGCATGGCCCAATACAAACTATGGATCAACAATTACTACGGGACGACTTACAAAGCATATGTGTCCAACAACAATAATACAAACTATGGATAAACAAATACTACGGGACGACTTACAAAGCATATGCGTCCAACAACAATATACTAACAAAGTAAATAGAAGGGTTGACATGGATTCCTAACATATAGAACGAAAACAGACAAGAGGTTCTTCTTCAATCAGGGGACAAACATAATTTCATCAACATGCACTACATCTCCTGAATCCAACTGAAAGGAAGTGGATCCAACTTCTTGGATCGAATAGGTGGTATTATCTCCAAGATCCATCTTATAGGAGAAATTATTTTTCTTCATAAATGTGATAGTGCTCCTATATCCATTCATGTGCTTGGATGTGCCACTATCCACCAACCATGTCTCAGCACTAGTGGTAATGTATCCAGAAAGGTCCGAGACAAGACAATACTCCTTCCTTGTCTCTTGATCATTAGATAAATTATTTCTTGTAGTTTCATCTTCAATAGAAATAGAAGAATGAAACATACCCTTGTACTTTCCTCTTTTCTTTGCATGGAATTCTCTTTCATAATGGCCCTTCTTATTGCAATTGAAATGTTTAACCTTAGACTTATCAAATTTCTTGTTATCATTTTTCTTTTGATGAGAAAAATTCTTATGAGAAGAATATTTATTTCCTGTCTTCATTTTTTCCACAAGAGCAAGATTCTCTTCTTTAGAGGAAACATATTTTCTCTGGATTCACCCTGTTTCTTGTAGGCAATCATGCCACAGTATCTCAAAATTTGGTTGCACTTCTTGACCATTCATTTTAGCCAAGAATGTCTCCCACGAAGATAGAAGGCCATCAACGACAGTCTGTATGAGATCATCATCATCGACCATCACACCATGCTCATGAGTTGATATCTTACTTGAGATATCTTTGTGAGGAAGGAAGCAACAGCTTTGTCCTTCTCCATCTTCAGATTTTGAAGCGTGTTATTTAATTCCCTCTTTTGACTGGCTTCCTTCTTCTCATAAATATTTGTCAAAGTGTCGAAGCACGCCTTTGTGGTCTTCAATGGAGTAATCACGGGCATCAAGTTGTATTCCATGGAATCATAAATGATCCTCTTTTCCTTGGATTGATTCTTCTTGAAGTTAGTGAGCCTTTCATTAGTAGTAGGCTCTTCAATAACACTGGATACATATCCATCCAAATCATGCTATTCCAGGATATTCAGAATCTTAGCCTTCCAAGTATTGGAGTTCAAATTTCCTTCAAGACGGTCTTTCGGTCTTACTGAGATTGAATCCATAATTCTTCAAGTATTGTGCACACTCAAGATCTATGTAGGATCAATATTGATTGATGAACTTATATCTTTCACACCCTGAGCTCTGATACCATGTTTATTTTTTATCTTTAATTCAGAAACACAATAGTACTTGAAATCAAATAATAATCATGAACATAAGCAATCACATTCAATTACATTTGACACATGAATTTACCTTGGGGAAACCCTCTATAAATTGAGGGAGAAAACCCCAGCAAAATATTCTTTAGTATATTGATAGATAGTAGAGAATGTCTTTTACATCAAGCATCCCTGGTGCAATTTATAGAGCAAGAGAGATGGATATAGAAGAGAGACTCATAATAATAATGCTCCAATCAACCAAATTGCTAATATTGGTTTCATGCACAAATTTACTTCATTGGAATTCGTGCCAACTTTGGAGACATCAATCTTGCATGAAGAAGTGTGCCCCACTTCTCATGCAATAGCTTTAACTCACTATACTGACTTCGGGATGAACTCGCCCCTTAATTAAAATCGGTCCCACTTAGTTAGGTGGCTAACTTAAGTGTCGCCATGCAAGTGTCGCAACTCAAGTGTCGTCTTTTAGTTAAACACAAGTGTCATTTTTTATTTAAACACAATGGCCATCTTTTAGTTTAACATAAGTGTCGTCTTTTAGTTTAACATAAGTGTCGTCATGAAAAAACACTTAGTTAACTAGATCTTCTTTATTATCACTTAGTTAACTCTCTTAACCGAAATCTGTCTTGTTAACATCACTATAGTGAAAAATTAGAGTTTTTCTTTAATTGTCCGAAGTCTTCTTTGTTGATATCGCTGAAGTTTAACAATTTGAATTCTCTCTTAATTAGATTAAGTCTTTATGTGCAATTCAAATTCTCTCATATCTTATCTTGTCTTATCTGCATGGTCCACATGTGCAAGCTTAATTAATTATCATATCAAATATACTAAGGATATTTTCCCATTCATGTGATAATATTGTCCTACTATCATTCCATGTGGTTATATACTAAAGTAGTTCACTCTAAAGGTGGCTAGTCCCTAGAGGAGACTTAATAGATCAACCATGGTTAGTAATACATCACACACCATACATGCTTCGACATGCAAATCATCACCTCAACACATGAGGCACCACATCAACACATGAGGATCTGTCTTGACATACAAGACCTTAGCCTTAACTAACAAGACTATACAACATCATCACTTTGGCATACAAAGTGCTTAACTCAACACAGGAGGCTTATTCATTCTTGTCTCCAACTCAAGATTCTTCTCCAAATTTCCTAAGTCCAACTGAGGCTCCTATAAGGCACTACCTCGAATCACGAGGCTCAATCTTGGCACAAAAGATTGACTTGGAGAATTACTCATGATGTGGTAAACTTAGCACTTTTTGCTCTCTTATGGATGCCCTAGAAAGAGGTAGTGACATCCTCTACTTACATTGAGAGACATGTATGCTTGCGAATGTCATTGACATGGATCAATTATTGTTAGTCTAACCATGAAGAGTAGTCATGCATGCAACTAATTTAAAACTTAGTGAACTTATATACTTCCGTTGTGGTGCCGAAGACTAGAAGGTCTTTCAGATTCATCAAGGTCAAATATCTTAGGAATGCAAAGTAAAATTTCCACTCTGGTACAACTTATCAATTTGCATCTAGGAGGAAATTCTGATATACATTGGGTTTCATGTCTAGTTATATATCTGCATCAGAAAAATTATGTCCATAGGTTGTGTTTTCTTTACTTTCCTTTGCAAGTCACCTAAAAATCTAATCCTTAGATCCACGGGGTATGGCTTGGCCACTTATTTATATCTAGCTTGTGTATTGTTGGATGTAGCTCTCGTTGTAGCGACCTTCCACATTGGAGATGCTCGGCTCTAGTAGACAAACTGTATTATGGGCTATTGTGTCTTGAGAACGCCCGTTTTTCAGTTCTTCACAATGTTCCATGTATTTGAAACTGCCATCCTTTAGTAGGTAAAGTCGTTAAGATGAATCATTAATGGTGGGGCTTAGTGTGGTGGTTGTATAATTGATTTCCTAAATTCTATATGTGGCTAATGAGTTCACATGAGCAAGATTTAATCTAGAAGATCTAGTCATTAAAATCATAAATAACAAAAAGATAGCTGGACTACTTTTACGTGGCGTTGGAGGCGACTGAGTAGAAATCCGGGTCCCTCCTTGAACACAATGGTTTGAATGAACTTCTAATGAACTAAACTAGAATACTAAACTGAAATAAGTAACTAAGGAATAAAATTGAAAACTTCACTGAACAGAAATAGAAAGAAAAATCCTAACTTCTAACTAACTCACTCCTGATGGAAGGAGTGGTCTCTTGCAGAATTATTCAGTAGTAACATAGGGTTTCAGTCATGCACCCTTCACCCATCCTGAATTTAAGATTCCATCAAGTTGTGCAAACTTTATAGCTTTTCAATCATTGATTTCAACAACTATGAATGGTCCCAACAAATGCATATGTAGATTTCCTAATTGTTGCATGAATTTATTGTAGTAAATAAGTATCTTGTCGCCTTTTTCAAATTGTTTGTGGTTAATGTGTCTATCGTGCCAATACTTTTATCGCCCTTTCTCCATTATTGCATGGTACTCTACCATAAAGCAATATTCTTCCAACTCCATTTTTTCCACAAGACGTTCTGCAACTGATTCCTCCTCTATCATGTGTGTTGTGTGGTAAATGCATTATAGACTCAAACTACAAATTCTAAAGGAAATATAGATTCTTTGCCATAAACTAACTAGAATGGAGTTTGCTTGTGAAGTCTCTTGGTAGTAGTTCGATATTCCCGTAATATATCTAGAATCCATTCATCCTAGTCATTCCTATTTGCACAACAGACCTTGGGAGATCCATTCTCTAGAATCTTAATGGAGGCTTCAACCATGTCATTTTCTTAAGGATGATACAGGCCGCTTTTATGATGCTGAATTAAAAATTCACTTGTCAATTCTTTAATGGTGTTGTTTATAAAGTGATTTCCTTGATTACTTGTATGACTCCCGGGCCATCCGAACTAGGTGATGATATTTTCATAAATGAATTGGCATGTTGTTTCTACAGAAAAATTGTGAACTGGTGTGGCTTCAACCCATTTGGTTAAGTAGTATGTTGGAGTGATAATGTAATGGGATTTAAAATGCTTTGTCGACAGGTTGATAGATATAACAAAATCAATTGCCCATTTTTCAAATGGTTGTAATGCTCAAACTACATGTAATGGAAGTTCATGTCTGCAAGATGGTTGACCAATGCACTAATAGACATTAGTATTCTAGCATATTCTTTAGCATCTTTGAACACTGTAGGCCACCATAGTCCTGTTGGAGCACCTTTCTTCTTGTTTATTTTCTTCCAACATGTCCTCTCGCAACTATGGTGTGGTATTCCCACAAAATGCTCTCAGGCGCATGATTTGAGACACATTTGCACAAGATGCCATCAATTCCCAACTTCTATAATTGTCCCACAATTAGATGATATTCTGTAGCTCTTACAACCAAGTGACATTTCTATGTTGCATAATAATAGTATGGGGCCTTCCTTGTGGTGAGAAATAATGTGATCTCCTCAAGATGATATGGAACCGCTTCCAATCTAAACAATGTTGCATCGAGCAGTTTCTCATCCACAGGTCCATCAACTTTTCCATATTGTATGTGTGATAGATGATCGGGTCCATGGTTATTTTTTCCCGACTCAATTATAACTTCGAAGGAAAATTCTTGGAACAAAAGTAACCATCTACATATTTGACCTTCCAACATTCGATTGTTTACAAAATATTTCAAATCAGAGTGATCCGTAAGAAACTAGAAGTGTCCTCCCAATAAGTACTGGCAGAACTTATGCAACACACAAGATAGCCAATCCTCCTACCCTCTTATCCTCCTCAACAATCCAGACCTAGTGATAGCCTGAGAATCCAACGGTGAATGAGTACATTTCATTTCACGCTACTTGGTCAAGCACTTCATTGCTAAAGGGTCTCAAAAATGGGTCGTGAACACAGGCAACATTCAGGCTTTGGTAGTTGACACATACTTTTATGTCTTATGTATCTTTCTTACTCTGGATAACAATAGTGATGATCCATTATGATTCATCTACTCGAAAAAGAAAATCCGTGCTTAACATTCGGTCAATCTCCTTCTTCACATTTTACTTCACTCGGGGATTTAGTCTAAATAGCCAATGCTTAACGGGTTTGACATTTGGCTTGAGTGCAATCTTCATTTTTCCTACATCTACTTGAATTCCATTGAGTTCTGTAAATATTTGCAGAAACATATCATCATACTCTTTCAATATCGATGTGACCTCAGACACAGCTTACTCATCCCATTAATCCCCGATGGATACCATCTTTGGTTTATCTTTAGTATCGATGTTGACTTTCTGTAGCTTCAAAGGTTTTGCATAGATCTCTCCCATCACCTCAGTTTTGTCTGGCTTATCTCTTAGGATCATTTTGACTCCTTGGAGGTCAAGTGCCACAAATGCTCGAGCTCATATGGGTCAAAGTTCTCCTTGTCAACGTTTGCACAAAAAGAGGGGATATTACTTCAAGAACCATGAATGTGATATTTTCCAGTTCTTTGAGGAGGGCAATAATTTCCATCACACATTGAATATATTGTTTGTATGGTCATAATTAGGTGTTTGTGTGTTATATAATTTTCTTAATTGATGGAAATTTTGATCATGAAGCTTTATCTTTATAAAATTTAGTTTATATTAAGAAGATTTTAATAATTTAACTTTTTTAAAATGAATGATTTAAGATGAAACTTTACTTGTATTCTAAAAAACAATAAAAACATTAAATTTATCATTTTTTTAAGGCATCCATGTACTAAAGGAAAATACAATATGACTATAACTATTTTTTTCTTTTAAAGGAAAAAATAATATTTTTGTTATTCATACTTAATCAAAAAGTACTAATTGCTAACAAAACAAAAGTCACCCATAATTGTTTACTATTTTCATCCACAAGGATCATAATGTCCAACCTCCATAAACTATTTTCATCCACAAGGATCATAATGTCCAAGCTCCATAAACTAAAAACACATGAACAAATGCAAACAAAACAAGTCACCCACAACAAAAAGCATCCATATAACTTGGAGACCACCTTTAAATAACACTAAGACCAAAAACCAACCAACAAAACAAAACCCGAAGTAAGGAGCCTTATGTTAGAATGTCCATAA
Source organism: Larix kaempferi (assembly GCA_027924585.1). Taxonomy (NCBI): domain Eukaryota; kingdom Viridiplantae; phylum Streptophyta; class Pinopsida; order Pinales; family Pinaceae; genus Larix; species Larix kaempferi. The sequence goes on from BSBM01000928.1 coordinate 535,296, forward strand.
TACCTTGAAAAGATACGGAATTTTCCTGAAATTCCTCAAAACTTCTTTGGATAACCTGTCCCATTAGGACAATTTTGTTCTTTATAAATATGATCAAAGGAAAGATCATATCATAGAAAGAATTAAAAAGTAAAGTAATAAACATTATCATTTTTTTATTTTTTTTTATAGACAAAACAAAAACTAAAAAGTCTTTCAAAAATTCTATAAATAAATCTTCAAACCTGCCTTAAAAAACAAAGAATTAGATTTGTAAACAAAAACTTACAAATATACAAAATTCCATAACTTGTTGTGTTGGAATAATGGAGAAAATAGTATCTTGTTTGGATTGTTGATTCCATAATTAGTGTTGGTTATTGTCTTCACTCTATCTGTTGTAACGGCCTTGTATTTATGTGTTCACGAGAGTTTGGTAGCCCCACTATTCCAGGGATTTGGTTGAGGCTTCCCAAGCCTATAAATGTATGTATCATTTCATGAATTAATCAGATGGTGAGAGCACAGTCTCTCTTGTGTGTGCCCACTGTGGTTGGCTTCCTTACATTTTAATTTTTAATTTGGTATCAGAGCTGGTCTGGAGCTAACTCCCTCACAGCTGTGCCCAGGATCATAAGAGAGGAACATTGTTGTATTTTCCGTTTAAATATTGTGTCAGCTAATGTGTGAGATCCGTTTTATGCTATTGGAGGAATCGACTGGAGGAAAGCCGTCATGCCTGTGTAAAGAGGAGATGTTTGTTGTGTGGATTTAAGTCCACTGTCATTGTCATCGAGGAGATCATTGATGATCAGTGCCGGAATTGCTGTGAAGGGAGTCGTTGCTAGTGGAACTGAATTCACTGCCATCTGAGTCGAGCTTCAATTTTTTTTTTTTTAAAGACGCATCTGCTGCGTGTAGAGGAAGAGCCCGCGCTGCTAGAGGAGAGCGGATTTTGAGCAAACCTGTCATGTTGCTAAAGAAGATCTGTCCGTCATCAATCCAACGCTGTGTAGAGACCAAGAACTGGAGAATTTCTGCTACCTGCGTTAGAGGAGTGCTGCCACCTGAAATCGCTACTGCTTGTTAAAGTTATTGTTGGCGAAAGTTTTGAACCCAGATTTGCACATCACCCTGTGAGAGAGGTCAGAGCATTGCCTGTGATATCGTGCGAAAGGAAAATGCACGCAGCCCCTGTGTTCTCTCCTGAGACCGTGGAGGAGAGTAGTCTTCGGCCCCTTCTCTTCTACTCTAGATCGATGCCCTGGTGTAATCGTTGTTTTTGGATGAGTTGTTTGGAGGGGGAAACGACCTTGTGTTGAGGATCCACAGTTTGTAAAGCAGAGGAGATGCCTAGATGCTGTGAAAGGACAAACAGACACCTGATCAAGCAAAGTGAGCCGCCACTTGTGTGTTGAAAGAGTGTTTGCTGGTGAAGATAGCCAGATCTACATCCACACAAGGCCAGTGTTGCTGGAGGAGATCCATCGAAGGAAGAATAAGCTATCATTGAGGACTGAAGGATGCCAAACAAGTTGGAAGACTCATACCTGATAGAAGCAAATAAGTTGGACGGAACCAATTATGTCAACTGGAAGTTCAAGATCCAAACACTGCTGGAAGCAGCGATGGCCTGGGACATCGTTCTCGGCAAAGAAGATAGGCTAGAAACCCCCGCCAATTTAGTTCAGGATTGGGATCAACGCGAGAGAAAAGCGAAGGTGCTTCTCAGAATGTCCGTAAAGGACAACATCATCCCGCACATCCGAGAATGTAAGACATCCACAGCCACATGGAGCACACTCAAAGGTCTGTATGAAACATGAAATTAAAATCGCATCTTGTTTTTAAAAACTAAGTTGCTTTCTATTAAGATGGAGGAGAGAGAAGATGTGAACAACTACATATCTAAAATTAAAGACTTGAGAGATCAGTTGAGTGATATTGGTGAAAAGGTGTCCAACTCCGATCTTGTCACAATCACATTGAAAGGGATGTTAGTAGAATATCAAATGTTCATTTCTAGTCTTGCAGCTCGGGAAAATGCCCCCACCTTTGAAGAATTGTCAAGTATCCTTGTGCAAGAAGAAGAGCGTAGAAGCAATCTTGAAGGCAGGCCTTCAAGCTCAGATTTGGCGTTGATGGCTAAACAACCATACAGGAAGAGACCATGGGACAGAAACAAAGGAGGTAAACTGCCACATGCACATGCTCATCAAGGTATGGAATATTCAAAGTTTGACTCACATGCAAAAAAGAGTGATGTAATTTGTCATTATTGTGGCAAGCTTGGACACTTTGCTAGGGATTGTTATAAGAAGAAGTCTGATGAGGCAAAACAAAGAAAATATGCTAGTCATTTTGCTGAAAGAGAGGAGGAAAATGATTTCCAAAACCTTAGATTGTTCCTTTCAGATGCCGCCCTGTCTGCCGGAATAGATGACTCTAATGCTTGGTTTGTAGATTCTGGTGCTTCCATACACATGTCATGCAACAAAGAATGGTTTGAAAACTATAAGGCAACTAACAATGGTGCAAACATATACCTAGGTGATGATCGCTCTCATCCAATTACGGGATATGGTGACATATCTGTGACATTACTAAATGGTAGTGTGAAGCAAATTCAAAATGTGATGCATGTACCTAGTATAAAGAAGAACTTGATCTCTGTGTCCATCATAGCTGATCAAGACATGAAAGTAGAATTTGTCAAGTCACGTTGCCTTGTGAAGGATGTGCAGGATCACTATAAGGTGATCACTACAGGTGCAAGAGTTGGAGGTCTATACAAGCTCAATGTGACAATGAATGGTCATCAGGCATTGGCATCCACAACCATGTCAACAGAAGTGCTATGGCACCTAAGGTATGGACACTTGAATTATAATGATTTGTTGCTTCTGCAAAGACAAGGAATGGTGGATGGGCTTCCATTGTTGAAGAATGAACGTGCATCATGTGAAGGGTGTGCACTGGGAAAGTAGCATAGGGAAGAATTCCCTACACATACAGAAAAAAAGAGGAGGGACATCCTTGAACTAGTGCATATGGATGTTTGTGGTCCCTTGCAAACAAGATCACTTGGTGGTGCATCGTACTTCTTGCTTTTATTGATGATTGTACTAAATATACTTGGGTCTATTTTTTGAGGAAAAAGAGTGATGTATTTGAATATTTCAAAGACTTCAGAAACATGGTTGAGAAGGAAACAGGAAATCCCATCAAAATCCTCAGGTCAAATCAGGGGGGAGAGTACTCCTCAGGAGCCTTCAACAGATACTGCAAGGATAATGGGATCCAGCAACAATTCATAGTGCCGCATATGCCTCAACAGAATGGAGTAGTTGAAAGGAAGAATAGAACCCTGGTGGAATGCGCAAGGAGCATGATGAAAGGTAAAAATCTCTCTAATGGTTTTTGGGCTGAAGCAGTTAGCACTGCTGTTTACTTGAAGAATAGAAGTCCAACTACAAGATTAGGCCATAAAACTCCTTTTGAAGCTCTTTATGGTCATGGAGTAGTAAGAAGCAACCAACTGTTTCTTTATCATCTACCAAAGCAGAGTACAAAGCTTTATGCAGTGCAACTTGTGAGGCGATCTAGTTGCGGTGAATCCTTGAAGATGTGGGAGAAGAACAGAAAGCACCAACAATTATCAAGTGTGACAACCAAAGCTCCATCAAATTAGCCAACAACCCAGTGTATCATGCTCGATCTAAACATATTGAGATCCAACATCATTTTGTCAGAGAAAAGTTGTAGTCAAAGGAGATTGACTTGATCTATTGTAATACAAATGAAAATGTCATTGACATTTTCACCAAGCCTCTTGCAAAAGCAAAGTTTGAAGCATTTAGAGATCAGCTAGGAGTCGTAGAAAACTCATTTCTCCATTAAGGGGGAGTGTTGGAATAATGGAGAAAATAGTATCTTGTTTGGATTGTTGATTCCATAATTAGTGTTGGTTATTGTCTTTACTCTCTCTGTTGTAACAGCCTTGTATTTATGTGTTCACGAGAGTTTGGTAGCCCCACTATTTCAGGGATTTGGTTGAGGCTTCCCAAGCCTATAAATGTATGTATCATTTCATGAATTAATCAGATGGTGAGAGCACAGTATCTCTTGTGTGTGCCCACTGTGGTTGGCTACCTTACATTCTAATTTTTAATTTTTTGTTCTTTATTGTACCAAGTGAAACGAGGTGTTCTACAGCCCAGTATGGGAGAGATCCTCTAACGTGATATGATATAAACGAGGTGTTCTACAGCCTAGTATGGGAGAGATCCTCTAACGTGATATGATATAACATTATAACGTTAGTAACAAAATAATTAAAAAAATTCATGTCGGCTCATAAAATAAAAAATTATGGAAAATATTTAAAAAACAAATCCATGTTGGTTCACAAAATAAAATATTATGAAAAGTAATTAAAAAATAGATGTTCGTATATAAAATAAAAACTTAAAACTTAAACCTGGATCTATCAATAAAAAAAATCAAATTTCTTGATTTTAAATTTAAAAAAAAATACACCTCAAGAAATTGGATCCCTCTGAGTACTTGATAGATACAAGTTTAAGATAAATCTATGTTGGTAAATATGATCAAAGGAAAGATCATATCATAGAAAAAATTAAAAAGTAAAATAATAAACTTTATCACCTTTTTTTTCATTTTAATTTTTCATGCACAAATCAAAAATTAAATATCCTTCCCAAAGTGCCATAAAGAAATCTTCACACGTGCCTTAAAAAAATAAAGAAACAGATCTGTAAACAAAAACTTACAAGTGTACTAAATTCCACAACTTTTTCATTTCAATTACTTTGGGTTATTTGAAAAAAAAATTGAATTTTTTTTTCAAATTTTCAAATAACAATGTTTAAATTTAAATCCATATAATATGAGACTTTGGATATTTGAATATTTAAAAGTGCTGAATTTGGGATCGTCGTTATGGCCGGGTGGCTGGGACAGTTGGCTGTGGCCGTCCCCACCCAGGATCGACCCCAAGACCCATCAGATTCTGCGCTCTCGCAGTATTGAGCAAAAATTTCTAAGGGGTCGCGGTTACGGTCAGAGTCAGGTCGTTTTATGATTTTTCAGAGATCTTTGGGCGAGGAGGAATTATACTTTGAAATTTTTTGTAAACTTAAGATGAACCCTATTTCCTACAAATTCCCAAAAACAAATTAAAAGAGCACTTACCATAGCCGGATCAAAGCAATGGGCAACAGCTTGGTGGCAACTGGGCCAAACGGCCATTTGCCTGGTGGAGCCAAAAACTCCCAGTGTTCGTGCAAACAACAATCACTGAATCGATAGTGCAGAATCGATATGTGGCAAAGGATTTAATCTGATTAAAAATTGTACTAGTTTATTAAACAAAAAGGTCCCATTCAGCAGAAAGGGCAGGATCAAGTCCAAGATCCATGGCAGACTTCCACTGTGTGTATCCATCTAATACACAAACAACTGCCTGTTTTAATACATAGATATCTTGCAGATGTAAAGCAGTGATCAATGCCATAGATAGCCTACAATCCTCCATACCAAGAACCGGATCCACACCCACGAAAATCGATATAGCATTCCCCACCGACCAGGCGATGGAAGGATTAATAATAGGCATAGATTTTAAAAGACTGCGCCACAGTGGTGATGCTTTTGTAGAAGTCCATCGGTGAGAGCGGAGCCATAGCCAGCTAGAGTCTTTTCTGATATTTGCATTTGATAATATTTCCCCACAGGCCGTGGTCGAATAGACTTCTCCATAGGCTCTTCGCACAAAGGGAGCGATTAAACAATGACAAGTGACGGATGCCCCATCCCCCAATTTCAATAGGACGAGCCAATAGGTCCCAAGAGGCAAGATGTAATTTATTGCTACTGCAATCCGCAGCCCTTAAGAAGTGAAATAGTAATCTCTGGATGGCGTCAATTATCAAAGCAGGAATCTCAAATAGTGAGAACCAAAAAGCATGAATGCTCTGTAAGACAGATTTAGTCAAAGTAAGCCGCCCCCAATAGAGATATTTATAAGACCAGGTAGAGATCCTCCTTTGAACCTTAATAACAAGCCAATTCCAGTGTGCAGCTTTGTATCCGGACGGCCTAAGAAAGAAGCCAAGATACCGGAAACCCTCCAATAGTGCGGTTCTTTTGTAAGGCAGTAAAGAAGTAACCTGGTCAACTATTTCATCAGTAGGATTGTGTACATGGAAGGACGATTTCTCATGACTCACAACCATGCCCGAGGCCGCACAGAAAGTCGCCATGTATTTACCCACCCCTGACCCAGGGGTAAAACATCATCAACGAAGACAACATGTGTGATCCACAATGAACTAGTAACATTGATACCTGGGTTGTAATCAGCTTGTCCCTGACAACCTTCTTAATCAGTAAACTCAGTCCTTCGATAGCAAGGACGAAAAGATATGGTGACAACAGGCACCCCTGGCGTTTCCCTTGGTTTCCAGGAAAAAAATCAGTGGGTGAGCCATTCACAAGCACCGCAAAGCATTAATCGAGTTAACAATCTCCAGTGTAAGCCATGTCTGCAATAGTATGAGGCCTAGGTAGCCCCAGTTGATTTTGTCTATTTTGTCATATAATATACTATGTAATGTGACCCAAACTATACCAATAATAATGATTTAACTAAATATATGACTGTAGCCATACTTTAATTCTACTGAATAGCAGAGAAACTCCACCACATCTAAATACAATCAAAACTTTTATATTAAATCTGTATATCCTTATGATAAATGCTAGCACAGCTTTTATATGCGGTCCTAAAGATTCTCAGAAACATAAATAAAAATTATTTTATTATTCGACTCTAGCGTCCATGGAGAAGCCGAACTACCACAATCATGTTGCTCGACATAATTTCGTTTGATACGAATAGAGATTAACACGTTACGTAAAGGAAGGAGAAAGCTCCAGTGCCTCTATAGGAATTCAGAGCAAATTTATCCATTAAATAAAAGTTTTAACAGAAGAAAATCAAGATAATCAGCATACCATGAAGTAAGTGTAAGAATAAGCCTGATCCACACGAAAAGATTGTCCAAAATAATTCAAATACTGAAGAAAAATACATATGCATCATTGTACTAATTTACAAGTACTGCAAATCAATAAGCTCCATGAAATTTTCTGATGTAAGGTTCACTGTTAAATCCTTGATGTCTAGCCAACACTGACGCAGGAAGCACAAATATTTCATAACGCCACTGAGATTTTATTTATTCTTGTTTTATTCCATTAAATTCTCTTTCTTGCAGCAGCTACTGTCAAATCAGAACACCCGAACCAGATTTCGACAATGCTTTGGCAGCAATCTCCTCGGCAAATTCTTGAATATTTTTGTCTGAAGACCCGCCTTCCACCATTGCCTCCCTCGCTAATGTCTTCCACCGTAGAGCGTTCTTTCTCATCTCAACGCCTTGCTCAGTTTCCATGACTATTCTGATACATTTCTCCACTTCCTCCTTCCCTACCAGTCCATCTGTTGATCGTTTATTCACTCTCAATCCTGTCTTCCATTTTTCTGCAACGTATGTGGAATTAGTCATCTGATCGCTCCACTGAGGAACCGCCAACATGGGGACTCCCAAGCTGATGCTTTCCAGGGTCGAGTTCCATCCACAGTGTGTCATAAATGCACCCACGGATTCATGAGAAAGCACTTGCAGCTGTGGACACCATGGAACAACGAGTCCCTGTTCGGAGGTTTCGTTAAGGAATCCATCCGGCAAGTTTTTGTAACTGCTTATGTCCCCTTCAGAAGGAGATGGCCGAATAACCCATATGAAGGAGCATCCACTGGCTTTCAACCCAAAAGCTATCTCATGGGTTTGTTCTTTCGAAAGAACCGCAAGACTTCCGAAGGATATGTATACAACGCTTGCAGGTTCCTTCCTATCCAGCCAATCAGTGCAGTTTGCGGTTTTCCACAAATTTGCGCCCAAACCTGTGTCTTCTGGATTCCGTCTGTCCAGGAAGGCCGACGGTACGAGAGGACCGACGGGGCGAATCGGAGCTATCGATTTTATTGAGTCTACTTCTTCCGATTCAAGTTCCTGAAACGAATTTCCCACTATCCACGTCGACTTTGGAAGAAACTTGAATTGTTCCACAGCGAATCGCGACAGAGTTGGGTTGGGATTCGAAGGTATCAGAAAAGATGGCAGATCAGAGAGACTCAGAAAGGATGGAAGTCCCGGTATTTCTATCGCCTTAACAGGCTGCGTTTCATCCAACGCTGTTGCTGAACACACGAAGAAGATTGAGATAGAATTAGAAGCACTGACAGAGAGATCCTAAACTATATACGTAGATGCAATTTTCGTAATGTAAATATTACCCAAATTTCCGAAAATAAAATGGTGATAAATGGAAAAAACTGCAGAAGACTGCGTCCAGAAGAAAGCCGAAGGAATATTAAACTTGTCTGCAACATCCGGAATCCAAGTAAGAAAGGAATCTTGAACGATGCAAGAAATCTGGTTGCCTCGAGAGTTGAGCCTCTGGATCAGATTTCCTAAAGTCTCTCCTCCTATCTTGCATAACATGTTCAACACTAACTCTACGTCAGTCCGGTCGTCATCTGCAGAAAGTCCGTCTGAGATTGTCTCAAACCGAACCTCGTCTCGCTTCTTTGAGGCTCCTAATACTTCGTCTTGAGCCTTTAACATGCGCTGACGGCTTGCCTCGGTTGTCACAAATGTCACCTCCAGATTTTTAGAGGCGAGCCGCTGGGCAAACTGCAGCATTGGATTTATATGACCCTGCGCTGGATAGCTCACCACCAGAACGTGAAGCCTGCTGTAATCGAATTCCTTTAAAGATCCCATTCTCCTAAACTCCAGCGACTATTAGCGAAAACCTACTACACAGTGTCTGCAATTATTCAAGAATTCGATCTGTCCGTGTATATATATATATAACACAGTGTCTGCAATTATTCAAGAATTCGATCTGTCCGTGTATATATATATATATGATATAATAGAGTTATTTTTGTCGCAGCCTCTTGACTCCTTCAACTAAACCTGCCCGTGCCTGGACTTGATTTGAGGCTCCGTGTATAGAGTTATTTTTTTGTGTGTTATTGAAAGCTATGTTGAACATTTTTATTTATTTTTAAAGTACGATTGAAACATATTTTATGATAGCTACTTTGCACCTAGCAGTCAATCATAACTTTTTGCACCTACGAGTCAATGGGACCAGGTAGATTCAGAAGATTTAGTTTGATAATGTTACTTCTTAAAAAATAAAAAACTTGATGCATTTAAATAATAACCAACCAAACAAACACTACCAATATTGTTTTTTGCCATGTACTTTTTGCAATTCTTTAAAGACATTCAATGTTGTTTAACATATACTTTTAACAATTCTTCAAAGGCATTGTTACAGTGTGGTTCTTGATGATTTAATAACTTTTTTTTAAGAAAAAAAAAATATGCCTTTCGTTATTCATGAGAATCAAAGAGTATATATCCATCTACATCTTTTGGTTTCTCTAAAAAAAATAAAAATCTCACTTGTCCCTCCATCACTATGTCATACAAAAACTTCCCTTCCCTTAAGTCATAAGTTTGTACAACGTTGCAAACCATTACCTTATGTCAAGAGTCACCCAGTTCAGTCCAAAGCCTCATTGAATAAAATGGAAAGGTGTATTTCTTATGCAGAAGTACACAGTGAGAAGTTTCTTGCAGGGATCACAGAAAAGATTAAAAAGGATTGTTGTTCAGAAAGCCCAAATGCTTTTTGGACAAGAGAGAAGTATTTTGTTTCACTTCCTTTTGATCCAGTGCAAAAGATTCGGCCTATGAAAGCCTGTGCTAGATTGATGAGCCCAACAGAAAGAGATTTCTGTTTAAAGGAGATTCAAGAACTCCTAAACAAAGGACTAATAGAGCCTTCCAAAAGTCCTTGGGCATGCCGTGCTTTTGTGGTAAACAAGCACTCAGAGCAAAAACGAGGTAAGGTGAGGTTGGTTGTTAATTTTAAACCCTTGAATGCAGTATTGCAGAAGATCAGGTATCCATTGCCTGATAAAGCAAGCTTGTTGTAGAAAATTATCAAACCTATCAAAAAAGCTATCAAACCTGAAAAAGACCAAAAAAAGTTGTAGACAAGCCTGAAAAAGACCAATTGATTTAATAACTCAAATACAACAAGTTTCACCATTTAAAAAATAATTCAATTTAAGCAAATAGGCATTTTATTTCAACATTTGGGAGTGGCGGTGAGGTTGATCAATTTTTATTTTTCAAAAATTGGGCGGCTAGATTTTATTGATGATGGAATATGCTTCGTAGTACACATAAATCAAGGGTTTAAATTTAACAAATTAACTCAGATGCATATTTTTTTTAATTACATTTAATATTTATTATCAAGAATTCAAAAAATTAAACTCCATTCTCTTGCACTCCACTCTCCCCTTCTAACACTCCACTGTTACATTGTGCATTTCAAATCCCCCATTTTATAACCTATCTCCTATGGCTCATCCACTATGAGGAAGTGCATGTACACTTGGAAATACCCCCAATTTGTAATGCTTAAAGCCTTCAATTATCTCCTACAATGCGATTATATCCTAGGCTCCACTATAATGGGATCTATTATCTCTTATAACAAGCAAACAAGCAGACGCCAAGCAGGTCACCTATCCCAGCAAACAAGCAGACCAACTATTGTAGCAACAACATACCCACAGCACCCACCAAGCAGAAAGACGTACCTGCAATTTACAAATAGCATTTACAGTTAATATGTAAAAATGTGATTGGGGTTCAATATTGCGATTGGATTTACAATTAACATGTTCAAGATCGCTACAATACTTCTATTACTAAATATTGTGATTGAATTTTCCATAATTTTTTATTTTATGAGTTGACATGAATTTTTTTAATTATTTTGTTATATCACATTAGAGAAACGTTAGAGAATCTCTCCCATACTAAGTTATAGAGCACCAATAATAATAAATTTAAATATATTATTAATATTTTTTATATTTAAATTAAAAATTTATTATATTAAATTAAGTATAGAAATATATATTATCATTATGAATAATAATAATAATCCTCATCTATAATTAAATTAGACATCAATTTAATATATGAAACTACCTTGTTTCAATGGAGCAATGCTCTATCCTAAGGCCTATAGTAAGTCCTAGTTATAAGGAATATGCTCTTTAGAAACAGATTTGCTTGCCCACTTCGTGGTGACTTTCGAACCACTCGCTCCTACAAAAACACGATCACCGAAAGCTCAAATGCCAACACTCGATTCCACTAGACCCATTACCCGTACCACTACTATTATAAGAAGGGAATCGAACATAAACCACCCTAGCCTGGCTGCTCATGCCACGAATGCCAACTCATACGCGCGCGCCCATTCAACCTTTCCATCAATCAAGGTGGATAAAACCCCTTATTCTAATAGTAGGGATCATAAAGGAGGTCTCCCCTGGCACTATATAATTGAGTTGTTGCCTTATTCTAATAGTAGGGCCAACGCCCGATTGATCATTGATCACAGCCATACAGCGAAAAGGTAGGTGTAAAAACCTAAGGAACATGAGGACTCCTTTGTGTTTATAACCTCCTCTTAAAAGAAAACACGTACTCTTAACCTTAAACCCAACACATTTACAATAATTTCCTTAATATAAAAATATAAAATTTAATAAAAAAAATTATAATTACAAATATATTTATTAATTTATTATATTTTAATTTTTTCATTTCAATTTATAAAGCTACCTGGTATTGCATATTTTTATAATATTGTTTTCTAACCCATCCGATCGTAAAGAGCGCATTTCTAAGCCCAGCTTTAGTTCACTGTAAGAAAAAGTTAAAAATATGATCGATAAGCGACTTTGAAGGGTCCACCCGAGCAATGCATAGTGAGTTTAAGAGAATTGAGGTGGTTTCAGCCCTTGTCCATTTAAGATTTCATTGCGGGAAAAATACCACTTTCAAAGCATCTGGAAGCTGGATAACGAGGATAGTCACGAGTCACGATCAGGGTTAGAATTTCATTTATCTTTGTTCTTCATACTAATTTTTTTGATGTTTTGAACTTTTATCTTCTCCGTCATACAACGTTTTGGTGAAAAAATAACCCTTCAACAATGAAATTTATGTCATCTTCTTTCTTTATCAAAAGAAGTTAAATAAGACCATTTTTCATAGGTATGTCTTGTTTTGGATTCATCATGTGAACTTGTATATTTTGTCTTTTGATTTATTCATAATTGAATGCATTTAATATTAGAAGAATTATCTAGATGTTTTATCCATAATGCACTTATATTTTGTGTTTTGATTCATTCATAATTGAATGCATTTAGTTTTATAATATATATGTAATTCATTTTATTTTATTTTTATAAAAATGGAATGGTGGAAACTTATATAATATAACAACTAATTTTAATATATAAAAATTTCTAATAGTTCCTTTGTTTATGGTAAAAACCATTTTTTTGTGGTATTAGTAGATTGTTATAATGAACATGTGCTTACTACATTTGATATCTTGGCTGCAAATATAGAGCCGGTGAAACTAAAGTCAGGGGTATGTGATGAAATTCCGCCATTGAAATTGACAATCATGGGGTTCAATTTTATTTTCAATGTGTTTTTGTGGGCAAGACTAAAATAAGTATGAGGACAAGGTTCCTTAATAGATTGTAGTCTTTGTCCAATCAAAGTATTTACCCAACTCAATATCAAAATAACAAAAACAATTCCCATTAAAAAAAACTATTAAAATTTATCGATATAAAAAATTGAAAAAAACATCTTACCCTTCGAAATCTTTAACCATGCACATGAAACCAAAATACATAATAAACTATTGGGTGGTTGAGTTAAGTTCTTCATTAATAAACACCTTTTACCTTTCCAGCTTTAACTTTTTTTCTCCATAAAGTTGTTCCCTAACCCACATCGGGTTCCCGCATCTTCCTTACTTATTGGACTCCAACAAAGACATTCCTAACAAAAATTAAAATATTCAAAAAAATGTTAGCAATAGCATATAAGTATTTAGGTGGACACAAACATAACAATAATGCTTTTGAAAAACTAAATATAAGACTATGCTTGAAACTAGTTCTTAACAGACGCCTTAGACCATGCCACGAGAGTCTTATTAATTAAATTTGGCCATCAGGTCGCATAAAAGAGAAGAGGTTCAAAGGCACGCTTTTTAAGATTATATCTCTTCCTTACGGACCTTATATAATAAAAAAAAAATTTTGATGACAATGCATTTGAGTTGGACATAATACCTTTTTTTGTATTTACATCACACTCATACAACACCCCTTTGTAGGGAAAATATACTTAGCGCTTAGAACAACCAAAAAACATGTATATCTATATATTTCAATGTACCCATACAGAGGGATAAGATCCATGAGCATCAAACCAAGTTTGCATTCTTTTAAGGTAATTCCACTCTTTAGAATTGGGTTAGACAATATATCGCACTATCAAACTTTTTATCTTATGGCAACTTAAAGCAATTTTTTCACACATATGTAAGCTTAATCACACCCTACAAAAGGAGAAAACATAATGGGCACTTTTATATAGTATATATCCTTTGTTTTTATGAGGGAATATTCCTCAGTTCAAAATTAGCATACGGGTTAAGCCGTAAGTGAGGAACTTAATCAATATCATATCTTGGTATCCAACTGAAACCCGGTTCTTAACGAGGTTTATAGTTAATTTGCCCTTTCTACAGTCCCAATTTTTATGTTCCCAATTTATTGGTCTCCCATAACTAGGTTTTATTACTGGTTGTTTATTCTCAGTTTTAGTCTCTTCGGAATCGGGAAATAATTTGTTTGGCTTCTTTACAAAATTGGTCAGCTTGTTTCACAAACTGCTCGGCCTTTTTCTGATCTCCCGGATTATCGGTCTATGAATATTACATGCGGGCTTCTCTACGCTCTGGGTGAACTTATCTTTCTCCTTCTTTATGCACTCGTGCTCCGGATAGCGTCCCTTATAAGGAACAGTAGCCTTTTTGTTCTTTCTTTTGCGCGATGTGTAATAATTATAACCTTCCGGTGGTTTCCTTAGGGTACCCCAAAATAACTAAGGTACCCTCCCCGGTCATTCCTTACTCTCCCCGGTCACTTATAACGTCAAAAATCCGTTCCAATGAATCATCTGCCCGTTCTTTTGGACGGCTTGTAAAAAATTAAATGCCTCGTGACGGGCATTTTGCACGTAAAATTCCAACCCACTCACGACGTCCAAAAAAGGTAATACGTGGGGGCAGACATAAAAACACAGCAATCATAAACATGACCGTAGATTGCCTCGAAGGTAATACGTGGCCCGTGGGGGCATACATAAAAAACAACAATCATAAAGTCCAGCCATCCCAGGCTGGACCATGAGATTTGCGCAGGAATCGTAGACTTGCCAGGGAAAAAGGGCGCAACAATGGTAGATTTTGCCTGGGAAAAAGGCCCAGTCGTCAAGGACGTGACCGCGGGAAAAATTCGGAAAAAGGCAGGCCGAGTCATCATGGACGTGACCGCGGGGAAAACTTATGCAAAAAGGGCCCAGTAATTAGATTTTGATATAAAATTCTATTGAATGTACACGTAGACGAGAGGATACTTCAGCGATTCCTCGGATGCCGCAATGAAATCTTGAATGGACAAGGACTGAAACCGCCTCAATTATTTTAAACTGACTATGCATTGCTCAGGTGGACCCTTCGAAGTCGCTTATGGATCATATTTTTAAATTTTTCTTACACTGAACGAAAGTTGGGCTTAGAAAGGCGCTCTTTACGATCGGATGGGTTAGAAAACAATATTATAAAAATATACAATCCCATGTAGCTTTATAAATTAAAATGAAAATATAATAAATTAATAAATATAATTATAATTATAATTATAAAATTTATTTTATTAAATTTTACATTTTTATATTAAAGAGATTATCCTGAGTGGGTTTAAGGTTAAGAACATGTGTTTTCTTTTAAAAGGTTATAGATACAAATGAGTCCTCATGTCCCACAAACAAAGTAGTTTCATGAGATGGGGTTTCTTGTATACCTACAAGACGGGTTAGTTCTGGTTGTGGTGATGGGTAGTTGACTCTTTATGGTCGTGGGTATGAGTAGAGGAACCCTGACACGGGCTGGTAGTCCATGGTGAGATGGGGTTACAGGTATACCTTCAAGACGGGTTAGTTGTTGTTGTGGGTGGTGGGTAGCTGGTTGTTTTTATGGTCGTGGGTATGAGTAGAGGAACTCTGACATGGGCTGAAAATTAGCACTGAACAGTTCTATTATATCTGCCAAATTTACGGTTTTATCAAGAGGACTGATAGGCTTTAGATGATAGTGGTATTTTATTGATTGTCACGGTTATGGGTAAGGGATATAGGAACCTTGCCACGGGTTTTTCATTGTAAAACTGTGTTTTGGTCAATCCATATGGTGTATCTGTGGGGTATTGAAGTTTAGATGGATCATATGGAACCTGGTGTGGGTGGGGTTTGTTTTGAAAACTTTGTCTGAAGTGGACGTTTTATCTTTGGCACCCGGGTACTGTTGGGGGTCGCTATTGTTGGCACTATTATCATTGCATTGGTTATTCTTCAATATTCGGGGATGGAACCTCGCCCTGACCCTCAGCTGGTGGAAACTTCGAGGGGAAGCAAACAAAATACTGATGAGTGGTGGGCTGATGCTGGGGTTTTGAAACCAGATGTTGAATACTGGAGCATGTGGAAGGAACGTGCCTCACAGGGTGGTCAACCCAATGGGATAGAGACAGATCCTCCTACAAACATGGCAGATGGTTAGAACAACATTCCTCTTCAGACCGGTGACTTAGCCGGTCATAGGGTTTTTTAATAAGGCTCTACTATTCCTTCCTCTGTACTTGTGGTTGCTCCCATTATTAATCCGATTTCTCAGCCTTCGAGGGGTAAACGGAGGGTAGTCTCACTCTGTAAGGGAAGAAAGTGGAGGTTGCGTGGTCAGGGATTTGATTTATTTATGGACCGTCTCTCTGGTTTGGAGGGTATTGCTACCCTTTTGATTAAAGCTTTAGTGGGTAAATTTTCTTATGGAGCCATGCATCCTAAAGATATTGATCATTGGGTGTCCACTAACTGGTCTAAGATCATAGGTTACAGACCTGAAATATACATATTGAGCAAGGGTTGGTATATGTTCTACTTTTGGCTGGAGGAACATGCGACTAAGATACTGGGGAAACTTGGATCAAGGGTAATGGCAGTTTGATGCTCAAAAGATGGCAAATGGGTTTTGACTCTGCCACCGAGAAGGTTCGTTTCCGACACCTATGGGTTTTGTTACATAGCCTTCCTATGGAGTTGTGGCACATAGAGGCATTTATTGTTGTAGCTGACCATTTTGGACATTGTTTTACACTTGCATGAAGATACTCTACTGGGTATGGACCACCGGGTTGGTAGGGTTCTTGTAGAAATTGATATGTCCCTGGGACTATTTGAATCATTGGATATTATGTGGTGTGGTCGTCATTACAAGCAGACCCTGGACTATTGGGGAATCCCCTTTAGGTGCTCTAGATGTAAGGCTATTGGTCATCTTTGGTGGGGTTGCCCAGAGTCTAGTTCGAGCTCAGATTGGGATTCGGCCGAGGACATCTAGGCCTGGACCTCAAACAATAATTTAGCGTCAGAGGGTGAAGCTAAAGGCACTATTTCGATTCTGAATCAGCCATTGGGGATACTACAAGCGGATGTGGATCCTAAATCTATTATCGGTAAGTTATCTTGTCTTGACCCTACATTTTCGGTAACTTTTACAAAGGAAGATAAACTATTCCTATCAGGTCTGGATGCAAAGGGTGCACAAATTGGGGAAGGCATAATCGGGGGTCCCCCAACCTTTTATTTGAGTATCCAATCCTCGGATGGATCTCCACTCAATACACCTGATCCTATTATTCCCTATATCCAGGCCCCGGATCTGAGTCTTTGTGGTGTCATTGAGAATGTCCCCTCCCTTTCTAAACATTTGTCGGAGTCAATGGGTTGTGATGTGGAAGTCATCCATTCATCTCCTGTCACTTTTCCTGCTTCTGATTTTCCCCCTCTCGGGGATACTAGGGTGGTTATTGAATCTAGTGCGATCCCTTATTCTCCGTTGTCAACTTTGAGGGATGGGGAGGTGGTTGGTGTTCCCCATCTTGGTTTGGAGAGTCCATCATTTACAGAGTTTGTCAAAGCAAAAACTCCACTTACATGCTATCTTGCAAATTCTCTGATTGATGGGGGATTTCTTGACCAGGTTAACATTAATCTGATCCCTAGGGGGGATTTATCGATCAAGGGGGTTCATAAGGGGGGATCTCTCAATTCTCACCGATTAAAACACGCAGTGCCAGAAAAGGTCATCCCCTGATTCCTGATCTTCAACAACTTGTTGGCACATCGACTACTTCCTGCTTCAATGGTTCATTGGACTCCAAAAGGGCGCTTAGAGGCATGACAGCCCTGGCTAGGGTTAAGCGGTGATTTTTCTCTCTCTTAACATTAGAGGGATTGGGGGGCCCTCATAAAAAATTGGCCCTCAAAGGTTTGTTGGACTCGATGTGTCCGGATATGGTGTTCTTACAAGAAACCATGGTTTCTGCGTGTTGGAAACTAATCCGTGAGGTTGGGAGACGAACAGTCATCTTGGGAGTCCAAGAGATTCATTGGAATACAAATCCAAAAGGTCACATAGTATCGTATTTATATGTGCATATCTTAATGAAATGTATTGTGCTTTCACGCAATTCTATTTGTCTTTGTGTTTGTTATTTGGCTCTGTGTAAGCCAATCTACTCATTTTCCCATTGGGCAACCTAATAGTGGTATCAGAGCTATACTTGATTTTGTGGCCTAGCAATAATTCTCCTTCTTGGTGCTGCTTATTCTAAGAGTTGATTCTGAGACTTGGCCTGTGCCATAACTCTTGCGTGCTCCTTTAACTTGGCATATTACCCAGTCTGCTCCTTGGCACGTATTTTCTGCATGAGAGTTTTTCTTCTCTCCTAAGAAGATTTATAAGTCATACCGGAGAGTTCGTTCACGAGTATTGACACATCTTGTAGTTGAGACATATTCCTCTACTCACTTTGTACCTCACAAGGGGGAACATGATGTTAGGAATCAAGTTTCGAAGCCTCCATCTAACGATAAGCAACCATGTCCCTCTACAAGTAAGTGAGATCAAGCAAGCATGATCCACATCCAGTTTCAGAGGCCGGATTCAGTGATAGAGACACCCAGACAGAAGAGAACCATGACATAGAGTACTCACATGAGACTCTCCTCTCCTCACATTGTTCCTAACAGGGGGGAATGAAGACCGTCAGTAACAAGCGAGCGAGTACAAGTGATTCGGAACAAGCAATCCTGTGAAGAGCTATGTTCGACGGAGCTCCAGAGTTGGTGGTTAGTCTTAAACCACCGGTATCGAGAGCACCTTCATTTAGCAGAAGCATGTGCAGGTTTCTAGCTAACTTGGAAAATAGTTGTCAAGATGGAAATGTTCAGCAAGTTGCAGTTGTTCACTTCCTGTTTTCAGCTCTCCAATTGGTTTGGTATCAACCCATCCCAACCATTCCAGAAAGAACCTCTGAGCGATTTTTATCGCCAAGTTCGAGAGTCTATGGTCAGCATTGAACCACACACATAGTAGAAGATTCCAGCCTTCTGCTATCCTATTTTGGTTGATGGTTAGCCTAAAAACCATCCCTTGTGAGAGCCATTGTATTTAGCAGAAGCATGTGCAAGCTTCTAGCTAACTTTCTTAGTAAAGGATGTTCGAGATGGAAATTTTCAGCTGGTGGTAGCTGTCCACTTCCACTTATTCACCTCTCTTCTTTTATTTGGACTCATATACACCCTTCGGATTAAGGGGGATTTGTTGGAAACTAATCTGCCAGGTTGGGAGACAAACAGTCATCTTGGGAGTCCAAGAGATTCTTTGGAATACGAATCCAAAGGGTCACATATTGTTTTATTTATATGTGCATATCTTAATGAAATGTACTGTGCTTTCACGCCATTCTATTTTTCTTTGTGTTTGTTATTTGGCTATGTGTAAGCCAATCTACTCATTTTCCCATTGGGCAACCTAACACTGCGGATAGGGCTAGGGCATACTTTCAAGATATTCGTCGTGAATGGGTCATTTGCTCGTCGGATGTTGTTGGCTTATCGGGGGGCTTACTCCCAGCTTGGAACCCTAAACTATTTTAACTTAGGGCATTTTGTAAAAAGCTAGGTATTCTACTGGAAGGGCATATTCAGGGTTTTAAGGGTACGGTCAACCTTATGAATATCTATGGAACTTATTTGGAGAGGAAGTTATTCTGGGACTCTGCCAAAGCTAAGGATTTATTGGCCCATGAAAACCTTCTATGGGCTAGTGATTTCAATTTAACACTCTCTTCATCGGAGACTTGGGGGAAATCGTCTAAAGGGGATCATTTATGTTCCTTTTTATCTGATTAGTTTGCAGAATTGGGTCTTAATGATATTATGCCATTACCTTTGGGTCCTACTTGGTGCAATGGACGGCGAGATGATGTGCGGATTTCAAAGCGTCTGGATGGACATATGCTGGTTGATAATCTATTACAGGGTATTCATAAATTTAGATCATGGACCATACTTTCGACTATTTTGGACCACCTTCCCATTCTATTGGAATTGGAATTTGATGGGATCAAGATTCCATATCCATTTAAATTTAACCATACTCTGCTGAAGATTGATGGATTCAAGGCCTTTGCTCGGACTTAATGGGTTGGTATTAAGGTTCAGGGTATCTCGTCTCCCTCCCAGCGACTGTCATATAAACTTAGTCTCCTAAAAAAAGATGTGAAATCTTGGGAAAAGATGCGTAAGCTGATGGAGAAACAAGATATCAATGATATAAATTCACAGATTATTTCTCTTAATAATGCACATTGGGGTGGTCCTCTATCGGTGGGTGCTCGAAACTCTTTGGTGTCTTTGGAAGGCCACCATCTTAAGATTCTCAATCGAGTTGAAGCTGAGTGGCAACTGAAGAGTAGGGCATTGTGGGTCTCCTTGGGAGATATATACACGTTTCTTATATGAGCAGGAGGGTAATGACATCTTTCTCCCAGTTACATTGATGGAGGTCCATATTGTACTTAAAGGATTTGCTAAAGATAAAAGTCTGGGTCCAGATGGATGGACCGCGGAACTTTTCCTCGAATTCTTTGATATTATGGGTCAGGAGGTTCTGGATATGGTGGAAGAATCTCGTTTGCGGGGGGATGTATCGGGTGCTCTTAATGCTACATTTATGGCACTGATCCCTAAGGTCTCTAACCCTTCAACCTTCTTGGATTTTTGGCCGATTTTAGTATGCAATCTAGCCTATAAAATTATTTCAAAGATTACTGCATGTAGGATCAAGATGATTCTTTATATAGGTCTATCTCTGGAACAATATGGGTTTTTGGATAATCAACAGATTCTTGATGCAGTGGGGGTGGCCCAGGAGGCGATGCACAGTATCAAAACTAAAGACTTACAGGTTATTATTCTTCAACTTGATCCCACTCGGACTTATGATAATGTGAATTGGAATTATTTAAGACTTGCTTTGGTGCAGATTGGGATTCCCTAGGGTGTCATTAAATGGATTATGGCATGTATTACGTCTGTTAATTATTCTATTCTCATTAATGGTTGTCCTACTGAATTTGTAACCTGTTCCCAGGGACTTCGTCGAGGCTGTCCATTATCACCACTTCTCTTTCTGAATGTGATCGAGGGCCTCAGCAGATAGCACCAAAGATCCAAAGATAACTCTCTGATTTCTGGGATTCAGGTATCGCCACGATACTCTATCACCCATCAATTTTTTGTTGATGACATGATGTTATTTGGGCTTGTAGATCTTCAGTCTTGGGGCCATATATGGACTATACTTCAACTATTTTGTGTTACTTCGGGTATGATTATTAATGATGGAAAATCCAAATTACTCTAGCATAATTTTGGTGATGAGGTGTTGTTGGAGTTCTCTAATCTCTTTCCTTTCATTGTTGCTGATCTACTTGATGGCACTCATTATCTTGGATATTTTCTTAAACCATCTAGTTATAGGGTCGTTGATTGGCAGTGGTTAGTCAAAAAATTTGAGAAGCGTATCCTCCATTGGAAATGGTGCTGGTTATCAAGTGGGGGACGCCTTACTCTGGTTAGGTCTATTCTACAAAATTTGGGGTCTATTGGTTCTCACTCTATAATATACCCAGTTCAATATTATCCTGCATTTGATAGTTGATTCATCGTTTTATTTGGGATGGGAATGGCCCACACAAGATCCATCTAGTGGAGTGGTCTACACTTGCTCGGCCTTTTGCTCAGGGTGGATGGGCCATTAAAAATATACACTCTTTCTTAACTACTCTTTTGGCTAAGAGTCTTTGGTGAGTGTTATCGGTGGACTGTATATGGGGCAGTATTATAATAGACAAGTATTTTAGGTGTTTGTCTACCATTCAGTGGATTAGGTCCACTAAGAAAACTACAAAACATATTTCAAACATTTGGGATGGACTTCTTCTTGCCTTTCCTGTAATGGCAGATTGGTTGGCTTGGTTCCCGGGTAATGGCAGATATATTTTGATCGGTGAGGACCCTATCGTGGGTGGATCGATGCCCTTTAAGCTATCAACTGAACTTCTTTTTCACCTCCGAGGCTGGGGCTATTATTATCTACATCACATTCTGGATAATAATGATCCGTACAGGTTATTCAATGTCTGGCTAAATGCTTCTCAATTGGGGTTGACCAGTGTTTTGGCATTAGAATGGAAGGCATTTATACTAGAACTGTACAGGGAGAATGTTAGGATAGGTGATGATGATGATTGATTACTGTGGTCCTGGAACACATTGGATGGCTCAGTTACAACTCAACTGGCTTATGATGCTATCTTCTCTAAATCAACTATGACAAGTATTTGGTGGCATCAAGATTTTTGGCACTGGCATATTCCCCATAAAATTAAAATCTTCATCTGGTTACTGTTAGGTGGGAGAACCCTCATATGGGGGAATCTTCAGAAGCGTGGCTTCATTGGCCCTTCGATCTTCCCACTGTGCTATCACGATGCTGAAACTTTTTATCATCTTTTTGTTACCTATCCATTTATGGTCAAGGTTTGGTCCTTTCACAGGGATCCTTTCATCTACTTACCGGTTGGTTCAGTTTTTTCAATGCAAGATTGGTTTTAAAACCTATTTTTACAGAACCAGTATTTGGGTGTGTTAGCATGTCTAACATCTTGGGAAATCTGGAAGTCCTATAATCGACAATTTTTTGAGAATTCTCGCTCAGAGCCGAGCAGGGTGGTGGCAATGGCACTTTCTCTTTCACTTGATTACGTTGTTTCCCATCCGGTGAGTAATCCCATGGTTGATCGTTCACTTAGGCCAATGTCTCTTCTACGATCAGGAAACTGTGCTCGATTTGATGGAGCTGCTCTGTCTTCTACGGGATGCTACGGTGCTAGAGCATATATTTAGTGTGCTAATGGTGATCTGATCAGTCTCTGGTTGTGTGGTGGTCGGGGGTACCAATACCAAAGGAGAAATTTTGGGGTTATGGTCAAGATTCTTTATTTTGTTTCTCAGGATGGTATTTTATTGGAGCAGGTGGCTGGGGATTCTTTGATTGTGGTGCAATGGGCCAATGAACTGGCTAAATGCCCTTGCACTTGACTCATGGCTGATTCAAACCAGACATCTTATGGGCCTCTGTCCACATACTTCATTTATCCATATTTTTTCGTGAACATAATGAGATTTCTAATGGTCTCTCTCATCAGGGTCTCATGGCCGTGGAGGGGCGTATCTTTTATGAGATTTTGCAGGGTTCTGGCATCCCTATTACTGGTCATTGGAATATTTTTCCTCTCTAGTATCCTGTGGGTGTGTTGATACCGACGGCTTTATTTTCATTTTCTGCTGATTTACTTCCATTTTGTATATATTTATATATTTATATCGGTTGTAATTGGGACTTTTTGCGGCATGTGGTCATTTCTACTGCTAGTAGTGTGTTGGGTTTTACTACTCTCTTCGAGCATTAGTATGCTGGTTTTGGGACTGTCATGGATTTGGTACTCCTTTGTCTAGTATGACTCGGTATTGACTATCTTTGGTCTGGATCGACTTGATGCTGGGCCTTCTTGGTTACTGTTTCACCTTTGACTGGTATGTCATGGAATTGGATGTTTACTGTAATTGTTTGTATACTTCTATATAAAGTATAGTGTTTTTTCGTTTGAAAAAAAAAGTAATTTCATATATTAAATTGATGTATAGTTTGACTATAGATTATTATTATTATTATTGTTGATAATGATAATATATATCTCCATACTTATCTAATATAATAAATTTCTAAACTAAAAATAAAAAATATTAATAATAATATTTAATTTTTTTATTATTTATAATTAATAAATAACAATAATGTTATCATTTTGTTATTAATAATTTATTATTTTATATCAAGTTATTTTTTATATATGAAAAAAAATCACTTTCCTTTTATAAACATATATGATAAGATGTCATTATGTCTCTCCTATATTTACATATATTTGAACTTCGCATTTTTTGTCAAACTAATTTCGGAAGGAGGAGATAATTTTTGCAAAAGGAGGTTTTTACAAGGTATGTTTCTTCTTCTTCTTTACAAAAGGCACATTGAAGGAGTTTTTTTTTCTAAGACATATTTGTAAGGAGTTTTTTTTTCTAAGGCATATTTGCAAGGAATTTTTCCAAACTATCTATTTTCTTATTGCATTTTTACAAAGAAGACATTTTTTGCAAAAGGAGGTTTTTACAAGGTATGTTTCTTCTTCTTTTTTACAAAAGGCACATTGAAGGAGTTTTTCCAAAATATCTCTTTTTTTATTGCATTTTTACAAAGAAGACATTTTTTGCAAAAGGAGGTTTTTACAAAATATATTTCTTCTTTTTTCCAAAGGCACATTGAAGGAAATTTTTTTCTAAGGCATATTTGCAAGAAGTTTTTTCCAAATATTTATTTTCTTATTGTATATTTGCAAAGAAAACTTTTTTTTGAAAAAGAGATTTTTACAAAGTATGTTTCTTCTTCTTTTTTCCAAAAGACACATTGAAAGTGTTTTTTTTAAGGGATATTTGCAAGGAGTTTTTTCAAAATATTTCTTTTCTTAGACATGTTTGCAAGGAGGTTCTTTGCAAGGATGTTTTTTTTTCAAAGTAGCTTTGCACTTTTTATTTAATTGAAAGAGGTTTTTTCAAATAGTTATTTTGCTAAGGTATTTTGCAAATGATTTTTTTCCAAAGTAGTTTTGCACTTCTTATTTATTTGAAAGGAGTTTTTTCAAATAGTTATCTTATTTTGCAAATGATTTTTTGCAAGGTAATTTTGTACTTCTTATTTCTTTGAAATGGGTTTTTTTTCAAAGAGTTATTTCTTTACAATGATTTTTTCCCAGATATATTTATAAATAAGTTTTTATTCAAAGTATTTTTTTCTAGTGGTTTTTTTCATAGATATTTTTTCAAAAAAGTATTTTTGCAATGAATTTTACAACAAAGATTTATTTACAAGGTGTTTTATTTTCTTCCTTGGCACAAGGTGTTTTTATTATTTTCCAAAGAAGATTTTTGTTCAGAGAATTTTTTCAAAGGAAAGTTAATTCCAAAGAAATCTTCTTCAAAAGACTCTTACAAAATTTTTAAAAGGTAAAGTAAATTTCAGTTCATCTTTTTATAAATTCCGTACATGTTTTTAAATCTTAGTTTATTTATTTTTACTATAAAGTAACATGATTCTTTAATTTATCGTCTATAGATTAAACAACCATGGGCAATAAGAGAAAACGTCAAAGAAAAGCTGATCGTAAACGTGATGATGATGATAATAGAGAGAAACAAAAACTCAGATATATTGCCAAAAAACAAAGGGTTGATGAAACGGAAGAGAGAACTATTGAAGATATAAATACAGATTTACATGATAATGTTGAAGAAATGGAAATTGAAAATAGAGTACAAGAAGAACAAATTGAAGTTGAAAAGAACATTGTATAAGATGTAAATAGTGATTTACATGCTAATGTCGATGAAATCAATATTGAAGATCAAGTTCAAAATCCAGAAATTGAACCTGGTATGTATATATCATATATTTTCCAAATTCATTTTTTTATAATGAATTTTATTTTTTGATATATGTTAAATTAAATTTAACTTGATGTATAGGTACTTTTACTATTGATGATGAAATGTTAGAAGACATTGATTGCGACAAATATGGAGAAAAACTACCAATACATGTTGCACGATATCGTGCTACAAAATTTTATGATGAAGTTCTCAAGGATTACTCAATAGCAGGACAAGCACAAATTTTGAGATGTTTATTAGTGTCCAAGAAATTAGAAGGTGCTACATCATTATTGGGTATTCACAAAGTAACAAAAGAGTCAAAATTGAAACAAAATGTGATGGAAAATATAGGCGATGCAATAAAAAAATTTGGAAAATCCAGGAAGAAAGATATCAGTGCTACACGTAAAGCAATTCATACAGCAATTCTTTCAGCTAGTACTAAACAAAAGCGTTTGACAACAGAACTAGCAAAAGCAGTTGGAACATCAAGAAAAACATTATACAAACATAGCAAATTCAGAATGCAAATAGATGAAAATAATGAACTTGCTTGTTGGGCAATTATTTGTAGACAACCTTACAAAGATAGATTAGGAGCAGGTGTTAAAGATATTGTACGAGAATATTGGTTGGAACATGCTCGAGTTTCACCAAATGCAAGAGATGTGATACGCAAAAGAATATCACGAAATGTATATGAAAGCCAACCAAAACATATAATGGACATGACACAAGTACAATTGTTCAATAAATTCAAGGAAGATCATCGTGGAATTAATATATCAATCACTACATTCGTGCAACAAAAACCATGGTATGTTCGACCTATATCTATACGTGATACATGTTGTTGCCGTTATCATGTGCAATTTCAGTTATATTATGACACGTTTCTTGAATTTGGTAAAATGTTTTGGACAAATTCACCACCACCGCCGACGATACGTGAATTCATATCTCAAATTTTATGTGAGAGAAATCACGATGAAGTATTTTATTCAAAGAAATGTGTCAATGGAAAACATTGTCATCATTGTGGAAATTTGGTGTTATTCCACAATAAATACCCTATCGATCATGATCAATCATTGTCAAATGTAAATGTTGATTGGAAAAGATACGAATACATCAACTATAATACAAGTTCTAGTGATTCACATTCCAAAAGAATTGATTTGCTAGAAGACAAGATATGCGTCACAGATTTTCTCAAAAAATTTGAAAGCGAAATTTATAAATACACCCAGCATTCACATAGAGCACGATGGCAAGATCTTCAATTCAAACAGTCTCGTGAAATTTTTCCACCCAGAACAATTTTGTCGGTGGTTGATTTTGCTGAAAACTATACATTTGCTGCACAAAAAGAAATACAGAGTGAATACTATCACTTTGACCAAGTTTCGATATTTGTCCATGTTGTATATAGACATTCTCAACAGGATGTCGATGGCATTGAAAGCACATGTGACAATCGAGATGTGATTAAAGAATATCACTTCTATATCAGCGATGATCGTACACACGACACACATTTTGTCCAACATTGTATATAAAATATTTTCTATGACTCACTGAAAAAATGCGAAGTCAAATTCAAAGAGCATTGGATATGGTCTGATGGATGTGCGGGTCAATTTAAATCTTCACGATCATTTTTTTGGTTATGTCGACTTCATAAAGCGCTGAACATTAAACATCGCTGGAATTTCTTTGAAATTGGGCATGGAAAAGGTGAGCATGATGGTGCAGGAGCATGCGTGAAAAGAGCACTTCGAAGATGGCAAATGAACTATTCTTCAGCACGGTTCCATTCAGCTGCAGAGGTTGTCCAATGGTGTCAATTAAATCTAAGCCATGATTATAATCAACAATCAAAAGACGTGCGCAGGTATGTCCACTATTTTTTTAATTTATATTATTTCTTAAAATTTAAAAAAATGTATATACTAACATTTAAGTACACATGTACACTATTTATTGTGTAGGTTTTTTTGGCTTGTTGGGGTCCAAGATATAAATAGATCAATACCATATGACGCTAGCACCATACATGGAACTAGAGATCTTCACTCTATTCAAACAAAATCATTTCACAACGTGTTTGCATTTGACAGTAGAAAGCAATCATGCTTTTGTCATATTTGCATTGAAAATGTCGAGTCTACAGAAGTTTGTGAAAACATAACAAAAAACTATGTAAAAGCTTGGAGACACACAAAGATTAATCCAAAAGGAAAAATGCCACTGGCAAGTGTTGAAGAATTAGAATCAGAAGAAATAGCAATATCGTCTGATGGCGATAGAATTTCAGATCTCGTAAGAGAAGGTAATAAACTTGCTTTTGACTTTTTAATCAATTGTTCATTCTAATCCATCGCCATAAGTAGTCAATTTAATTCATTTAAATACGCTAACACCAATCATAACTTGCACAGGAGATGTTTTCGCTGTGATTGCACCTGTAGACAACAACGAAAATGTCAAATATTATTTGATGCGATGCACTGAAGGAAAAATGAAGTTATTGGAGGACTACAACGACAACAGATTTACGTACGAAAGAGGATCCATCATTTTAAAAGGCTACTTTTTTCAACAGACGCATATGATGAAAAATTATGTCTACTTTCAAGATTATGAGCCCGATGTTATATGTTGTCAATATAGTCATTTAGTATGTGCATCTCGAATAAAATTGATACAAGTTCCATCAAAAAAACAGTTAAAAACCAAAAAATAGAAACTATCCATATGTGACCATGAACGAATAGTTGAAGATGGTATTCCATTGCGATGTTTTTAACTACATATCAAAAATAAATTGATCTATATTTTTGTCCATGTCAATTGTTGTGTGCAATATATTTTTTGTCCAATTATCAAAATTGTTGTGCACAGTATATTTTTTCATTGAGATTTTATGAATATTTTCTTGAATGACAACTAACACAAAAGCTTAAATGGTTGTACTTTAACATGCTTAAAAATGAAAACAAATATAATTAAAAAATTCAAAAGTACTTTATTCGGGTCCCCATATGTCTATTAGACCACTAAGGGATGAGATAACGGATGTGGCTATCCCCACTCCGCCCCGAATTTTTACTTTTGGTTGATTGATACTAACAAAAAATCACAAAAAGACTTATTAAATTTTGTATTATTTTAATCCATCGAACATGTTTCTTTAATACATACTTCACCATAAATATGATCTTAAATAGATGTCTTAAAATTGTCACCAAGTTCTCCGTCCCAAATCTTTAATTTAAAATATCGCTTGTGCAAATTCACATAACTGAAATCATGGCAAATGGAGATAACGATCATTTGATTTTTAATCACAAGCAAGGATTCCAGGATTGTGAAGCTTATGCTAAATTAGAGAAATGATTATTTACAACAAATCAATGAAAATTCATCAAATCGTTGTTTAAAATCATTGCTCTAATTTAGCACAAACTTCACAATCCTGGAATCTTCGCTTATGATTAAAAAACAAAAAAACCGTTACCCCCATTTGCCATGATTTCAGCCGCATCAAATTTACCTGAACATTGAAAATAAAAATTAAATTAATTAAAAATCCATTATATCAAAATTTGAACTTAACATATATTTGCTTTTAAACTTCCTAATTCATCCATATTTCTATCAAAAATTTTAACATTCATAAACTTCTGCCCAACATTAATTCTTACCATAACATTCATTTTCAACATTGAATATTTCCTAACTTAGATTATCATTTTAAACATTTCCAACACCTCCCATTCATTCAACATTTCCTACCCTTGGGTTGCACCTATCAAGACATTTTAAACATTCATGCAAAACATATTATAATAACACTTATTCTCAACATAACAAATTGAAAACATTCATTCTTCCATAACACCTCCCATTCATTCTTTCCCAACATTCTTTTTTCTCTAACACCTCCCATTCATTTTTTCCCAACATTGATTCTTACCATAACATTCATTCTCAACATTGAACATTTCCCAACTTGGAATAACATTTTAAACATTCCTAACACTTCCCATTCATTCTTTCCCAATATTCATTCTTCCATAACATTCGAAACATTCAACATTCATTCTCATCATTCAACATCTTCTAACTTCATAACATTCATTGTCATCATTCAACATTTCCTAACCTTGGATTGCACCTATAAAAACATTTTAAACATTCATGCGAAACATATTATAAATATTATCAAAACTCATGCAAAACATATTCTAAACATTTACCAAATGAGAAATAATGGACATGTACTCATGTATATAATCCAAAAAAGAGTTGATGAACTTGTGAATTCAATGTACATATATATATAATCAAAAAATAAATACCCTCCATGTTCAAAACAACACCAATATATAGATATCAACAAAAACAATAAAGTCTGAACCACTATCCATCTAGACCAATATCTTTCCACTATTTTCCAGTGGGACCTTCCCTGGGACTCAACTCAACCTACAATACACAAAAAAACAAATTATAAATTTAGATCATAAATTATTTAAACAATTTTAAACTAAATTCAAGATATTAAGATATTAAACTCATCTACAAAACAATTCAATTATTAAAAAAATCGTACATCAAATTCTTTGAATGCATGTCCACCACTTTTTTACTCTAGAGCCTTTCCTTTGGCTCCGAAGGATCTCAAAGAGCCAAGCTGCAACATGTACAAAAACAATTTTCAAATAAATCAAAAAAATATAAAACATTAAACTTATATCAGAGATCATTTCTAGTTCAACAAAATTACCTCGGTGCCAATATCTGCATTCATTAAAGACCCCACATCTTCACCCCCAATTTCCAAATGGTCTCTTCCCTAAAATTTAAATTTTGTTAATAAATAAAACATAGTAGATACAAATAATAAATTAAGCAATTAACTTAAAACCAAAACAAAAAAAAATTAAAATCATTAGCTCACAAGAGATGGTAAACCATCTAAAAAGTTGGAATCTAAAGAAACCTGCATAAATAAGTCAAATTAACAATAAGATACATTGATAAATATTAAAATTCAAACAAACAAAAAAATATCAAGTTCAATCATAAATATTATAATTAAAATACCTCTCCTAAGCGCTCTTCATTTTGACTAAGATGCTCTTGGTTTTGACTACTGGAGACTCGAAAATTATGTGCATTTAACATTCTCGAAAACTGCAAACAAAATACATTTGCTTAATATAATTATTCCCATGTACCAAAAAATTCAATTCAAAATGATTAATAAAAAATCAAATAGATTGTCATAGCATAATCAACAAACCTCTCCCATGCTCGATGTGTCATTGGATAACACATCTGAAGCTATATCTCGACAAGACTTAGCATAAACCTTGAGATCATCCATGCTCAATGCATCTACCTCATCATTAGTCTTGTAAACAAAACTTTGACGAAAAATAGCACGAGCCCTCTCTCGCCCCAAACCAACTTCTACTCCAGCAAGAGCTGAAGCTAAACCATCACCTACCGATTCCCTTCCAATTGTCCCTAGTTGAGATGTTGTCTCCATCTCTGATCTTAAAGCCACAACCCTTGGTGGACGAGGTATCTCAGGTGGGGGTTGTATAGTGGTAGGGTCTCTGAGAGCGCCTTTTCGATTATATATTCTACCCTTTCCAACTCCATAAAAGTCAGAAGGAACATCAGTATAGTTAGGCTTCATACCTAAAAAAAACTCCGCATAAAAAAATCTTGCAAAATAATTAGGAACCTCATCGTTCCAAGGCAATCGACCATAAGCTGCAAGAAATCGATCATATATTAAATGTGCAATTTGAGGATGCTTGAAATATTGCACTTTCAACATTTTTCGCTTAAGGCCTTCCTTGAAATTGAACATTGAATTGGCTTGTTCTCTAGTGACTCTCTCCTTCACAACCTCCCAGTTGTCTGGACCCATAACTTGGTCCCTTCGCATCCGCATCAAATGAACAAAACCATTTGTAGTTGGTCCAAGTTCCTCATATGCATCAATGAATTTTTGCAAAGACGCCAAAACAATCTCTAGACTTTGTCGGCTCTCTGGAGGGAGATCCAAAGAACAAAGATCATTGTTCAACCTGTCATAGTGGGATCTACAACTTTCAAGAATAGTTTGTTGCACAACACCTTGCCATGGAAGCTCATCAGGTAAATCAGATGGATAAGTTGATATGGGTGTACACCCCTCAGCTAGTGGAACATATGTCGTCCTAGCTCTAGGAGGATCTTCAGGACCTTGCTCTCCACCCACACCTATTCCATCATCTACAATCCTATCTTGATCTTCCCCTCGCTCCATCGAATTACGCACATCTTCTGAACGTCGCTCTGCTTCAAATATAGCCATAGTCAAGAATTAACCTTGTCCATAAATTCAAAACACAAAAAAGTACAATTTATACGTTATTAAACATTAATGTTCATACCAACAGAAGGTTGAGATCGACGCTCTCCCACAGAAGATGAAGGAGAATCATTTGTACCCCTTCGAACTCGTTGATGATCAAATGATTGGGACCCATGCAATAAACTTGAACCTCTCAGTGAATTCTACAACCTTCGACTACCAACTGGAACACCAATTCCTGAGGATTGTGATGACCTCCTATGCTTTCCCTTCGAAGACTCTCTTTCCATTTGATATAACTTCTAAATTTACACAAACGTTAACATATTGAAATTGTACATGACTATTCTACAAACATCAAGCCAATATTTGATAAAAAACTACAACAAAATGTAAGTCCCCCTCCTAACTCTAATTAATTAACTAAAATTCCTTACCATCACTAATATTGCAACATAAAGATATATCTAATAATCATTTCATTATCAAATATAAGTCATAACATGATTAATTGAAGTAGTATAGTAACCTTAAAAACTTTTAATCCTACAAATATGGTTGAATTATATATGTCAATGAACAAACACCACACTAAACATATATATATATTCTTATTAAAAGAATTCTAGCTCATATTTATAATAATACAATTTACACACATTGAAGTTTTACATGTTAACTCTACAAACTTAAAAACATATCTATTAAAGATCTGCATACAAAATGTAGAGCTGGCTAAAATAGTATAACATATATATACACTTATTAAGAGATTTCTAATTTATATTTATGATAAAACAACTTACACACATTGAAATTGTACATGTTCATTCTACAAACTTAAAAACATATCTCTTAAAGATCTACATACAAAATGTAGAGCCACCTAAAATATTATAACTTATTTTCTTTCGTAAGTTCCTCTTCTAGCTCTAAGAACACTATTGCAGCATAAACATAACATCAATAATCATCTCATAATCATTTAATTGTAATAGTACAATAAACTTCCAAATTTTTCAATGATCACTTATGTTTTCATTCTATATCTCAATAAACAAACATTCCTTCAATTTTATAAAAAAAATACCTAAGAACATCAAATTTTTAAGTGACTTTCTACATGAACTCTGTTCATGAAAAGGTTCTGTTCATAAACATGTTTTGTTCATGAACTCATATAACATTCTTGTACCTCACTTAACATAGTAAAACCACCGGTTGACCATTTATAAAGATGTGTAGTATACCCTTTATTATCCTTTCATTAAAAATTAGGGAAACTTAATGAAACTCGTTCAGGATTAGGGTTTAAATATCCATTTATATAAAGAATCCATGGGGTTGCATTTCATAAGAATAAAACAAATACACGTTATGTTGTTTGATTTTCATTTTAAATATTTCAAAGCCTTACTTGCTTTATACTTGCTCTTACCATTTTTATATATAAAAATGAGCGTAACATGAACAGAACTCTGTTCATGAACAGAGCTCTGTTCATGAGCAGATCTCTGTTCATGAGCAGAGCTCTGTTCATGAACACCAAACACGTGATATGATGTGTTAGTTACAGTCATTGTGTAAGCAGTATAAAGATTATAGCTATTGTAAAGCTTGTGTTATAGTCATAGTATAAGCTGATAACCAATGGTGATACTTAAAGATAGTAAGTACAGATGAAGTATCACCATTGGTTATCAGCTTATACTATGACTATAACACAAGCTTTACAATAGCTATAAGCTTTATACTGCTTACACAATGACTGTAACTAACACATCATATCACGTGTTTGGTGTTCATGAACAGAGCTCTGCTCATGAGCAGAGCTCTGTTCATGAACACCAAACACGTGATATGATGTGTTAGTTACAGTCATTGTGTAAGCAGTATAAAGCTTATAGCTATTGTAAAGCTTGTGTTATAGTCATAGTATAAGCTGATAACCAATGGTGATACTTCATCTGTACTTACTATCTTTAAGTATTAGTATAAGCCTAATTTACTCATACGTTATTTCCCTAAAAAAAGCAGGTATAATAACTATAGTGCTTAAGAGAAAACAAGATAAGATTTATAGGCTAATTAGTACCTGTTCATATATAGCTCTAAGTATTTAGATCACGGCTACCAAGGACGAAATTTTATTAGGTCTAGTGGTCTGGTTAATCTTTAAAGAATTATATATTATTAAGGGCTCTTCATGGTTAGATACCTGCTAGAAGTAAGCTTCTATTTTTGTATTCAAGAGATACCACACAAAAAGTATGTATAACATGACTAGAGCTCCTAGAATTTATTGAACAATCATAAAAATAAGGGTGTACCATGATATATCATCATATATAGAAAAGTTATGAGGTTGGCAATTATATTATCTGGTAACGATTCAGCAGTAAATACAGTATCTAACACCATTAGAATGAATAACCGCATTGATACAAGACATTATAAGTTCAACTTTAGTTTGATCTCTAAGCTTAATGAACCCAGATAAGATCTTATAATTAAGATAGATGATATATTAGTTAGTAATGTATTTGAAATCATCTTGAAAAGAAATGAGCAGGGTGTTTTTTAACCTCGTGTTGGAGCGGCTGCTAATTATATTCTATTTCTACTGTTGTAAAATATTGCCTAAGCCTCGTTTCTTCTTTCAGAATGGTTAATTATTAACATTAACATAAGGTAGATAGCTAGTTGATGTATCCTACTCAACTTGTAATAAAAGAGCCAACCAAGCATACACCTAGTTTTATCCTATTGTGTATTAATTAGACCTACCTTAATCACTATTTTTCATCAGTAAAAAAACGTGTAATAATTTAGCTATCTTAGACTCCGGGTTTAACTTGTAAGTCTATATGGGCACTCAAACATATACCTATGAAATATTGCACTTTTCGTTGGGTAATGACTAAGATAAAAGCTTTGATGCCTAACTATACCTGTTCCAGTTCTGTTCATGAACAGAACTCTGCCCATGAACAGAGTTCATGAGCAGAGTTCATGAACTTTGCCCATGAACAGAGTTCATGAGCAGAGTTCATGAACTCTGCCCATGAACAGAGTTCATGAACTCTGCCCATGAACAGAGTTCATGGGCAGAGTTCATGAACTCTGTTCATGAACAGAGTTCATGAACCCTGTTCATGCACATACAAACATCTCTAAAATCAAAATTGAATATAAATAAATTAAAACTTCTAATTTTAACCCCCAGAACAGATTTCTTTTAATTTTCTCCTAATGCCACCAACTAAAGAGCAGAATATACGTATCGACACATACCTGTATCCAAACGAACAGTTATGAAATCGTCGATCCACGACGCCGCGACTATTCGATCCACCAACGCTCCAGAAACAACAAATTCCTTCACCAAGCAACAAATAAAGTCATCAACTAAGACCTAAAACATACACAGCCAGAATCAAAACATCACCAGTGAAGGAAAAACGCACCTTTCAACGACTAGATTTCAAGCCTGCACACAAAACCGCAACAGCGTCCACGCAGCAACACAACCGAACACACCTGCCACCCAAAACGTAACGGCCGACGAGCAATGTCCAACAAGAAACAGAGGCAAACAACCAACAAGGCGACGAACTATCCAACGTAAAGCCGACGAGCAACAGCAGGTCGCGGGGCAGCAGCGGATGGTGGAGAAGCAGCAGGGTGGTGAACGTTACAGCAGCAGTTCGTGGAGCGTCAACAGGTCCAGGGGCAACAGGCGGGTCGTGGAATAGCGGCGGGGTGGCAACAGAGCTACTGCGGGCCCGTTGCGGGGTCCAGAAATTTCCAGCAGGGAATGCCATATGGCAGCCGATACTGTGTTTTTATGCAGAAAAATAGTTCGGCCGAACAATCATTCGGCCGAATAAATATTCGGCCGAACAATTATTCGGCCGAAAAAGTGTTCGGCCAAATACTTGTTCGGCCGATGGATTATTCGGCTGAATGATTGTTCGGCCGAAAAATTGTTCGGCCGAATAAACTATTGCCCGAAATTTTTTTCCCGTCCGGCAAACGTTTTCACACATATCGAGGATCTCCGTTAGACTGGACGGAGAACTGTTTGTGGTTATTCGTCCGAATAACCTTTTGCATTATTCGGCCGAATAATGTAAATTATTCGGCCGAATAATGTTTATTATTCGGTCGAATAATATTTATTATTCGGTCGAATAATATTTATTATTCGGCCGAATAACTTTCGCTAAGACGATTTTGCACTCGTTTCTCACGAAAGTGTTACCCACATTCACGTTTTCACCCATATTATAGTTATTATTTATTTATCATTAGGTCATTATTTATTTCTTCAAAATTAAAAAATACCTAAATGACATTAAATTAAGGGGAATTCATTGTACACTATTTTCATAGTTAGAATCTTTACAAAATAAGAAATTTTCAAGTTATATGTATTGTTAAAAAATATAACTAGATAATATATCTAGATAAAGTGATAAGATTTTATGTAATATCCCCCTCTTGATTATTATGTCCTCGAAGGGAAACATATGTATATCATCAGAGTTGTATTAATTTACTTAAAATAAAAAAATTGCTTGTATGAACTATATCAAAACTATGGTTTAACTTATTTAATATTTTTCAAAATATTGATTGGTTGGAGGAGGTGACGTAGTCCTCGATTTTCGCTTTCCAGGATGGGGCTGTGGGATAACGTCACCTCTGCACCTTTTCCAGGCTCTTAATTAATGAAAATGAGTAATTGTTTTAGGTTTTCCCGTTTTTCTTGTGCAAGCCTGCGCTAGTGTGAGTGGGTTCCCCCATATGCCTAACATTGCATATGCATTGGCTTTAGCTACACTTGTTTTTAATTTTACCATCGAACATTGCACAACCAAAATGATACATCCAGTTGCCCGAGAACTGCACGAGCATTTGAGTAAATGTGGGAACAAAATGGATGTTAGCTGTAGCCTGACGTGAACAGACACGGTTCAATGATTATCTCGAAACTCTCAATACTGGATTATCTCGAAACCCTTCACACGAAGCTATATAGTGTGATTTTTCCTCGTGGCACACCGTTAGGTTTTTTTTCCCCTGTGTCCTCCATGTTCTTCTGTGTATACATGTCCTGTGAGGTGCATTAACGCTGTGAGAGTTGGATTCAACAATTGAGGTGCATTCGCTGTGAGAGTTGGATTCAACAAATTTCTTGTGCAGGGCACCATAACCATTCCCCAGGTTTGCAATACACAATTAATTAATTTACCATAATGACAGCGGGTGCCTGCCAGCCTTGCAGGCGGCTTCCATTTACTCTTTATTGCGTTCTTGGTGTATTTTGCTAACAATTATCTGGTGTGAACTATGCACCTATTTTCATTTGCTGACAATTATAAAGGCAAATATGGCAGTAACATTACTGTTGCACAAAAGTACTATGCTTCCAAGAGTGGATACGCGGTAATCTTGACTGCCTAAACCCCAATTCTATTGTGGCTTAGTTGATTTGGAATGTCTTGAAGTTTTTCTATTTAGTTCATTGCCTCCTTATCTATCGAGGTTATCTGGGATGGTACTTTTTTATTGGTTCATTGCCTGTTTAGCTATGGAGCTTATCTGGGATGATACTTTTTTTGTGGGTATTCATCCTCCTCTTCCTGTTGATGATGTTGTTGCTGTGTTTTGCAGGATGAGCTTCTTTGGGCAGCAACATGGCTTCACGAGGCTACTGGAGATCAGTCTTACATGAACTATTTGATTGACAATGTCGGTTCTATAGGTGGAACGGGGTGGAAAATGACTGAATTCAACTGGGATTATAAATATTCAGGAGTTCAAGTGCTGGCCTCCAAGGTGCATAATATTTGTATTTATAGTCCTGGTCTAGGTTTCTATACTGAACGGATATGGTTCTGTTGAACTGGTTTCTGCCTTGCTCTCTGATTCAGGAGATGGTACTTGTTTCCCTAATTCAGTGATATTATTTACACGATTGAATGATTGTCATGAATTGAATGCTCATTTAAATTGTTGCAGTTCCTCATGCAAGGAAAAGGTGGGAAGAGTGGTGTTGTTCTTCAAAGATATTAGGAAAATGCCGAGTTTTTCATGTGTCCATGCTTGCAGAAAGGCAATAGGAATGTACAGAAAACTCTACGTGGCCTCCTATTTTGGCATAAATGGAACAACATCCAGTTTGTGACAAGTGCATCATTTCTGCTCACACTTTACTCTGATTATCTCACTGCTACTCGCAAGAACCTACAGTGCCCAGGCGGAATTGTGCAGCCCTTAGAGATTCTATCGTTTGCTCAATCTCAGGTATCTCTCAACAACTTCCGACGTAAAATGGTTTTATGCTTTGTTCTTTGAGTAGTATTTCTTTTTGTTTGTTTTGGTTTCCATTGCCTAGTCAAACATTCAGATTTTGGTCCCTATGGATTAGGGTTTTCTATTAAATATCTATTGCAAATTTTCTTGGTTCTATCATTGTATTGGAGAAAACT
Source organism: Larix kaempferi (assembly GCA_027924585.1). Taxonomy (NCBI): domain Eukaryota; kingdom Viridiplantae; phylum Streptophyta; class Pinopsida; order Pinales; family Pinaceae; genus Larix; species Larix kaempferi. The sequence goes on from BSBM01000928.1 coordinate 573,458, forward strand.
CACTATGGCTTGGGAATACCACAACAGATAGATGACTACCATAAATCTACTCAATTCTCAAAGCAATGCTATTATAAATGACAATGTTAAAATAATGGAGAAATGTAACCAACCTTGATCCAACGTTTGATGTAGATCCCCGTTGGAGCTTTCAATCCGCGCACATCCAAACACTTGTAATCTGCAAATTAGTCTTAACAACCAATATCTAACAAGTACATGTGATATATAAATGGCATTAACATTATCAATAACAATGGTCCATAATATCATAAGCAAATGTAACCCAATGTATAATAAACAACATTCACACCATGAATGGACGAGAATATGAGTATTTCTATTAATGAACAAGAAGAAGTACAAAGTGATATGACCTCTTGCCGGAAACCAATCTGAACCAAGATCTAGATCAATCCATTTGTGCCTCCACCACTTCAATCCTCCATGAATGGCAAACTCAAACTAGAGAGGAGTTTGGAAGGTGAACATAAATGGTTCACAACTACAAGGATCAATGAGTGCAGACTCAAGATAGGGAAATAATCCACTAGAGTGCCTTTACTATTCTCTTCTTCCTCCCGTCCATAAGCCATATGTGTTCAATATATAGTCCTCTCAAAGGTAGGTGAAAGGACTCATCGAGATGTTACTTGGGCAGATGGAGAGCCAAAGGTCACCCAATGACCGCTTTTTGGGAGTAAAAGGTAATTAATAGTGGTTTTTACCATTTTACTTGATACCCGCGGGCTATAGTGCTGTAACTCGTGGGTACGCATGCTATAGTGATGCAACATGTGGGTAGGAACAAAAATAGGGAAAACTGGTATCACTGAAGGATAAAAATGGATCTGAGTCATTGAAATGGATCCTACAAGCCAAAGAATGTTGATGCTCACAGGGTGGAAGATTTCTGTGTAACAGATGCCCCCTAATGTGTGAGGTCAGAGACTGAAATGTGCTACAATGGCCGAAATACATTATAAAACTCAGAAGTGGATTGATGGATACACAAGTGGAAAGAACGGTTCACTCGTCATAATACAATAATGTCTCTGAATACATGTCGGTATAGTACAAAAATCTGATACAATGGCCATGAATAGGAAGTACATAAGTAAATACATGTCATAAGTGATCATAGCCATGATCCCTCTATAGTAAGATATGGTCTTCTGCTGAAAAGAAGACAACTGGTGCAAAAATGGAAGTACAAACTGCTAAAATCTGAGAGGTGATATCTCAGATGTAAAGTCAAAGTCATATGTAGCATACTGAATGCCACAATTGCCTGGGGTCTTCTACACAAGTCTTCGACGGTGCAAGTCCCATCAAGTGAATAAAGGAGTTGGGGTCGAACTTGATGAGACATCGTCTGATTACCGGTCAATTATGCATATTGTTAACAGACACGAGATGACCCACCAATAATGAAAATGGGCATCATGGCACAGAGCACAATCATCAGAGTGTGAATAAATGGGTTGAAGTTGAACACTAGGATGAATCCATCGATCAGGGGACAGTGATGTATTCCCAAAATTGTCGATGGCGAGAGAACCTGCCACTAATGACTGCAAGCCTCAAGGTACTCAACCGAACTCTAAGCCTCAAGTCCCGGAATAAATGAGTTGAGGTCGACAGAATGAGACTCGCTGGAAGGAGGGCATTAAGGCATCCCCCATCAACCATGACGAAGGTACCAGCAATGCTGAAAGATTTGGAAGATCTCAGGTGAAACGGACTGACTCAATAAGGATTGCCGACATGCAATAGTCAAGAGATCTGAGGAGTGGCCGACACTGGTTTTAGGACTTCCTTTGAATAAGAGCATGAGCAGATGGATAGACTCAGGCAACATAGAATTGACATAAACTGTGCAATGCAGGAGGCATTACAAAGGGCTTCATAATGACTAGAAGCTTAACCAATCGGTGGAGAAAACTGAGAAACAAGTACAACTCCTAAGGCCCAACTATAGTCCCGACTCATAATGTACGGAGTGGAATGAATGCTTTGTTCAAAGGCGACACAACAGTTGCCAACAGGAAATAGTGACCATAATCCCGTTCGGATTTTTGGAATATTTGATTTTTTTGTCTTTTTCATATTTGGGAAAAGCTTGAAAAAGAATAAAATTGCTTATAGTACAACAAGTGAGGGAACGAGTGTCAAATAGCTATAGACTAGTCCCTAGCAGTGGAACATACCTATGCTCAATGCAAGGAAGTGCATGCAGGATGTGGACACTGGGGGGTATGTTCCCTCAGGGTCAAAGGGTCATCAAATTGTGAAGGGCAAATATATAAGCTCTACAGGGCTCGATAGGGGAAAAGTGCTCAGGCACTAGGCTATCAACTGAGTAAGCGGGAGCCGGCACAAGGTTCAAGCGGCAAGCAGGATGATGCAATGCAATCACAACTCGATATAAAGGGAAAGTCCTTTTTTGTAAAGTTAGTCTCCTCACCCGAAAAAGTGTAAAACAATGAGAGAAGAACTCTTCTAGTCACGTATGACTAGAGTATACCTTTTTCGTAATTAATCCACAAAGGTCCAGAAAATGGGTAAACTTATACCTAAGTGAATGTCGCTTCAAATCCTTTAACGAGTCTGAAATGACAAGTATACTAGGCAATCTTGTTTGATTTGAAAAAGTCTGACAAGGGCTTAAAAAAGACTTAATGAAAATATTTTCCGTAAAGGTTTAACGAGCCCAAAAAAGCAAACTCGTGACCTCCTTACTGTTTTTAACGAGCTCAAAGGAGATATGGAAGAATGCTCGTAATGAGAGCAGACGAGTGTCAGAGGCATGCGAGACTAGTTCCAAGCACATGGAACAAAGCTATCCATAATGCAAGGAACATGAGCAAGATAAGGACACTTAAGGGGGTGTCTGCGAATTCGGATGGCACAAGTTTCAAATGTATCATAACAATGGGGAGGTGTAAACCTATATGCAAGGTTCCGAATATGCCTGCCGTGAACGAAGCAAATGTCGAAAAGGATCGGTAACCAAGTATAAGTCCAGCTAAGAATCCTGTCTCCAAGAAGCATAAGTACCAAGATCATCTCTAAAACGTACGTAAAGAAAAATCTGATACAAGTCACTGCGGTAGAAACATTTTCAACTTCACTATTGTTAACCTCAGACATAACGCTGGTAGATCTAATCACTGAAGGTGCCATAGTACCAATACCTGAGGGATCAAAATGATCATCTTCAAAATGAAGAGCAAAGCTGAATGACGTGGAGGAATCTGTAGTGCCAAATTCATCATCATGGGAGTTGGAAATTCTAGAAGTAGAATCGAACTCATCAGGATCACCGATTCGGGGATCTATAGGAGAGTCTACAGACTCATCACTAGGGAGATCAAACTTTAATGTCAAATCGGGGCTAGAAAAAACTATGCCAGGATCAAAATCCAAATGCATGGCAGGTTGTAATCGAGGTTCGTCTTGTTCAATAAGATTAAGGGTAGGAGGGGAATGAGATCTATGATAAATATCCCCCCACGGCTTGTCATTACCATTCATGGCCTCAATAAAAAATTCATCTGAAGGTAGGATAGCATTGAGGCAATCATGTGAACAAGATAGGTTGGCTGCCAAAACTGGTAGCATAACGGGATCTTCCTCAACTGTCTGGGAAGAAGAGAGATCCGGATCTGCAATGGTTTGTTGGATATGATCGTAAGCAAGCTCCACTACAGATAAAGGCATAGACATCTCGACGTGCGCAATGTCTCTAGACATAGAATCCGCGGATGGTAAAATCCATGGATCATCACAATAGGAAGTCCGGAATGGCATACTATTCGAAGGAGGAGGTGCACTGTTGGAAATGTTTCCAATAAAATTCACAGGTGTGGAATGGTTAAAAGTTCCCATCAATGAGGGGTACACCCAAACACCTATGTTCCCAGTTCCGACTGAGAATCAGAAACTTGCGGGACTACAGATCCCATGGATGCTGTGGAAGGAGTGCCAACATAATCCAGCTGATCGATCGCCACAATCTTGCCTTCATGGGGAAAGCAAATAACTCAGAAATGGATGTACCCTATCCCCAGTGGAGTCGCCATTTCTGTATTGGAGAAAACTCACTATGGCTTGGGAATACCACAACAGACAGATGACTACCAGAAATCTACTCAATTCTCAAAGCAATGCTATTATAAATGACAATGTTAAAATAGTGGAGAAATGTAACCAACCTTGATCCAACGTTTGATGTAGATCCCCATTGGAGCTTTCAATCCGCGCACATCCAAACACTTGTAATCTGCAAATTAGTCTTGACAACCAATATCTAACAAGTACATGTGATATATAAATGACATTAACATTATCAATAACAATGGTCCATAATATCATAAGCAAATGTAACCCAATGTATAATAAACAACATTCACACCATGAATGGACGCGAATATGAGTATTTCTATTAATGAACAAGAAGAAGCACAAAGTGATACGACCTCTTGCGAGCAACCAATCTGAACCAAGATCTAGATCAATACACTTGTGCCTCCACCACTTCAATCCTCCATGAATGGAAAACTCAAACTAGAGAGGAGTTTGGAAGGTGAACATAAATGGTTCACAACTACAAGGATCAATGAGTGCAGACTCAAGATAGGGAAAAAATCCACTAGAGTGTCTTTACTATTCTCTTCTTCCTCCCGTCCATAAGCCATATGTGCTCAATATATAGTCCTCTCAAAGGTAGTTGAAAGGACTCATCGAGACGTTACTTGGGAAGATGGAGAGCCAAAGGTCACCCAATGATCGCTTTTTGGGAGTAAAAAGTAATTAATAGTGGTTTTTACCATTTTACTTGATACCCGCGGGCTATAGTGCTGCAACTCGCGGGTACGCATGCTATAGTGATGCAACATGTAGGTAGGAACAAAAATAGGGCAAACTGGTGTCACTGAAGGATAAAAATGGATCTGAGTCACTGAAATGGATCCTATAGGCCAAAGAATGCTGATGCTCATAGGGTGGAAGATTTCTGGGTAACAATCATCTAGGCGAGGCACCAACAATCTTATCTAGTCTTGGTAAAGGAAGACAAAAAAAGATTCAAAGGCATGTGGAAGTACTTGTAAAGATGCCAACTTTTGCATGGATTCCTTTTCCTACGTTGTTTTCTGTCATTGGGAAGCACTTGTCTAAATCAAATATTGATTCACTTGAGCATCACTATTGCGATTTCAAGGTTATCTCTAATCTGCTGTAAAAGTTAGTTATGTTTTAAAGTTTCATGCATTAGTTTTCAAACAAACTCTGTAGCTGAGATCTGTTAGTTCATTGCCATTACAGAATAGGAGAATAACTCGAGAAGTGCTTATAAAGATGGTGAGAAAGATTGCCAGAGACAGGTTGCTAATTGCCACCATCAAAAGCCAGGTACTTAACAATTGTATAATTATGGAGGTACAATTCAATATCTCTTTGAGTATAGTATAATTGAAAATGGTGATTAGTTATTAATGGTGAGTATAGTACAATTGTATTAGTGATTAGTTATTAATGGGTTCCAAATGGTGATTAGTTATTAAAATTGAAAATTATTTGATGGGTTTATCCTTTGACTAAAGTAATTTGCAGTTTATGAAAATTGTTGTCCAAAATTCCATGGATACCGAATTGCTATTGTCTTAAAGCACTTGATGGTACCTATCTTCGAAGGCTCAAGAAGTGTACTGGGCAGCAGGTTGTCAATTTAGTGGATTGTGGATTATTACATGTTTCTTTTGGATTGTGGATTACATTTCATTGGTTTCGGTAGAGGATCCTGGAGCTTCAATCTGGTTGGGATGATTTGATTGTGATGGGATCATTTATTATTGGGTTGGGGGCCCTTCCATATCAATAATAATCTCATCATTCTAGTTTAAGCTTCTGTTACAAACTACAATACTTGAGTTGTGAAGATTTTGGTATTGTTGGCCTCACACACCTCCACCTTCATTTTCAAAAATGGATGTGATGGTTTGAAAAAATGTATGGAGAAGAGTCTATTAAGAAATCATTAGTCGCAAGGAAAATCCCACCTAGTGGCCTGTTTTGTATGTCCGGTTCTGTGGTCCATGTTGATGATGATGAGGAAGAGAAGGAATTTTGTGTAATCGGAATGGAGACTTTTACTTAAGATCATGTCTTGAGAATTTACCAGATGGATTCGAGAAGTACTTGTGGGCAGATGGCTGCATGTATGAAGGCGAGTGGTGTAAAGGGAAGAACATAGGAAAGGGTAAGGTTTCATGGCCATTAGGAGCAACCTATGAAGGGGATTTTAAAGTCGGGTTTATGCATGGATTCGACATATAAACTGGGGTGGATGGTTGCACTTACAAGGGCCATTGGGAGATGAATGAGAAGCATGGGCATGGACGAAAATACTATGCAAATGGGGATTTCTATGAAGGATTCTGGATGCATGGTGTTCAGGATGGGGAGGACCAATCATATTTTAGATAACGGTAATGAATACATGGGTGAAGGAAAAGGGGGTCTTATGTGTGGTAAAAGCACCATTACATGGCCCAATGGAAATAAGTACGAGGGGCAGTGGTTAGATGGGTTTGAATATGGGGAAGGTATATATACATGGGAAGATGGTAGTTGTTATGTTGGAGCTTGGAACAAAGATCGTAAGGATGGGAATGGTACATTTCATGTTCAAGCTGGGACAGTAGTGAAGTTTCCTATAATTTTGATCATAAGGTTTTCTGGAGGAGAAGAGTTCATCTTTGTATGCTAGTAAGTTATGTGAGAATTCATATTACATGTGGACTTGCAAAACAATTGCACAGAATCAGCCAACTAGAAACACAGTAAAGAAACCCCCTCATAGATCATGAAATAATGTCTCTGCAGATTTCTTGAAAAATCAGAAGTTTGTTATATGCATCTGGGAGTCAGACGACAATGCAGTTCACATCGTGATGGGGCTGATTTGGTTAATAGAAGAAGAAGCAGTGCAATAGTCCTAGATAACATTTATGATCCATCCCTCTTATAGGTTTATGAGCCTCAAAATTTTGAGCAACTCAATACAATTTAAAATTTATAAAATTATATAAAGTTTTATTTTATTATTGTTAAAAGTTTATTTTATTATTGTAAATTTTTTATTTTATTAAGTTTTAAAACAAAATTTAAGTTCCTTGAGTTGATATGTTGCTCAACGCCATAAGAGTGTATTGTTACATATTAAAAACACACAAGTATGACCATTATGAACAAACATCATTACTCAAATTATTTGTGTTCATGTATATTAGAGAATGTGACTCTTAAACTTTCCAACTTCAAGCAAATAAAGCAAGTGTGGATGGTGCAAAAACATTTGCAAAGACATTTCAAGAAGAACCATTAAACTTAGTTATATATATATATATATATATATATATATATATATATATATATATATATATATATAGATATATATATATATATATGATCCAAAAATAGAATCTAAGGGGTTGGCGAATTCTTCTTTATATATTTAACGAGACATCATCATCATAAATCTAATTGTCAAATTCAATGAACTATATATATACAGAGGCATATGCCTTTGCAGTAACAGTGGGGGCATCGCAAGGAGCATATTCACAAATATTTTTTCATCAGGGTTACTAGAAGAAACATTATAATCTTTATTTGCAAATGGATAATTTGCTATACTAAAGAATCATTATTCCAATAGTGCTATTTTTTCCGGTAATGTTATTTGTTCAATCCTTTTAACCCAGGTAGCAATGTCGGGGACATTGCCACTTTGTGGCTCTCGTTGAAGTCTTTTTTTGCTTTCTCATCTTTTAATGAATATTCATTTAGATAAATTTGATTTTCTTTCTGTGACTTCCCTTATCTTATGATATTGTTATCCTATAAATAAGCTTTATAATGTCAATATGACAATGTTAACATATAAATAAGCTTTATAATGTCATGCTTCACTTATGTTACTCTATCATATATATGTATATATGTATGTATATTTATATATGTTGTTCAAATGTGTTAATGGATTTTCTTAAAATAGGTTTTAATGTAGTTTTTTCGGAATAAGATGTTTTTGGCTATGAGATAAATAGATATCAAAAACATCATTCTAATTTTTGGTTAGAGCAATAACTAAAGAGTTGATGAATATTTGTTAAGTTTAGAATTGTAAAGTAAGACTTTAGTGATACACTTTGGAGTTTTATTTATATAGTTCAAAAATGTTTTTTAAAAAGATTGATTTTCTCCATAATATATATATATATATATATAAACAATTCTATATTATTAATAATAATAAGTTATAATCAATAATTAAATTTACCAAGCATTGATATTGTTTCAATTTCTTGTTGTGTAAATCTTTTTAATCTTAGCTTTTTTACACCTTGAAAAAAATTGTCACTATTTTAAAATATGAAGGATAATATAAAAGTTAATACTAGATATTTAGAGTTACCAATTCTTAGTCATATTATTTGGTTTGTATCTATTTATATCTTAATTCAATTTAGATGTATTTTGTTATGTGTAATGGTTATGTATATGTATCACTTAACTCATAAAATATAAAAACAGTCATATACCATTAGTAATATAATCACTATATAATCACTAATCATTGAATGTTGAAATTGAAACAATATCAATGCTTGGTAAATTTATGCTAATAATAAATGAGTGAAATAATTATTGATTATAACTTATTATTACTAATAATATAGAATTGTTTACATATATATATTATGGAAAAAAACAATCTTTTTAAAAAACATTTTTGAATTATGTAAATAAAACTCCAAAGTGTATTACTAAAGTCTTACTTTCTTTACAATTCTAAACTTAACAAATATTCATCAACTCTGTAGTTATTGCTCTAACCAAAACTTAGAATGATGTTTTTGATATCTATTTATCTCATAGCCAAAAACATCTTATACCGAAAAAAACTACATTAAAATATGTAAACAATTCTATATAAATATGTAAACAATTCTATATTATTAGTAATATCGCCATAGGAATATCTGGGAATCGTCGCAGTTTCGATCATGGAAGGAATCATTCTGTGGTTGTTTAATCCAAGAATGGAGACTGTCTCGCAGGGAAGATTGCAAAGTCACAGGCCATCATAAACCCTGAGTATACGTTTTTCTGGGTGAAAAGATTCATTGGGAGAAATATGTTGGAGATGTATATGAACAAGCGCTAGATCAATCTATTTTGGTTGATTTCCTCATGATACTGAATGTAAACTTGAATGCGAGTGCCAACTTGAAGGACTTCCTAATGATATTGAGATTGACCACCACTCTGGTTGTTTTTGTTGGCAATGCTGTGTTCTAGCATGGTATCTCTAGTTCAAAGTAGTCGATTGTAATATCCCTCTTTTATGTCCTATTATTTTTGTAAACATAAAAGAATTGTTGTACTGGGTTTTTGGAGAGAAGCTCAAAGACAAGGCCCTACCAGTAATCCTTGTGAGTTATGTGATTAATTCTCTAAATTGTAAACTAGGAGACAAAAAAATAAGTGATACGACCAAACGACTACAACTAAACCATTGGGAAAGGTAAGGTAAAGGGAAGATTTGAGAATCTAAAGGACGAGGTCGATGACGTATTTTTTTACTGGATTTATGATTATTAACCTAAGACTTGCTTGCGACGTCCTAATTAAGGACGGTAGTCCCCCGATACAAAAACAAATAGACAACATTATAACTTGTATAAACGTTATATGTTAAATGAATTATCCTAATGACTTTTTATTTTTCCCTATTCCGACAGGGAGTGCTAGAGATAACATTAACTGCCTAAGCTAGAAGAAACTCAGCTTATTAATTTATATATTGATAAGCTCAGTTTATTAATTAATATGATAGTATACTTAGCCACAAGATATTAGTATACTCAATTAATAAATTATACTATGAATATTAGCATAAATGTATTAATATGCTTGTATGCCCAGCTATAAGTTATACCATGAATTCAATAAAAGAATAATTATGCATACGTTGACATATGCGACTCCCGTTCAACAACACATATGAGGTAACCATTCGACAGGGGATGGACTCCTCGAGGTTCTGGAGGACAGACTCCTCAAGGCAGAAGCCCAACCTTATGTGTGTTTAAAAGGAGAAGCCGCGGCCGGGGATAGGGGGGAAAATCTGAGGCTATTGAGAACACGCAGTAGAGTAAATATTATGCTGGGGAATTCTGTTTATACACTTATCATTTATAATTCTGTATAAAGTATGTGAAGGGATGCGATCCCCGATCTTCCCTATATTGTTGATCGCTTTATATTAAGTTATATGAATACTCTGTATCATTATATTCGGTATAAAGTGTGACTGCGTTGAGGCTCAGTTGAAGAGAATTCTATTTTTTAGGTCTGCGTGAAGTCATGAGTATCAGAGCTGAGGCTCTGTTGAATTTCTATTTCCCCAGAACTCCGATAAGACGCTATTTCGTTGAAGCTCAATGGAAGAGTATTTTTTTATTATAGATCGGTGTGAAATCATGGTGCTATTCACCGTCCCGTCCTGTATATATTTATTCGTATACATTCTTTTGCTGCGATTCGAGGAAGGGATGGCTTGTGCAAGCCAGATCCCTGTAAACATTATACCCCTATATGTGTTATAGTATCGTAGTTGAACACTATTTTGAATTTCCATTTCCAGATCTATGATGAAACGTTATTTGCGTTGAAGAGCATTTTTATTATGGATCGGTGTGAAATTGTGGTATTATTCCCTGTCCTGTTTGGTATTTATTTATATATGGAATCATCTATGCATCGAGTCTCTGCAGGGCATGAAGGAAAGGATAGCCGAATGACTTGATCCCGTTATATTTTTCTTTGTTAAATAAATGTTTTCTGTCAAGGGTAATACCAAACCTTGGCGGATCTCTGTGGGAACAGAGTTTAGGGTTCATAAGTATTTATACTCTGCACTCGTTATATCTGGGATCGTAATTCCTTGGGATATCTATAATGTTGCTTGAATTCGTAATGACCCCGACGATAGCTATGCTTCCAAATGGAATCAGGTGATCCATATGTATATATATTATGCTTATTGTTGAAATCATATGGATATAGGATATCAGCCTATTTCTTAAATACTGAATTGAAGTTGTATGGGTCTCTGATAATATATATATATATATATATATATATATATATATATATATATATATACAGTATCGAAATCGCATCTCTGGGAAACGTATATCTAGTGTTGAAAACGTATTGGATAGCTGCGTATTTATCCCTGCTGTGACATTGTTGTATATATTTTATTATAGTTTGATCTCTGTTGTGTTTCGTCGTTGCGAAAAACATAGATCCCAGCTTGATATATTGTATTTAGTTAAAAATGGATAGTTGCGCAAGAAGCTCATACCCCTGCTCGTATATTTATATATATATTATATTTTCTCATACTTATCTACACCATGTTAAAAAGATATTAATGGCTGCATAGAAGTAAAAATTCCAACACATTATTATGCCTTCATTATGAAATAGAAATATTCCTTTCTAGTTTTGTTTATATATTAAGTTCCAGTGTGAATATGTATTTACTACGCATTGGGGAAGATCTAGGCGAATCGCGTGATTTCTGTAAATACGTTACAATACTACCTGTTAGTTCGATCTCCGTGTATGATGTGATTCTCTGTTTTAGTATGTCGTTGAGGTTAGTAGGAATGTTATCATTTATAGATCTCTATGATCAGGTTGATGTTATCATTTATAGATCTCTATGATCAGGTTGATGTTAGCATTAAATGTTTTGGAAGTGCTCTATATGGGAGAGGCTTAAGGAAGTAATTAATGCAACCACTATTGCAGGATGTAACTTTATATTTTGATTAATAGAAAATATGTAATTCTTCTTGGTGGACGTAGCTCATGGGTTTGGGTTAACTACATATGGTTTGGGTGAACCACATATACTGATCTCCTTGTTATGTGTGATCTCTTTTGTTATGTGTGATCTCTTTCGTATGTGTGAATATGGTTAGTTGATGTTTAAACTAAGTGCATCCATATTTAAGATTTCTTCTATTTCAATTGAGTAAGTATTTCATGATAGATTCATTTATAATTTAATATGATCATGAATTGATGGAAACACATGGCCATTAGTTTGCCTAAGGTAGATTATCATTGTTAAGCCTATAGATGTAATGTTTTCCTTTATTGTCCCAAGTAAGATGGATGGGATGTTGTATGGAAAAAGGATTTCATGTTATATTTGACTAAAGACCTTTGCGTGAGTGAGTAAGATTTTTAGGAATGATTAAAGTAAATGTTTATGCACTCTCGTTTATTAATCATCATTTGGTTGATGCAAATAATGTTCGGGTCCAACCCATGACATGTGGATAGATTATCTTTAATAAGATGCTTGCATTAAAGACGAAATTCGTACAAATGAAATACGTATAGCATATTAATATTAGGGAGATGAGAGTAAATGATTACACATGTTGAATAATCTTTTTAAGTAATCGTCGTCTTGTTTTTCAATACAAGGATGACAGACTTTGCCCTTATCACAAATAAATTCACAAATACTAACTCAGTTAATTGGGTATGTGACACCGATGTTAAGGGATATGAAATGGGTTATGGTCTCTTTCAGGTTTTGCAAAGGATATGAATTGGGTTCTGCGTAGTCTTGGATGAATATTGGGACCTTAACTGGCTTATGGTAAAGTATGTAATGGTAAGGATTTTTTAGTCAAGTCTCAAAAATGGGGTGCGGGTTATCCAGAGTCTGTAGAGGCTGCAATGTCAGTAGATGATAGTGCAATTTCTGTTGATTGAAATACCTGAAAAGTAGGAGACTAGCAGTCATGGATTGGGTTTGTTGATTGAAATGCAAGAAGTATGCAGCAGTGGGTAGTGAGAAAGCAGAGTTGATTTCAAGGATAGAGAAGGTTGGTGAGTGCATTTTTGTTCTCTTTCATTCTTTATTTTTCTCTTTCTGTTTTGGAGTGTATATAACTTATTATTAGATGGAGAAATTGGGTAATGGGGATTTTGGGAACGATAAAGGGTTTATTTATATTTTCTCATTTCATTGCAGTGGGTTTAGTGTGATTGCATTTATTAGGGGATGAATTTGTACAGGGATTCCATGCATTGTCTAAAAATTTCGAACTCTCCAAGGTCTTGACAAGAATTTCACATGAATCCTAGTGCAGTTGGTGCAAAGAATCATGTCGGAGGTGCTGTGGGAAAGCACCATGACAAGTGTTTGCACTCAACGAAAAATGGTTGTCCAAAAAAGAGTACGAGGCTCACTGATTTGAATGATTTGCATAGGAATATTTGAAGCAAGTGGTAAGGGTTCATTGTCATGTTAAGTTAGGTTTTCATAAGAGCCCAATCCAAATTACCCTTAAATAAACCATTTTTATTGTTTTCTGGAACTGTCTGCAAACTACTTGAATTTCAAATGTAGTGCTATTGTTAGAATCAAGGGATCAAGACTAGTAATGTCTTTTTGTTAAGAGGAACTTGTTTTCAAGTGAGAATAAGGGATCCATTCTAATTGCTTTCATTGGGCCTAGAAACATTAGGGTAATTTTGAGGTAAAAAATGAGCCTCAAAACAAAAAATGTACTATCAAAATCAACTTTTAAAGAACCAATCACATTCTAGAGGATAGCATCATCTATAATAGTTGAGGTGGCATTGGTTGAGTTAAAGATGCTTATTTGTTAAATTCTAAATAGTGAATGAAAACCTATAATTAATCATATCAATGTTGTAAGTAAAGTACTCATAATAAAAATAGTACTCTTAGATTACTTTTGAATATAATATAAATGTACTAAACTACCTTAAAGTACTTAGAAAAAAATACTCTTTATGTTTCAATATAAAATAAATAAATGACAAATACCAAAAAAGTGAATGCTCTATTCAAAATCAAAACTATAAAATTACTTTTCAATATATAGCATATATCTTTAAATAATAAATTATTATTACTAAAAAAATTAAAATTTTTATTCAAAATCATATAAATAATTTACATTATATAATATGTAATTTTAAAACTTTATTTAAATAAATGATAATATATAGATAAATTTCAATATAATGATAATGTATAATTTATAATAATTTATACTATATTTATGAAGTTTCAAAACCTTATGTAAAAATACGTATTATTCAACTAAAATTAAAATATATATTTATAATATATAATTTAATTTTTTTTTAAACTTTTAAAACATTTTTGAATACATACCATTTTATCTTAATGTTTGGCATAATTGAAAGGATATTTAAACTTTTAAAGCCTTTGGAATTTAAACTTTTTAAACCTTATGTTATGGATACAATATTCTTATGTAGACATAATCTATGAATATATTATTTTATTTTAGAAAATGATATATAATTTTAAATCCATAAATATGTGATATATGTGGAATCATTACTATTCATATAATATATAATTTTAAATTTAAGAATATTAATATAAATGAGATAAATTTTATGCGATACAAGATAAGAAAAATAAGAAAAATGAATTTGTAAAAGAACACATGTGTTGATTGTTAAATAAATACATAAAATGAATATTTGTTTATCTAAATTATAGATATGTAATATCAATATAGATATATAAGTTAATTAAGTATTTTATAAATACAAATAGATTTCAATAATGTAGATATTTATGTAAATAGATTATTAGTATTTAAATAATGTCAATATTTATATAAATAAATTATTAAGTTTTAGTTTTAATAAATTTAAGTTATATTTATATAATAGTTAGTCAACATTTTTTATAAATATTGAAATATAAGTTGGATTTATATGGCTGCTTTTTATTTTTAAGGAATATAAGTTAAATTTATATAATGAATATACATATTTTAAAAGAAATAAAATTTTATTGATAAAAATTTAATTTATATTTAAAATTCAAAATTCAAAATTCAAAATTATACATGTTATTATAATCATATTTTGAATATTGAATAAGTTATATTTCAAAATTTAAAATAATATACTTTATTTTATTTTATGAGTATATTACTTTTTACTTTATGAGTACAATACTTTTTACTTTATACGTACATTTATCATTGCATCGAGTGAAACGAGGTGCTCTACAACCCAGTATGGGGGAGATGTTGTAACGTGATGTAACGCTTGTGATGTAATGCTTGTTACTAACAAAATAATTAAAAAAATTCATGTCGGCTCATAAAATAAAAAATTATGGAAAGTATTTAAAAAAATCCATGTTGGTTCATAAAATAAAATATTATGAAAAGTAATTAAAAAATAGATGTTCGTTTATTAAATAAAAACTTAAAACTTAAACTCGGATCTATCAATCAAGAGAGATCAAATTTCTTGAGTTTAAATTTCAAAAAAAAGAAATACACCTCAAGAAATTGGATCCCTCTCGGTGCTTGATAGATACGGGTTTAAGATGGATCTATGCTGGTATTATATTCAAAAACAATTTATGTATTCAAGAGTAATATTTTTAGTCACATCAAAGAATAATTTTTTTATTGATTTTATTTTAGAGATATTTTCAATTTAACTTAACCATAGTTACTGTTGTTAAGGATTATACCCTATAGTAGGGGAAATGATGCTATCAACGTACATGGGGTGATAGATAGATACATTATATCTTGCATCAATTACTGTAAACAAAATGAGATTAGGATTTGGAAATCAGTACCTTATTTATGGCGGTTGGTCCTAGATTTCACCCAATCATTGCACCAATGTACCTGCAAAATACACAAACCTTCCTCAGCGTATCCTAACCACAAATATATAATGATGTTGAAGACAATATGACATTAATTATAATCAGAATTCAATAGAAACAACATTCCATTGGGACGGGAAGGGTATCTTGATCTTTATTGTTAAAGAAATGCAACCAAATACAGTTTATACCTGATCTGTTCCAATCACTTCTACAACCAAGTTCTGGGCTCCTGCTCCTTAGACTTAGAAATTCCTTCAGCGTAACAATAACTTCTTCTTCATCCTCCTTTTCCTCATGGATTCCCCTTGTATTTATGGCCTAGGCAAGAAGTTAGATTCGTGAGGCAGTTGAATTGGGAAGTTGGGGGAGTTATAATACCAAACTCAACTAATCTCAATTTGTCATCGTAATATATTTTTCATTTCATCTTAATATGTGTGCAGGTATGATACTTGCAAACCTGCGCATAGTATGTAGCTAGTGCTCTTAATGACTTGTGCACACAACTTTTGGGATAAGTGCATGGGTTTTCTTCAATAGAACCTATGTCTGGTGCGTTAGATGACAATTTCAAGAGTAGCACACTTCTAATGAAACATGCATAAAAATATAGTTTTCAGCTGAAGAGGTGTGATCTCAGCTGTAAATTATCTAAGGTCAATCCAACTCTTCCATCCATAGTGTCATTTGTGTGATCGACAGGGCAATGTGATGACAGACGGAGAAGTGCAGATTTGACCTATAACAGATGCCCCCTAATGTATGAGGTCAGAGGGAAATGATGGCCGAAATACATTATAATTCCAAGTCAGAGGAGGAGCAAGAAACCACAGGATGAAGTCATAAAAGTACCTGAAAAACAATGATCAAGGTTAGCGAGCAATTACAATCTTGACATCATATAGATGTTCGGTACAATACAACATGATATCCGATACATAACTAGGAGATGTATATAGTATGGCCACTGAAATACAATCATGGATCCATAATCAAAATAGGATATCATAGCCATAACAACAAGCTGGATCTATGTCTCATGAAGAGCCAAAATGAGTGTGGCTTAGTCTTGCGCAGCTTGGGTGATAACATGAATAAGATGATGCTATCAGAGTCCCAAGGTCTTCATCCAAAACATCCCAAGGTACGAACCCTATCCAAGTGAATAAATGAGCTGGAGTCGAACATTGGGGGTACCGTTTGATTACCGGTCATTGATGTATACCGTTAACAAACATGAGGGCTTCCATCGATAACGTTAATGGGGCCCAAGGTACCTAGTATATTCTAGCAAGTGTCAATAAATGGTCCTGAAGTCGAACACTTGAAGAATCTATCAAATAGGAGACATTGATGTATTCCCACTATTCAATGGCGAGGGAAACTGCCACTAATGACTGCAATCCCCAAGGTACTATCCGAAACTCTAAACTTCATTCCCAGAGTATAATGAGTTGAAGTCGATGGGAAGAAGTTCATTGGAAGGGAGGCCTTAAGGAATCCTCCATCATCCAACACGAGGAGCACTCATAAGATTGAGCTGATTTGGAGTAGGACTAATACAAGATGAAACATATTGACACCAGGATGGTCGACACATGAAGTCAAGGTTACTGGAGAATGGTCGACACAGGCTATATCCTTGAACAGTGAGCACAACACATAAGTGACTTAGGAAGCTTTTAACATGATGGGAACGTGGTATAAACCTACAATGTAGGAGAAATTAACAGATTCTCCATATGACTAGAAGAATAACCAATCGGAGGAGTGAAAAATCTGAGATCAGGTTCACCCTAACATCAAAAACTGAAACCCAACTGAATGATGGACTCAAATAGGTGTTGTGTTCAAGGACATGAATGACTAGCTTCCTTTGAAACTGAAAAGATGTATGATACCCTTCTCTTCCCTTTTTATTTTTATCAAAGAATATCCTCCTTGTTGTTTTAATGAGTCCAAGAAAGCAATCTCAATAGTCTTTCTTCATTTTTTACAGAGTTTGAAGAAAAGATAGACGAATACTCTATAACAATGATCTATGGATTTTAATATTGAGCCTGGATCAGTTTATGCTCGCCGGTGTTTTCTTTTTTGAGGAGTCTGAAAAAATTAAACAATAACTCCATACACCTATGTAATGTCCCTTTTTCATTTTTTATAAAAATGCCCAATTTTCCAATTTTTTTCCAATTACGACCTTTGACTAGTTTTGTTGTTTTGGCCTCCAAATCAACCCAAGTGCTCCCAAATATTTTGTAAGGGTATACGAATGATATTTAGACTTGAATATTAGGTTCATGGATGATTTATAACCCTCAAAATACTTCTGCAAACTTGATTTATATTATGGTCAATGTATGGGATTTTAACTAGTAATTTGTGCATAAAATCTCCCTTGGGTAAACACTGAAAATGGCCTCCCAAATGCTTCCAATATCCCTCGAAATTCAGAACATAGGTGGGGAATGTATTAAGAATTTTATTAAGGTATCATGTGCACCATTAATTGATTAATATATCTATTCCAACCCTCTCCAATTCAGCTGCAAAAATCACCAATTCAACCCTTGGGGAAATGACACTATTTCTTCTCCCAATGCAATTAAACTGAGTAAAAATACTTCAAATGATCAAGTACAGTATATGAAACTTGTAAAATACATCCATGGAAGTCTATTAATCACAAATGTATCATAGAATCATCCATTCATTCGAAATCATCAGCATTATAGTGATATACATCAATGTAGTGGGGAAATGGACATTGTTTGCTCATTAATCAACATTTTTGCATACAATCAGTGGGTATTTCGACCTGATACTTTCTAAATATGAATAACAGAGGATATGAAGCTATTATAATCATAAATACATCATATGAATATCTCCCAATGAGTACAAGAGCTCACCCAAAGCACAATCCCTCAAGGAGCATGAATATGCCTTCAAAACTAGAAATGGTGGAGAGAAAGTGATGCACTAAACCAAACCACAAGATTTCTTGTAGTTGCTTCCTGCAAATAAAAACTACATTAAAGCACCATGAAAGACCTGAGCGGCCTTTCCAAACACCAACTTGGATGGGAATCTTTCACCCTCGAAATTGGCTAAGACGAGAAACTAGCATCCACTAGCTCTCTCTTCACAAATGCAATTTTTTCTCAAATCATCAAAAGCCATTCTCATACTTGATTTCTACATTTTATAACCAACATTATCCTTCTAAGGTTCTAAATCCTCTCATTATATTCTAGAGATTTCCACTTACGAAATATTCCACATTTGCCACTTGTCTCCTAGTTTCCAACCTTCCATCTTCTCCCAAATTCGAGTAGGAGTCTCTTGGGCTTCTCCAACTCCATGAGCGCCTTCCTTGAGCCTATTTTTGGGGCTGACATATCATAATGGTCATATGTCAGAAGTCAAATTCGAATTTTTTCATAGATGTCATAGTTGCTTCATCATTGTTGTCATAAGATTAGGGAATGTAGCCCAAGTGTCCACTAGCCTCCAATTTGACTCTTCCTCTTCCATGGAGGTTACCATTCCATCCATTTTTGACCTAATATGCTCCATGCCATGTGTATTCCTTACCAAATCACCCAATAATGTTTTCCTTCCCATGTATTCGAAATGGCAAGTGAGATTTTCCATGTGGTAGTGAGAAACCAAGCTAGTGTGGATCCCACATCCTCCAAATGTACTCAAAACCATTTGCCACCTATAATTCCTCTTGGATTCATTTATTAAACTTATTTATTAAATAATTGGACTATTCAAATGTATAAACATTATTCCTTTGATCCCTTATTACAATTCCCAATGTACCCATTCAAACTAGGGAACTTGGTAGGTTTGATGGGGATTGTCTGCTATGCAATTATTTGAGTGGGGACATTACAGTCCTCCCCACCCAAGATTCCTGGCCCTCAATCAATCTCAATTTACCATGCTGAAAAATTATTCCTCCTTTATCAGGTGGCCTTCCATGAGGAATGTCTCCCAAAACCTTTCTATTACGGTGCTTCATGCTATAGAAAGAAACTACTTGATTCGGATAGGTGTGCTACCTTCTCACAACCCTTAGTATTCCTTTTGAATCTTGGAATTTCATTTCCAAAATTTGATAATTTACTGTATGCTCTCCTATTGAATACAACCATTGTACTCCCAAAACCACATTAGTATCAGCAACATCAACCACATAAAAACTATCAACAAAAGTATAGTTACCTACGGTGACTTACAGCTGTGGAATCCATGTTTTGCACAACATTGTGTTGTGACCGGGAATGACAACTGTGAAGCCATCGAATGGTTCAATAGGTATCTTCCTTTTCTACACCATGTCTGCATCAATGAAGTTATGTGTGGATCCTCCATCTACAAAAACTGAAGTTCTTTGTCTTAGTACCACACCCTTGCATTGAATTGTGTGATATCGAGGTACTGCTGAAAGTACTGCCATTATCACTTTAGTGGGTGAGAGATGCTTCACCTCTTGTTTCCCTTCTTCTGTTGTAGTATATACCTCTTCTTGGGCTGAAGTATGTCCTTCTTCCTCCATGCCCCCTTCATATCCCTCATCACAAAATACTTCAATGAATTGGGCCTTTCCCTTAGCACATTTATGTCATGGTGCCCATGGTTGGAAGCATGAGTAACACAATTTATTCCTTCTGAGATATTACCTCATTTTCATTTTATGTATAGCATCAATGTAGTCACTGAATGGTAAACCTCTTTTACACTCTTCACTCAACCCATTCCATTCATTTGCTAGTTTAATACTATCCACCTGAATGTCAGGATCTTCTTTGGGTATGAGAAATTTAGGTGCAGTATGCCTTTGTGTGCTTTGAAATTCATCAGGTCTATTACGTGGCCCTGTGCTTGAAAAAATATACTCACTCCTTTTTATCTTTTCCCCTGAGTGTGAACCACTATTATCTCCTATCACCCCTTTGCTTCCAAGTTGGCTGACCAACAATTCCAATCCTTACATCATTTTGTTACCCATTCTTTCTATATTGGTGGAAATTTTAGAGAAACATGGTTCTACGGTTGCAATAAGTTCCTCTTGATGTCTTAATTTTTTATCCTCCTCTCTACCCATAGTTTTAGAAAAAAACTCTTTTTCTTCTACTACCTCTTCTTCAACAAAACATTCTTCAATTACTGGTTCAAAGGGTGGTGGTTTATGTTTGGATTATTGTTAATACCATCAAGTTCCAAGACCATGCTCTGATACCACTTGTAATGTCCATTTTTCAATTTTTATAAAAATGCCCAATTTTCCAATTTTTCCCCAATTTCGACCTTTGACTAGTTTTGTTGTTTTGGCCTCCAAATTAACCCAAGTGCTCCCAAATATTTTGTAAGGGTATATGAATAATATTAAGACTTGAATATTAGGTTCAGGGATGATTTATAACCCTCAAAATACTTCTGCAAACTTGATTTATATTCTGGTCAATGTATGGGATTTTAACTAGTAATTTGTGCGTCAAATCCCCCCTGGGTAAACACTGAAAATGGCCTCCCAAATGCTTCCAAACTCCCTCGAAATTTGGAATAAAGGTAGGGAATGTATTAAGGTATCATGTGCACCATTAATTGATTATTATATCTCTTCCAACCCTCTCCCATTCAGCTACAAAAATCACCAATTCGACTGTTGGTCGCAACACTGTTCTAGAGGTTTTCCAAAGTAGACCCAAGTACTTTGTGGTACAAGATACCAACAAAACCCCTATTCACTGGCCCTTTTAGCAACAGACTGCAAGCATCTTGAGGTCTCACCTGAGGCGAAGTTGGAGGGGGTGGTTGCAGAAGCAGATTTCCACAACCTTGTGATGTGAGAGTTTCAGCTTGTGAATGCGCAACATGGTGACAGATTGCATGCTGCGGTCAATGACTGCGCGAAGTCTTCTACTCCGTGTCGAGTATCTTCAGGAACAAAGATATTTTCACCCTCAGTGCATCCACAAGCCACATAGTGGGTTTATGAGATCTGATCACTTCTATTCAACTTTATTCGATAATCGTTAATCATTCATCATTACTTAGCTTGATAAAAATCATAACTTATTCAACTCTAACCAATTGTTGTGTGTTTATCTCATAGATCCATTCATTTGAGAAATTATAGGCGCTTTAATGTTAACATTCCTCCATACATGAACTACTAGCATCTTATTCCATCCTTTCCACGGTGAATACAGATAACAATAAACATATAATAGACAATAGTAACTTCATGCATGCACTGTAAGTAAATTAGATCACAAATTAATGAAAATCATACACAACAATCACATGACACAATGGTTTAACATGGTTCACCCCCCCGGATGGGAAGCTACATCTACAAAAAATGTTGTTTATTATCTTCGGAAAGGGTACAACAGTTCTTCATCTATGCACTCAGCTGCAGACGCTCTTCTCTCTCTCTCTCTCAAAATTAGGTCTCTGTGCACTCAGCTACAAAGCCTTTACAATGCTTCAATCTAACAAATCTAACAATATTCAATACTAATAAAAAAAATGAAGAGTTAACCCTTTCCTTTACAAAATTTCCTTATTTATAGATCAAGACCCGTAGGTCATGTCTTTACATTTATGAAGGAAAAACACTTAGGTTTACAAAACTATCACGGTTTTCCCAAACAAAACTACTAGTATCTAGCAGTGGATATTCTGTCACGTGTGCGCCAATAGGTTACTTCCGCCAAGCTGTTCCTTCTTTCATGGCCTTAGATGACTAGTTTGGGTAGTAGTAGTCTTCTGTTTGTTGTGATCAGTCACCTACATCCGATCTACACCTACCCACTGCTTGGTAGTTATCGACGATCTTTGCCAAAAATAGGTCTTTTGTGACCTAACCAAATAACTTCTTTCATCTGTCAATGCTCTGCTTAGATGGATCTCTGTCGACGTGGCACATCGCGGTGCTGTACTCCTTGCAGCATCGACCTCGCAGCTCCTTCGACACTGTGCTGTGCGCAAGTTCGCAGCATACCAAAACTTATCCCAAAATTGTTCAAACTTAACTACGCTTAGCTCCACGGTTCTCAAAATTCTTCCTGTTAAAAAATGCCCCATCCGGGCCAAGCCAAACAGGCCCCTAACACTTACATGTAGCTCGCCCCTGAGCCACTTGCAACTCCTTGAAGGTGTTCCGCTGATTGTGGACTGATCTTCGCAGCGAACTCGTTGAATGTGCCCATCAGCTTTTCTACCGTGGTCTTTGTATCTTGTTCAATTTTCCCAACTGTTTCTATCATCTCAAGTGTTATCTCATGGCCGATATGACCTTCCACCTGCTCTTGATTCTGGTTCAGTTCCTTTAACTTTTCTTCGATATCTTGTGCATGCCGACTTCCTCTAATAATGGTTGCGACTTATCACCCATTTCTGTCTCCTTCTCACGCAAAGCTTTAACTTCCTTCTTTAGGTTGTTGATTTCTCTGTATTTTAGGAGTTGCTCTCTTTCTGGTAGTGCCTTAACCTCCTTACCCATCTTTTCTAGTGCTTCTTGTTTTTCTTTCACTTCCTTCTTTAATTCCAGTAATTTTTGGTCTTCTTCAAATGCATTAAATGCCTTCAATGCTGCTTCCAATAGACTCTAGCACTTAGTCACTTCGGTACCAATATTCTGTGCCGCAGTCTTCACTACTCCCTGTCTTAACTACTGTTCATCTAGTGGAGTCTGTGGATTGATTTGCGCTTTCAGGGCAGCAATTTCAGATTCATGGAGAATCTCCATCTCTTCCTTCTCATTCTTAAGACTATTGACCAAATCGCCAATCCTTACAATAGTATCTATTGGTTCTATTTATATTTCAAATTCATCTATATTATCTGCAACCACAGTGATCGTGGTCTCCAATCTTAGTCGACGATCTCTTTCATCTTGTAATTGCATAGTACTCCATGAGCTATCTTCCTCGAGTTGCCTGTTAGCTATTTGCAACTCTGCCTGTCCTTTTAGCGCTTCTATGGTTCTGCCATGCATTTATTCACCGACTTGCATCTGTAAGTAATGTAGTCCTGGAAATGGTATCCTTGCAAGATCAAGCTCCACGCGCTCTACATTCTTTGTATCTAGCATTGCTTGATCAGGTAATGGCAATCTTATAGATAGTGGTTGCAAATGGACAACATGGGACCTCGCAGGAATTGTGAGTTGCTGCTGCAAAGTTCCCGCAGACCCTTTTTCAGCTATTGTCTCATGGTGCAAGGGTAATCTTCTGCTTACTTCATCAATTTTTTGTGATATCCGTTGTAGTATAGTCAGGTTCTGGGATAAGTTGTCTTGAATTGCCTTTTCCTTCTTCTCTTTGTCTGTCGAAATTTTCTCCATTTGTTTAGTGACCTTTGCGGTGATCATTAAGTAGTCATCTTCGTGAAGCACTATGTCTAATTGGTCTTTATGTGATTTCTGATTCTTCCTTTTTTCCTTGTGCCCCAAAGGACTCCCAATGTCCTTCCTTTTGCTTGACTCTTTTTCTTCTACTATGGGACAGGGGATAGGGTTATCTTCGCTAGAATCACTTTGGATATCCATGACCTCAACTTGAAATTCAGCTGGCCATTCTTTCATGATATTCTCAATATATTCCTCGTACATATGGTAATTTCATAGGTACCAATCAACATTCTTTGTCTATGCTTTGGCTAAAATGGAGATGCATTTCATTGTAGCGTAAAAATTTATAATGCGGATATATTTGCTTATTACTTGCTTTGGTATGCGAGGTGTGAGCATGATGGCCCCACGTAGCTAGTCATAATATGTATAGAAGACCAGCGCTGTCTCGTGCTATCTGTCAGGATTCAAATTTTCCCACAGATTCTGAAAGCGAGCACCTCTGCAGTCTGAAGTGTCCGTGGTCACTCTGACGTAATGCTTCGGCTCCCTCCATCCCAGGAAAGCAATCAACACGATTATCCAGGTGAAGTGGAAGTATCCCCCATTGATTTGCGTATCATTCAGTTCCTCTAGGAACTCATTTAGTAGAAATTGACACCAATTGAATTCTTCTCCCTCGGTGGCTGCAGCGCCAAGTAGTACTGAGCCTGCAGAGACTTCTAGTGGTCTACATTTTCTTAGAATCTTACCCGCTAACAGCTGTGTGACAAATCTTATTTCCTGATCCTTTATGTCATCTGTCTGGCAGCCTCGCTTCCATATGACAATAGATTGCATTTGCTTCATTAATGCGGCTACCTCTTTATCCTTTGTTTTTCCCTGAAATAACTTTCTTGGGTGTGCTCCCCTTTTTCTCAATCTAGTTATCCGATGGATTAAGTTGATTGTTAGGTCGATATTTTGGTCCATCCATAAATATCCTTGGTGAATGTGCACCATAAGAGTTCTCACGACTGCGTTGAGCTTCGGTGATCTGTCGAAATGTGGGAATATGAGCAGGTTGAGCAGCCCTGACTTGGCTACTTCGGACAACCAACTTTCGGTGACCAGAGTCAGGTCTCCTATTCCAGTCTTCTTCCAGCACATATATTTGTCGGGATGGAACTATGAGAAGCTTGGCTTGGTGGGCTTGTCCTTTTGCATTGCTAGCAAATCATAGTCCTCCCATTTACATTCTGGAATATTTCCCAATAGATTTTTGTCCACCTCAACATGTTTTGATATCGGCGAGAGTGGTATCTCATACTTTGGACTCTTGAGTAGTTTAATGGCCGGTGCATCCTCTACATGCAGCGAGATATAGTCTGGTGTCATAGCTAGAGGTATCTCTTTATCTGCAATGGGTTTATTTGGTCCTATTGAACTTGTCTTTGGTATCTTTGATCTCGGCGCTACTGGGTTTTTTCCTTTGTCTTGCATTGAGGGACCGTGTCTTGGTGATCTCCTTGGACCTTGTTCTGATTCCATGATGAATTTCTTGCTTGGGGTTCTCATTAACTCGTCAATTCCTCTGTGTTGGAACAACTTCACAGTCTCTTAGACCGTGAACTCTTTGTCAACAAAGGACCTCTGTGTCATTCGCTTGCACACTTACTCGGCTAACCAGTGGATAACTTATAGTCTAAACTCAGAAAATAGTATTTGCAAGAATTTCTAAGTGCTTTGGTAACGGCTGCGAGTCTAACTGCAGCATTATATATAGTCGCGGCTTATCCCTCTCCGCGCCCTTTGACTGTTAGATAAGCATTAAATGTAGTATCCGTTAGCCTATTCCGGCAGATTATTTGGTCAATTTTTGTCGTTAAGTTGTTTAGAACAGCTATCTGTTCTTTAAATGCTCGAGGGGTCGGTCGGGAAGTACTGTATAACGACTATATTTCTGACTGACACTGTAACGGCTATTTTCTGGAGCTCTACGTCGAACTACGTGGTATGTTGTCTTTATTTCTGCGGAGTTACTTCATGGTGTCTGATTTGTTTCTTTCCTTAGTGTTGCATTTTTAGTGTCGCAACAGCGCATTATTATTATGATTTTTTCTTTCTTTTTTGCGCAGCTTCAACAATGCTGTGGTGTACATAGATCTATCTTTACAAGTTTTGTGTACAGATTGTTCATAGTTCCCAATTCCAACTGTACTTGGCACTTAGAAACTTTTCCTTTCTTCTGATGATTCTAGATGCTGCG
Organism: Larix kaempferi; assembly: GCA_027924585.1. NCBI lineage: Eukaryota > Viridiplantae > Streptophyta > Pinopsida > Pinales > Pinaceae > Larix > Larix kaempferi. The sequence goes on from BSBM01000928.1 coordinate 599,894, forward strand.
AAGGATGACTATCGCGGTAAAGCTTTAGTCTACTTCCATTTATAAAATTGGTAATGTATCACCGGCTAAAGTAGCTAGCTATACTGCGCCACCGTTAGTAACATCTATTACAGTATATGGTCCAAGCCAATGCATTTTAAATTTCCCTGGAAACTTCATGAATTTACTATCGTATAGGAGGACTAGATCACTTACCTGAAAAGACTTATTCTTAATGTGGCGATCATGCCATGCTTTTTCTCAACTTGTTGGTGGAATCCTGCGATGAAGCGATCTTCCAAACCAACCAAGTGTAACAGCCTTTCTTCTAGTGTTACGGGATCTTCCATCCTTATAAATGCAGCTATTCTCAAGCTGGGTATAATATATTCCATTGGCATTATTGCTTCCTGTCCGTAAGCCAATCTGAAAGGTGTATGTCCAATTAATTTCTTACATGTCGTTCTGTACGCCCATAATATAGATGGAATGCGCAGGTCCCAGTCATCGCGGTTTACATTGCATATCTTGGTTAGCGCATTCTCAAGTACTTTATTCAATGCTTCAATAGGTCCATTCGGTTGTGGGTGATAAGGCGTACTGCGCTGATGATGGATGTAGAATTCTTCAGTCATAGCTTCAATAGTTCTGTTTAGAAAATGAGTACCTTGATCACTCATCCAAATTTTTGGGCATCCAAATTTTGTAAGGATGTTCTCAAAGATAAATAGCGCGGCTGTAGCTATGCTACAATATTTGACTGGTTTTGCTTCTTCCCATCCAGTGAGGTAGTCAGTTGCAATAATAATGTACCTCGAACTAGTTCTTTTTCCCGATGGGTTAATAGGTCCTAGGAAATCGATTGCCCATTTGTCGAATGCCTGCAAGATCAGCTGAGGGTTCAACAACATTTCATCTCTTCTTGAGGGTTTCCCTATTCTCTAATAGACATCGTAGTTTTGACAATGTTCTTTGGAGTCCTTATGAATCATAGGCCACCATAGTCCTGCGCACGATATCTTCTACGTAGTAGCCCTTCCTGCATAATGACCTCCTGTGACTCTTGAATGTGCATCAGCTAATATAAATGGATTCTCATGTTCTAATACACATCTTCGTAGCACTTCATAAGGTCCTAACTTGTAGAGTTGTCTTGCGATAATGGTGAAGTCTGCGGCTCGCACTATTAGTTGCTTCTTTTGCTGCGTAGTGAATTCAGTAGGTGTGAAGCCAGTAGTTAGAAGGTCAATGATATCCTGATAATAATCATCGGCAACCTGTATAGCAAACAATTGGGCATCGGGCAGATTGTGTTCTAGATTCGTTGGTTCTTTTCCTGACTCGATCCTTGATAGATGATCAGGGCCTAAATTTAATCTTCCTGGTTTGACTATTATTTCAAAATCGTACTCTTGGAAGAGTAAGAGCCATCTGCAAATTCACCCTCGTAACACTATCTTATTGACCAGGTATTTTAATGCATAATGGTCAGTAAACATTGAGAAGTGCGCACCAAGCAAATAGTGTCTGAACTTCTGTAGTGCATATACCATTGCAAGTCCTTCCCTTTCAGTAGTGGTATAGTTTTTCTCAGCAGATGACAACTTTCTACTTGAGAATGCAATGGCATGATCAATTCCTCCTTCTCCTGGCTGCATGAGAACAATACCCAATGCTATACATGAAGCATCAACATGTACGTGAAATGGATTTTCCCAGTCTGAAAAAGCTAGGATCGGCACAATGACCATTTTCTCTTTCAATGTGTCGAATCCTTTCTCACAGTCCTCATTCCAAATGAACGGTGCATCCTTTCTTAAAAGCTTCTCCATTACTGCGATTATCTGAGCATACCCCTTTATGAATTTCTTGTAGAATTTGATATGCCCTAGCGTAGTGCGCAATTGTTTAACTGAATTTGGTCTAGGCAAGTTTACAATAACTGCTATCTTCGCAGGATCATCCATTAATCCTTTCTTACACACGATATGTCCCAGTAGAATCCCATAAGGAACAAAGAAAATACATTTTTTTAAATTCAATGAAATTTGATGATGTCTGCATTTTTCTAGCATCATCCTGAGGTTCGTGGCATGATTCTTTAGTAACCCAAAAATGGTCCAATCATCAAAGTAAACTTCTAAAAATTTGTGTACGAATTCTTTAAATGTTGCAATCACCACTCTTGAAAATATGACTGGTGCGTTCTTTAAACCAAATGGCATTATTGTATACTGGAACGAACCCCATTCTATTGCAAAAGTGGTCTTGTGTCTATCTGCTGGATCAATTCTAATCTGATGGTATCCAGAAAACCCATCAGTAAAATAGTATGCTTCGTTACCTCCCACGTTATCAAGTACTTCGTTGGTAAAAGGAGTAGGAAATGGGTCATGCATTGAAGCATCATTTAGGTTTCTAAGATCAACACAGTTCTTGATTTCACCCTTTGTTTTCTTGTCTTGGATGACCATTGGGCTTATCCATTCAGATTCTTCTACCGGCTCAATAATTCCTGCATCGAGCATCTTGTCGAGTTCTTCCTTAACTCATTCTTTGTAGCGTGGATTCAGTCTATATGGCCTTTGCTTAATAGGTTTCTCTCTTGGCTTAAGAGGAATTCTCATCACTCCTAGGTCTCCTAGAATGACTTTCGTCTCTGTGAACTTCGTTGGGAATACTTCCTGATATTCTTGTAATATAGTTGTGATCTCCAGAACTGTGTCATCATCCCAGTAGTCTCCTATTGCTATGAACTTCGGCTCTTTAGGGGTGTCGATGTTCACTTTCTTTGTTTTAACCGGTCCACTCATATCTGGAATTTCTAGTGGAGGTCCTTCTACCTCGCGTACTCCTTCTGATTCTTGGATTTTTATGTTGTGCGGATCCTCCTCATCGCTATCTTCAACTTCTTCAATGATGTTGTAACAGTCTAAAGCCTGCTCTATCTGTTCTGACCAATTTGGTTGTAGACTCGCAAGTACATTGCTTGTGTAAAAAAACTCTTCTAGTGTTATGTTTTCCTCATTGAGATGTGGGCTAAATATATTTTGCTTGATCAGTTGTAGTGCATCATGTATAGTTGGATGGTCATCTTGAAAACTAAAATCCTTCTGGAAGGTTGCAGTGAGGACGGACCAATCCGCGGTTCCTGTGCGCATCTCCTCCTCTAGATACCATTTTTTGGGAATAGGCTCCTCCAACATATACACAAAGAGATGTACCCATTATGTCTGTGGTATTTCCTTCCATGCTTGTACTCAAGCTGCGATATGATCTCCTGGATTCATCTGACCATTATATTTCTCAAATGGTAGTGTGACCTTATCAACAAATCTAATATGTAGTTTTATTCTGCACTGGTCCCAAGTTGTCATTATCTTTTTATGTGTAGCCTACCATCTGGTAGGTGTTTCTCTGAGTGCCATGTCTAATGGTGAGATGCGATGTTAATCTGCAACTGCTGCAGTGTATTCTTTGATAAATGAATAGACGTTAGCTGTACCATCATAAGTGGGTATTGGACTTACCTGCTTTCCAATCCAGCAGAGTGACTTTGTAATTGTCGCGCATCTCCTAGCAGATACTTCATGCATTCTGTGTTGCCAGTTTTCTAATCCCACTTTAGAGTCTGAGATGCAAGAACTATCGCAGCGCTAGATGAGCATTTCATCCGTAGTAGGATGAATATAATCCACGGCATTTGTTGTCATTTGATAGATATGGTCAAGGTCTTGAGCTCTGTACTCTTCTTGAATAGGTTTAACATATCGCTCCTCCTATGAAGGATCCAATGGTGCGATGACCCTTATGTCATTTCCTTCAAATATCATTTTCATTGTCTTCAAATTGATGACGGTAGAGTTCATCATTTCCCAATCGATGCCTAGCAGTGCTGGATAAGGATTTCTATCATCCACAATTTCAATTACTTAAAAGTCTGCATAACTTCGCACTCCATCAATGTCGACAATAGTATTGGTTAACCTTCCCAAAGGTATAACTATGCCTTGAATAGCCATTCTTAATTGTATAGGTGACCACTGTAACTTTGGTTTTCCCATCACCTGCCATGGCTGCTTGGTCAAGAAATTCACTTCAGATCCGAGATCAAGAATGATCTCATCCATCTCATAATCTCCTATCTATGCAGTGAACCGCATTTCCTTGCGGGTTCTTTTGGGACTCCTAATGTTATGTACTGCGCCATGTGCTATTCCTTTCTTTCTGCATGATTCATACTGATTTATCACTTTTTCAAATTCCATAAGTGTCTTTGTTTTTTAATAACTTGATGCAGCTGTGTAGAAACTACGCAACAAAAATAGAGCCATCTGGTGCAGCACGAGTCTGATCATACGCTAGTGGCATGTCTTCTATTTGTGGTTCTTGTCTTCGCAATGGGATCCTTGGTGAAGTAGGTGGTGGTTGTTTAAGCATGTATCACGCTTCTTTAAATATTTATTTATTTTTCTGTAAGTTCAATGGAGGTGCTTTCCCAAGAGCTTTTCTAATCCCTACTGTTTCTCCAGGGTTCTTCTTAGGATCAGTTGTTCCAGAAGTCAAGGCTTCTGTGTTGTTGTCTTTTCCTGTATCAACGCCACTTTGTGTTACTACATTGAGACTCTGTTCTGTAGGTCTGTTATCTGATGCGATCAACTGGATGTTAGGGTTTGGTGTTTCTGTTCTTCGCCGCTTTTGCATTTCTACCTCACGCATGGGGTAGTGTTCAATCACATGATCAAATGATTTACAGTAGTTGCATGTGGTGCATGGATTAGTACATTCTCTTAATACATGACCTGGCTAGCCACAGTTATAGCATATTACCTGGCCTCATCCTCTTCCTTGATTTTGACCAGTATTTTTTCCTCTCCCGCGATATCCACTACCACGGCCTCTATATCCTCCATGATCATAGTGGGTGTTCTCTTTCTTTGGTTGATTTTCCTCTTGGACACGGTACATTCTATCACCTCGCATTGCTTCCATATCTCGCTTTCTTTCATTCATCAGTTAATAAGCGTGATAGTTGGACTCATCATGTCCAACTGACTTACAGAAATTGCAGTATACATTTTTAGGTGTCTTTACATATTTTTGTATCAAGTAGCAGTCCTCAGGTCCACGTCCTATGATTCTACAAATTTCACACCATGATGCCTAGTTCTAATTCATATTTATTGGGTTTGGTGCGCCACTGTTAAGATATTCTTGAAACAAGGGGCAATGTTCTCTAGTGTGGCCCTCTCCTCTGCATCCTGTGCACCAAACTTCATGTCTTTGTTCACGTCTTTACTCTTTTCCATTATTCATACCTTGTAATTCTAATGTCAAGGTAGCCAATTGGTTCTAGATCTGTATCATCCTAGAACTAATTTCTCCAATTGGTGAAGCTTCCAAATTCATTGTGATTGCCAAAGCCTTAGATTGAGATACAACCTTCTGTTGCATTAGTGGTTGTCTGATATGGGGCAACATCGCAGCAATGAACCATTCTTGATGCTGTTGCGGAGCTATAGCAAGCTCACTTGGTCCAACCATGTTTTGAATTTTTGGTCAAATTCCTAAACTGATTCAGTAGGTTTCTGCTTGATTTCTTTCAACTATGTTATGCACTGTGATTCTGATTTGGGTTTCTTAAACTCTACTGCAATCACGGTTTTGATCTCTGCTAGGGTTCTCAGCTGTGCTTGAGAATACTTCATAAAATAGTGCAATGCTCTGTCTCTAAAAGTAGTTATGAGATGTGCCTCTTTATAGCATCATATGTTACTTGCTTAACACTCCACATTGCTTCGCATAGAAACCAGTGCTGATTAGGGTCTTCCTGACCCATTCCTTTGAATATCAAAAGTTATATATCGTTATATATCATTCTCCTTCTGGATTGTGTATTGTTCTGGAACTGTTTCCCTATGACAAAAGTAGATATAGACTACTGTATTGTGGTAGGGACAGTATTCTGTGGAATAGTTTGAGTCGTAGTGCTGTGAGCACTCACTCCTGCGGTGTTACTAGTATTACTGATCTGTGGGATGGGTTGCACGACACTCGCAGTGGGTGGGTTCTGGATTGATTGATTGTGAGGTATAATACGTTGGATTTTCCTTGATAACTGAGTGTTCGTATTATTGAGATCACATGGAATTTCGGTATCTATACGGTTTCTAGATGGTGCGGGTTTCTTCTCATTAGTAAGCTTGTATCTCTTTCTGTTGACTCAAGACTAGTCGACAGGGGTTCCCATCACTGTTGACACCAACCCACTGCGATCTGTCTGAGCACCGGCCCAGGCAGGTATTACCCTACCCAGCAACACCTATAGAGAACACGAGGTCTCACCCGAGGCGATCAAGGGAGAGTGGACGGAACCATGTTTCCGCCAAATGAAGGAGGATGTGTGTGGCATCAACTACTTAATCTTATTGCAACATTCAATAATAAATCCATGCATTCACTTCGACATTATTGTACTCATGTCATCATTTAATGGAAACATTCATTGTTACAGCAAATCATAACAGTAAAGCGACTATTGCATCAAAGAAACATTGCATTACCATCAAAAGACAAAAGACACACTAGGATTTTACATAATAGTTTCATCACATCATATTATTACTACAAAAACCCAATACAATGCCTCTGTAGATCACAGATTCCAGCAATATCTCTTGATCTCCCAACATACGCACAAAACATCATATCAATTCTCTCTCCGATCTATATCACAACCTACAACTTCTTGTCTATATATAGGCTTCCGCCTTTACAATGTTTGTCCACTTACTAACAGCTTCATAATTGACTCTTGGAAAAAAGACCCAAAATCTAACTGGTTGGGTCCAAATGACCCAAAAAACGCCTACTACGGTACAATTAGCTCAAAATTACATCTCATATGGTCCAACGACCCAAAAACCCGCCTATTGTGGTACATAAGACTCAAAAAATACATAAAATAATCGAGCCTTCTTCCTTCTGCGACTTCGTCTGATGTGTCGAAGCATTGGCGATGATGTGATTCTTCCTTATCAAACCGCCTGCCAACAAGCCCCCAACACAATATGCATTCTATACCATGAGAGATTGCATTTGGCAGTGCGTGTGCGGATCCATAGGATATGCTACCAGGACAACCTGCAGAATTACATCACGGATGAGCTATAATGCATTATTAACCTCTGGATCGGCATCCGCAAAATTGAATGTATGGGTAAACCACACTGTGAGCTCCAACCAAGTAGAAATTTATCCTCGCAAGTTAGCTGCAGTATACCATGATCGTGGCATCTCATCCAAAGTATGGATAAAAGCATGGACCCACTCATCTCGTGGTCGCGATACCCATAACCGCTGACACTCCATCAAGTGACCACCAAGATCGTTATGACCATCATACTTTCCAGTGTGGTAAACCTCAGTATCCAAAAAGCGTATCATCATCAATCTTCTGCATTTTGACCATCCATCAATTAATGCCTTATGTGTCGCCCACCAACATGCTAGGGAAACCTTTAGTGCTTTGTTCAATGCCAGCAGCCGTTGTGGTTCGGAAACTCTTTCCTTGAACTCCGTCAGAAAGTCAGATAAGCTAGGCAGTCCCTAATATATTGGTAGTGTGACCATTTCAATTGCAACACGACATAATGACTGCGTGATCAACCCACACTTATGGAGCAACACCTCGTGCAAGCGGTTCTGCCAATAATCTAGCATATCATCAGAGTCAGATGACACAGAGCTATCGCTATGCCATCATAGCTCACCGTTGGCAGTCAGATGGATATAATCTTCAGAGATATTGAATGCATGGTCCCATCCACTGGTATCGTCATCCTTCACTGGTTCTATGTAGTGGCGTCCTTCAGTCGGATGCAATGGGGAGATAACTTTGAGATTGCGATTTTCAAAAGTCATCATTCGTCACTTGAAGTTGATTATAGCTCCACTATCATTAGCCCATCCAATGCCCAGTAATGTGGGATAAGAGCTTCCTCCTTCAACCACTTCTATTACATCAAAGTCGGCATATGTTTTCATTCCCTGAATGTCCACCACCATTCGTGGAACTCTCCCAATCTGTGTCACTTTAACATGATTAGCTAACTGGAGTTGTATAGGAGACCAACTCAATGGGGGACTCCCCATCTTTTGCCAAGCCTGCTTGGTCAAGATGTTGACATCTGAACCAAGATCTAGAATAACTGAATCAACATCATAGTCACCAATTTGAATATTCATCCGCATCTCCTTACCCGTCTTCCTTCGTTTTAAGAAATTAACTGCAAACTCTTGTCGATCCTAGGTCAGTCGTCGAAACAGAGCTTCAATCGTAGCAAGAGCATCGGGATCTCTTGCCAGGGATAAGAAATGTTCCAAAAATGCTTGACGTGTGCTGGACTCCCGCGACGGGCCAGCCTTTGAAGTAGTATCAAAAGTCGAGGGCATGTCATACATAACATCTTTACCTTGGTATTTTTCTAGTGCACAATGTGCTTGAAGAAATGCGTCATGCTCCGCATCAATGTCAAATTATACCTTCTTCTGTCCAACTAACTGGATTATTGATCTATCCTCTCCAGTTCTATTTTTTCCACGAGTGACCACAACAACAGAAGCATCTTGCGGTCTTGGCTCTACAGAAATTGTCACGATGTTTGCACCCTGGGTCTGATTCAGCGGCGGATTCCTAGGTGGGTTCACATTTTGATTTTGATTTGGCCGCATATTTTAGTTATGCACTGGTTGCTGCACTTGGTTCTGGGCAGGCTATTGTGCCTCGGGCTGGCTCTGCAGCTGGGGAGTATTTCCTGCTTGCCATCGTGCAATCAAATGTGGACAATTCTCAACTATGTGATCATTAACAAAACAGAAAGTACACTGGTTCTGCAGCAGTGGACAGTCCCGGTGGTAGTGTCCCCATACCGCACAGTGATAGCATTGAACAGGTCCGCGGCCACCTCATCCTCCTCCTCGACCAAATCCTCTGCCACGTCCTCCATGGTATCCTCTCCGGAATCCTCCCTACTATTGGCATTGTGGTTGGTTGAACTGTTGCTGCATTGGTGTTCGTTGCATTCATTTCCCTTGCTGTGCATACTGCGGTTGTTGTACATACTGTGGCTGCTGTGGAGCCATCTGCATTGGAGCACATTGTGGCATGAATTGTGTCGGTTGCTGCTACTGCAGTACAAACTGCATCCGCGGTTGAGGTAGCGGCTGGGATACCTATGGATGCGGTTGTGACTATTGTATGGCACGCTAGTCGTCCTTTACATAGAATGCACCATACATTCTTTTTTGTAGAAACCCGTATGCACAGCAATCCTTGTCGTCGTGACCCACCGATTTGCAAAATATACAATAAATATTCCTCGGGGTTGTGACAATTTTTTGCATATATGGGCAATTGTCATGGCTGTGCCCGTATACCTGGTAGACACCACACCATGACATGGTACCACCATTCAACGGATTTGGCACTCCTGAAACTAAATAATTACGGAAATCCGGGAAATTGTCCTCCGTATGCCCTTCTCCTCGGCATCGCGTACACCATACTTCATCACCCTGTTCCATGCCCTTCTTTAAATCTTGCAGCTGTATAGTCAAGTTAGCGAGCTATGTCTGTATCTGCGACATCCCGACTGCATTTTCTTCGATTGACGAAGCCTCTAATCGCATTGCAATCTCCAGAGCTTCACTGGGCATCGAGATGTTTTGTTGCATCAATGGCAGCCGAATGTGTGGTAGCAGTGCCGTGATGAACCACTCTTTATGTTGGACGAGACTCATATCAAAACTAACCCTTGCCATCAATGTCTTGAATCGTTGGTTGAAATCCCACACTGTCTCATTGGGATACTGCTTAATTTCTTTAAATTCCATAATATACTAAGCCTCCGACTTGGGCTTTCTAAATTCTGCAATCAGTCCATCTCGGATCTCATCTAGTGACTTCTCTGGGGATCCTATAGGGACTAGAAAAAAATTCATAAACCAATCTAATGCACGAACTCATAGAGTTGTCGCTAACTGTCCTTTCGTAGTGGCATCATCAGTGATCTGTTTTATGGTCTAGAGCACTTCACACAAAAACCAATACTGTTATGGGTTGTCTGTCCCACTCCCGTGGAACAACGGTAACTTAGCATCATCACCCGCCATTCTAGGCTTCCTTTTTCCTTTCGCTGTACTACTACCGATTAACTTCTGCGGTATTGAAAAACTTGGTGGTGTTGAAGTGGTATTTCTTGCTATTTGAGAGATAGTGAGCAGAGGTGTGGGTACGTTTGTGCTGGGGTTTGGTCTTGCCTCTATCCTAGGTGTAGCCTGGTTGTCCTTGTCAATACTATGAGGTTGCTTCATCCCATGTGGTCTTCCTTCACGATCTTGTGGTTCGACCGTAGCAGGACCTTCTCTTGTCCTCTGCCTTTTTTTTCTGTCGGAACCTCGCTCCTCCCCTCGTAAGACCACTTTCCTCGTCGGCTTCACTCAGAGTCTCATCATGACCTGCACCTATCTACCCATTATCATTCCATGTACCACCCCCCAAATGTCATGGTACCCACGGCCTCCTCCCACTAGGATGTCTACTGATCAAGATGCATCCTCAATATACCCTTTTCGCAAATAAGCATATTAATCGACAGTAGAAACTTGCCTCGAGGTTCGCAAAAAAAATATATTTCAGCTTCACTATAGGATTTTTGAGTATCAACCGTGAATTCTATGATATAGCCCTCTAGGATGCTATCGAACCACACTTCGACAGCCCGCAATGCTTTATTATCAACCTCCTGTAGCTCCTGAATCAATTCGGGGGTCCAGGTCGTCGGTTCACCACCTTGGAAGTTCCTCTTCTGGAAGGTCAACTTCGCCAACCACTCATACGAAATGACTGGGAATTCACAAAAGAACCACTCATGCAGTCCATCATGAATTTTCTTCGAGTGTTCCAGTTTTCTTCTTCAACGAATTATTGTAGCTTTTGATCAAACCATTCCTGGATTTCAGGTTTCGTTGGGTGCCACAACATATCCGCCTTTCACTTCGCACACGGTGCTGGCAATGGAACCATTAGTTGACTCAAACCCAATCGATAGGGGTTCCCATCACTGTTGACACCAACCCACCGCGATCTCCCTGATCACCGGCCTAGGCAGGTTTTACCCTGCCCAGCAACACCTGCAGAGCAGATGAGGTCTCACCCGAGGGGATCAAGGGAGAGTGGACGGAACCATGTTTCCACCGAATGAAGGAAGATGTATGTGGCATCAACTACTTAATCTTATTGCAACATTCAATAATAAATCGATGCACTCACTTCAACATTATTGTACTCATATCATCATTTAATGGAAACATTCATTGTTGCAGCAGATTATAACAGTAAAGTGACTATTGCATCAAAGAAACATTGCATTACCATTAAAAGACAAAAGACACACCAGTATTGCACATAATAGTTTCATCACATCATATTATTATTGAAAAAACCCAATACAATGCCTCTGTAGATCACAAATTCCAACAATATCTCTTGATCTCCCAACATACGCACAAAACCGCATATCAATTCTCTCTCCGATCTATATCACAACCTACAACTTCTTGTCTATATATAGGCTTCTTCCATTACAATGCTTATCCAATTACTAACAACTTCCTAACTGACTCTTGGACAAAAGACCCAAAATCTAACTGATCCGGTCCAAATGACCCAAAAACCCACCTACTACGGTACAATTAGCTCAAAATTACATCTCATATGGTCCAACGACCCAAAAACCCACCTATTGCGGTACAGACGACTCACAAAATACATAAAATAATCGATCCTTCTTCCTTCCGCGACTTCATCTGATGTGTCATAGCATCGACGATGCTGTGATTCTTCCTTGTCAAACTGCCTGCCAACACTTTCCACTTCTCCAAGTATGGGTTTCTTCGTCAAAATCAATGTATGTATTCTCTACAATGACATATTTAGAACTATTGTTGCATTCTTAAAACACCTTTTTTAGTTAAAAGCATTTTAATGTATAGACTGAGGTTTTTCAAGAACTTACCTATGAATCCTTCGAAAAAGTATGCTTCATCTTGGCTATAGGACTTCAACGTATCTACAACAAATTCGGTCACAAATCCTTCTAATATGCTATCAACCTGGAAGTCAACTGCTCATGATAGTGGGCTATCGATTGCTTTGAGATGTTCGGTAAGCTCTGTACTCCACTCTGTAGGTACTCTTCCTTGTGAACAATTCTTTGTTTCTGCTAGGTGCGATATCCACTCGTGTAGCTCGTTTGGAAACGAAGCCCAAAAAATTTCGTGTATGTCCTACCACAAGTATCTGTTCAACCACTGTACGTCAGATAGACACGGATGTCTATTTTATTTCTTTGCAAAATCTCTTTCGATCTTATCACGCCAAGCCCAAATCTCTTTCTTTTCTCGATGCCAATTGTCGGACATTACTTTTCTGAATACACTATCGCATCATTGGTCTTAGTGCGGAAACGAAAGCATTTGTTGGTCATAGCACTGTTCTATAGGTTTTCCAATGTAGACCTAGGTACTTTGCGGTACAAGATACCAACAAAATCCCTATTCATCAGCCCTTTGGGCAATAGACTGCAAGCAGCCCGAGGTCTCACCCGAGGCGAAGTTGGAGGGCGTGGTTGCAGAAGCAGGTTTCCACAACCTTGTGATCCGAGAATTTCAGCTTTTGAATGCACAACACGGTGATAGATTGCGTGTTGCGGTCAATGACTGCACAAAGTCTTCTACTCCACATTGAGTATCTTTAGGAATAAAGATATTTGCACCCTTAGCGCGTCCACAAGCCGCGCAGTGGGTTGATGAGATCTGATCACTTCTATTCAACTTTATTCGATAATCTTTAATCATTCATCATTACTTAGCTTGATAAACATCATAACTTATGCAAATATGTGATATGCGCAGTGTTGTGTGCTTGATGTCGCGATTCAACTCTAACCAATTGTTGTGCGGTTATCTCATAGATCCATTCATTTGAGAACTTATAGGTGCTTTACTGTTAGCATTCCTCCATACATGAACTACTAGCATCTTATTCCATCCTTTCCACAATGAATACAGATAATAGTAAACATATAACAGACAATAGTAAGTTCATGCATGCACTGTAAGTAAATTAGATCACAAATTAATGACAATCATACACAACAATCACATTACACAGTGGTTTAACGTGGTTAACCCCCTTGTTACAATGTAATCTTCCACCTTGTGAGCATCAACATTCTTTGGCCTGTAGGATCCCTTTCACTGACTCAGATTCACTATATATCCTTCAGACATATTTTTTCCTCATTTTCCTCTGACCTGCTTGTTGCATCATTATAACAGGCGTACCCACGAGTTGCATCACTATAGCCTGCGGGTATCAAGTAAAATGGTAAAAATCACTAGTTTATTACTTTTTACTCCCAAAAAAGCAGTCATTGGGTCACCTTTGGCTCTCCATCTACCCAAGTAACGTCTCGATGTGTCCTTTCACTTACCTTTGAGAGGACTATATATTGAGCACATATGGCTTATGGACGGGAGGAGAAAGAAGAGCAAAATAACTCTAGTTGATTTTTGCGTATCTTGAGTCTACACTCATTGATCCTTGTAGTTGTGAACCCTTTATGTTCACCTTCCAAACTCCTATCTAGTTTGAGTTTGCCATTCATGGAGGATTGAAGTGGTGGAGGCATAAATGGATTGATCCAGATCTTGGTTCAGACTGGTTGCCGGCAAGAGGTCGTATCACTTTGTACTTCTTCTTGTTTATTAATAGAAATACTCATATTCTCGTCCATTAATGTTGTAAATGTTGTTTATCTTACATTGGGTTGCATTTACTTGCTATATCATAGACCATTGCTATTGATGATGTTAATGCCGTTTATATATTATATGTACTTGTTATATATTGACTATCAAGACTAATTTGCAGATTCAAGTGCACAGATTAAAAATCTCGAACAGGAATCTACATCAAACGTTTGGATCGAGGTTCATTATCTTCTTCATTATCTTAGAATTGTCATTTATATAGCATAGTTCCGAGAATTGAGTTGATTTCTGGTAGTCATCTGTCTGTTGTGGTATACCCCAAGCCATAGTGAGTTTTCTCCATCACACCCCCGGATGGGAAGCTACGTCCACAAGAACTGTTGTTTATTATATTAGGAAAGGGTACAACAGTTCTTCATCTGCGCACTCAGCTGTAGACTCTCTTCTCTCTCTCTCTCTCTCTCTCACAAAATTACGTCTCTGCGCACTCAGCTGTAGAGCCTTTACAATTCTTCAATCTGACAGATCTAACAATATTCAATACTAATCAACAAAATGAAGAGTTAACCCTTTCCTTTACAAAATTGCCTTATTTATAGATCAAGACCCATAGGTCATGTCTTTACATTTACGAAGGTAGAACCCTTAGGTTTATAAAACTATCATGGTTTTCCCAAACCGAACTACTGGTATCTGGAAGTGGATCTTCTGTCACGCGCACACCAATAGGTTACTTCCGTCGAGCTGTTCCTTCCTTCACGACCTTAGATGACTGGTTCAAGTAGTAGTAGTCTTTTGTTTGTTGTGACCAGTCACCTACCTCCAATATGCACCTACCCACTGCTTGGTAGTTATCGACGATCTTTTCCAAAAATAGGTCTTTTGTGACCTAACCAAAATAACTGCCTTCCCCCATCCATGCTCTGCTTAGCTGGATCTCCGTTGATGTGGCACATCGCGGCATTGTACTCCTCGCAGTACCGACCTCGCAGCTCCTTCGACACTGTGTTGTGTGCAACTTTGCAGCATACCAAAATTTATCCCAAAATTGTTTAAACTTAACTGTGCTTAGCTCCGCAGTTCTCAAAATTCTTCCTGTTCAAAAATGCCCCATCTGGGCCAGGCCCAACATCGACCCTTGGGGAAATGGCACTATTTCTTCTCCCAATGCAATTAAACTAAGTAAAAATACTTCAAATGCTCAAGTACAGTACATGAAACTTCTAAAATACATCCATGGCAGTATATTAATAAAAAATGTATCAAAGAATCATCCATTCATTCGAAATCATCAACATTATAATGATATACATCAATGTAGTGGGGAAATGGAAATTGTTTGCAAAACATTTTTGCATACAAACAGTGGTTATTTCAACCTGAGAATTTTTAAATATGAATAATAGAGGATATGAAGTCATTACAATAAAAAATACATCATATGAATCTCTCCCAATGAGTACAAGAGCTCACCCAAAGCGCAATCCCTCAAGGAGCATGAATATACCTTCAAAACTGGAAATGGGGGAGAGAAATTTCTGCACTAAAACAAAGCACGAGCTTTCCTATATATGCTACCTGCAAATACAAACTCCATTAAAGCACCATTAAAGACCCGAGTGGCCTCTCCAAATACCAACTTGGATGGGAATCTTTCACCCTCGAAATTGGCCAAGACAAGAAACTAGTCATCCACTAGCTCTCTCTTCACAAATGCAATTTTTTCTCGAATCATCAAAAGCCATTCTCATACTTGATTTCTACATTTTATAACCAACATTAGCCTTCTAAGGTTCGAAATCCTCTCATTATCTTCTAGATATTTCCACTTAGGAAATATTCCACATTTTCCACTTGTCTCCTAGTTTCCAACCTTCTATCTTCTCCCAAATTCGAGTAGGAGTCTCTTGGGCTTCTCCAACTCCATGAGAGCCTTCCTTGAGCCTATTTTTGGGGCTGGCATGTCATAATGGTCATATGTCAAAAGTCAAATCTTAATTTTTTCATAGATGTCATAGATGCTTCATCATTGTTGTCATAAGACTAGGGAATCTAGCCCAAGTGTCCACTAGCCTCCAATTTGACTCTTCCTCTTCCATGGAGGTTACCATTCCATCCCATTTCAACCTAAGATGCTGCATTCCATGTGTATGCCTTACCAACTCACCCAATAATGTTTTCCTTCCCATGGATTTGAAATGGCAAGTGAGATTTGCCATGTGGTAGTGAGAAACCAAGCTAGTGTGGGTCTCACATCCTCCAAATGTCCTCAAAACCATTTGCCACCTATAATTCCTCTTGGATTCATTTATTAAACTTATTTATTAAATACTTGGACTATTCTAATGTATAAACATTATTCCTTTGCTCCCTTATTACAATTCCCAATGTACCAATTCAACCTAGGGAACTTTGTAGGATTGATGGGGATTGTTTGCTATGCAATTATTTGAATGGGGACATTACAACCTACTCATGGATTTTACTATTGAGCCCGAGTTGGTATGCTCTCACTGGTGTTTTCTTGTTTAAAGAGTCTGAAAAACTTAAATAATCCTCTATATACCTTCTCGTGGATTTCACATCGAGCTCGAGTAGGTGAATGGTCATTGGTATTTTCATGTTTGAGAGTCTGAAAACCCTAAAGAAGACTCCAAAAGGTCCTTTTTCGTACAGTTAGTCTCCTCACCCGAAAAAGTGTAAAACAATGAGAGAATAACTCTTCTAGCCATGTATGACTAGAGTATTCATTTTTCATAAATAATCCACGAAGGTCCGAAAAAGCGGTAAACTTATACCAAGGTGGATGTCTCTTCAAATCCTTCAACGAGTCTGAAAAGGAAACTATACTTGGCGATTTTGTTTGTTTTGAAAAAGTCTAACAAGGGCTTAAAAAGACTTAATCAACTTCAGGGACATAAGTTATCATGACCTGCCAGATGATAGAATTCTAGAAAACCAAGTTAGTGATATAGCGCATAATCAAAAGAAAATTTCTCTATGACATAAGATACTGAAAAATATCGTCCCTAATCTGATATGTCAATGAAGAAAACAAACCTTTGACGGATTGATTTTAAAAATATAGTGAAATTCTGCAATGTATACTTTACCTAATCCACCAAAACTCAAAAGATATTAGCGAATTAAATAAAACATTAAAAACAAATTGAAACTATACCACATTTAACAAAGTGGGTAAAGATTTAAAACAAAATTTATATAAATAGTTTCAAGTTGAAATCAAAATTCACCATTTCAAGTTTTTAGGGAAAAGTGTGGAGAGCCAAACTCAACTTCCTTTGCTTGTTGTGATCAAACCGGGCTATCAAACCATTTCCGATTCTTCCAAGTAAGTAATATCATCCTCCTTTTACATTTGCATGCAAATTTATAGGTTTTTTGTGGTCAAATTAATTTTTTATTTATGTTTTAATTTTGATTCCGCAGGTATGCATGTCTCTTTGAAAAAGACTAGTGCACTCGACAAAAGTGCATTGGTCTATTTGCAAAGGAGTTGAGTTCAGGACGTTACTGTCTATCTATTATAGTAGCACACACCGCACAAAGTAGGGAAAAAAATAAAGTTTGAACAACACAACACTTCAATCCTTGCAGGATGGTTCTTGTGTGGCGTGAAAGAGAGCATGAGGAAATGGATTAAAAAGCTATGGCCAATCCAGTAACTCTTAATGCATTAAGTGTTAAATTTTCAGAATTTACTTCAATCTGATCTAGGATCTTAACTGAGAGAACAACATGTACAGCATATCTACAGCATATCAATCATGGAGACAATAATGCAAGCACACAAGAGACACAAAGATTTACTTGGGGAAAACCATAAAGGTGAAAAACCCCAATAACTTCCTTAGAGATAGATAGAGCAATGATACAACCCAAAGAGATAGACATATCCTAGCAGCATATCCTCCTCCTCCATAAGTGCACCACTCCTCCTTGAGTGCATGAGTGAGAAGTGATTGAGTAAATAGAGTGCCTCCCGCGCTCTATTTATACTTGACTTGACTTGACTTGAGTGCCTCCCTCGAACTTAACCACATAACATAATGCTGACTGGGCCGACCCCCAATAGGGTGGTCTAATAACCCTTCGACCCACATGACTTATACAGGGCCGACCCCAACAAGGTGGTCTAATAACCCATCAAGTATAAGTTATGACATTTACAATATAAATGACAACACTTCCGTATAGAGGAATAATACCATCTCTATAGGAGTACATACAACATACATATATGAAATACATTCCAAAGTTACATATACATCAACACTCCCTCTTAACTAGGAAGGTATTTCTCAGCACAGGTCTTCTAGCACAAGTCATCTTCTCTGGATCATCGTCACTGGATAATCATCATCGAGTCATCATCATCGTCACTGCTGCTGCTATCTCAATCAATCTCTGAATCTACTCGTCATAGGAAGTTCTACAGAGCCAGTCCTTTTTCATACTGGATGTAGGCCCACCACCTACAGGTCTTCGTCATCACTGGCCATACTGTGGAATCCTCAGGACTTATTATGTGCGTCACAAAACCTGGCTGCAACATCCCAGGATATTACAATCACACAGCTCTACCTGTCGGATCTCCCAGGAGCACATTATATGTGACCCATCACAAAACCTGGTTGAAGCATCCCAGGCTGTTACGAGCACACAGCTCTACCTGTCGAATCTCCCAGGAGCACATTACATGTGATCTCACCACAAAACCTGGCTGAAGCATCCCACGCTGTTACGAGCACACAACTCTACCTGTCGGATCTCCTAGGAGCACATTACATGTGGTCCACCACAAAACCTGGCTGAAGCATCTGAGGCCTTTTTCATCCTGTCCAGATCTCCCAGGAGCAAATTACATGTGGTCATGGCAAAACCTGGTTGAAGCATATGAGGCCTTTCTCATCCTGTCCAGATCTCCCAGGAGCAAATTACATGCCATAGGACAAAACCTCGCAAGAGCATCTGCCAGATATCCCAGGGCACTGAATTACATGCCATAGGTAAAACCTCGAAAGACTATCTGCAGATCTCCCAGGGCACAAATTATATGTCCTCCCAAGAAAAACCTCGAAAGAGCATTTTCCAGATGTCCCAGGGAACCGAATTACATGCCATAGGAAAAACCTCGAAAGACCATCTGCAAATCTCCCAGGGCACAAATTACATGCTTACTTGCACAACCTGATCCACGGCCACAAAGTATCATCTAATACTCACCATACATCATCCTGATGTACACATGATCATCCTGATCATCATCACTGCAACATCTTGTTGCATGTCATCTGGAGAAGCTCGTCATCCACGATCATCCTGATCATACAATGCATCCATCTGATGCACACCAAGTATCTACCTGATATATATCATCACACATAGTGTATCCACCTGATACATAGATACATGATCCACACAATGTATCCATCAACATACATGATCTACCTGATCATACCTGATACATATCAATATACATGATCTACCTGATCATACAGTGTATCCACCTGATACATATATAGATACATGGTCCAAGCATCCAACATGATGCATGCAAAATACATACAAATGATCAACCGATCATATCCATAATCCAACATGATGCATACATACATATGAATGATCCAACTGATCATATCCAGCAGCCAACATGATGCATACATACATATAAATGATCCAACTGATCATATCCAGCATCCAACATGATGCGTACATACATATAAATGATCCAACTAATCATATCCAGCATCCAACATGATGCGTACATACATATACATATAAATGATCCAACTGATCATACAAAGCAGAAACTAGAACATCATCCTGATGCTCATCAACATCCAGCGCTTACATCCATAGCCATGTAAAGGATCCTCCTTCCAACATGCTTGGAATGGCTTCAGCAGATGTGTCCATCACTTCTTCCTCGAAGTTTCCTCGATCTGAAGATCGCCAAGCCTCTCTCTGAAGTACTCGAACTTCACCCTGGCTAGTGGCTTCGTCAGCACATCTACAATCTGCTCATCCGTCACAACATACAAGAGCTTCACAGCTCCTTTCTGCACCATATCCCTGATATAGTGATATTTGATCTCTATGTGTTTCGACCTGTCATGAAACACTGGATTCTCATACAGCTTCACACAACTCTAGTTATCATAGAAGATACTAGTAGCATCCAACGGGAGATCAAATAACTCAGACAGTAGCTTCCGTAGCCATACTGCCTCACAACTAGCTGAACAGGCTGCAATATACTCTGCCTCAGCTGTACTCAGTGCTACGTAGGACTACTTCCTGCTAAACCAAGAGATCACACCTGATCCCATACTGAAGCAACACCCAGATATGCTCTTCCTATCTGCAGCACTGCCAGCCCAATCTGAATCAACATAACCTTGGAGGTTAAACTTTTGATTCGCTTCATACTTGAGCCCATAATCCACTCTACCCTTTAGGTACCTCAGAACATGCTTTACAACAACTAGGTGAACACTCCTTGGATCTGTCAGGAACTGACTCAATGTGTTCACAGCAAAGCAAATATCTGGTCTCATGTTCGTCAGGTACATCAAGGACCCAATCATCTGACGATACATAGAGACATCAACTGGCTCAGATGAAGCATCACATAGAAGCTTCAGATTCGATGCCATAGGTGTGGCCATGGCCTTACAATCCATCATCTCGAACCTCTTCAGGATCTATACTGCATACTTCCCTTGTCCAAGGAAGATTCCACTTGCACTCTGCCACACCTCCATGCCAAAAACAAATAGTGCATCATCCCCAAGTTCTTCATCTCGAACTCGGTAGTACGCTTCCGCTGTGTGTCGGCAATCAATCTATCTTCACCTATAACAAACAGGTTATCCGCATACAAAAGTAGTATCACTGGATTGCCTTCCTCAACCTTGTAGTAAAGGTTGGAATCTGCTTTACTCTTGGTAAAGCCCAAACTGGATAGAAAGCTGTCTATCCTACCAAGTTCTACACACATATATGACTACACTATTCAAGAAGGCTGTCTTGAAATCCATCTGGTGTATCTTCTACTTCATCACTTTATATTTCTCTATGCTGTCATCTACAGCATGCTTGATCTGATAGTTCCATTTGGAAGTCACAATAGGCTTCCCTTCAGCTCTTGGGACCGCATCCCAAACATCGTTCTTCATGATCGACGGATCATGGCATTCTTCCCGTATCCTGGGAACTTCAATATCTTCAGTAGATAATTTTGTTGCTGAACAAATGTTGTAGTTATTCTTTTGTAAGTGATGGCATATGATCTTTCCTACACAACAAGTTAAATTGCATGATTAGAAAACATCTCATAGTTTTCAGAACAAATTCTTACACATAAAGAAATATGTCATACAGTCATGCAATTATCTTAGCCAATGCTTCAATACAACATTTATCCATATCCCGTAACTTTCTAGATGCCTTCCAATCTCTACCAGAACATTGTTAAGAGTGTGCACAACTCCCAACATGTCAGCAAAGAGGTTTCATTCTAGATAAGTAGCAATGGAATGTTGTACAGTGCCATAGGCCACTTACCCATGCATATCAGTAGTATACTATTCATCAATGCAACTATTCTAATATGCATAATACGCAACCTAATTCTAGGAACATCAGTATATACATTATTGAATAGTATTATTTAAACAATAAAATATGCAAGTAATGACAATTCAAATACTTATCTTTGTTTGTTTGTTGGGTTTACTCCCTCTCAGTCTTTGCTTCTTTTCTGCAACTCCATTCTTATGTGGATTGTGAGAAATGGTCAACTCCCTCTGAATATCTGCATCCTTGTAGAAACTACTGCAGTGTGCTCCCTCTTGATCTTTGCTTCCTGGATTACCTGTCCTTGAACTTATATACATTCTCGATCCCTATGCATGCTTGTTAGTATCATCATTGTGTTATCCTCTAGGTCTCATACATAATTCATTAGTATAATCTTAATATTATCAAGACATAATAATCTCAAGCATGTATAGTCAAAATCAATTCAAACAGAAATAATAAGCATTAGCATTCAAGGTTTATGTAGGATTCTTATGGTTAGTCAAATCATAAGAAACATAACATGTCTAAACCTATAATTACTCAAACCTATGACTCTTCGGGTTAATCATATCATTAATTAAGGTAAGACACATAATATGCATATACCCATGATTATTCAAACTTATGACTTCATGAATAATCATTATCAACAACACAACAATATAAGATCCTAACCCAAGGTAGGATTCTATCTTGATATAGGAAAACATACCTGGATTAGCAGGCTAGCTAGTTATGTCTAACATACTCACATGATGTCTTCTTGTTATTCTTCAATGACTTGTGCTAGTAACCTGTATATCTCATAGGTTAACCATTATAAAACCAAGTTATACATAAGTCGTAAATGGATCTTCTATGAGATCCATGACAATGGATGAATCTTTGTCCTCATGTCATCATGATCATATGTTCTTGAACCAGAACATGATTTGTCTTTCTTGGTGTACCTTTCATGTTAGTAGACAACATAAACCTCATACAACACCATAATGCATTAGTACAATCATAAGTGTCAACACCCTAATCAATGAATATTTTCTATCGTGCATTCATAATTTTGTTAAGGTGATACGACAAATCTAAAATCAAGATTGTACTAACCGTAATAACATGAAGACAAACATACCATAAAATCTCGAAACATACCTCGATGAGTCATACCTGTCAAGATCGCTTGTAATATTCTTATGTAATCCCTTAGCCTCATCTCCCTCTGAGACAGGAACTTCTTCACTTATGCAGGTGACCAATCCATCTTCTTCTAGGATAACCCAATCCACTTGATTTGTAAGAACTGGACCTGGAGCTAGATATGGGTTTGTCAGAGAAACCCCAAAAATTCAAACTTTGAATTTCAAACTTCTGAAAGGATAGAAATATGCGCCTTGATGAGTTGATCAAGCTGGTATATTCAGAATTTGAAAACTGCAAAGTTTCACTCCTCAATTTTGCCTTTGAAACTTCTGGATTCACTAGACGCGACCCTGAACTGGGGTTTGATGAATCCCACTCTTCTTCCCAATCAAAAGGTTTGATCCAAATCTCTAAGCTTCTATTTTTCTAAGGAGCTTCCAGCCGTGGTCACAGATTTCAAAAATTCCCATTTTTACGGAAGCCCTAATTTTCCACTTTTCTGATAAAAGTCCCGAACTAGGGTCTGATCAAGCCTGGCCTTCTGCCCAACCAAAAATTCTGATCTTGCTCTCTAAATTTCGATTTTGATGAGTAGCATCCAGCCGTGGTCTCTGATTACAAAAAATCCAACTTTTTTCGAAGCCCTAAATTCCGGAAGACATGAATGAAGGTACTAAAAAATAATTCTGTTTTTGACCGAAATATGTACCTGATTTTTTCTGGTGTACCTCCGAACTTTTCGATCCACAGGGTCTGAAAAAGTCTTCTGAGATAGCCCTACCTGTTATCTTTCCATCCTGATAGGTCTGACCTCAATTGGATTCTCTGAGAGAGAGTTATGCCAAGTGTCACAACGTGACCTGTTTATGGGATAATACAGGAGAGCGAACTTGTACGACGTGCCACGTGTCATTGTTTCAACTTTGGCCTCTGAAAATTTTTCTTGAGATAGCTTGCCCTATTATCTTTCCATCCTGATAGGTCTGAACTCAATTTGATTCTCTGAGAGAGAGTTATGCCAAGTGTCGCAACGTGACCTGTTTATGGGATAATACAGGAGAGCGAACTTGTACGGCGTGCCACGTGTCACTGGTTCAACTTCGGCGTCTGAAAATAGTAGCACACACCGCAAGAAGTAGGGAAAAAAATAAAGTTGGAACCACACAACACTTGATTCCTTGCAGGATGGTTCTTGTGTGGCATGAAAGAGAGCATGAGGAAATGGATTAGAAAGCTATGGCCAATCCAGTAACTCTTAATGCATTAAGTGTTAAATTTTCAGAATTTACTTCAATCTGATCTAGGATCTTAACTGAGAGAACAACATGTACAACATATCTACAACATATCAATCATGGAGACAATAATGCAAGCACACAAGAGACACAAATATTTACTTGGGGAAAACCATAAAGGTGAAAAACCCCAATAACTTCCTCAGAGATAGATAGAGCAATGATACAACCCAAAGAGATAGACATATCCTAGCAGCAGATCCTCCTCCTCCATAATTGCGCCTCTCCTCCTTGAGTGCGAGTGAGTAAAAAGAGTGCCTCCCGCACTCTATTTATACTTGAATTGACTTGCCTTTTACATAAATCATGTAGGCTCGAACTGAAACACATAACATAACGCTGACTAGGTTGACCCCCAATAGGGTGGTCTAATAACCCTTCGACCCACATGACTTATACAGGGCCAACCCCAACAAGGTGGTCTAATAACCCATCAAGTATAAGTTACGACATTTACAATATAAATAACAACACTTTCGTATAGAGGAATAATACCATCTCTATGGGAGTACATACAACATACATATATGAAATACATTCCGAAGTTAAATATACATCAACATTAAGAAGACGTGGGCTATTAAAATTCTATCGAACCGTCAATATGCAAGTGCAAACCCAATTGCTCGAAACGATGGTACACTATTGGGATGCCAATGCGGGAGTGTTCAATATCCAAGGGGAGATTCTTGAACTTACTATTGATGATATCTACTTTATCATTGGTCTCTCTCGAAGAGGAGAGGTGGTGAATCTCAAAGGTACCTCTCGAAATGTGGGTGTCCTCTCCGTGCAAGATTATGTCAATACCTACTTCCTGCCAGGTACCGAAAAGACCGGTAGTCAAGTTTCCATAGCAAGTGTTGCTAGCTTTCCACTAAAAGTTATGTTGAGTACTCTGAACCGGATGGGAGGAAATGCAACACAAAACCTTGCTTCATGGAACTATATGCATTTGGGCACAGAATGCTTGCGTGGGGTTGTTTATGACTGGTGTTCTAGCTTGTTGGTGAACATGAAACTTCAGCTTACCGGGTGCAAAACCGGTAGGATGAATAACTTTGGTTATGAAAGTATCCTCTATACCTTCTTTGTTGAGAGGGTACCTGCATTGAGTTCGGGGATGGCCTTGCCCCCGCTCAATCCTCGTGATCCCCTTATGCCACATTGGATATATATCTTCAAGCTCCAAGGTGGAGGCGAGAGAAATCTCTCTTATAGTGATGAGGATTACTGGGCATGGCGGGATTGACAAGTGCCGGATTTAGAGCAATTCCCATATGTGGGTATGGATTTCCGCCATGATCTTGAGCAGGCTCTTCCTCCAGGATCAGCTTGGGGAGAGATGGGTAAGTTTATTTTTTGAAAAATTAATTAATTTTTTAATTTATATATGTAATTTTTTGATGAGTTTGAGATACTGAATAAATTGTCTTCTGTAGATGTTGGGCCTCTATGTCCTGATGGACACCCTTGTACCTTTTTGCGACCAGTCATTGTAGGGGAAGCTGATACCATGTTGGTGAGAATTGAGGGAAAGATGAGTCGATTGACTCATGGCATTCCTACGTACAAGATTGAGTAGATGCCATGCACCATGCATGAGGATGTGGTGGGTGTGCCCCCAACATGGATTCAACTACTTAGAAAAGTAGCGAGACTAGTCATCTGCTACAGAGAGGTTTTGGCAGATATGGTAGAGGCCCCTCCTTCTCCATAGAGGAGGACATATATATGTATATTTTTTGATGCCGTTGAGCCCTTTTTGTATATTGATATGACACTGTGACAGACTTATGACTCAAACTCATATATTTTTTGATATGGCTTATATATAGTATCGGCTTTATTTACATGTGTGTTCTTATCTTTATGCATGAATTGTTTATTATGGATGTGTATGATGTAGATGCCAGTCTAAAACATAATTTTCATATGAATCAGCTAGAGCATTTAAATTTCTTGGAATGTGTTGATAAGTAATGTAATCAAAATGTATTTCAAGTAACGTAACTCGCAAAAACTGACGTAGCAAAACATGATCTCTAACTTGATATCCACCCATTAACTAAAACACAACCAGCTGCAAGTCGAGTCTTACCTCCAGATGTGAAATGCCATGGAAAAGAGCATCTCAGAGTAACTCTATGACTGCGTTGTATTCATCCACATTGTTTTTTGTGGGAGCCAAACAAGCCCCTCCTGAAGAGACAAGTTGGAATTCGGTGAGTATATAACCCAAGCTGCTGCAGCTAACTGATGGGTGTGGAGACTAGCACCATCAACAAATCCTATAAAGTATTCAGTGGAAATCTGAAATACAAAGCAATAGACACATAAGACATAACGATAACCACAATCAAAGCTAACTCTACAAAAATGTATAGCTATAATACATGAAAAACATCGAGGCCTAAGCGTAATAATTTTTCAAGTAGAACCCATTTCTAGGCTCTAGCAACTTATTAACTTCATAATCCGTCAACTCATAAGCACCCTTCTTCAGAACCTTAGAGATTATGTAAGGACCAAGCCACATTGACTTGAACTTGCCAGCTCCTAAGGGTTCCTTGTCTTGGTTGTAAAGCAAAACAAGGTCTCCTTCGAGAAAAACCCTAGGTTTGATAGAATTATCATATGGACCTTTAACTCGATTCTTATGTGCTTCGTTTGTTGTGAGCTCATCACGGCGTTGCTCATCAAGATGTTCTAGGTGTAGCAAACGTTCTTCTAAAAATGAAGTGTCAGGGAGTAATTAAACAACCAACTTCAACGAAGGAATTTTGCATTCAACCAGAACAACTTCTTCTATCCCATGAACGAGTTGAAAGGGAGAGAATCCGGTTGCAGTCTTAACATTAGCTCGATATGCCCAAAGAGTTGGATATAGCATAATGTGCCAGTTGGATCGACTGGCATTAATGGTCCTTTGCAAAATGGTTTTCAAAGTTTTCTTAATCGTTTCAACCTGACCATTCACTTATGGATAAAACGAAGACAAATGTTCCTGCCAAAAACCTAACATGGTGTATAATTCGGTCATCATGATGTTCTGAAAGTGTCGACCGTGGTCTGTAATGATCTCTTTGGGTATACCAAACCTAGCAATGATTTAGTTGAATACAAAGTAAGCAGCCGTTTCCCCATTTGCTTTGACAGTAGGCATTGCATCGGACCACTTGGTGAAGCAGTCGATGACAACAGTGATGTGATGATGACCTCCAGGAGAAATTGGATTACAATTCATGAAATCAATCCCCCACTTGGTGAAGGGGCCTGTTGTAATCACAGGATGGAGAGGATCTGGGTGTGCTCTCATCTTTTTGTTGAAAAACTGGCATGGCTGATAGCATTTCATAGCTTCCACACAATCATTGAAGATTGTGGTCCAAGAATAATCAACACGCAGTATCTTCTGGGTTGTTGTCAGACTTGAAAGATGACCCCCACAGGCTCCACTATGAGCATCATTCAATATTGTTTCGGCTTCCTCTAAGGTCAAACAACGATGTAAAATGGAATCTATCCCATGTCTGTAAAGAGTATCAGAAATGATGAGATAGTTCTTTGCATGCTTCTTTAGTTTTCTTCGTTCCTCCCTAGAGAAAGTAGGACACCTCAAAGTCTGGAGATATACTAAAATATACCCATACCATGGGTTAGAAGACGCAATAAGGAAGATGTGTTCATCTAGGAATGATGATTCTTCTTCATTGTGTACTATGTCACTAGGAAATTCAAAGATTAATTCGGCGAAAACCAGTGACTTCTTTGACTTAGCTGCTTGAAAAACTAGGTCAAATTCATGCAAGATTATAATCAATTTATTGAATTTCCCACCGATGATACGTCGACGGAGAACATATTGAAACGGGTTGACCTAAGCAATCACTATGGTAGTTCACAATAAGATATAGTGATGTAGCCTCTGAACAACATGGATGACAGCTAATGCCAACTTCTCCACATAAGAATACTTAACCTCAGGAGTTATCAAGGCACGTGACAAATAGGAAATGACATGCTCTTGGGGCTTGTCATCCTCCTTAACAAGTAATACACGGATCGTGTATACGGATGCGGCCAGATATAGCAGGAAGTCCTATGTATAGTCTGGCGGGCTCAATAAGGGGGATAATAATAATGCCTTTTTCAAGGCCTCAAATGAAGTCTGAGCAGCCTCATCCCAAAGAAAATAGGTATCTTGTTTGAGCAGTCTCATGAAACCTTTTGTGATTTTGGCATAGTTAATGATAAAATGTCATAAGAAGTTGGACATACTCTGCAGACTCTAACATTGTCTTAGGGTTTGAGGAGGAGGAAGATTTATAATAGCCTCAACTTTAAGTGGATCGACCATGATACCATGACTGGATATAATAAAGCCCAGTAAACATCCAGACTCAATGCATAACACACACTTATTAGGATTCAATCGAATCTTACAATATCTGCATCGTTCAAACACAAGTCTCAAATGATCAGGATGATCCCGTCTCTTGCGAGATCGTGCTAGGAGATCACCAAGGTTCAACTACGAGCTTGATATAATGAAAAGCGAAGTTCATTGCTAGCTGAAAGGTAGCTCCAACATTCTTTAGGCCAAATGGCATCTTCCGATAAGCAAAGGTCCCCCAAGGAAAAATAAAAGCTATCTTATGCTAGTCTTCAAGTTTTATGAATCTGGTTATATCCTAAAAAACCATCCATGAAAGAAAATATTTCATGGCCTACACACGCATCGATAATCTGATCTATAAATGGTGTGGGGTAATTATCTTTAGGACAAGCTTTCTTCAAATATCGGAAGTCTATGCAGACTCAAATGGTTCCTTGCTTCTTATCTACCGGAAGAGGATTTGAGACCCATTTCGTCATAGCAAATGGATAGATGAATCCGGCTTTGAGCAACTTCTCAACTTCCTCCTTAATGGCTGTTGCTTTTCTAAGATTGTTTGGACGGAGCTTCTGTCTCACAGGCTTAGCATTTGGGTAAGTTGTGATGACATGTTGTAGAATGGTAGGGTTGATTCCTGGCCTCTCCTCGTAAGACCAGGGAAAAACGTCGCGGAATTCCTTAAACAAACTATTGTACAAAGTGATCTCCTTAGGAGGACAATCTGCCCCAATGAAAAGGTTTTCCACAAATCCAGGTTTGATGGAAATGTTGATCGGAATAGTTTGTATGTTTTCCATATTCCCTTCGACGAAAACTGCTTTTGAAGTAGAAGGGATAGCAGACAAATCAAAATTATCACCGGGTCTCATTGAAAACTCTCCTCTCTCTATCCTGTCCATATCGGGAAGACAATAAGACCTATGGTGCATGTGTTCCCAAGGATGATCTAGGCCTATCATTACTTCCAAAATAGCCTCATCAGAGGGAAAAACAGTATCTAGACAGTCAAAAGAGAGGATGGAATCGACTAAGCATGCCAGGGCATAGTCCATATCTGATTCAATAGAGACCAATAGAGTCACGATATTTTCTGTTGCAGCATGTTGTGAATCCAAGTAGGCTACTTCCGCAATAGATAGGGGCACTACTTGTTTTGATTCGGTGGGGAGAATCCATGGATCCATCGTTGAACAGAACGTGAAAATATCGGATGATGAACACTCCTCATAACCAATAAAATGAAAAGGAACAGGTAGGTCAAAAGTGACCATTAATGAGCCATAAATCCCTACTCCTAAACTCTCACTAGCTGGGTGAGACTGATCAACCAACGAAATTTTTGAATCCGACGAAGCTTGGTTGTTCTTCGGAGAAAATGAAAGTTGATCAACTGTGATGATCTTGCCTTCATGAGGGAACATTATAACTCAGAAAATGGATGATGGAACTACTTGCATTGCATACATCCATCTCCTACCTAACAACAAATTCTAGTCAAGTGGAGCATCAAGTACTTTAACCTCTACAGATACTAGCTTACCCTCAAGTTCAACGTCAAACGATGGTAAAAATCCATGTGGATAGAAAGATCTTCCATCGAATGCAGTAAGAAGTGTGTTCGAGGGGGCTAATTCGGGTGAGCCCAAATCCTTCCAACAAGAAATGGACATTATGCACGTAGACGTGCCCTCATCTGCAACAGCTTGTCGAATGGTATTGGGATCATGGACTACTTCTATTTGGAGAGTGACGTGGTATGGAAACTGATGTTTGATATTGGTCATATCAAAACGAGCAAGCATATTGGATGAGTCTATCCTCCCGATCACTGCAAGAAGTGCACTGCGTTGTATGGACAACTCTGTAGTACTTCCAAAGTGGACATGGCACAGGGAGGTTGGGCTAAATCCTCCACAACATTGTAGTTAGGAGCACCTCACGCATTAGGATTGTGCACAACCCATTTGAAGACACCTTTAGGAATCTTCGACAACAAATCTACCGGTCTCTCGATGTGGAGAGGGGTAGAAGATTCGGGAACATCCTTATCTCTTTTTTACGAGTCTGAATTATAGTTTATAGCTCGAGTTCGTAAAAGGATGTTCGAATTAACCATATTGAGAAATGATTGATCAGTTGATGAGGCATGCGGGGTGCCCCCAACACTATAATTGCCAAAAGTTGAACCTTTTCCGTGAGGGAATGGGTCCTTTAAGACAGCTGGTTTCTTCTCACGGAGCAGCTTCCGGGCTTCTTCCATCAGAGGGCATTGATGGATGAGGTGGTCCTCCTTGCATAACTTGCAAGGGAACTTCACTTTCTTTTTATTCTTTTTTCCCTCATCGGAATTTTCTATGTTTTTGGGCTTTTGGTGGTTCCCCTCCGCTTTCTTGCCCTTCCTTTTGTTGCTTTTGGGTTGCCGAGGGCCCTTTTGATTTTTCTGCACTTGTTGTACAGATTCTGTTTGCGAAGGGTAGGTTGCAACTGAAGTTGCTTCTATAGCAAACTGTTTGACAGATAAGGCGTGAACCTGCTTAGTTAAAGCTTCAAACGCTGTAGAATCTACTAAACCCACGATGCCATCAGAATGTGGTCTAGGCTTGGGTTTACCTAGATCTATATTAGATCTTGGCGCATCTGGAATGATATCATATAGGATCCCAGATTGAGCATAAACATAATCAAGCTGTTGGGTCCTGAGAATGGCCTCTTCCTTAGAAGACACTCCAGAAGTTGCTGCTTTCCTAGAAATGTAAGGAAGGAGTGATTTCAAATAGCACTCTAATAGAAATTCTGGAGGACTGTCATCTTTAATGAGCCTCTTTCTCCTTTGCCACTCCTGAATGTGGTCAGATAAATGAGTAGCTTTGTTTTGTCTAAAAGTTGACAGAAGGTTTGTACCGGCATCATACTAGACAGGGAGTTGAAAGTGATTCTTAAAAACTGTAGCTAGATCCCAGAAGTTATGATAAGCAGCTACAGGCAGTTCAATATACCATTTAGCTCTAGCGCTAGTCAAGGTTGTATGAAAGATCCTCAATATGATGGAATCATCGTTCAACGAATTAGAAGAGCACAAGAGATGAAATGTAGTGACGTGGTCACCAGGATCTTCCCCAGTCTTTCCTTTGAACTTTGGAATGTCAGAAGGCAGCTTGGTTGGGACAGGTGGTCATGCGAGGTGATGCCACATGAGATCATTTGTTAGTTTTGAAAGGTCTAGCAAATTCAGATTTTCCAGAAATGGTAAATGAGGTCTTGCCGATGGCATTTGGTTAGCATGGTTTCGGTAGGGGGAACTACCTAAAACCTGACTCGTGTACTGTTGGTTTAGGTTTCCCCCAGCCACTGGTTGTGAAGTAAAAGCATTGCTAAAATCGCTCCAACCAAAAGAGAGAGGGTTGCTTCCTTGAGTGTTTTTCCATTGTGTCTTGGTGTTAGCCCCTCTGTAATGTGGGTTAAACATGTTACCACCCCCTCCACCAAACAGTGAAAAGGGGATACTCCCTACAGGTATATGGGATGTATGTACATTGGGACCTGTGTAGGGGTTAAGCACAAGCATGGATGTAACAAATCATACATGCATCAATCCTACTACAGTTGTGGATGGAATGGGCATTGAGCCTATAAAGGGCATGGAGGGGGCTATGTGCCCTCCAAACCAAGGAAAACCTTGACCGAAAGGAGGAGTTTGTGGAATACCCTGGGATTGTTGCATGAAAGAAGATGAAGTAAACGGTATTGAAGATACCCATGTGATACGGATATTCGAAGGTCTAACAGTCGCACCAAAAGGGGTAGCTGTTGTCGAAGGTTGAGAATTAGGCATACCTATGGAACCAGTGCTGAAAATTACAGAAGGACTTGAAGCAGATGTAGCCTTCAACGAGGTAGATACTGATGGGGTTGCAAAAGAATGAGAGAGAACTCTCAAAACCATAGTTGTGACAGGAGTTTGGGGAAATCTGGTTTTATCTCTGGAACTAGCCATGGAATAACCAGGGGTAAACCTGTACGCACTAAAATCGGGTTGGCCTAGAGAGTTTACAGTTACAAGTAATGGATCGTTTGGTCCAATTAGGGGAGGGTTGAAAGGAGTGCTAATTCTTGAGAAGTTAAGTCCTCAACCTCAATAGTATCAAAGACCTGTTGATCCTGAATTATGATCTGTGGTTCTCCAGGTGGTTCAGTTTCACCCGTAAGTTCGTATGAACCACGGGAATCAGTCCTCTAGCTTCGTGGTGGCGTTGGAGGATCCACAGTGTGTGGTGGAAGGTTTTGCAACCTTCGCAACCTACGGAGAGGTTGATCCTCCACACCTATATGAAAAGCAAAATAAGTATGAAAATCTAATGGCCACTAATCGACTAGGAAGCAAACATCATACCACTAAATTTTTTTTGTAAAGTGATCAAAACCAGGAAAACAAAGCTAATACTCTCAGAAGTTAGTTTGGTATGATTAGGGCCCAGAACAAACCAATAGAGTATAGAAGGTCAGTTACGTGGCGTCCAATGGAGGTCCTCTGGGTGCAAGCGTTTGAATCACCAAACCGCCCTCCCGGGATTACTGCAAAGGGTTACCTTCCGCATATGTCCTAGGTGTAGTGGAAATAACCTTCCACTATACCTATGAGGAGACCTAAGGTTAAGATACTAAGTATACCACAAATATGAAAATACATCGGGGAAAATTCATCAGTCTAGCCAAGACGCATGGGAAGGGTTGCAAAGCCGGAAATCCAAAAGCACTAAAAATTACTAGTGGACACCCATACACGAATTAAATCTGGTTTATGCTCGAAAGGAAAGTGAGGGGGTATTCTTAGCAGTTCCATCCACACACAACCTAGTGCTTAACTACAATTTAAGTGGAGCGTTCCCAGGATACTTTGATATAAGTGGGTTTGCCTAAAAGATTGTCTTACTACGATTATTGAGCAATAAAAATGATTTTAGGCAGTTTAAAGTGATCTACCCCGAAATCCTAGCCTAATCTAGTTGATGTAGTTTCAAGCCTAAAAAAGAAAAGTTGCTAATTGATTTTATTAAATGTTCTTTTTAGAGGTTATTTCTTACTCAAAAGGGTAGTTATGTGTGTGGTATGGTTATGACAGAAAGTAAAGTGTCTACAAATGATGCATAAAACTTCACAAATATTCTTTTTCATTTATGTCTTTCAAAACAAAAGATAGGCAATCCTAAGCATAAACATTTTCTTTTTCAATTTTTCTTTGTAATTTTCAAAGTAAATAGAAAAACAATCTATCCTACCTCGAAAAATAATGGCAAATCTTACAACTAGGTTACCAATTTTCAATTTTGATTTTTTCTTCTATTCGTGAAAGAAAATGAATCTGAAAAAGGGAACAAGCAAGATCTATCAAGAGTGTGGGTAAAGATGAAAAGCCTAATGGCTTATACCAATCAAATCCAAAAACTTAAAAAGACTTAACCTACAGAGTTGTTTCAGTGAAAAAACTCTAGATTTGGAACAAGATAAAAAAAAAAGGAAAAGTTGATGCATGCAACGGAAAGACGGACCCCAAGGCTACTCCTGAGCATCAAAAACCAAAGAAAATCATCTGCCAAACAAATAGGGTAGGAAAGCAAATCAAGGAAACTCTACCGCCACACAAACTCAATAGGAAAAGCTATAAAGAAGACTTCAAACAAACTCAAACTGACCTGAACAAAAGTTCAGAAGGTATCCAAACTATCCAATCTTTCAAAAACACCAAAAGACCCTAACTGAGGTTAAACCCTGAATTAAAAGGTGAAACTCAGGAAACATGTGCGGGTACTGTATCAGACAACATGTGCTCAAAATGTAGGTCTATAGACATTCAACTCGCGTCTAGGGTAAAATATGTGCTACTGTGACTAGCAGGGAGTCGCGCACAGGTTTTAAAAGACCTAGAGAGAAAGCAATAGACACCAAACAATAGTTGAGATCAAGTGAAAAACTCACAAAAGGGCTTCCAGAAGGCTATACCAACAATACAAAAAACAGGGAGATGTCTCATCAATAGTCAGAATAGAAAAGCAAGTACCAAAAGTAGACCCAAACAACCAAAGACTAAACCCTCCTGTCAAAGTGTTAACAATCAAATTAACACCCTTAGTCATGTGACGAAAGAAGCACATATTTACTATGCGCCCACAACATGAAGACAAAACACAAGTACGTTCAGAGACAAGTCCTCTCTGATCTAATCACTTCTCCCATAAACAAAAGGATTAGGTGAAGAAAGTAAAATCCTAAAGGAGACCAAGTTCAGTGATTGAACAACTAATAAAATATCCAAAACTAAGCTACACCAATCAAAAAGTGAATATGAATGCACTAAAGTGCATTAATTGTACTTAAAGTATGCCAAGTTGTGCAAACAATCCTTAAAACTATGGAAAAGTGGGTTTTTGAGCAAAAATAATCAAAAAAGATGAAAAGGGACAATCCCACATTGAAAAGAGAAACTTGATGGCTCATTTCCCAATGCTATATAAGAAAGGCATGGGAGGCATTGTAGAATACACAAAGGAAGAGCAAAGGCATGCTGAAGAGATTCTGAAGGAGGAGAAAGAGCTCAAATTCTTCAAAAGCAAGGGTGAAGGAAGGGAAGCTCATGGCAATGGAGGAGGGATTCACACCAATATCCTTGGCAAGGATATACTTCTTCCTTGTTTTAATATGAATGGATTCAAGTTTCTACCATATAAGAGTTTGAATTTTGCTTATCATGTATGAATTTAATTCTCAAATGGATTTAGATCTTAATGAGTTTTGATGAATGAATATGGATCTTTAGAAACTTGTGATAATGTCTTCTTTTGCTGACGTAGAAACTCACCATTTCTTAGTAAGATAGATTGATATGTTGTGGATCTAACTCCCTACTTTCAAACTACATCTTATATTATCAGATTGGCGACCATATGGCTTAAAATTTCTTGATATCTAATGATTTTTCTTCATTTTTGGTGATCTCCATCCTTTATATCTACTCATTTTGAGCTTAAAGATGACTTAAATATCCTTAGATCCAGCAGTAAGACCTCCAAACCGGCCTCCTCCTACCTTCCATGAAGCAAATTCTTTAAAATTCCATCTTAGATCTCGTTTCTTGCACATTGAAGGGTCGTCGCACTGTGTATACTACCCTACTGCGATGTCGCTCTGTCCCTAAGAGTAGACTGCGACGAGGCCTCAAATTTGGTTTTGGAGAGCTCCATTCTCCCCACTCTTGCTCCTTTCAAGTTGTATGAGTGTAGGGCTTGTATGAGGGACCTTGTAGGGTGAAACTACAAGCTTCTTTACCCTCTTTTAGTCCCTCCTTTCCTCATGTCTTTTGGTTCAAATATTTACATCTTTTATTTCCAATTTGCAGCTCATTCAAATTAGTTTGTGAGAACCTTGTTTTAGATCTATTTTGAAGGCTTAGTAAGTGTGTTTCCAGACCTGTATTGGAAGCTTCTTTTGATACTCATGATCATTCTATCACTCCTTTGATAAGTGTTGATATGCTTTGCATTATTTGGACCTAGATCTCTACCTTTGGAATCATCTTCCATTCACTTTAAAATCTACTCCAAATTTCAATTTCTTTGTCAAGTTGTGATGGATCTACTACATCTTTACATTTTCTCTTTTGCTTAGTATCCTTTTGCTGATCATACTTAGTGTATTACTCCTTTTTTAGAACCTTTGGAAAGTTTTGTATTGTTTAGATCAAAGATATCTCTCCTCGGAATGACCTTCCAAAAACTTAAAAAATTGCTCCAAATTTGATTTCTCTTTTCAATTTTTTCTTCAAGTTGTAATAGATCTTGTAGCTTGAGAACATATTAGCTCATAGGTCCCTGCTTTGGCATACATATGAATGATCTTTAACTTCATTTGAATCTCCTTTACATCTTTGCAAAGTTTACACACCTTCCAAACATCTTAATTCAAGCTTGTACTCTGACATTAGTTGGTGGAGATCTCTTTAACTTTTGGATTTGTTTGGAGACCTAATTTGTATGACATTTACACACTTGTTTAGAGCCTCATTTGCAGATTGATATCACCATTATACTCCTCTTGAAAAGTTAGGAAAGATTCATACCATTTGGATCAAGATCTTTACCATTGGAATTCACTTCCAAACACCTTTAAAAATTGTTCCAAATTGTAATCGATTTTCAATCTCTTTTTTCAATTGGTAGTAGATCTATTGGCTTACAACTATATGTGATGATAGATCCCTATTTTTACATGTTTAGGGACTGATATTAACCTACATTAATGTCTTTTTACATGGCTGCAAGTCTCCCAAAGCATACTTAAGAAATTGTTCATTGAAACACCTTAAGCACATTCAATATTTCAGATCCTTAGCATATGCTGATTGGAAACATTAATCAAACATAAACCATACACATTTGGAAGAAACATACACACTTGAAAGACCCATCCACACACATTTGC
Organism: Larix kaempferi; assembly: GCA_027924585.1. Taxonomy (NCBI): domain Eukaryota; kingdom Viridiplantae; phylum Streptophyta; class Pinopsida; order Pinales; family Pinaceae; genus Larix; species Larix kaempferi. The sequence continues at coordinate 636,620 of BSBM01000928.1, forward strand.
ATATGAATAACACCTTGAACATCACATGTTGAGATAATTTGAGAGTAATTTCTTTCCAAAAAACAGAATTAAACTTTAATTAGTTACATTTTGTTTTAAGAGTTTGAATATTTTCATGATTGTCATGCACAATTAGAGAGAGTTGCACCTTTAGAGTTCATTTTTATTGAGATATATTGTATACGAGGCACCGTATCCTCTTCAATCGCATCTTATGATGATCTTGTGAATGAGAAAGTGTATCTTGCTTGTAATAGATTAGGAGTTTATTTTTTCAAAGCATCTTACATCGAGCCACCGTATCCTCTTCACTCGCACCTTATGGCGACCCTGTGAATGAGAAAGTGGATCTCACTTGTAACAAAGTATATTTAAGTTTTGCATACAGTTTTTCGAGCCACCGTATCCTCTTCACTTGGTCCTTATGGCAATCTTGTGAATGAGAAAGTGGATCTCACGCGTAACAGTTTAGAATTTAATTCATAAAACATTCTAAAGGGCTCTGCGTATCCTCTTCACTTGGGTATTATGGCGATCTTGTGAATGAGAAATAGAGATCCCCCATGTAATAGAATTAGATTCATGTTTACTTGAGATATTTGTTTGGGTTACATTGGTCTTTACACATCAATTATTATCCATATTTCAGAAAAAACTGTGCATGAACATACAACATCTACTGGAAATTTTGCATGTCTGAAAGAAACTCATGAACCTCTAACTCTTCCTTAATTTAGAATATTCATCGGATTGAAAGGTAGAGTAGTGAGCATTTTGCATTGTTTGGTTCATTTTCCTATTTTCGAGTCAAAACACCACTAGTTTCACTTCCACTCCTGAAACTAAGCAAACTACCCTTAAAATTGACGCTTAATATAAAATTGAAAAAATTTTGATTTTCATATCACCAACAAGTTTAGGTTAGTGCCCTGGATAAGGTTTGGAGAGTTAACACTCCTGGGCTGTAAAACTTTGAAACTAGCATTGATTAAAGAGAGTAAATACATTAGTCGCAAAAAACACTTGTTGGGAAAGTGCTTCTGAAACATGCATCAAGCATGAGGTCAATCTGGATAAGTAAAGGGTGGTTCCTCCCTTTTTCTTATTTAGTGGGACCTGAGCTTATCGAGGGAATTCTATGTTCAGTGACAAGTCCTCGGTGTGACATCACTGTTTCTAGAGTTCCTGGTAATCAGAGTTGTCCTCAACTTACAATTGTTCCACCCGACCATCGATTGTGAAGTGGTAACTTTAGTGGCTATTACTAGGATATCACATATGCTATTGTGAGTGGGACACACTTACAATACCTGAGACAAATTTTGGAACTTTTATTCCTTGGGAGGGTGATTGGTCAGGAACTAACACTTGCACCCTTGGTGATTAAAGTTTATTGTAACTATTTCTCACACCTTCGCTTCTAGCAATTGTATGAGGACATGAAATCCCTCAGCAACTACTAGTTTCAGAAGGCCCTACAATCCATCTTTTCACTAAGCTTCGGTTCTTTGGAAGAGTAAGTTTGCTTGCTTGAAATCTCTAGGGAATTTTTACTGTGTGGACACTTTTTATTTTGTTGAGTCTAGAAAGCCATAGGATTGTTCGATTCTATTTTCAAAAACTTTTTAAACACATCCATTTATCAATATTCTTCAAAGTGGCTACTCTCCCGACCCACTAGTCACGGTGGCAGCGAGGTGAGTTGCCAGAAATTGAAGGCCCCACTACATTGTGGAGACGGATATAAAATACAAGTCACTTTGACTTTGAAACTAACACACTTCTAACTTCATTTATCAATAGTAGAGCAGAAACACATCAAACAAATACTGCAACACCACCTATCAAGGAAAACACAGAAATTGTTGATCCTCTTGCTCCAATTGCAATTGGAACATTAGAAGAAAACACTGCAAATCCCGTGATTCCCCCTTTGACAAATATTTCAGACCCAGTGGTACTTCACATCAGTGAACCATTGAACATCATCAATCCTCCTTTGGCACATTTGATACACATGCAAAATTCAATATGTAACCCCATGGATTCATTAGGAGCATAAGGGACCCCATCATCAGAACCTCAAACGATTGTTGGAGGTAGCAATACTTCCAATATCCCTATGACTTCATTAGGATCACAAGGGATCACATCACCACCATCTAAAACAAGTGCTGGAGGTAGCCATACTTCCAACATCCCTGTAGCTTCATCAATATCACAAGGGACCATATCATCACAACCTCAAATAGTTGCTGGAGATAGCAATACTTCCAATTTGACCTCTACCCCCACTCCAACAGTTAGTTTACCTACTGCTACCATCAGTTCAACTAGCACTTCAGTTCCAGTTGGTATAGTTTCGGTTCCCAATCCTGAAAGTACATCCACTTTGCCTACAGGAATCCCTACTAGAGGGTCTGCCCTACCAAACTTGGGTTTCCCATATGGTTTGGCTACTCAAGGTCAAAAAAATCTAGGAGTAAATCAAAATCCTATTGGAATACCAAATAGTCTTCCAAGTTCTACAACTGGGGGGAATCCTTCACTTTGGAATCTCAATGTCCCTAGTGGAATTAATGGACCATGGAACAATAATGCTAATTGGGGTAATACTCCACAAGTTAGTGGAAAACCACCCATGAATCCTAACCAGCAATAGAGTGGTAATGTTCCACCAAGTAACCAATCTCAATGGAACATACCCCCGCAAGGGGGCAATCCACCCATGAATCCCAACCAACAATGGAGTGGTAATGTTCCACCAAGTAACCAATCTCAATGGAACATACCTCCGCAAGGGGGAAATCCACCCATTAATCCTATGCCCCAATGGAGTGGCAATGTTCCACCAAGTAACCAACCTCAATGGAACATACCTTTGCAAGGGGGCAATCCATACATGCATATAATCCACAATGTAATGCACAACCTTCAGGAAGTAACCCACCTTTTTGGATGCAATATCCACAAGGAGGTAACCCTTATTGGAATACTTCTCAAACCCAAGGAAACCAATAGTGGAGCCATCAAGCGTCACCTGGATATCAAACATTTGCTTTGGCACCATCCAAGTCACCATTTCTAGCCACATTGAATCTATCAGATTTATCCCGGTTGACTAATGACCCTGTTCTACATTTGAATGGGTGGCCAACCATACCAACCAAACTACCATCAGACATATCCAAGTTCGATGGAAAACTAGGGGAGGACCCATCCAATCATGTGATGACATTTCATCTATGGTGTTCATCCAATTCCCTAGTTGATGATAGTGTTAGGTTAAGGTTGTTTCGGTGGACCCTAACGAGAACTACTGCGAAATGGTACATTGAGTTTCCATGCAATGCATTCACATAGTTTTCATCTTTAGCTATGGTCTTCTTGACACATTTTCAATTACCCATCTGCTATGAGACGAGAACAAATATTTTAACTTCACTTAGGCAATCCACCGCTACTCATATCTCGGATCACATCCATGAGTGGAGGAGGCGTTGAAGGCTCATTAAAGCTGAAATCCCTGAAAAATTCTTAGCAGATTGGTTCATTAAATCCCTATTTCCTACTCTAGCCAAAGATGTAGCAATTTCAGGATCCATGACTAAAGAACAACTCATTCAGAGTGCCCGCCAAAGGGACTTGGTATATTCCCAATCGGGCACACTTTATGACTTAATACCTCATGATGTAAGACCTACGTCTGATCCAGCTAGGCCTCCCAAAGGACCTCATACTGATGGTGTGATTGGATCCATTAACCAAGTTGAATAAATTACCCAACAATTGGGACAAATGTCAGTTCAAAATCCGCAACCCACAGCTTGCCAGGCAACTCAGCAATCTGCAACTCCTGCCCAAACTTATGAAGTACTTACGGTTCAAACTGCGAACCCTAAAGGAAAAAAGAAAAAAGAAGAAGAAGAAGCCTAATGCTAACCCTGGGACAAGAGATGCACCTAAGGTGAATAATCTTAATGGAGGAAATCATGAAAATCGGAAGAACAAGTACCCTTGCAAAATTTTCCAAGGGGACCATCCTACTCATCGTTGTCTTCATATGGATGATATTCATCGCATGTTGGCACAACGAGGAGGGAAACAACCACAACCTGTTGTCGTAACTCAAACCTTCCCCCAGCAACAACAGATGGTTTATGCGGCGCTAGCACCTCCACCAGGACGAAACCAGGAAAATCCCCCACCAGGGGGCAATCCACCCAACGCTAATATCTTCACTATTGGTGAACATGACATCCATATCCAAACAAGGGCTCGTTCTTATGATATACCTTCAAAAGATGCTGAAACAATTGGATCTCATCCTAGTGGTTTTATAAATATTGAAAAACCAACCATAGACATGGTGCCTCGACCTCCAAAAGGGGTCCTCCACAAAACAACACACAACCCCAATGCGCGAGCTGCTCAAAACTATAATGTGGTTTAATATTTAGCTCAAGTCCTTGTGCAATGTTTGCCTTGGAGGTGTTACAAAGTTGTCCCACTCAACAGAAAGCACTATTGTCTTCCATTGGTGCTATTGATCCATCAGACACTAATTTGATCACATTTGACTTAGAACAACCTACATGTAGGCTTCCCTCACAAATTGCATTCCAAATTAAAGTAACTTCACATGGTAAGAATATTTTTTGAACCATTGTGGATGAAGGAGCCTCCACCTGTGTGATGTCAATAGCTTGTTGGAAAGCTTTGGGATTACCCACCTTAGTACCATCCCACACAATTCTCAAGGCATTTTATGGTCATTCGTTCCCACCTCATGGACTTATCATGGCTTGCCCAGTTGAAATGGGGGGAAAAACGGTTCAAGTAGATGTTGAGGTAGTGGATGCACCCATAGACTACAATTTTCTATTGGGTCGCAGTGGATTCATAAGATGGTGTCTGTAGTATCTTCTATATTCCGAGTCATTTGGTTCCCCCACCAAGGGAATATTGTAACAATCGATCAACTAGATTACTGCACACCTGAAACTGGTCTCCACTCGAATGTACCCTTCGTAAGGGATTCAATGATGGTGATCCAGGATGTTGGGGTAGGAATGTTTAAAGACTTGTCTCTTTTGGGAACTTTTCCAATTCCACCACCAATATTGACTCCTAACACTGTTCTGATTTTCACCATTACATCGAAAGTGTACTTTCCATTATGAGTTTTTTCTAATTCCATTTCGAAGGTTGGTTCCACCTCATCGGTTGGAACCTCCAAAGAAAACACCGTAGATGAAAAGAATGATGGAAATACATATACTTATGCACACCATAAGGAAATGGAGAGTAGTGTTCCATTTTCTGCCGTAGAGCTCGCTTATCAATCTATTCAAATGGCTTTGGTAGAACCAGATCAAAATCTGCCCAGGATGGAAGAGTATGATCCCTATACTTCACCTATTTGGGCATTGAACTCTCATAGTATCCATGATCTCTTGGATCAGACTTTCTCTTATGATGAAGCCATTTTAGAGGTCATGAACATTTTAGAATGACCCTGGGAGGATATGCACCACAAATCCTCATTTCTTCCCAAAATTGATTCATTAGAAGTCAAGCCTGAAAATATTTACTTTGATGATGATATGACAAAGTACCAATTCCCTATCCAAACACACAATGTGAGTTCAGAAGGAAACTTAGTGAACATTTCGAAAACCATCCCAATTGACATATCTGTAAACCCTGGCATCATTGAGAATATCAATGTAGGTGCGGATTGTTCTCCTGAGGAAATAACACTTTATATTGATTTATTTAAAGAGTTCCGTGATGTGTTCACATGGTCTTATGAAGAAATTCCAGGCATCGATCCTAGTATCGTAGACACACCGAATCTAGAAGGAAATATTGATGCAGAATCCATCGACAATTGGGTACAATAATTGGAATCCTATTACTCGGTGAATCAACTCTCAGAATCCGACAAGATCACCATTACATCCTTAAATATGTCAACATCTTTGCACTACTGGTGGGAGAACATTTCAACAAAGATGGAGAAAATAGGAGACTCCATCGACACATGGGAGAAATTTGTCAAATACGTATGAAAGGATTTCTACCTGTCCAAGTATGTTGAGCAGCAGTTAAGAAGTGGAAGCAACTAAGTCAATGGAAAGACTAGTTAGTACAGAGCTACACCGACGAGTTCTGTCGACTCATGGCTAGAAATGGTGTTCAAGAAGAACAAAATTTGCTTTTTCTGAAGTACGTCAACAGATTGTCCCAGTACATTCAGCAGTTGATGGAGTTTCTGAGTGTCAATATGCTAGCGTATGCATTATACTATGATAGAAAAATCAAAACCAAGAATAAAGGAAAAGCATGCTTCGCAACAAAGCCGACATCAGGATGACCACCGGAGAAGAAGGCACCAACCAACTTTGACAAGTTGAAATATTCTCAACGAACTTTGTCAAAACCAGATCACGGCATGAAGCCTTTTCCCAAAAGGAAATGTAGAAAGAAACCCACTAGGAAATGGTGTGATTACCACCACTCATCTTGGCATGATACGTTTGAATGCAAAGCTCGGAAGACATTTTTGGTGAAACTGTCGACATTCGATGCGTTCAACAAGGTTGTGGTAGAATTTGATCCAAAAGCAATGACTCTTTTGGCATCAACATCGACCACTCCAGTAGCCTTGACTATCATTGACAAGGAAGAACGAGAGCACCTGTTCCATACACAGATATGGGTTAAAAACAATCCATTGCACCTGATTGTGGACAATGAAATCTAGAAGAACTTTGTTTCTGGAGAACTTGTGAAGAAACTAGGTCTTGTTACCACTCTGCATCCTCAGCCTTGCAACATCGGTTGGATGAAGCATGGACAAGAGCTAAGGATCACCCAAAACTGCAATCTTTACTACTTCATAAATCCTTTGGAAGATTAAGTACACTGCGACGTGGCACCACTCTCCATAGTCGATGCCTTATTTGGGAAGCCTTACCTATGGGATCGCCATGGAAGTTATGAGTAACGGCCTCAGAAGGTGATTACCAAAATCCAAAATCGATGGCATAGCATACCAGAACAACAACCTACACCAACAGTTGCAATGATATTTTCTAAATAAACAAAGAAGCTCATCAATCATGCTCAAAAGTTTGCATTAATCATGATCAAACCGCAACATTCTAGGAAGACTTTAGCGACAATTTGACTCACTCACCAGTGCATCTCCCGATAGAAACAGTTGATTGAAAGCGTTGTCGAAAAGTGTCAGAGTTTATTTCAAGAACCGGATGGAGTACCTCGACATTTCCAGGTAAAACAATCCATTGAACTTGCTCTTGGTTCTTCATTTACTAACGCATCTATTTAAAGAATATCCATTCTCGAAAATGAAGAGATTTGTAGACAAATCCAAGATTTGATCGATAAAGGTCATATTCTTCCTGGATCCTCTCCTTGCGGAAGTCCAGTCGTCCTCGTTCCAAAGAAAGATGGAACTTGGCGCATGTGCATCGACTATCGGGTCCTCAAAAAACATTTCGGTGAAGAATCACTACCCTCTGTCGTGGATGGACGAGCTCATCGACTGTTTGAAAGGTGCTAAATTATTTACTAAGCTCGACGTCAAGTAGAGATATCATCAGATTCCAATCAAGCCCGCAAATGTGTGGAAAACTGCTTTTAAGACCAAGTAAGCATTTTTTTTATGGTTAGTCATGCCTTTCGGCTTAACCAATGCACCTTTGACCTTCATGCGATACATGGATAACATTCTTCGACATTTCATTGGAAAATGGGTCATTTTCTATCTTGACGACATACTGATTTTCAGTCGATCATGGGAAGAACATGTCAGACAGCTTCTTCATGTCCTCGAAACTTTCCAACAACATCGACTCTACTTGAAAATGGACAAATGTGACTTTGCGATGAAAAACATCAAGTATTTGGGGCTTGTAATTGACTCTGCAGGCATTCACGTCAACCCATACAAAGTACATATTCCCAAAGGTTGGCCCATTCCTCAAAGCATTCAAGAACGAAGACGTTTTCTTGTTTTGGAAAATATTTATCGACGATTCATACTCGGCTTCAGTCACATAGCCTATCCCTTGAATCAGTTGATGAAGGGAAGTGGGAAAATTGTCTTCAAATGGACACCAACCCAATAAGAATCTTTCGAGCAGCTCGAGCAAAAGCTCTGCACTGCTCCAGTACTTGTGTTACCTGATTTGCATCAACCCTTTGAGATTGAGACAGATGCATCAGACTATGCCTTGGGTGCAGTGATCACTCATCTTGGTCACCCATTCACTTTTCATTCTGAAAATTTTAATGACATTGTCAGAAGATATTCGACGTACGAAAAAGAACTGTATGCCATTTTGAAATCTCTCAAGCAATGGAGGTATTACATCCTTGGCAAGGAAACGGTCATCCTCACTGACCATAAGCCTCTTCTGTTCCCTCTGACCTAGTTGAAACTACAAACAACCAGACAAACCAAGTGGATTAATTACCTGCAAAAATTCCAGTTGGTAATTAAGTATCGGAAAGGTAAAGCTAATGTCGTCGCCGATTTCCTATGTCGACCACCCATTACTCTCCTTTTTATAGTGATGAGTATGCAGGGATATGATACCACCACTTGGCCTCAATTCTATCAAGACAAAAACGAATTTTCACCAGTCTATCGACAACTTTAGACTGACAAGTCGTCAACCTCTGCCTATTTCCTGAAAGACACCTTGCTATACAAGCTTGGACAACTTTGTGTACCGACAGGTGAGCATCGACGGCAGCTCATTTGGGACACACACTACAGCAAATCTGCAGGACACTTTTGAGTAGCAAAGACAATTGATATTCTAAAGAAGTATTTCTTTTGTCCTTCACTTAAAACTGCCGTCACAAGTACATTCGATCATGCATGGTTTGTGCCATTGCTAAACTGCCTAATCAACGTCAGGGATTGTACACACCTCTGCTAGTTCCTAGTCGACCATGAGAATCCATTTCTATGGACTACTTGATGGGATATCCTACTACCAGACATCAATACGATGCGATCTTAGTAGTAATCGACATATTTTCAAAGATGTCCATTCTCATTCCATGCAAGAGGACCACGACAACGTAGTAGACCGCTCATATCTTCTTCACACATGTTTGGAAACACTTTGGATTATCGAAAACCATTACTTCTGAATGAGATGTCATATTTGTTAGCATATTTTGGAAGACCCTCTGGAAACAGTTGGATGCATGATTCTCATTATCGACAGCTTTCCATCCTCAGACTGACGGACAAACAGAAGTTGTGAATCTCTTGGTAGTACAGCTGCTTCGCATGTACAACCACAAGCATTGCCGAACATGGGATGAAATTATTCCATACATAAAACATAGTTACAATCATTCTTATCACAGCTCTATGAGAAAGAGTCCATTTGAGATCTTTTACGTATTTCAACCCTTAGCACCTATTGACTTAATCATCTCCTCGACACAGTCGAACTCCGACACCGACTAAATCCAACGGGAAGTTGATAAACCCTTGCAAACACAAAAGCTAAGGCCCTACATGAAAAGCATTGTATCCCTCATTCATTCCAAATTGGGGATAAGTTCTGGTTACATATTAATAAGGAGTGCTTCACCGGTCCATGAAAGAAGTTGAAACCTTTGCGATATGGTCTGTATAGTATTCTTCAACAGATTGGCGAAAATGCTTTCCATCTCGACATTCCTACATGCTTGCTTCTTCATCGAGTATTCAATGTGGATGTACTTTGACCATAACATGCACCACTATTGGAACATAACGACTTACCAACAACAAAACCCGACGACATCAATCCATATATTTAGGAGCCTCTTCCTTGTGACACCATTGTGGGATGACGAGTACGCCACACAAGGATGAACACAATTCCCTTGTTTCAGGTTGCTAAAGTTGGACATATCCCAGCATAAGGAAAATGGTACTTTGCTACTGCACTGAACGACAAGTTTCCTCACCTTCACGAGCAAACAATGGGGACCATTTTTTCTTAAGGAAGGAGGTCCGATCCATATCACAGTTGGCATTGTTGTCGAATACTAACATCGATTGTGACAATTCATCGACGTTGACACAACTTCGACAAGTTTCGACTTCAACAGGACTTCGAAAAACTCCACAACATTCACAAGTTTAGCGATCTCAATAGTTTTGTGACGTCGACATGCAACATCGACTTGCGACTTGTGACTGTCGAACTTCGAAAGATTGTTTCTCTATCTTCCAATCGAATGTAACGGTTGAATTTTTGAAACCTCTCTAACTTCTATTGTAACTAATCGTAATGGGAAGGAACCCAAGTGTCTCAACACTCTATATAATCATGCATAACATTGTAACATACATCTGGATCTTGATCTTATCTATCTTGTTTTCCATAATAGAGAAGAACAGTTTGTATTCCTGCATATTGTATGTATGTACTTGTTTTTATCTATGTAGTGTATTCTTTCTTTGCATATTCTCTTTCTTATGCTTCCGCCATAACATAGTCGACTCATTCAGTCGAATTGTTGTCTCCCTTGTGCTTCATGGGCGCGTACGGATCAAACAGCTTGAGGGATTTCCTAGAAAGTTCTTTGGCACTGCAAAAATATCAAGATGCACTAGCATAAATAGCTAGCCTATTACACCGACAGGAGGATGGATGACAAGATCAAACAATAAATCGATTGCAAAGAAAGAAGATAGGAAGAGAAATGAGGATGACTGACATAGATTGGTGCATTCGATGACGACTCTATCATTCTGGACTTGGGATCAAATGTAAATATCTTGACTAAATAGACATGGGAGATAATGGGAAAACCACAGCTGGCATGGTCCCCTATACAGCTTCGATGAGCAAACCAGTGGAAGGTCACACCCATTGGTTGATTATGTCATCTCCCAGTCGAAAGAGAGAAATTGAAGAATTATGCAAAATTTGATGTTATAGAGATAGTTGATAACATGAGCCCCTATCTGGTGTTGTTAGGAATAGATTGGGCAATGGAGAATCAAGCTGTGATGAACTTTAAGAAAAGGACAACGTCTTTTGAAAATCGTGACATGAGGGTAGTTTCCCCACTTGATCCATCAGAAGGAAAAACGTATGTCGAACCAATGTGGGACGAATTTACAAAAGGATGGGACAATTTCTACAACATCTCAGAGGATTACATCAATACCACCGCCAATGGGGAAATGGGTGGAGAAGTGTTAGTTTTGCATCGTTGGACTCCGATGAAGTGCTTGAAAATTGGTAGAAATGATTACACGGAGTATCATTCAGGAGGTGCGAACGAATCACCCAGTATTTGAGATGGGTAGAAACGGAAGTTTGCGAACTACCAACATATGAAGGACTACCTAATTTGACTATATTCATTACCGAATTTGAAGAAAAAATATGAGAACCACAGAGACTTTTGGCATTGGAGGAAGCATTGAAGGCTACGCCAGCATGGTGGTGGGTAGTGTGCCACTATGTTGACAGTTAATGGAATTTAGATTCAAGAAAAATCAAGGGTACTATGGGATAAAATACAATGGAGGGAGTGATTTGAGCGATCACCTGTAAGAGTGTAAAAGCGCATAGGGAATGAGACCAAAACAAGAATGGGTCCATGCGTTCATCCATACATTGGAGGAGGTACCGCGAAGCTAGTATATCGTAGCAGAACTGTAACGTGGAACGACCACATGGGAAGAGTTAACCATTAGTTTTATCCAAACTTTTAGCTTCTCAGATGGGGACCCCTTCATCCATAGCGAACTACATTTGATTTGTGATAAGGTACTTGATGCAGTTTCGATGGAAAAACCAATGGGATTACAGTGGACCGTAACACCATAAATATTAATGGAGTGCTACAATGTGACAGGAGGACCTGATGAAGTGGATGATCCACGAGCTACTTATGCTCCAGAATAAGAGGGAATTCGGGATTTCGAGGCACCAGAAATACCATTCGAAAATTCCAACAATCGCTGAGAATCAAGAAGGTTAATATCCGGTCGGAGGAAAATCCCAAGTTCGCAAGTATTGGAGATTACTAGGACGATTCGACAATTGAAAAAGTTACTGATCTATGACATGAGTTTCAATATTTGTTCCCAACAAAAGTTTCTAAAATGAAAGGCATTTCAGGGGACCTGGGCGAAATGAAGATTCCACTAAAACTTGATGTGAAGCCAGTAAAGTAGTGACCCTATAGATTGAATCCCAAGTGTAAGGAGTGAATGAAAGATGAGATAGAGCGAATGTTGGATGCAGGAATCATAGAACCTGTGGAAGAATCCAAATGGATCAACCCGATGGTTTTCCAAGATAAGAAGACTGGAGAAATCAGGATTTGTGTCGATCTAAGGAAGTTGAATGATGCATGTCTTCATGATCCATTCCCCACTGCATTCATTGATGAAGTACTAGAAGGTGTTGGAGGTCAAGAGATATATTCATTTATAGATGGATTCTCAGGATACCACCAAATAAATATCACGGAGGATCGACATAAGAAAACTTTCATAACAGAATGGATTTTTTTTCAATATACAGTAATGTCATTTGGTATTAAAAATGCCTTGACTATTTTTTCAAGGTTAGTAGTTGCTGCATTGAAAGAATTCATTCATAAGTTCCTCATAGTATATAGGGACGGCTGGACCATCTATTGACTAGTTAAGGACCATGTTGTGAATCTAAGGCCGATGTTGGGGAGGTGTCGAAAACATCAAATTTCATTGAACTTGAAGAAGTGCATCTTCTATGCTCCATTTGGAATTCTGTTAGGACACACTATATGCAAGGGATGCTGGTTGATCTAGTGAAGATCGCAATCATTGTCAACTTACCACCGCCAATGACAATGAAAAAAATAAGGGCAACGTTGGGACATACTGGGTATTACACAAAGTTTATCAGGGGATATGCAACGATCACATCACCTATGGAAAAACTGTTAAAAAAGAATGCAAAGTTCAAGTGGAATGACGAGTGCCAGAAGATCCTTGATATACTGAAAGCAAAGATGGTTGCAATGACCATACTAGTCTTCCCTGATTGGAAAAAATAATTCCATGTTCATGTGGACACATCATCAGTAGCACTAGGAGTGATATTAGCCCAGCCAGGAGAAGGATCGATCGATCATCTGATCACATTCGCAAATAGTAAATTGTCCACTACGAAGAATAATTGTATGAAGACAGAAAGGGAAGGCCTAGAAATGGTCTATGTGCTACAAAATTGTTGGCACTACCTACTTGGAGGTCATTTAAAAATGTTTACTGATCACTCCGCATTAAAATACTTAGTTAATAAGCTTGTGTTGGAGGGGAAGATCTGTCGCTGGTTGTTGCTATTCTAAGAGTTCGACTTTGAAATCATTGTGAAACCAGGGAGATTAAATGCAGGACTTGATCACCTGTCCCAAATTGAGTCAGGTGAAGAACAAATAAGCATTAACGAAGGCTTACAAGATGCGCAATTATTTCGAATTGGAATGGTCGATGACCATTAGGATCAAATCATCCAGTTCTTTGCTATAAGACGTGCACCAGAAGAATTCACTACCATCCAGAAGAAGAAGCTAGTTATTAGGGCTTCCAACTTTCAACTAATCGCAGGTTAGCTCTGTAAAATGAGACTATATGAAATCCTTCATCGATATATCCTTCCGCATGAACAAGAAATAATATTAGCAGAATCTCACGATGGGATCGTAAGAGGACACTATGGAGGGAATGCCAATGCTATGAAGATACTTAGGGCTGGACTATGGTGGCCAATAGTGCATGTAGATGCTGCAGATTACACAAAGAGATGTGATGTATGCCAAAGAAAAGGGAAACCATCGTGAAGATATGAAATTCCACTAGTACCTAAACTAACGTTACAAGCCTTCGACAAATGGGAAGTTGAATTTGTGGGACCCATCGACCCACTAGGAAAAAGAACAGGGTCGCGATGCATAATTACTGCGACTGATTATTTGACATGATGGGATGAAGCTGCACCAGTAAAGGATTGCACGGCTGCAACAACAACAAGATTTATCTTTGTTAATGTGTTCACTATGTTTGGGTGCCCAAATATACTAATGAGTGATCAAGGCACTCACTTTTCCAACCAAACTATCAGGGCCATCAAAAAATATTTTTAATTCAGCATCGAAGGAGTACCCCATATCATCCGCAAGAGAATGGTGCAATGGAGGCACTGAATAAGGTATTGGAGCATGTGCACATAAAGGTGTGTAACACACATCATGACGACTGGGATTTGAAGATTCCAGGGATATTGTGGCCCTACAAAACGAATTGTAAATGATTAACATGCCAAACTCCATTCAAGTTAGTATATTGAAAATAAATTGTGATGCCAATGGAGTATATCGTCTTGAGTCTGCGCATCGCAGCAACAACAAGAATGAGTGATGATGGATCCATCGAAGAATGGTTGGCATAGCTGGTACAGTTGTATGATGATAGGTTTATCCCAGGATTCCATTAGTAGGTCGAAAAGGATCGATAGAAGGCTTGGAAAGATCGCCATGTTAAGGAGAAGCACTTCTAGCATGGAGATATGGTCCTGCTGTATGATAGTAAGTTTGCGAAGCACCCACGTAAGATGCAAATGCATTGGTTGGATCCCTATATTATAAATTTTATTACTGACGGAGGTGCAGTGCAGTTACAAAAGACAGATGGGACACTGTTGACAAACTTAGTAAATGGAAGTCATCTGAAGCCTTATCGTGATAGCCAGGCACATAGCGATTGAAACAAAGATAGCAGCAAAAAAAATAAAAAAATAAAAAAAATTGATTGAGGTTTGAGAGTCTATCGAAAACATTGGGTCTATCGACAAAGACAAAGGAATTGAAAGTCCCAACAGAAGAAGATCAATTGTCAGACCCGGAGAATGGACAATCGAAAAATAGACCAAAGGCACCAGACGAGGTGAAGGACACATAAAGTGTAGAAGAGGATTGAGGAGAAGGAGACCCTACAGAAGAATAGTCGCATATATTAATTCATGATGGGGCATCATCAGCAACCCCCACCGATTAAGAATTAGAATCACAACGAGAGGAAACAAGAACGAAGCAAAGGTGGATCGGGGCGAAGGAAGCACAAGTGTTGGCCTTCCCGATGAGAAAATTAAAAAAATCATGGAGAAAATAATGATAGTGGTGGAATCCAATTGAGGAAAAGTCACTGAACATGCGACTGAGTTTTTCCATCAGGTATTGCAGCTAATACAGACATTTATGAATGCAGTGACTGAGACAAGGATTCCACAAGGAGAAGTGTGACCAAGTGACTCAATACACATAATCGAGGTAGAAATCAGCGTGAGGCCGAACATAGTGCAGATACTACCTAATTCCATCACTACCAGGATGAAGATCTAGATGCTACACTGCGAGGGCATGACATGATTAGTATTGATTTCAACATGTTCCTGATGGTGATGTTTCATAGAGCTCATCATGCGACAAGTAATGAAATCAGTGAACGAGAATCCACAATGCACGAACAAATGGTTGAGTTCAAACGACAAGTACAGAGCACCGAGGAAGAGATTCAGTGACTCCAAGAGGAGAAATAAATAAGTATGAAGGGCACAATGAAGGCCATTGAAGACATAAACATATTGGAGCATGCCATCTCCATTGCATAAAAGGAGGAACCAAAAGTTGACAAGGACATAAAGGCAGAGGCAAAGGAACTAAAGTTAGGTGCGGTCATTACAAACCTATGAAAAGAGAATGAAGATATAGAAGCTGGGATAGTGCCAGGAACACTGCCAGAACAAATTGAGGAAAGGAAAAATGTGATTGAAGAAGCTGCGAAAGAAATCACAGCACTGGAAAAATTGGTGCAAAAATCACGGAAGATGTCACACAATTTTGGGGAAGCTTGGTACAAGATGAGAAGTTGCATCAGTTAAACATGAAACTCGAAGAAGCAGAAGTGGAACTGGAGGCATTAAGGGGATCGCTTCAGGAAATGACCCTACTTGTGCGGCTTTCAAAAGCAATCGAGTTGAACGAGCTACATCATCGGGTCAACAAATCCTGCATAAGACAACAAAGAACAACCGTGCAATTAGATCTGCTATAGACGAAATCTGAGTAGTTGGCAGTTAAAGAAATGGATGGAATGCACAAGATCAAAGAAGAGTTTCAAAACATGCAGTAGATGAATGGTAAACATCTGACATACCGAGAAGTAGCAGATTGTGCAACTATCAAGGCGTCATCCAAGGAAATTGTCGACCAAGTCACGGCAGGTTACGATGAGTTCAAGAAGCAAGCAGATGCACCAATAGTTTCCAGCTGAAGTGGCTCGAGGGTGAGCCACAATTTTGTGTTGGGGGCATGTTGGCACAGGTTAGGAGCGCACAAGTGTGGAACCCCAAGTGGTGAAAGGGTCAAAGGAAAGAACGAAGGATCAGTCGCAAAGTCGATATATGCGGAAGTAATTGGTTAAGTTAGTAAGAGATGGGTCATTAGGACCATTTTTTAATGGCCAAGTGCGCGTATATGTAGAAGTAATATTATAATATTTTAGGGGCATTAGTCTTGCGAGCATCTGAAGAGAGGAATCATTTTTGCGATTGTAATCCTGATGGAATTTTCTTGAGTTGTGCATTATGAGATGATATATTTGCATCTTTTTGTGTTCCTGTCTTTTGGATCGATTGATGGGAGTATTTATCTGGTTTCAGTTTTGTAATGTTGGGAATGATTAATATGAATATCTTTCTTATGTTTATTGCAATATCTGATGTTTTCCTAAGATCGTAATAGATGCTTTCGTGACTATGTTATGTACCATAGAATCCTTAAACATGGTTTGTTAATTTTTCTAATTCATTGATTATGAGATGGTAATGCAGTTAAGTGTTAATAGGATAATAATATGATTTCATGATGTGAATGCAAATATTTTTCTTGTGCTGTGATTGAGGGTGAAATAATGCATGTCTTCTCGCCATTGCGGAAACTTGGTTCTTGCATCCCCCCTTAGACATCTCGGGTGAGACCTCACTTGCTTCACAAGTGTTGCTGGAAAGGGTAAAACCTTTCTGGGTTGATGCTTAAGGGTCTCTAGTCGATCTTTGTTGACAATAGTGCAAAGTGAACCACTATCAACAGAACTATGTCAACAAGACCCAAGTCCAAGATGTTTTAAAAAATATTTTGTCCATTGTTGGTTAAAATCCATTAGAATTTTAAGAAATTTTATTTGACTACAAAAAAGAAAAAATAAGTGATTGAAATGAAGAGACCTTGAAACCCCTTTGCTTATGCATGTGCATGGTTAAGATGTGGGATTTCATGGAAACTAGGGTTCTCAAAATGATTCTTGTGGTAGCTACTAAGAAATTAAAATATTGTAGTGAGTTGCATTGTAAGTAGCACTTTATTTGTTTTTCCTCATTCACCCACAACTGATAATTTTGTAGCTACTTTTGAGTTGAGCAAATTTTCTTTTAACACTAAGCTTTTGCCATATATCCTAGGTAGTGTCATCATTTTCCCTTTCCCGTATTTACAATAATACCAATCTCATTGTGTAATATAACTTGTTGTACTAGATAAAAATTTTCTATCTCTATGATAATGTTAAGTCACAAAACCAATTTCTCTGGACCAATCTTGAGAATGATTAATATGAATATCTTTCTTATGTTTATTGCAATATCTGATGTTTTCCTGAGACCACAATAGATGCTTTCATGACTATGTTATGTACCACAGAATCCTTAAACATGCTTTGTTGATTTTTCTAATTCGTTGATTATGAGATGGTAATGCAATTAGGTGTTAATAGGATAATAATATGATGTCATGATGCGAATGAAAATCTCTATCTTGTGCTGCGATTGAGGGTGAATCATGATAATGAAGACCTTGTAGCAGTTGAAGAAAAACCAAGATCAACTTTCCCATCACCACTTGAACTTCATGAAGTTGGTCCAAGTAAAATTGAAGAAGATGAGGAGGTTCATTGGAAAGATCCTCATTTTCTTGAAGGGTCCTTAAAGATGAATGAAAAGAAGATCCAATACTCCCTCAGCATTCTCCATGACACTCAAGCATTGGTCTGAAATTCTTGTTGGAGAGCTACTTCATTGGAGGAGACATCCTTCCTTGAAGACATGGAGAAGATTCAAAGAGCAATGTGCCACATCAAAGGTAATTTCATGTCTTTGCTTTTTGATAGAAACCATTTGTTTGAGCTTAATGAATTGTTACATGATGCATACTTGAAGAATAATGAGGATAAGCATAAGCTCACAATTCGAAATGAGCAACTTCTTGAAAAGTTGCAAGATACTTGTTTTTCCTCCTATGTTTCAGATTGTCAAATGGTAGATTGTTTGGAGGATTCTCATGACATGGTGGATCATGAGAAATGTGGAAATTTGAATGTTCTTGATGTGTTTGAAGATGAACTTGAAGATATCCAAACACTTGATGTGGAGGGAGAGCAACTTGAATTGTCTCTTGATGAAGGTTATGCAATCTTTAAAGAAGAGCACGATTCCTCTGCATTGGAACCAATCTATGACAAAGGTTTCACACTTTTGAAGGAGCTTCATGACACTACCCATATGGATCCTTCCCATGATGAAAATTTTGCACTTTTTGATCATTTGGGTGAGTTAGTTCATTCTCCTACATCGTACAATTCCATGTTTTGCAGCATTAGTCTCAATGAAGTATGGGTGAAAGGGTTCTTTTTTATGGTGCCACATGAGGAGTATGGAAATCTTAGATGTTGGTCACCCTATATGTCAGTTAATTAAAGCTAACACACAGGATGGTCAATATAAATTGTCAAACCCAGGAAGGTCTTTTATTTCAAAGGCAATAAGCACAATCTATGCATAAATAGATCAAGCAGTTAATTTACTGAATGTAGATAATGACCCTACCTATATGCTCAACCAACTCATTCCATAAGAAAACTAATCTAATTCATACATCTAAGAATCCGAAGTGCAACCACCTTCCTACAAAAATAAACCCAACAAGTTAATGATCTAATAATGAAATAGAACTAGATTACTTTTGCAAGAAGTTCAATCCTATAATTATCAAACTACAACATTCAATCTTTACCAAAATGATCTATCCAGTGGCTACTGTAACTCTACCATTATCTGTCTAATCTATGAATGCAATTGAAGATACAACAACAACCAAAATTAAAATACAAGCTTGAACTCTAAACTGATAATTACTGGAAATCCTAGAAAGCATAAACAACTGAAAGATATTGGAATTGAGCTTGGTTGTCATAGCTGATTAAAACACACATGCAATTAAATAAATTATCCTACACAGTCGACTGTCACACCACTCTATTATAGCTATTCAAGATGCCATCATGCTACCAAAAAGGAAAGCTAATCTCTGTTATAGCTACCAATAATATCTGCAATAATTCCACACCACACAACATAAGTAAAACTAAACTACTCTACCTACTTAAACCGGCTATCTTTGTGAGAAGGTGAGCCCTAGCCTTCTAACAGAGACGCCGAGAGTCACAACAAATTAAGACACATAAATGAAGAACTCTGCTCTCATATTAATGATGGAAAATCGTCAGTCTTAGTGCTCTGTTACTGCTTACACAAAGTGGTAATTGTCCAACCCCAGTCTACGAGAGCCTTTTGGAATTTATACAAAGAAAATACAGTTTCAGATCCACTATATTCATGCAGCAATGAAGATCTATGATCTTCATGCTGCGGAGTTATAACTAACTGATACAACCATATTAAACAAGGTTGTTAATCATGAAGGATGTTGTTGTTCTAATAATTAATGGATCAACAGACCCAACAACTGGAATGCAACCTGTCTGTCGCAGCTAGGCTCTGATTCAGGGGAATCTGTTACAGTGAGGATCTATTATAGCTTGCATGGAGGATGCGCTATCCATTGGAGTATGAGGAGCTGGTGCTTTGAAGAGTAACAGCTGGCGCCACTTGGCTGATACACATGCGCTTTAGACCTTGGCTAAATGAAATCACTCAGATCAGTATAAACCAAAGACTAAGATCCATAATCTTTAACAATCTTAGGCATCAAATAAATAAAGCAATAACAAATTATACCTGTCAATATTATTGATTGATCTAGAAAAAGACATGGATATAGCTTACAAAAGTAGGATGAAATCAGGGCAAAATGACGTAATTAGGATGGCCAAAAAGGGGAATTTCCTAGACCAACACTAGATTTACCTTTTATGATGACATGGTTGGAGCACATTCTTATTCACATTTGCAGCAACATCATTTGTCACTTTATCATGATGCACATCTACATGGATGCACCTATGATATGCATTTGAGTCACTTGAAGACTCATGGTTTTTCTTGCTCAACACTTGGTTCATTTTATGTTAGAGGAACTTCATCCAACACTTGGGTGAATAGATTTATGATGGGAGAAAATTATTGTTGGAATCCACATACTTTCTTACATCTTCATGATTCTCACATTCATGGATGTATCGGTGAGACTTATTTGAGTCTTTTGAAGTCTCCTTGTTTTTTATGCTCATTATTCGGTTCAGATTTTAGTAGAGATTCTTCATTCACTTCTTGGATGAAGGAATACATGGCTGAATATTTTGATGCATATCACATGCTTTTGGAGCAGCATTATAGGATAGGGGATCCTCACCTATTTCATTGGATCATATTTGATGGGTCACTTGAAGATTGTATGCACTTGGAAAATGGTGGTCTACTTACTTGGAGGTACAAGCACTTTCATGATTCTTTGATGAAGCATCTTCTTGATGTACATTTTTAGTATGTTGTTATGTACTTTGATGATATATATTTTGAACTCATGATGTTTGGAAGAATGCATACAAGAAAATGGGATCCATGAATCCTCTTATCTAATGATGTGGGTTGGAGAGCACTCTTAAATGTTGGGGTGCAATACAAGCAATAGGACCCTGGAATAATTTTTATCTCATTGGTTTCAAATTTTTTGGGGAAACAAGCAGTATGGGAGATGGATTTCCCAATTAATATAGTGATTTTTCTTAGAGTAGTGTAGCAGCAAGCATGGTGGTTCCTCTCTAAAATCTTTATGGAAACTCAAAGATTCAAGGTTGGGAAATTCAATGGCAACTTCAGAGAATTATACAAAAAGCAGGTTCTTCAACACCCATGTTTGAAATTGCTTGAGAACAAGCAATATTGGAAAGGGAGGATTTGTCATGTTCCAAATTTGGCATTGGGTCACAATGGCATAAGAAAATTGGCCCTATTCATTAGAGTTTGTCAAATTGATGCTAAAGGTCAAATAGTTGCCAAGGAGGAAAATTACTAGTTTCCTAGGTTTGGGGTGGAAGCTTTGGGATTTGGAATAATGGGGATAATAAATGACGTTGGAACATTAGGATGGCCTAAATATTTAATAAAGGAGATAAATAAATATATACAAGTGAAAATCAAAGTGTCATTTGATCATGAAGACACATGGAGGAAGTGGGACTCACACAAGCTAGAATTTATGTGCCACATAGAATCCTCTTCTTGCAATTTCAAATCCATGGGAAGCCTAATGTTCTTGGCATGAGTTATAAGGTCAATAATACTTGGCATGATTCAATGAGGTCGAAATATAGAGGAAGAGAAAATTTGGAGCTAGTGAGACACTTAGGCTAGATTCCTTAGCTCCATGACAACAATGATAAAGATGCTATGACACCTATGACGCAAATCAGACCTGAAGGCTGACATATAACATATATGACACGTCAGGGCTAAAAATAGACTCCAAAAGGGCGCTCAAGGGTGTTAGGGAAGGTAAGGTGCTTCCAGATGTGATTTGGTGGAAGTGGGAGACTAGGAATTGTTTTACATGTAGCTAGGGTTTTCACCCTAGCTGGTGCAAATGAGCACCTACTAAGGAGAAGGGACTCCTTAGTAGCAGTTCAGTAAAAACAGTAAATACAAGACAGTAAATAAAACAGTAACTACTCTAAGCATGTGCATAAAATAACAGAAAGATAATAAAAATGGTTTTTGTATTGATTATACCTCCAATGTGAGGTTGGTGAAGCTCTGGTAGTAGTCCAGGAGGGTTGCTTCC
Source organism: Larix kaempferi (assembly GCA_027924585.1). NCBI lineage: Eukaryota > Viridiplantae > Streptophyta > Pinopsida > Pinales > Pinaceae > Larix > Larix kaempferi. The sequence continues at coordinate 658,799 of BSBM01000928.1, forward strand.
AAGCTACAATAGGTTCCTTCTCCTTCTCCAAATTGTTTTAGATATGGGCCAAAGGGGCACTCAAATGTGAAATTAGCTCAAAAGGGTGAGCTAGGGTTTCAGGAGTGATTTTGGCAGAGTAAGGATAGGGATGACTGTGGATATGAAATGGGGAGCCTCCATCACCTATTTATACGTTTTTAGCGGTGGAGTGTTGACCCATGGTTTTGGGCACCATATGGTTTAGGTCAGCTGTATAGGGTTTTTGCTTCCTTTTTTCCCTCTTTTTTCTCTTTTTTGTATTTTGTATTCCTTTTTTAGAGGGTTTTTGCTATTTTTGGAGGAATTTAACTTATTTTGGGGAAAAAAATGGGGGTTTTGGCGTTTTGGAGGATTTTTTAATGGTTTTTTGTCCTTTTGGAGGCTTTTTAATGGTTTTTTTAAGGTTTTGGAGCCAAATATGGTGGGAAATATGGACAAATTAGTCATGTAATGAGGGAGATGAGGTAGTGAGCACTTTTTGGGTGTTAACAGATTTCCCCCTGATGTGTGAGGGAAGGAGCTCATCGTATGGACGATAGACATCATATGTCTTTTATGCTTTTCCTAGGATGTGGAGAGGAGAAGAAACGAACTAGAGCTCAGAACAATGGTCCCGAACAAACTGCAAAAATTGAAAGTACATGACCTCAATAATGAATGAGGATTAATTTGAACATATGGACGAGGTGGGCATTCCCATGCTCATAGTTGAACACTATTTTGAATTTCCATTTCCAGATCTATGATGAAACGTTATTTGCGTTGAAGAGAATTTTTATTATGGATCGGTGTGAAATCGTGGTATTATTCCCTGTCCTGTTTGGTATTTATTTATATATGGAATCATCTATGCATCGAGTCTCTGCAGGGCATGAAGGAAAGGATAGCCGAATGACTTGATCCCGTTATATTTTTCTTTGTTAAATAAATGTTTTCTGTCAAGGGTAATACCAAACCTTGGCGGATCTCTGTGGGAACAGAGATTAGGGTTCATAAGTATTTATACTCTGCACTCGTTATATCTGGGATCGTAATTCCTTGGGATATCTATAATGTTGCTTGAATTCGTAATGACCCCGACGATAGCTATGCTTCCAAATGGAATCAGGTGATCCATATGTATATATATTATGCTTATTGTTGAAATCATATGGATATAGGATATCATCCTATTTCTTAAATACTGAATTGAAGTTGTATGGGTCTCTGATAATATATATATATATATATATATATATATATATATATATATATATATATATATATATATATATATATATATACAGTATTGAAATCGCATCTCTGGAAAACGTATATCTAGTGTTGAAAACGTATTGGATAGCTGCGTATTTATCCCTGCTATGACATTGTTGTATATATTTTATTATAGTTTGATCTCTGTTGTGTTTCGTCGTTGCAAAAAACATAGATCCCAGCTTGATATATTGTATTTAGTTAAAAATGGATAGTTGCGCAAGAAGCTCATACCCCTGCTCGTATATTTATATATATATTATATTTTCTCATACTTATCTACACCATGTTAAAAAGATATTAATGGCTGCATAGAAGTAAAAATTCCAACACATTATTATGCCTTCATTATGAAATGGAAATATTCCTTTCTAGTTTTGTTTATATATTAAGTTCCAGTGTGAATATGTATTTACTACGCATTGGGGAAGATCTAGGCGAATCGCGTGATTTCTGTAAATAAGTTACAATACTACCTGTTAGGTCGATCTCCGTGTATGATGTGATTCTCTGTTTTAGTATGTCGTTGAGGTTAGTAGGAATGTTAGCATTTATAGATCTCTATGATCAGGTTGATGTTATCATTTATAGATCTCTATGATCAAGTTGATGTTAGCATTAAATGTTTTGGAAGTGCTCTATATGGGTCTATATGGGAGAGGCTTAAGAAAGTAATTAATGCAACCACTATTGCAGGATGTAACTTTATATTTTGATTAATAGAAAATATGTAATTCTTCTTGGTGGACGTAGCTCATGGGTTTGGGTTAACTACATATGGTTTGGGTGAACCACATATACTGATCTCCTTGTTATGTGTGATCTCTTTCGTATGTGTGAATATGGTTAGTTGATGTTTAAACTAAGTGCATCCATATTTAAGATTTCTTCTATTTCAATTGAGTAAGTATTTCATGATAGATTCATTTATAATTTAATATGATCATGAATTGATGGAAACACATGGCCATTAGTTTGCCTAAAGTAGATTATCATTGTTAAGCCTATAGATGTAATGTTTTCCTTTATTGTCCCAAGTAAGATGGATGGGATGTTGTATGGAAAAAGGATTTCATGTTATATTTGACTAAAGACCTTTGCCTGAGTGAGTAAGATTTTTAGGAATGATTAAAGTAAATGTTTATGCACTCTCGTTTATTAATCATCATTTGGTTGATGCAAATAATGTTCGGGTCCAACCCATGACATGTGGATAGATTATCTTTAATAAGATGCTTGCATTAAAGACGAAATTCGTACAAATGAAATACGTATAGCATATTAATATTAGGGAGATGAGAGTAAATGATTACACATGTTGAATAATCTTTTTAAGTAATCGTCGTCTTGTTTTTCAATACAAGGATGACAGACTTTGCCCTTATCACAAATAAATTCACAAACACTAGCTCAGTTAATTGGGTATGTGACACCGATGTTAAGGGATATGAAATGGGTTATGGTCTCTTTCAGGTTTTGGAAAGGATATGAATTGGGTTCTGCGTAGTCTTGGATGAATATTGGGACCTTAACTAGCTTATGGTAAAGTATGTAATGGTAAGGATTTTTTAGTCAAGTATCAAAAATGGGGTGCGGGTTATCCAGAGTCTGTAGAGGCTGCAATGTCAGTAGATGATAGTGCAATTTCTGTTGATTGAAATACCTGAAAAGTAGGAGACTAGCAGTCATGGATTGGGTTTGTTGATTGAAATACAAGAAGTATGCAGCAGTGGGTAGTGAGAAAGCAGAGTTGATTTCAAGTATGGAGAAGGTTGGTGAGTGCATTTTTGTTCTCTTTCATTCTTTATTTTTCTCTTTTTGTTTTGGAGTGTATATAACTTATTATTAGATGGAGAAATTGGGTAATGGGGATTTTGGGAACGATAAAGGGTTTATTTATATTTTCTCATTTCATTGCAGTGGGTTTAGTGTGATTGCATTTATTAGGGGATGAATTTGTGCAGGGATTCCATGCATTGTCTAAAAATTTCGAACTCTCCAAGGTCTTGACAAGAATTTCACATGAATCCTAGTGCAGTTGGTGCAAAGAATCATGTCGGAGGTGCTGTGGGAAAGCACCATGACAAGGGTTTGCACTCAACGAAAAATGGTTGTCCAAAAAAGAGTACGAGGCTCACTGATTTGAATGATTTGGATAGGAATATTTGAAGCAAGTGGTAAGGGTTCATTGTCATGTTAAGTTAGGTTTTCATAAGAGCCCAATCCAAATTACCCTTAAATAAACCATTTTTATTGTTTTCTGGAACTGTCTGCAAACTACTTGAATTTCAAATGTAGTGCTATTGTTAGAATCAAGGGATCAAGATTAGTAATGTCTTTTTGTTAAGAGGAACTTGTTTTCAAGTGAGAATAAGGGATCCATTCTAATTGCTTTCATTGGGCCTAGAAACATTAGGGTAATTTTGAGGTAAAAAATGAGCCTCAACACAAAAAATGTACTATCAAAATCAACTTTTAAAGAACCAATCACATTCTAGAGGATAGCATCATCTATAATAGTTGAGGTGGCATTGGTTGAGTTAAAGATGCTTATTTGTTAAATTCTAAATAGTGAATGAAAACCTATAATTAATCATATCAATGTTGTAAGTAAAGTACTCATAATAAAAATAGTACTCTTAGATTACTTTTGAATATAATATAAATGTACTAAACTACCTTAAAGTACTTAGAAAAAAATACTCTTTATGTTTCAATATAAAATAAATAAATGACAAATACCAAAAAAGTGAATGCTCTATTCAAAATCAAAACTATAAAATTACTTTTCAATATATAACATATATCTTTAAATAATAAATTATTATTACTAAAAAAATTAAAATTTTTATACAAAATCATATAAATAATTTACATTATATAATATATAATTTTAAAACTTTATTTAAATAAATGATAATATATAGATAAATTTCAATATAATGATAATGTATAATTTATAATAATTTATACTATATTTATGAAGTTTTAAAACCTTATGTAAAAATACATATTATTCAACTAAAATTAAAATATATGTTTATAATATATAATTTAATTTTTTTTTAAACTTTTAAAACATTTTTGAATACATACCATTTTACCTTAATGTTTGGCATAATTGAAAGGATATTTAAACTTTTAAAGCCTTTGGAATTTAAACTTTTTAAACCTTATGTTATGGATATAATATTCTTATGTAGACGTAATCTATGAATATATTATTTTATTTTAGAAAATGATATATAATTTTAAATCCATAAATATGTGATATATGTGGAATAATTACTATTTATATAATATATAATTTTAAATTTAAGAATATTAATATAAATGAGATAAATTTTATGCGATACAAGATAAGAAAAATAAGAAAAATGAATTTGTAAAAGAACACATGTGTTGATTATTAAATAAATACATAAAATGAATATTTGTCTATCTAAATTATAGATATGTAATATCAATATAGATATATAAGTTAATTAAGTATTTTATAAATACAAATAGATTTCAATAATGTAGATATTTATGTAAATAGATTATTAGTATTTAAATAATGTCAATATTTATATAAATAAATTATTAAGTTTTAGTTTTAATAAATTTAAGTTATATTTATATAATAGTTAGTCAACATTTTTTATAAATATTGAAATATAAGTTGGATTTATATGGCTGCTTTTTATTTTTAAGGAATATAAGTTAAATTTATATAATGAATATACATATTTTAAAAGAAATAAAATTTTATTGATAAAAATTTAATTTATATTTAAAATTCAAAATTCAAAATTCAAAATTATACATGTTATTATAATCATATTTTGAATATTGAATAAGTTATATTTCAAAATTTAAAATAATATACTTTATTTTATTTTATGAGTATATTACTTTTTACTTTATGAGTACAATACTTTTTACTTTATACGTACATTTATCATTGCATCGAGTGAAACGAGGTGCTCTACAACCCAGTATGGGGGAGATGTTGTAACGTGATGTAACGCTTGTGATGTAATGCTTGTTACTAACAAAATAATTAAAAAAATTCATGTCGGCTCATAAAATAAAAAATTATGGAAAGTACTTAAAAAAATCCATGTTGGTTCATAAAATAAAATATTATTAAAAGTGATTAAAAAATAGATGTTCGTTTATTAAATAAAAACTTAAAACTTAAACTCGGATCTATCAATCAAGAGAGATCAAATTTCTTGAGTTTAAATTTCAAAAAAAAGAAATACACCTCAAGAAATTGGATCCCTCTCGGTGCTTGATAGATACGGGTTTAAGATGGATCTATGCTGGTATTATATTCAAAAACAATTTATGTATTCAAGAGTAATATTTTTAGTCACATCAAAGAATGATTTTTTTATTGATTTTATTTTAGAGATATTTTCAATTTAACTTAACCATAGTTACTGTTGTTAAGGATTATACCCTATAGTAGGGGAAATGATGCTATCAACGTACATGGGGTGATAGATAGATACATTATATCTTGCATCAATTACTGTAAACAAAATGAGATTAGGATTTGGAAATCAGTACCTTATTTATGGCGGTTGGTCCTAGATTTCACCCAATCATTGCACCAATGTACCTGCAAAATACACAAACCTTCCTCAGCGTATCCTAACCACAAATATATAATGATGTTGAAGACAATATGACATTAATTATGATCAGAAATTGAATAGAAACAACATTCCATTGGGACGGGAAGGGTATCTCGATCTTTATTGTTAAAGAAATGCAACCAAATACAGTTTATACCTGATCTGTTCCAATCACTTCTACAACCAAGTTCTGGGCTCCTGCTCCTTAGACTTAGAAATTCCTTCAGCGTAACAATAACTTCTTCTTCATCCTCCTTTTCCTCATGGATTCCCCTTGTATTTATGGCCTAGGCAAGAAGTTAGATTCGTGAGGCTGTTGAATTGGGAAGTTGGGGGAGTTATAATACCAAACTCAACTAATCTCAATTTGTCATCGTAATATATTTTTCATTTCATCTTAATATGTGTGCAGGTATGATACTTGCAAACCTGCGCATAGTATGTAGCTAGTGCTCTTAATGACTTGTGCACACAACTTTTGGGATAAGTGCATGGGTTTTCTTCAATAGAACCTATGTCTGGTGCGCTAGATGACAATTTCAAGAGTAGCACACTTCTAATGAAACATGCATAAAAATATAGTTTTCAGCTGAAGAGGTGTGATCTCGGCTGTAAATTATCTAAGGTCAATCCAGCTCTTCCATCCATAGTGTCATTTGTGTGATCGACAGGGCAATGTGATGACAGACGGAGAAGTGCAGATTTGACCTATAACAGATGCCCCCTAATGTATGAGGTCAGAGGGAAATGATGGCCGAAATACATTATAATTCCAAGTCAGAGGAGGAGCAAAAAACCACAGGATGAAGTCATAAAAGTACCTGAAAAACAATGATCAAGGTCAGCGAGAAATTACAATCTTGACATCATATAGATGTTCGGTACAATACAACATGATATCCGATACATAACTAGGAGATGTATGTAGTATGGCCACTGAAATACAATCATGGATCCATAATCAAAATAGGATACCATAGCCATAACAACAAGCTGGATCTATGTCTCATGAAGAGCCAAAATGAGTGTGGCTTAGTCTTGCGCAGCTTGGGTGATAACATGAATAAGATGATGCTATCAGAGTCCCAAGGTCTTCATCCAAAACATCCCAAGGTACGAACCCTATCCAAGTGAATAAATGAGCCGGAGTCGAACATTGGGGGTATCGTTTGATTACCGGTCATTGATGTATATCGTTAACAAACATGAGGGCTTCCATCGATAATGTTAATGGGGCCCAAGGTACCTAGTATATTCTAGCAAGTGTCAATAAATGGTCCTGAAGTCAAACACTTGAAGAATCTATCAAATAGGAGACATTGATGTATTCCCACTATTCAATGGCGAGGGAAACTGCCACTAATGACTGCAATCCCCAAGGCACTATCCGAAACTCTAAACTTCATTCCCAGAGTATAATGAGTTGAAGTCGATGGGAAGAAGTTCGTTGGAAGGGAGGCCTTAAGGAATCCTCCATCATCCAACACGAGGAGCACTCATAAGATTGAGCTGATTTGGAGTAGGACTAATACAAGATGAAACATACTGACACCAGGATGGTCGACACATGAAGTCAAGGTTACTGGAGAATGGTCGACACAGGCTATATCCTTGAAAAGTGAGCACAACACATAAGTGACTTAGGAAGCTTTTAACATGATGGGAACGTGGTATAAACCTACAATGTAGGAGACATTAACAGATTCTCTATATGACTAGAAGAATAACCAATCGGAGGAGTGAAAAATCTGAGATCAGGTTCACCCTAACATCAAAAACTGAAACCCAACTGAATGATGGACTCAAATAGGTGTTGTGTTCAAGGACATGAATGACTAGCTTCCTTTGAAATTGAAAAGATGTATGATACCCTTCTCTTCCCTTTTTATTTTTATCAAAGAATATCCTCCTTGTTGTTTTAATGAGTCCAAGAAAGCAATCTCAATAGTCTTTCTTCATTTTTTACAGAGTTTGAAGAAAAGATAGAGGAATACTCTATAACAATGATCTATGGATTTTAATATTGAGCCTGGATCAGTTTATGCTCGCCGATGTTTTCTTTTTTGAGGAGTTTAAAAAAATTAAACAATAACTCCATACACCTATGTAATGTCCCTTTTTCATTTTTTATAAAAATGCCCAATTTTCCAATTTTTCCCCAAATACGACCTTTGAGTAGTTTTGTTGTTTTGGCCTCCAAATCAACCCAAGTGCTCCCAAATATTTTGTAAGGGTATACGAATGATATTTAGACTTGAATATTAGGTTCATGGATGATTTATAACCCTCAAAATACTTTTGAAAACTTGATTTATATTATGGTCAATGTATGGGATTTTAACTAGTAATTTATGCATAAAATCTCCCTTGGGTAAACACTGAAAATGTCCTCCCAAATGCTTCCAATATCCCTCGAAATTCAGAACATAGGTGGGGAATGTATTAAGAATTTTATTAAGGTATCATGTGCACCATTAATTGATTAATATATCTATTCCAACCCTCTCCAATTCAGCTGCAAAAATCACCAATTCAACCCTTGGGGAAATGACACTATTTCTTCTCCCAATGCAATTAAACTGAGTAAAAATACTTCAAATGATCAAGTACAGTATATGAAACTTGTAAAATACATCCATGGAAGTCTATTAATCACAAATGTATCATATAATCATCCATTCATTCGAAATCATCAGCATTATAGTGATATACATCAATGTAGTGGGGAAATGGACATTGTTTGCTCATTAATCAACATTTTTGCATACAATCAGTGGGTATTTCGACCTGATACTTTCTAAATATGAATAACAGAGGATATGAAGCTATTATAATCATAAATACATCATATGAATATCTCCCAATGAGTACAAGAGCTCACCCAAAGCGCAATCCCTCAAGGAGCATGAATATGCCTTCAAAACTAGAAATGGTGGAGAGAAAGTGCTGCACTAAACCAAACCAAGAGATTTCTTGTAGTTGCTTCCTGAAAATAAAAACTACATTAAAGCACCATGAAAGACCTGAGTGGCCTTTCCAAACACCAACTTGGATGGGAATCTTTCACCCTCGAAATTGGCTAAGACAAGAAACTAACATCCACTAGCTCTCTCTTCACAAATGCAATTTTTTCTCAAATCATCAAAAGCCATTCTCATACTTGATTTCTACATTTTATAACCAACATTATCCTTCTAAGGTTCTAAATCCTCTCATTATATTCTAGAGATTTCCACTTACGAAATATTCCACATTTGCCACTTGTCTCCTAGTTTCCAACCTTCCATCTTCTCCCAAATTCGAGTAGGAGTCTCTTGGGCTTCTCCAACTCCATGAGCGCCTTCCTTGAGCCTATTTTTGGGGCTGACATATCATAATGGTCATATGTCAGAAGTCAGATTTGAATTTTGTCATAGATGTCATAGTTGCTTCATCATTGTTGTCATAAGATTAGGGAATCTAGCCCAAGTGTCCACTAGCCTCCAATTTGACTCTTCCTCTTCCATGGAGGTTACCATTCCATCCATTTTCGACCTAATATGCTCCATGCCATGTGTATTCCTTACCAAATCACCCAATAATGTTTTCCTTCCCATGTATTCGAAATGGCAAGTGAGATTTTCCATGTGGTAGTGAGAAACCAAGCTAGTGTGGATCCCACATCCTCCAAATGTACTCAAAACCATTTGCCACCTATAATTCCTCTTGGATTCATTTATTAAAATTATTTATTAAATAATTGGACTATTCAAATGTATAAACATTATTCCTTTGATCCCTTATTACAATTCCCAATGTACCCATTCAAACTAGGGAACTTGGTAGGTTTGATGGGGATTGTCTGCTATGCAATTATTTGAGTGGGGACATTACAGTCCTCCCCACCCAAGATTCCTGGCCCTCAATCAATCTCAATTTACCATGCTGAAAAATTATTCCTCCTTTATCAGGTGGCCTTCCATGAGGAATGTCTCCCAAAACCTTTCTATTACGGTGCTTCATGCTGTAGAAAGAAACTACTTGATTCAGATAGGTGTGCTACCTTCTCACAACCCTTAGTATTCCTTTTGAATCTTGGAATTTCATTTCCGAAATTTGATAATTTACTGTATGCTCTCCTATTGAATACAACCATTGTACTCCCAAAACCACATTAGTATCAGTAACATCAACCACATAAAAACTATCAACAAAAGTATAGTTACCTACGGTGACTTACAGCTGTGGAATCCATGTTTTGCACAACATTGTGTTGTGACCGGGAATGACAACTGTGAAGCCATCGAATGGCTCAATAGGTATCTTCCTTTTCTCCACCATGTCTGCATCAATGAAGTTATGTGTGGATCCTCCATCTACCAAAACTGAAGTTCTTTGTCTTAGTACCACACCCTTGCATTGAATTGTGTGATATCGAGGTACTGCTGAAAGTACTGCCATTATCACTTTAGTGGGTGAGAGATGCTTCACCTCTTGTTTCCCTTCTTCTGTTGTAGTATATACCTCTTCTTGGGCTGAAGTATGTCCTTCTTCCTCCATGCCCCCTTCATATCCCTCATCACAAAATACTTCAATGAATTGGGCCTTTCCCTTAGCACATTTATGTCATGGTGCCCATGGTTGGAAGCATGAGTAACACAATTTATTCCTTCTGAGATATTACCTCATTTTCATTTTATGTATAGCATCAATGTAGTCACTGAATGGTAAACCTCTTTTACACTCTTCACTCAACCCATTCCATTCATTTGCTAGTTTAATACTATCCACCTGAATGTTAGGCTCTTCTTTGGGTATGAGAAATTTAGGTGCAGTATGCCTTTGTGTGCTTTGAAATTCATCAGGTCTATTATGTGGTCCTGTGCTTGAAAAAATATACTCACTCCTTTTTATCTTTTCCCCTGAGTGTGAACCACTATTATCTCCTATCACCCCTTTGCTTCCAAGTTGGCTGACCAACAATTCCAATCCTTACATCATTTTGTTACCCATTCTTTCTATATTGGTGGAAATTTTAGAGAAACATGGTTCTACGGTTGCAATAAGTTCCTCTTGATGTCTTAATTTTTTATCCTCCTCTCTACCCATAGTTTTAGAAAAAAACTCTTTTTCTTCTACTACCTCTTCTTCAACAAAACATTCTTCAATTACTGGTTCAAAGGGTGGTGGTTTATGTTTGGATTCTTGTTAATACCATCAAGTTCCAATACCATGCTCTGATACCACTTTTAATGTCCCTTTTTCAATTTTTATAAAAATGCCCAATTTTCCAATTTTTCCCCAATTTCGACCTTTGACTAGTTTTGTTGTTTTGGCCTCCAAATTAACCCAAGTGATCCCAAATATTTTGTAAGGGTATATGAATAATATTTAGACTTGAATATTAGGTTCATGGATGATTTATAACCCTCAAAATACTTCTGCAAACTTGATTTATATTCTGGTCAATGTATGGGATTTTAACTAGTAATTTGTGCGTCAAATCCCCCCTGGGTAAACACTGAAAATGGCCTCCCAAATGCTTCCAAACTCCCTCGAAATTTGGAACAGAGGTAGGGAATGTATTAAGGTATCATGTGCACCATTAATTGATTATTATATCTCTTCCAACCCTCTCCCATTCAGCTACAAAAATCACCAATTCGACTGTTGGTCGCAACACTGTTCTAGAGGTTTTCCAAAGTAGACCCAGGTACTTCGTGGTACAAGATACCAACAAAACCCCTATTCACTGGCCCTTTTAGCAACATACTGGAAGCAGCTTGAGGTCTCACCTGAGGCGAAGTTGGAGGGGGTGGTTGCAGAAGCAGATTTCCACAACCTTGTGATGTGAGAGTTTCAGCTTGTGAATGCGCAACATGGTGACAGATTGCATGCTGCGGTCAATGACTACGCGAAGTCTTCTATTCCACGTCGAGTATCTTCAGGAACAAAGATATTTTCACCCTCAGTGCATCCACAAGCCACATAGTGGGTTTATGAGATCTGATCACTTCTATTCAACTTTATTCGATAATCGTTAATCATTCATCATTACTTAGCTTGATAAAAATCATAACTTATTCAACTCTAACCAATTGTTGTGTGTTTATCTCATAGATCCATTCATTTGAGAAATTATAGGTGCTTTAATGTTAACATTCCTCCATACATGAACTACTAGCATCTTATTCCATCCTTTCCACAGTGAATACAGATAACAATAAACATATAATAGACAATAGTAACTTCATGCATGCACTGTAAGTAAATTAGATCACAAATTAATGAAAATCATACACAACAATCACATGACACAATGGTTTAACATGGTTCACCCCCCCGGATGGGAAGCTACATCTACAAGAAATGTTGTTTATTATCTTCGGAAAGGGTACAACAGTTCTTCATCTATGCACTCAGCTGCAGACGCTCTTCTCTCTCTCTCTCTCTCAAAATTAGGTCTCTGTGCACTCAGCTACAAAGCCTTTACAATGCTTCAATCTAACAAATCTAACAATATTCAATACTAATCAACAAAATGAAGAGTTAACCCTTTCCTTTACAAAATTGCCTTATTTATAGATCAAGACCCGTAGGTCATGTCTTTACATTTATGAAGGAAAAACACTTAGGTTTACAAAACTATCACGGTTTTCCCAAACAAAACTACTAGTATCTAGCAGCGGATATTCTATCACGCATGCGCCAATAGGTTACTTCCACCAAACTGTTCCTTCTTTCATGGCCTTAGATGACTAGTTCGGGTAGTAGTAGTCTTTTGTTTGTTGTGATCAGTCACCTACATCCGATCTACACCTACCCACTGCTTGGTAGTTATCGACGATCTTTGCCAAAAATAGGTCTTTTGTGACCTAACCAAATAACTTCCTTCATCTGTCAATGCTCTTCTTAGATGGATCTCTGTCGACATGGCACATCGCGGTGCTGTACTCCTTGCAGCATCGACCTCGCAGCTCCTTCGACACTGTGCTATGCGCAAGTTCGCAGCATACCAAAACTTATCCCAAAATTGTTCAAACTTAACTACGCTTAGCTCCACGGTTCTCAAAATTCTTCCTGTTAAAAAATGCCCCATCCGGGCCAGGCCAAACAGGCCCCTAAAACTTACATATTGCTCTCCCCTGAGCCACTTGCAACTCCTTGAAGGTGTTCCGCTGATTGTGGACTGATCTTCGTAGCGAACTCGTTGAATGTGCCCATAAGCTTTTCTACCGTGGTCTTTGTATCTTGTTCAATTTTCCCAACTGTTTCTATCATCTCAAGTGTTATCTCATGGCCGATATGGCCTTCCACCTGCTCTTGATTCTGGTTCAGTTCCTTTAACTTTTCTTCGATATCTTGCGCATGCCGACTTCCTCTAATAATGGTTGCGACTTATCACCCATTTTTGTCTCCTTCTCACGCAAAGCTTTAACTTCCTTCTTTAGGTTGTTGATTTCTCTGTATTTTAGGAGTTGCTCTCTTGCTGGTAGTGCCTTAACCTCCTTACCCATCTTTTCTAGTGCTTCTTGTTTTTCTTTCACTTCCTTCTTTAATTCCAGTAATTTTTGGTCTTCTTCAAATGCATTAAATGCCTTCAATGCTGCTTCCAGTAGACTCTAGCACTTAGTCACTTCGGTACCAATATTCTGTGCTGCAGTCTTCACTACTCCCTGTCTTAACTACTGTTCATCTAGTGGAGTCTGTGGATTGATTTGCGCTTTCAGGGCAGCAATTTCAGACTCATGGAGAATCTCCATCTCTTCCTTCTCATTCTTAAGACTATTGACCAAATCTCCAATCCTTACAATAGTATCTATTGGTTCTATTTATATTTCAAATTCATCTATATTATCTGCAACCACAGTGATCGTGGTCTCCAATCTTAGTCGACGATCTCTTTCATCTTGTAATTGCATAGTACTCCATGAGCTATCTTCCTCGAGTTGTCTGTTAGCTGTTTGCAACTATGCCTGTCCTTTCAGCGCTTCTATGGTTCTGCCATGCATTTCTTCACCGACTTGCATCTGTAAGTAATGTAGTCCTGGAAATGGTATCCTTGCAAGATCAAACTCCACGCGCTCTACATTCTTTGTATCTAGCATTGCTTGATCAGGTAATGGCAATCTTATAGATAGTGGTTGCAAATGGACAACATGGGACCTCGCAGGAATTGTGAGTTGCTGCTGCGAAGTTCCTGCAGACCCTTTTTCAGCTATTGTCTCATGGTGCAAGGGTAATCTTCTGCTTACTTCATCAATTTTTTGCGATATCCGTTGCAGTATAGTCAGATTCTGGGATAAGTTGTCTTGAATTGCCTTTTCCTTCTTCTCTTTGTCTGTCGAAAGTTTCTCCATTTGTTTAGTGACCTTTGTGGTGATCATTAAGTAGTCATCTTCGTGAAGCACTATGTCTAATTGGTCTTTATGTGATTTCTGATTCTTCCTTTTTTCCTTGTGCCCCAAAGGACTCCCAGTGTCCTTCCTTTTGCTTGACTCTTTTTCTTCTACTATGGGACAGGGGATAGGGTTATCTTCGCTAGAATCACTTTGGATATCCATGAACTCAACTTGAAATTCAGCTGGCCATTCTTTAATGATATTCTCAATATATTCCTCGTACATATGGTAATTTCATAGGTACCAATCAACATTCTTAGTCTACGCTTTGGCTGAAATGGAGATGCATTTCATTGTAGCGTAAAAATTTATAATGCGGATATATTTTCTTATTACTTGCTTTGGTATGCGAGGTGTGAGCATGATGGCCCCGCGTAGCTAGTCATAATATGTATAGAAGACCAGCGCTGTCTCGTGCTGTCTGTCAGGATTCAAATTTGCCCACAGATTCTGAAAGCGAGCACCTCTGCAGTCCGAAGTGTCCGTGGTCACTCCGACGTAATGCTTCGGCTCCCTCCATCCCAGGAAAGCAATCAACACGATTATCCAGGTGAAGTGGAAGTATCCCCCATTGATTTGCGTATCATTCAGTTCCTCTAGGAACTCATTTAGTAGAAATTGACACCAATTGAATTCTTCTCCCTCGGCGGCTGCAGCGCCAAGTAGTACTGAGCCTGCAGAGACTTCTAGTGGTCTACATTTTCTTAGAATCTTACCCGCTAACAGCTGTGTGACAAATCTTATTGCCTGATCCTTTATGTCATCTGTCTGGAAGCCTCGCTTCCATATGACAATAGACTGCATTTGCTTCATTAATGCGGCTACCTCTTTATCCTTTGTTTTTCCCTAAAATAACTTTCTTGGGTGTGCTCCCCTTTTTCTCAATCTAGTTATCCGATGGATTAAGTTGATTGTTAGGTCGATATTCTGGTCCATCCATAAATATCCCTGGTGAATGTGCACCATAAGAGTTCTCACCACCGCGTTGATCTCTAGTGATCTATCGAAATGTGGGAATCTGAGCAGGTTGAGCAGCCCTGACTTGGCTACTTCGGACAACCAACTTTCGGTGACCAGAGTCAGGTCTCCCATTCCAGTCTTCTTCCAGCACATATATTTGTTGGGATGGAACTATGAGAAGCTTGGCTTGGTGGGCTTGTCCTTTTGCATTGCTAGCAAATCATAGTCCTCCCATTTACATTCTGGAATATTTCCCAATAGATTTTTGTCCACCTCAACATGTTTTGATATCGGCGAAAGTGGTATCTCATACTTTGGACTCTTGAGTAGTTTAATGGACGGTGCATCCTCTACATGCAGCGATATATAGTCTGGTGTCATAGCTAGAGGTATCTCTTTATCTGCAATGGGTTTATTTGGTCCTATTGAACTTGTCTTTGGTATCTTTGATCTCGGCGCTACTGGGTTTTTTCCTTTGTCTTGCATTGAGGGGCCGTGTCTTGGTGATCTCCTTGGACCTTGTTCTGATTCCATGATGACTTTCTTGCTTGGGGTTCTCATTAACTCGTCAATTCCTCTGTGTTGGAACAACTTCACAGTCTCTTAGACCGTGAACTCTTTTTCAACAAAGGACCTCTGTGTCATTCGCTTGCACACTTACTGGGCTAACCAGTGGATAACTTATAGTCTAAACTCAGAAAATAGTATTTGCAAGAATTTCTAAGTGCTTGGGTAACGCCTGCGAGTCTAACTGCAGCATTATATATAGTCGCGACTTATCCCTCTCCGCGCCCTTTGATTGTTAGATAAGCATTAAATGTAGTATCCGTTAGCCTATTCCGACAGATTATTTGGTCAATTTTGTCATTAAGTTGTTCAAAACAACTATCTGTTCTTTAAATGCTCGAGGGGTCGGTCGGAAAGTACTGTATAACGACTATATTTCTGACTGACACTGTAACGGCTATTTTCTGGAGCTCTACGTCGAACTACGTGGTATGTTGTCTTTATTTCTGCGGAGTTACTTCACGGTGTCTGATTTGTTCCTTTCCTTAGTGTTGCATTTTTAGTGTCGCAACAGTGCATTATTATTATGATTTTTTCTTTCTTTTTTGCGCAGCTTCAACAATGCTGTGGTGTACATAGATCTATCTTTACAAGTTTTGTGTACAGATTGTTCATAGTTCCCAATTCCAACTGTACTTGGCACTTAGAAACTTTTCCTTTCTTCTGATGATTCTAGATGCTGCGAAGGATGACTATCGCGGTAAAGCTTTAGTCTACTTCCATTTATAAAATTGGTAATGCATCACCGGCTAAAGTAGCTAGCTATACTGCGCCACCATTAGTAACATCTATTACAGTATATGGTCCAAGCCAATGCATTTTAAATTTCCCTGGAAACTTCATGAATTTACTATCGTATAGGAGGACTAGATCACTTACCTGAAAAGACTTATTCTTAATGTGGCGATCATGCCATGCTTTTTCTCAACTTGCTGGTGGAATCCTGCGATGAAGCGATCTTCCAAACCAACCAAGTGTAACATCCTTTCTTCCAGTGTTATGGGATCTTCCATCCCTATAAATGCAGCTATTCTCAAGCTGGGTATAATATATTCCATTGGCATTATTGCTTCCTGTCTGTAAGCCAATCTGAAAGGTGTATGTCCAATTAATTTCTTACATGTCGTTCTGTACGCCCATAATATAGATGCAATGCGCAGGTCCCAGTCATCGCGGTTTACATTGCATATCTTGGTTAGCGCATTCTCAAGTACTTTATTCAATGCTTCAATAGGTCCATTCGGTTGTGGGTGATAAGGCGTACTGCGCTGATGATGGATGTAGAATTCTTCAGTCAGAGCTTCAATAGTTCTGTTTAGAAAATGAGTACCTTGATCACTCATCCAAATTTTTGGGCATCCAAATCGTGTAAGGATGTTCTCAAAGATAAATAGCGCGGCTGTAGCTATGCTACAATATTTGACTGGTTTTGCTTCTTCCCATCCGGTGAGGTAGTCAGTTGCAATAATAATGTACCTCGAACTAGTTCTTTTTCCCGATGGGTTAATAGGTCCTAGGAAATCGATTGCCCATTTGTCGAATGCCTGCAAGATCAGCTGAGGGTTCAACAACATTTCATCTCTTCTTGAGGGTTTCCCTGTTCTCTAATAGACATCGTAGTTTTGACAATGTTCTTTGGAGTCCTTATGAATCATAGGCCACCATAGCCCTGCGCACGATATCTTCTACGTAGTAGCCCTTCCTGCATAATGACCTCCTGCGACTCTTGAATGTGCATCAGCTAATATAAATGGATTCTCATGTTCTAATACACATCTTCGTAGCACTTCATAAGGTCCTAACTTGTAGAGTTGTCTTGCGATAATGGTGAAGTTTGCGGCTCGCACTATTAGTTGCTTCTTTTGCTGCGTAGTGAATTCAGTAGGTGTGAAGCCAGTAGTTAGAAGGTCAATGATATCCTGATAATAATCATCGGAAACCTGTATAGAAAACAATTGGGCATCAGGCAGATTGTGTTCTAGATTCGTTGGTTCTTTTCCTGACTCGATCCTTGATAGATGATCAGGGCCTAAATTTAATCTTCCTGGTTTGACTATTATTTCAAAATCGTACTCTTGGAAGAGTAAGAGCCATCTGCAAATTCACCCTTGTAACACTATCTTATTGACCCAGTATTTTAATGCATAATGGTCAGTAAACATTGAGAAGTGCGCACCAAGCAAATAGTGTCTGAACTTCTGTAGTGCATATACCATTGCAAGTCCTTCCCTTTCAGTAGTGGTATAGTTTTTCTCAGCATATGAAAACTTTCTACTTGAGAATGCAATGGCATGATCAATTCCTCCTTCTCCTGGATGCACGAGAACAATACCCAATGCTATACATGAAGCATCAACATGTACATGAAATGGATTTTCCCAGTCTGAAAAAGCTAGGATCGGCGCAATGACCATTTTCTCTTTCAATGTGTCGAATCCTTTCTCACAGTCCTCATTCCAAATGAACGATGCATCCTTTCTTAAAAGCTTCTCCATTACTGCGATTATCTGTGCATACCCCTTTATGAATTTCTTGTAGAATCTGATATGCCCTAATGTAGTGTGCAATTGTTTAACTGAATTTGGTCTAGGCAAGTTTACAATAACTGCTATCTTCGCAGGATCATCCATTAATCCTTTCTTACACACGATATGTCCGAGTAGAATCCCATAAGGAACAAAGAAAATACATTTTTTTAAATTCAATGAAATTTGATGATGTCTGCATTTTTCTAGCATCATCCTGAGGTTCGTGGCATGATTCTTTAGTAACCCAAAAATGGTCCAATCATCAAAGTAAACTTCTAAAAATTTGTGTACGAATTCTTTAAATGTTGCAATCACCACTCTTGAAAATATGACTGGTGCGTTCTTTAAACCAAATGGCATTATTGTATACTGGAACGAACCCCATTCTATTGCAAAAGTGGTCTTGTGTCTATCTGCTGGATCAATTCTAATCTGATGGTATCCAGAAAACCCATCAGTAAAAGAGTATGCTTCGTTACCTCCCACGTTATCAAGTACTTGGTTGGTAAAAGGAGTAGGAAATGGGTCATGCATTGAAGCATCATTTAGGTTTCTAAGATCAACACAGTTCCTGATTTCACCCTTTGTTTTCTTGTCTTGGATGACCATTGGGCTTATCCATTCAGATTCTTCTACCGGCTCAATAATTCCTGCATCGAGCATCTTGTCGAGTTCTTCCTTAACTCATTCTTTGTAGCGTGGATTCAGTCTATATGGCCTTTGCTTAATAGGTTTCTCTCCTAGCTTAAGAGGAATTCTCATCACTCCTAGGTCTCCTAGAATGACTTTCGTCTCTGTGAACTTCATTGGGAATACTTCCTGATATTCTTGTAATATAGTTGTGATCTCCAGAACTGTGTCATCATCCCAGTAGTCTCCTATTGCTATGAAATTCGGCTCTTTAGGGGTGCCGATGTTCACTTTCTTTGTTTTAACCGGTCCACTCATATCTAGAATTTCTAGTGGACATCCTTCTACCTCGCGTACTCCTTCTGATTCTTGGATTTTTATGTTGTGCGGATCCTCCTCATCGCTATCTTCAACTTCTTCAATGATGTTGTAACAGTCTAAAGCCTGCTCTATCTGTTCTGACCAATTTAGTTGTAGACTCGCAAGTACATTGCTTGTGTAAAAAAACTCTTCTAGTGTTATGTTTTCCTCATTGAGATGTGGGCTAAATATATTTTGCTTGATCAGTTGTAGTGCATCATGTATAGTTGGATGGTCATCTTGAAAACTAAAATCCTTCTGGAAGGTTGCAGTGAGGACGGACCAATCCGCAGTTCCTGTGTGCATCTCCTCCTCTAGATACCATTTTTTTGGAATAGGCTCCTCCAACATATACACAGAGATGTAACCATTATGTCTATGGTATTTCCTTCCATGCTTGTACTCAAGCTGCGATATGATCTCCTGGATTCATCTGACCATTATATATCTCAAATGGTAGTGTGACCTTATCAACAAATCTAATCTGTAGTTTTATTCTGCACTGGTCCCAAGTTGTCATTATCTTTTTATGTGTAGCCTACCATCTGGTAGGTGTTTCTC
Organism: Larix kaempferi; assembly: GCA_027924585.1. NCBI lineage: Eukaryota > Viridiplantae > Streptophyta > Pinopsida > Pinales > Pinaceae > Larix > Larix kaempferi. Next base: position 678,689 of record BSBM01000928.1, read on the forward strand.
TGAGTGCCATGTCTAATGGTGAGATGCGATGTTCATCTGCAACTGCTGCAGTGTATTCTTTGATAAATGAATAGACATTAGCTGTACCATCATAAGTGGGTATTGGACTTACCTGCTTTCCAATCCAGCAGAGTGACTTTGTAATTGTCGCGCATCTCCTAGCAGATACTTCATGCATTCTGTGTTGCTAGTTTTCTAATCCCACTTTAGAGTCTGAGATGCAAGAACTATCGCAGCGCTAGATGAGCATTTCATCCGCAGTAGGATGAATATAATCCACGGCATTTGTTGTCATTTGATAGATATGGTCAAGGTCTTGAGCTCTGTACTCTTCTTGAATAGGTTCAACATATCGCTCCTCCTATGAAGGATCGATTGGGGCGATGAACCTTATGTTGTTGCCTTCAAATATCATTTTCATTGTCTTCAAATTGATGACGGTAGAGTTCATCATTTCCAAATCGATGCCTAGCAGTGCTGGATAAGGATTTCTATCATCCACAATTTCAATTACTTCAAAGTCTGCATAACTTCGCACTCCATCAATGTCAACAATAGTATTGGTTAACCTTCCCAAAGGTATAACTATGCCTTGAATAGCCATTCTTAATTGTATAGGTGACCACTGTAACTTTGGTTTTCCCATCACCTGCCATGGCTGCTTGGTCAAGAAATTCACTTCAGATCCGAGATCAAGAATGATCTCGTCCATCTCATAATCTCCTATCTATGCAGTGAACCGCATTTCCATGTGGGTTCTTTTGGGACTCCTAATGTTATGTACTACGCCATGTGCTATTCCTTTCTCACTGCATGATTCATACTGATTTATCACTTTTTCAAATTCCATAAGAGTGTCTTTGTTTTTTAATAACTTGATGCAGCTGTGTAGAAACTACACAACAAAAATAGAGCCATCTGGTGCAGCACGGGTCTGATCATACGCTAGTGGCATGTCTTCTATTTGTGGTTCTTGTCTTCGTAATGGGATCCTTGGTGAAGTAGGTGGTGGTTGTTTAAGCATGTCTCACGCTTCTTTAAATATTTATTTATTTTTCTGTAAGTTCAATGGAGGTGCTTTCCCAGGAGCTTTTCTAATCCCTACTGTTCCTCCAGGGTTCTTCTTAGGATCAGTTGTTCCAGAAGTCAAGGCTTCTCTGTTGTTGTCTTTTCCTGTATCAACGCCACTTTGTGTTACTACATTGAGACTCTGTTCTGTAGGTCTGTTATCTGATGCGATCAACTGGATGTTAGGGTTTGGTGTTTCTGTTCTTCTCTGCTTCTGCATTTCTACCTCACGCATGGGGCAGCGTTCAATCACATGATCAAATGATTTACAGTAGTTGCATGTGGTGCATGGATTAGTACATTCTCTTAATACATGACCTGGCTGGCCACAGTTATAGCATATTACTTGGCCTCATCCTCTTCCTTGATTTTGACCAGTATTTCTTCCTCTCCCACGATATCCACTACCACGGCCTCTATATCCTCCATGATCATAGTGGGTGTTCTCTTTCTTTGGTTGATTTTCCTCTTGGACGTGGTACATTCTAGCACCTCACATTGCTTCCATATCTCGCTTTCTTTCATTCATCATTTAATAAGCGTGATAGTTGGACTCATCATGTCCAACTGACTTACAGAAATTGCAGTATACATTTTTAGGTGTCTTTACATATTTTTGTATCAAGTAGCAGTCCTTAGGTCTGCGTCCTCTGCTTCTACAAATTTCACACCATAATGCCTAGTTCTAATTCATATTTATTGGGTTTGGTGCGCCACTGTTAAGATATTCTTGAAACAAGGGGCAATGTTCTCTAGTGTGGCCCTCTCCTCTGCATCCTGTGCACCAAACTTCATGTCTTTGTTCATGTCTTTACTCTTTTCCATTCTTCATACCTTGTAATTATAATGTCAAGGTATCCAATTGGTTCTAGATCTGTATCATCCTAGAACTAATTTCTCCAATTGGTGAAGCTTCCAAATTCATTGTGATTTCCAAAGCCTTAGATTGAGTACAACCTTCTGTTGCATTAGTGGTTGTCTGATATGGGGCAACATCGCAGCAATGAACCATTCTTGATGCTGTTGCGGAGCTATAACAAGCTCACTTGGTCCAACCATCTTTTGAATTTTTGGTCAAATTCCTAAACTGATTCAGTAGGTTTCTGCTTGATTTCTTTCAACTATGTTATGCACTGTGATTCTGATTTGGGTTTCTTAAACTCTGCTGCAATCGCGGTTTTGATCTCTGCTAGGGTTCTCGGCTGTGCTTGAGAATACTTCATAAAATAGTGCAACGATCTGTCTCTAAAATTAGTTATGAGATGTGCCTCTTTATAGCATCATCTGTTACTTGCTTAACACTCCACATGGCTTCGCCAAGAAACCAGTGCTGATCAGGGTCTTCCTGACCCATTCCTTTGAATATCAAAAGTTTTATATCGTTATATATCATTCTCCTTCTGGATTGTGTATTGTTCTGGAACTGTTTCCCTATGACAAAAGTAGATACAGACTACTGTATTGTGGTAGGGATAGTATTCTGTGGAATAGTTTGAGTCGTAGTGCTGTGAGCACTCACTCCTACGGTGTTACTAGTATTACTAATCTGTGGGATGGGTTGCACGAGACTCGCATTGGGTGGGTTCTGGACTGATTGATTGTGAGGTATAATACGTTGGATTTTCCTTGATAACTGAGTGTTCGTATTATTGAGATCACATGGAATTTCGGTATCTATACGGTTTCTAGATGGTGCGGGTTTCTTCTCATTAGTAAGCTTGTATCTCTTTCTGTTGACTCAAGACTAGTCGACAGGGGTTCCCATCACTGTTGACACCAACCCACTGCGATCTGTCTGAGCACCGGCCCAGGCAGGTATTACCGTACCCAGCAACACCTATAGAGAACACAAGGTCTCACGCGAGGCGATCAAGGGAGAGTGGATAGAACCATGTTTCCGCCGAATGAAGGAGGATGTGTGTGGCATCAACTACTTAATCTTATTGCAACATTCAATAATAAATCCATGCATTCACTTCGACATTATTGTACTCATGTCATCATTTAATGGAAACATTCATTGTTGCAGCAAATCATAACAGTAAAGCGACTATTGCATCAAAGAAACATTGCATTACCGTCAAAAGACAAAAGACACACTAGGGTTGCACATAATAGTTTCATCACATCATATTTTTACTACAAAACCCAATACAATGCCTCTGTAGATCACAGATTCCAGCAATATCTCTTGATCTCCCAACATACGCACAAAACATCATATCAATTCTCTCTCCGATCTATATCACAACCTACAACTTCTTGTCTATATATAGGCTTCCGCCTTTACAATGTTTGTCCACTTACTAACAGCTTCATAATTGACTCTTGGAAAAAAGACCCAAAATCTAACTGGTTGGGTCCAAATGACCCAAAAAATGCCTACTACGGTACAATTAGCTCAAAATTACATCCCATATGGTCCAACGACCCAAAAACCCGCCTATTGTGGTACATACGACTCAAAAAATACATAAAATAATCGAGCCTTCTTCCTTCTGCGACTTCGTCTGATGTGTTGAAGCATTGGCGATGATGTGATTCTTCCTTATCAAACCGCCTGCCAACAAGCCCCCAACACAATATGCATTCTATACCATGAGAGATTGCATTTGGCAGTGCATGTGCGGATCCATAGGATATGCTACCAGGACAACCTGCAGAATTACATCAAGGATGAGCTATAATGCATTATTAACCTCTGGATCGGCATCCGCAAAACTGAATGTATGGGTAAACCACACTGTGAGCTCCAACCAAGTAGAAATTTATCCTCGCAAGTTAGCTGCAGTATACCATGATCGTGGCATCTCATCCAAAGTATGGATAAAAGCATGGACCCATTCATCTCATGGTCGCGATACCCATAACCGCTGACACTCCATCAAGTGACCACCAGGATCATTATGACCATCATACTTTCCAGTGTGGTAAACCTCAGTATCGAAAAAGCGTATCATCATCAATCTTCTGCATTTTGACCATCCATCAATTAATGCCTTATGTGTCGCCCACCAGCATGCTGGGGAAACCTTTAGTGCTTCGTTCAATGCCAGCAGCCGTTGTGGTTCGGAAACTCTTTCCTCGAACTCCGTCAGGAAGTCAGATAAGCTAGGCAGTCCCTAATATATTGGTAGTGTGACCGTTTCAATTGATACACGACATAATGACTGCGTGATCAACCCACACTTATGGAGCAACACCTCGTGCAAGCGGTTCTGCCAATACTCTAGCGTATCATCAGAGTCAGATGACACAGAGCTATCGCTACGCCATCATAGCTCACCGTTGGCAGTCAGATGGATATAATCTTCAGAGATATTGAATGCATGGTCCCATCCACTGGTATCGTCATCCTTCACTGGTTCTATGTAGTGGCGTCCTTCAGCCGGATGCAATGGGGAGATAACTTTGAGATTGCGATTTTCAAAAGTCATCATTCGTCACTTGAAGTTGATTATAGCTCCACTATCATTAGCCCATCCAATCCCCAGTAATGTGGGATAAGAGATTCCTCCTTCAACCACTTCTATTACATCAAAGTCGGCATATGTTTTCATTCCCTGAATATCCACCACCATTCTGTGGCTAGGGTTTTACCCCTAGCTTGTGCAAATGAGCACCTACTAAGGAGAAGGGACTCCTTAGTAGCAGTTCAGTAAATGTAAATAATTAAGCTAAAACAGAAATAGAAACTACTCTAAAACATGTGCATGAAAAAATAAACAACAATTTATAAACAAGGGTTTTGTATTAATATTACCTTCAATGTGAAGGTTGATGAAGCTCCTTGCAAAGTCCAAGAGGGTTGCTCCAAGCTCCAATGTGCTCCTTCTCTTTCTCCAATGGTGGAAATGGGCCAAAAGGGGCTCTCAAGGTGAAAGTAGTTCAATGGTGAACTAGGGTTTCAAGAGAGATTTTGGCAGAGTAAGGGTATACTTGATTGTGGATATGGAATAAGGGATCTCCATCACCTATTTATAGTTTTTTGGTGGTGGAGTGCTGACCCATGGTTTTGGGAGACACATGGTTTAGGGCAGCTGTATAGGGTTTTTTCCTCTTTTTCCTCATTATTTTATATTTTTCTTCCCTTTTTAGGGGTTTTTGCTATTTTTAGAGGAATTTTGGATATTTTTGGAGGAAAAATGGGTTTTTTAACCTTTTTGAGGCTATTTTAAGGGTTTTGTGGCCTTTTGGAGGCTTTTTAGTGGGATTTTTTGGGTTTTTAAGGGAAATATGGTAGGAAAATGGACAAATGAGCCATATAATGTGGTAGATGAGGTAGTGAGCACTTTTTGGTTGTTAACAGATTGCCCCCTGATGTGCGAGGGCAGGAGCTCATCGTATGGCCGATGGACATCATAAGTCATGAATGGTTTTCCTGGGGTGTGGAGAGAAGAGAAGAAACAAACCGAAGCCCAGAACGACGATCCCGAACAACTACAAGAACTAAAAGTACATAACCTCAATAATGGATTAGGAATCATCTGATCATATGGACGAGGCGGGCATTCCCATGCTCGTATCAGGATATAACATAAAAATAAAAATGGGGTCCAAAAATGGGGACCTGACATATACATGACCTAAAAAACTGAATGAGGAATAATGTCAATATATGGACGAGGCGGGCATACCCATGTTCGTATCAAGATACATAAACAGAACTGTGAGGCCCGAAAAGGGGGACCTATAAGATACATAGCCACTATGTACATCATAAGAGTCCAGAGGGGACACAAAATCTAGGACATACTGCTGAGCTGATCATGTGGTAACTGAAGAACTGGTGCACTGGAACATCAACAGGGCAGCTGACTGGGGTACCAGAGGAACTGCTGAGCTGCTGGATCATAATGACTGGGAGCCATAACCTCGATGGTACACTGAACTGGAACTGAAATGGGTACTCAAGGAAGCATAGAACTGGATGGCTTCTGAATACAAACGCCAATGCAACCCAGACATCCACAGGAACATATAACTGGTCGTTCCGAAGTGACTCACCAATGTGCTAGAGTCGGGGGAAATCTGGGGTCTTCGACTAAAAACTGATGGGATGTAATCCTACGCGATTCTCAACGATGCGATCAAGGTGCTGAAGTCAAGCATGTGAGAAACAACCACTCGGAGAGGCAATGATGACTCCTCTCAGAATAATCTGTGGGCACTTACCACAGATGGTGATAAGTCCAAGGCGTAGGGACCTCTGGGCCTATCCTCTGGAATAGAGGAGCTGTCGTCGACAGAGGGAGACCTGCAACTATCAAGGCAATGATGTTTCCTTGACCGGAGCGCGAGGTACAGGACCGAAATGTGATAGTACCGATGGCAGGACTGACAAAACTGTGGGTGAACAACTGGGTAAGTAGAGTGGGTGAACTCAAACTTCCTTTTCTCAAAGTATGATAATGGGGATGATCTGGCAGCATATGAAACTGACTGAGGGGAAAGGGATCATAGCTGTATTGGATCTGGGAAGGTTACTGGGCTGAGGGAGACTCAAGCTGTGGTACAATGGCAGGAGACTACAGAATACTCTGAACAAAGGTGACCTGATTGGGGGTGCTGCCGAGATGATGGATCAAAGTGCCAGGAGGCACGGGAGGGGACTTCTTCAAGGGTTAAGGAACTAGAAGAATTGTGTGTAAAATGATACTGTCGTGTGGATTTTACGAGCCCAGGACAATTCATGCTCGTGGTTGCTTTCAATTTTAAGGAGTCTGAAAGCGATAAGAAGACTCTGAAGTAATGGAATGGTACTGTCATGTGGATTTTACGAGCCCAGGATAGTTCATGCTCGTGGTTGCTTTCAATTTTCGAGAGTCTGAAAGGAAATAAGAAGACTCCAGGGGGTTTCTTTTTCGTAGATTTAGTCTCCAAGGCCCAAAGAAGCATAAAAGGATGTAATGAAGAACTCTTCTAGCCGGTGTGACTAGAGTATTCCTTTTTTGTAATTAGTCTACCAGGTTCGGAAAAGGGTTAAACTTATACCAGATAGACGCCCTTTCAGATACTTTAGCGAGCATGAAAGGAAGCAAGATTGCTCGGCGATCTTTTCATTCTTTTAGGAGTCAGAAAAGAGCTTAACGGAAACTCCCTAAGTGCCTTTTTTGTAAAGGACTTGTCCGGCCCGAAAAAGGGATAAAATTATACCGAACAAAAAAGGGGGGGCCAGGCAAGGAGGAAGTGTTCAATCAAGGAACAGTAATGGTGACCAAGAACAAGGGTGGGGGGGAACACTGATGGGACTCCTTGCGGGGTGAATGAGATGGTGGCAAAATAATGAAACATTTGCAGTATGACAGGAGTGAATGGCTCATGTAAAAATGTGGAACAATCCGATGGCGGCCGATGTGGCACGCAAACCGAGGCAGCAAGGTGTTAGGACACAATGTTTAAATTGTACCAAGTGAGAGCGAGAAATAGTCTCAAGCATCATCACGAGCTCGGAAAAATGAATCCGACGATATAAAGGATGTCAAAAATGGGTAACGACCGATGTGGCACGCACACCGAGGCGACGAGGGCGTTTTGGAAAAATACCCGAAAAATCGGGGGTGAGAGTGAGAAATTATCTCAAGCATCGTCACCGGCTCGGAAAAATGAATCCGATGATATAAAATATGTGAAAAACAAAGAACGGCCGATGTGGCACGCAAACTGAGGCGACTAGTGGCGTCTGAAAAAATGGGCAAAAAATGACGGGGTAAAAATGATGCAACAAGGTGACCATCATGACGGTCTCGTCGTGCTGATTCCAGTGGTGGAAACGGTTCGTAAAACGGACTCTGTATGGGGTCAGAATGGCCAAAACAAGAAAAAGTCAACTAACTATAAATAGTGGTGTGTCCAACATGACATGTGTCGGTTGTACGTTTTGACTTTGAGTTGTGATCAGAGTGGACCAGAGCTTATGTGGCATTTCTGGACGATCCGACCGGCCGATTTCAGATCCGGGAGATACAGGTATTCCGTCAAAATCATACCTGCATGTTTTTTAGGGTCGGGGGTCGGGTAGTGGGTCCCAGGGCTTATTTGTACGGTCCACGTGGGGTGGACCGCGGGTTAGGGGGTCGAAACCGCGGTTGGAGCCCGCGAGTTTTGGGGTGAACCACGCGGTTGGAGACCGCGTGTTTTTTGGTGAACCACGCGGTTGGAGACCGCGTGTTTCCTTGATGGATACATGGTCGAGTACCGCGAGTTCCAAGGAGGAACACGCGGTTCCAAACCGCGGGGTTAAGGCTGACAGGCGCAGTTAAGAACCGCGGCCTTAGGCCTGACAGCCGCGGTCGGAAACCGCGGCAGGAAACCCGAAAGCCGCGGTTTTAGGCCAAGCTAAGAGGGTCTTCCGGGAGAGGGAAAAGTACTTATTTAGTTGACATGAGTTTGATGAGTTTATTTTGTGTGATTGACAGGATGCCGCAGGTGCTCTGGAGAGAGCGGGAGATCCCTGATGAGATCATGGCTGTGATCCGAGGGGAGCGCCATGTGCGATCTGTGCTGGGACTGTGCGGACTACTGAAGTTCGCACAGATACCCATGATACGGTCAGCAGCATTTCTGCTGAACCGGCTGATCAGCTTCTGGGAGCCGGATATACAGGCTTTCCGGGTACAGGGTGAGAGGGTGTACCTCACCCTGACCGATGTATACTTTCTGACGGGGTTGCCCTGTCTAGGCAGGGTAGCAGACAAACAGCCGTGGGTTGCCGCGGACGTCGACATGCAGGACATGCTGGAGAGATACTGTGGTCCTGAGGCGAGGGTTCATAGGAATGCACTCCTGGTGAGGGACCTACAGGAGCCAGCAGTGCAGGCCATGGCAGCATGTGTGGTCCGGGTATTGGGGTCCCAGTCACCTGAGAAGGTGTCTGGGGGTCAGATGCAGATGATAGAGCGCGTACTGGATGGGGTGTACTACGCGTGGGGCCAGATGTTCCTGACCTGCGTTTAGCAGCAGCTGACGGCAGCGAAGGAAGATGGCAAGGGCTTTTGTTTTGGTTCCTTCTTGTGTGCCTTCTTAATGGAGAGGGTACCCACACTGCGGCCACGGGTGCCGATCAGGGCAGGAGGTATGAGGGAGCCGTGGATGGTGTGGTGGGGCGAGATGATGCACCGCCGTGGTGGCGGCGACGCGGGTAGGTACTTTATGCAGGAGTTGTACCTGCAGTGGCTCCAGATACCATTGACACTGGACAACTTCCCGTATCGGGACATGGACTTCACGGGAGATCCGGAGGTGCCACGAGCGCCAGGATAGGCATGGGGTCCCAACGGTACGTATGTGTGTTTACTTGTATGTTATGTATGTCAAGTTTTATTTATATGATAGTAGATTGATATACTGTGACTGACATATGGGTGATCTTGCAGATGTGGGCCCGAGGCCGCCTCCAGGACATGTGGCACGGAGGGGTATTGTGGCCGTCCCAGCTCTGCCTGGGCGAGGTGAGGTCCATCACCGTGATGCGGAGGGGACACTGGAGTCGGTGCGGGCACTACTGGATCGATTGTTGATAGGGGTGACTGACGAGGGATGGTGGGATGTCGATCCTGATGTAGTTCAGGATTGCATGATGGCACCCCGGGAGTTCAGATCCATCGCGATCCGGGTGGCGATCTTGGTGGACCGGGCACGGGCACAGGAGCCCGTAGGAGATGAGGACTTGCCGGAGGAGGAGTGAGGGGAGTACTCAGAGGCAGCCGATGCAGGATACGACTCCCATTAGGGAGTGCATGGGACTCCCCCCGAGTTTTGTAGCTACGGCATGTATGTTGATGAGGCTTTAGGGATGTATAGCCATTTTTTGTATAGCTGAGTACAGGGGTACTCAGGACATGTATAGCACTGAACATGTATTTTTTGATATATATATACGCACGTGGATGCACCTTTTTGTATGATGTTATTTTATTTGTACGCACGTGGATGCGGTTTATAAGTTATGATATGTTTACATTGCACGTGGATGCAAGTAGGTTAGGATGTTAGGCATATGGATGCCCCTTGTGTATTTTATGTGATGTGACATGATATATGTATGTTTAGGCACATGGATGCCCCTATGGATTATGAATGTGGTGTATGTACATGGATGCAAATGTGGATGCGATGCAATCGTTTTGGGTTTTTATATATTTTTATGAGATGCTATGGGATTACGATGTATGATGTTACAGGGTTTGATTGATATGCCAATCTAGGATGTTGTTGGCCATTTGGTCTGCAACACTATTTCGGGCTCTGGGGAAGTGTGTGAATGTGATGGATTCAAACTGTCGGCTGAGTTGTTTTGCGCGCAGGAATTTTCTAAAAAGGCAGGGATCACGCACCTGGTAGCAGTTGTTGAGCTGGGAGACAAGTAGCTGGGAGTCAAGGAACACATGAAGGTGACATATGCCCATTTGGAGGGCGGCAGTCAAAAGACCGGTCACAGCATCATACTCCGCCTGGTTATTGGTAGCAGCGCCTATACATATTCTGTCAAGGTGAATCATCTCGTTGGAAGGGGAATACAAGACCCATGCTGCAGAAGCCAGGTTGGGAAACCAGCGGCTTGCGCCATCAGCGAAGCCAGTATAACAAGGTGGAAGATGGTCCATCTGTAATCATGCAGAAATGATGAATGTAAGATGATGGTAAAAAAGTGGAAAACAAAAAAGATAGCAAACTGTACAATGCGGACCAACGAGGTCGCGGTGTCATTTATGGGTAAAAACGCTTAAGATACAACCCATTACGGGGGTTGCGCAGAGGATGTCCTTCAGAGTCGGTTAAGATGTATGCCCCCTTGCCGAGGCAGGTCTGTACAATGTAAGGGCCTTGCCACATGGATTCAAACTTCCCTTTACCGGTTTTGTCGTGGGCTTGGTCATATGCGAGGACAAGGTCCCCTTCGTGGAAAGTTCGAGGGTGAACATGTTTATCATAACCGGCTTTGGAGCGGTTTTTGGCAGCTTCAATGTTCTGAAGAGTGGCACGACGGTCTTCATCAGCTTGTTTGAGTTGCAGCAAATGCTGCTCGAGGGGGGAGGTGTCGGGGAGGAGCTCAACGGCGATCTGTAAAGCAGGAATCTGACACTCGATGGGGAGGACAGACTCTACACCGTGAACTAGATGAAATGGTGTAAAACCAGTGGCGGTCTTAGTGGATGTGCGGTAAGCCCATAAGGCAAGGAACAACATGTGGTGCCAATTGGACTTATGCTTGTCAACCGTTCATTGGAGGATAGTTTTGAGAATTTTATTAATGGCCTCTACTTGACCGTTCCCTTGGGGGTAGTAAGCAGAGGAAAATTGGTGTTCAAATTTGAGGAGGGTGGATAACTCACGCCAGACAGCATCTTCGAAGTGTGAACCATGGTCAGAGACTAACTGCTTAGGAACCCCGAATCGAGCGATGACATGGTTGAAAAAGAAGCGGGCAGCAGTGTCGGCGGTACAATTGAAGGTAGGCATGGCTTCCGCCTATTTGGTGAAGTAATCCACAGCGACAATAATATATTTGTGGCCGTTGGCAGACTGGGGTCTACATTCCATGAAGTCTATGGCCCACTTACAAAAGGGACCAACGGTGATGACCGGGTGTAACGGAGCAGGAGGTGTCCGGGCTTTGGGGGCAAAAAGTTGGCAGTTATGGCAGTGTTTGACCGCAGTGATGCAGTCGGTGAAAAGTGTGGGCCAGAAGTATCCGGCGCGGACGACCTTTTGGGCGGTGGCCATCGCTGAGAAATGGCCTCCGCAGGCACCGCTATGACAGTCATTAAGGACGTGTTCAGCTTCCGCGTGTGTAAGGCAACGACGAAGAATTGTGTCAACCCCGCGCCGGTAAAGGACATCGCCTAAGAGGAGATATCTAGAGGCCTGGTGACGGATGCGACGGCATCCATTACGGGTAACTTTGGGCTGAACTTCTGCGTGCACAGGTATAACAAGATATCACTGTACCATGGGTCATCGGATGAGATAGTGAACAGGTGATTGTCGGGTAACTCATCGGAGATTGGTTTGGCTGGGAGAAGGGAAGGGAGATTAGTAATGAGCTGGGCAAGCGTGAGGGCTTTAGTGCTCTTAGGTGTTTTGAAGGTAAGGTCATATTCCTGGAGGATAATGACCCATTTAGCAACACGACCTTGCAGGAGCCGCCGGTTTAGAAGATATACCATGGGGTTAGAGTCGGCGACAACTGTGGTATGACTCATTAAGATATAGTGTCGCAATTTTTGGACCGAAAAGACCACTGCTAGGGCAAGTCTCTCCTCATATGGGTAACGTAGGGGTGGACCAGACAAGGTCTGGCTGACGTAGTAAATGACGTGCTCCTGGTGAGAAGCGTCTTCTTGAACCAAGACTCCAGATACGGCATGTTCGGATGCCGAAACGTAAAGGATGAATTCTTGTGTGAAATCTGGAGGGGAAATCAGAGGAGCTTGTGTGAGAGCCTTCTTGAGGGCTTCGAATGCAACTTCGGCTTGCTCATCCCAGACGAAGGGTATGTGGGTACGAAGCAGGCACAAGAAACCGTGAACGGTAGTGGCGTAATCAGGGACAAAACGTCAAAGGAAATTGGCTCGCCCCTGCAAACTTTGGAGCTGCTGGAGCGTACGAGGAGAGGGAAGGTCTAATATGGCTTGGACTTTCAGAGGGTCAACAGTAATTCCTTTCTGGGAAACAATGAAACCCAACAATCGGCCTGCCGGAACGCAAAAGACACACTTGTGTGGGTTCAAGCGGATTTGGTATTTGCGACAACGCAAAAGCACTTGCCGAAGGTCGTTAAGGTGGTCTGATCGTTTCCGGGAACGAGCTGTAAGGTCATCAAGGTAGACTAACAGGATATGGACCAAGTCGTGAAAGCAATAGGTCATGGCCCGCTGGAAAGTGGCACCATCATTTTTGAGGCCGAAAGGCATGACGCGATAGGCAAAGGTGCCCCATGGGGTAGTAAAGGCAGTTTTGTACTGGTCTTCCTTACGGATCTGAATCTGGTTGTATCCGGAAAAACCATCCATGAAGGAGAGGACTTCATGCCCCGCACACGCATCGATGAGCTGGTCGATAAATGGCGTGGGGAAATTGTCCTTGGGAAAAGCGCGGTTTAAATCGCGGAAGTCAGTGCATACTCGAATGGTGCCTTGTTTTTTATCAACGGGAACGGGGTTTGAAACCGAAGTGGTATAGGCAATAGGATAAATGAACCCTGCCTTGCGCAGCTTCTCAATCTCGGCTTTGACAGCTGGGAGCTTTGAGGGATGAATGGGGCGCTGTTTCTGACGGACGGGGGGTACATCAGGCCATGTGTCGATGTGGTGCTCTATAATGGCGGGGTCAAGACCGGGCATTTCGGTATAGGACCAGGCAAAGACATCACGGAATTCTCGGAAGAGTTTTCTATACTCCTCAATCTCTTGTTCACTGCAGGAGGCTCCTAAGGCAATGCATTCATTGACGCCAGGGGGGTCAGAGATATCTATGTGGATAACGGGTGAGATATTGGCCATGTTACCCTCCTCGAAGGCGTCAGGAGCAGGAATAGGGTCCTTGAACCAGTCGACCTTGCGGGGGAGGAAGTCTTTGGACTCAATTGTGAATTGGGTAGCTGGGCTAGAGGAGGATTCTTCTGGGATGAAATAGGAATGGTGGTGCATGTCATCCCAGGGATAATCCGGGGCAGTCAGGGCCTCAAGAACTTCCTCATCAGTATGGAAAGTTCACGTCGTCAAATCGGTTGACGAGGGGGTAGTGGTTGAAGAGATCATATAAATGGTGTTAACCTCTTCTGAAGGGGAGGAGACCGAAGGGTGGATCTCCTCAATGGTGGGTGGTGCCGTCTCAAGATCCAGATTGTTCATCTCATAGAGAGCCGCTCGGTAATCTGGGAGATCGGGACAATGATGTGAGTAATGCCCGTAAATACCGCATATGGCGCAGGGGTGGTTGGTACGTAGGGACTTATCTTTAGGCTTGGGAGTGGGGTTTAGTTCGACAGTTGGGATGTTGGGGTCATCGTCGAGCATCTACATGTGCTTCTGTAATGCTGGTAATTGTGGGCATTGGTGGGTCGCATGGCCCAACTCGTCGCACAGCGAGCATTTGGGAGGAGCACGAAATACTGGAGGGTTTTTGACTGTCTTGGGAGGTGATACAACAATGTAAGGTTGTGGGCCTCTGCCCTCAGTGGGTTTGGGAGTAGGAGGGGGAGTCATGGAGGACAAAGGGGTAGAGACACCAGGAGGTGGCTGAGAGGTAGTAGCCATGGGTTGCACCGGTTGGAGGATGACGTCTGGTGTCGGCGAGCGAACGGGAGGCGAAAGATACCATACGGGTAATCCCAAAGTTAACCCAGGGAGGCTAAGGGTAGCCATGACTGGGGCGCTTACTACTCCCGATGGAGGGACTAGGAAGGGGATCGTATGGATAGGTGTAACACCAATGTGGCTAGGTACCAATGGTGGTTTAGGCAACAAGGGTGGTTGATTGTTAGGTGGTTGGTTGTCGTGGGACACGGTACATAAGTCAGACACGTCGGGCGTAGATGACGGGGGAGGAATGGATTGAAAGGTGAAGGTCATCGGCGCGTCTGAGTAGACTCCAGGCCCCGTAGAGGAAACAAACGAGGTGGTGGCACGAGAAACAGGTTGTTCAACCACGGGGAGAACATTTTCAGGTGCCGCGGGAGCACTGGGATCATAGTAGGTGAGCTGGTCAACATTAACCACGCGTCCCTCATGGGGGAACATCATGGTGCGAAAGACGGAAGAGGCAACTGCCCGCATGGCATACATATAGCTGCGGCCAAGTAAAAGGTTATAATCCAATTGGGCATTGATTACCTCAATGTCAATGAGTACAGTTTTGCCACCTAACTGGACGGGGACATTGGCTAGGAGGCCTTGGGGCTGAGCCGAACGACCGTCGTAGGCGCGTAATGCAGTGGTGGACTGCTGGAGAGTGGGGGATCCCAACTTCTGCCACATGAACGTAGACATGACGCATGTGGAGGCACCTTCATCGATGATGCATCGATGGATGACAAGATTCCGAATGGAAACAGAAACTTGGAATGCTACGGTGGAAGGCAGGCGAGGTTCAGACTGGTCTAAATCAAATGCCATCAAATTTGAATCATTTGGGTCAATCCCCCCAATGGCGGAGAGTAAAGTCTTGCGTTGGGAAGGGCAGTTCTTCAAGACTTCTAACGCAGACATGGCTGCGGAAGATTGGGCTAGGTCGTCTACAATGTTGTAGTTTGACGCAGCGTGCGCATTGGGGTTATTGTTGATACAGCGAAGTGGGAAACGAGGGGCTTTGGGAGCGCCATCAAGTGGAGGTGGAGGAATACGTAACGCTTGATCAGTGGGAGGTACGTCAGTGGTGGAGCCATACTGGTTCCGATGAGTCTGGAGGTTGACGTCAGCGGATGACATCATCAACAAGTGGTGAGTTCCCGAGTCAAACATGGGTTGATCGGGAGCAGCATACGTGATTTGCTGTTGGGGTTGCACGTTGGCTTGAGAGGGAGCCAACGGCTGAGTGTTCATGACGCCTTGGGTTGGTAATGGGTTTTGCAGTACCAAAGGTGGCTGCTGAGGTTGAGGGGGGTTAGGAGGCGCCTGAGGAGCTGCTTGCCCTTGGCGGTGGGCATCGTCAACCCAGAGCTGCCGAGCTCGCTCTAAGTGTGGGAAAGCATGCGTGTAGTGTCCATAGACCCCGCAAATAGAACAAGGGTGGTTCGTTCACAAATTGGGGTTTTTAGCCTGCTTGGGCGGGCGATCAGGGTTTTGATTAGCGGGGGCCGCATTGTTGTTGTCGGGGGGATTAGCCGGTTGACCAGCTTGGTCTGCAGGTTGGTTGTTCCCACGATTACGGCCCTTGCCGCGGTTTTGTTGACCTTGGTTGCGTTGGTTTTTTTGGTTTTTCTACGGGTTTTGTTGGGCGTAAACTTGCCCTTGGGCAGCAGGTGGATTCTGAGGTTGCGCAGGTGCGGGAGCAGGCTGCGGTGGATGATATGTAGGTGGAGGCTGCGCAGGTGCAGCAACTGGAGGGGGTTGCTGATAGGGCTGCAGAGCAGGTTGTGGGTTTGCGGCAGGGGCTTCCTGTGGTGGATAATAAGCGGGTTGGGCTTGTGAAGGCGCAGGAGCTGGGGCAGCCTGCTGATCGTAGTAAGGCTGAGGTGCGACTGGGGGGGCATAAGCGAGAGTCGCATGACCGAAGCATTGAGGAGGACATGAGGGTCCATGGTGGTGGTGATGTGTCATGGGAGCATACTAGTTGGTTGCTCCAGACTGTGAGGTATCCCGCGAAAGGTCGGGGCCAGGGGTAGGACGTGCTATAGAAAATGGTTGGGGATGCAAAGAAACATGGCCAATGATACCGTCTGCAGCGTGGGATACCCCCGGTGCATCATGCTGGGAGGACTCACCGCGAGGGGCATTAGGTATAATGGTATAAAGGTAACCCGACTGGGCGTAAATGAGGTCGAACTGCTGTGCCTTAAGGATGGCTTCTTCTTCAGACTGGGGTCTTTCGAAAGCTACATCCTTAGCAATAACAGGGAGAAGGGATTTGAGGAACCAATCTAGGAAGATACGGTCATCTAGTTTGATCTTGCATAAGCTACGGCGTCGACGCCACTCATGGATGTGGTCCGTGATATGGGTAGCCGTGTTTTGTCTACAGGATAGGAGGATTTCAACGCCCGCATCATACCGGACAGACAATTGGAAGAACTGCAGGAAGGTCGAGGCAAGGGAAGCGAAGGTGGCATCGGTCCCATGGGGTTGCTCGATATACCACTTGGCTGCAGAGCCAGTGAAGGTGCACTGTAAGAGACGGAGGCGAACAGAGTCATCCACTATGGAGTTAGAGGAACACCATAAGTGGAAAGACATGATATGGTTTTGTGGGTCCTCACCGGCCTTGCCCTCGAACTTAGGGATGTCAGAGGGGATCTTGGTAGGCATATGAGGCCATGTAGGGTCATGTCGAATAGGATGGTTAGTCAATCTGTCCAAGTTAGGTAGGTTGAGGCTAGCCATGAATGGCAAACTGGAGGAAGGATGTGACACAGTAGTGGGTTGGACCAAGTTGGGGCCAATGCCCCCAAGTGGAGGGACAGGATTTGGGATGGTGCCCCCAAGTGGGGGAACTAAGGTGGTGGAGGATGGTCCAGCACCACCATGGGTAGTGTGAGCCACTGATGTAGTGGGGATAGGGATTCCTGCTGCGGAAATAGGTATCGTGAGGGGAATGGTAGATGGGGGCCCCATGGAGGGCATACCCAAAACAGGTGTAGTGACTGGTGTAGTGGTGGATGTGCCACCAATGGTTCCTATAACAAAAGGAGTGGAAGTCGTGCCAGCCATGGGGCTAGTAGGGGCAGTGTAAATAGGGTTCTCAGACTCTTCGTCAGAATCAGAGGTAAAGTAAGGAGCGTCAATATCTGGTGACGGAGTCCTATATCGCTGACGAGTGGAGTCAAGTGACAAGGCTCTATATCTGTGATGAGTGGTATCAACGGATGATGATCGGAATCTTTGACGGGTGGTGTCAAGAGAACCGTGCTATGGGGGCTCACCCCTGAGGCGCCGAGAATGTCTTGGGGACTCAATGGTGACAGATGATGTCAAATCTATGTGGGTTGAGGTGAGTATAAAAACAACTCAAAAAAACCTAATGCAACCGAGTGTGCAGAAGGAGAGCTAAAAAACAAGGCACTCAGGCCAACAACCAACTCAAAACACCCACTGCAACAACTGTGCTACAATAGGTGGAGTATCAACAAAGATGGTCAGAATACCAACAAGCAGCAGGTTTCCTAAAAATAAAAAATGGTGGACTCACTAGACCAAAGGGAGGTAAAGGAGCATGCAAACACCTAACTAAAAGTATTCTGACTCAACTAAACATATCCTCTGCAAGGTGATGAAATCCAAGTCAGACAATATGAGTAGGAAATCGAAGTGGCTATGATATCCCCCTACCGGGAGGGATACTGGGTAGTCAATCCTAGAAGAATGGCAACTAAGATACCCCGTTCATGACACGTCCAGAAAGGTGAATCTGTAGTTTAGTCCGTTTACCGCAATACCCCTATACAGGGATATCCCGCGAACCGCGAAAGGTAGCCCTTCGGTTACTGAATGGAGTGCGGTATTCCATTCAGGACTCCGGAACCAGTCTCCCGACTTCAACCCTCCTAAGGGAGAGGCCCTCTGATAAACTGGTCATGACCGTGCCAAAAAGTACTAGGGGATTTTGGTTCCCTATTTGGACAACAACTATGTCTCAAGTGTAAGTGACCGAGGGGTGTTTTTGGAAGCCTATCCCCCCGACCCTACCTAACTACAAAGATTCTTTTGTGTTCCCCAAGTGGGGTTATAATATTGGTTGAGTTAGGTACTTTTTAAGGCTCACTTGAATTATGTGACAGAGTGTGTGCTCGTGAGGTGATGAACCCAAAATAGAAGTGCCACAAGGGGGGAAACTTCTAAGTATCAATAATGCTGGAATTGAAACTTTAACTTGCAAAATTTTCTGAATTAAAAATACTGAAATTTAAAAAAAAATTCTGTAAGGGAAACATAAATTATGTTGTAGAAAGGCTGTAAGGAAGTGGGACTGCAGGTAGGACAGAGGGCTGTTCAGATGCAGAAAAAATTGCAGCAAAAGGGGCTGAGCTCAAAATAGGGAAAATGCAGAAATCAGACCGCGGGTCTGTAGCGAATTAGAACAGGCAGACAACGGGTTTGAGGGAAACAGACGCGGTCAGGTCGCGGTTTTAAGGCCAACAGATGCAGTCAGGACGCAGGAAATAGGGAAAAATACGCAGTCGGGTCGTGGCAAAAAGGCTAACAGACGCAGTCGGGACGCGGGGAAGAGGCTGAAAGCTACAGTCGGGACGCGGGAAAATGGCCGACAGGCGCAGTCAGATCGCAGCAAAAAGGATGATTAGCCGCGGTCGGATCGCAGGTAACAGACTTGAATCTGCCGGCAGGGCGTCGGAAACCGTCTGAGAGTCGCGGTCGGGTCGCAGGTAAAGGCCTGAAAGACGCGGTCGGGACGCGACTGCAGAGGGAAAAAACGCGATGTACGGCGGTCGAAAGGGACAGCCGAAAGGGAAAAAATTTTAAACGGAAACCAGAAATTCAAAATCTAGGGGAGTCCCCAAAACTGTGGCTAGGGTTTTACCCCTAGCTTGTGCAAATGAGCACCTACTAAGGAGAAGGGACTCATTAGTAGCAGTTCAGTAAATGTAAATAATTAAGCTAAAACAGAAATAGAAACTACTCTAAAACATGTGCATGAAAAAATAAACAACAATTTATAAACAAGGGTTTTGTATTAATATTACCTTCAATGTGAAGGTTGATGAAGCTCCTTGCAATGTCCAAGAGGGTTGCTCCAAGCTCCAATGTGCTCCTTCTCTTTCTCCAATGGTGGAAATGGGCCAAAAGGGGCTCTCAAGGTGAAAGTAGTTCAATGGTGAACTAGGGTTTTGAGAGAGATTTTGGCAGAGTAAGGGTATACTTGATTGTGGATATGGAACAAGGGATCTCCATCACCTATTTATAGTTTTTTGGTGGTGGAGTGCTGACCCATGGTTTTGGGAGACACATGGTTTAGGGCAGCTATATAGGGTTTTTTCCTCTTTTTCCTCATTATTTTATATTTTTCTTCCCTTTTTAGGGGTTTTTGCTATTTTTAGAGGAATTTTGGATATTTTTGGAGGAAAAATGGGTTTTTTAACCTTTTTGAGGCTATTTTAAGGGTTTTGTGGCCTTTTGGAGGTATTTTAGGCCTTTTGGAGGCTTTTTAGTGGGATTTTTTGGGTTTTTAAGGGAAATATGGTAGGAAAATGGACAAATGAGCCATATAATGTGGTAGATGAGGTAGTGAGCACTTTTTGGGTGTTAACACATTCGTGGAACTCTCCCAATTTGTGTCACTTTAACATGATTAGCTAACTGGAGTTGTATAGGAGACCAACTCAATGGGGGACTCCCCATCTTCTGCCAAGCCTGCTCGGTCAAGATGTTGACATCTGAACCAAGATCTAGAATAACTGAATCAACATCATAGTCACCAATTTGAAAATTCATCCGCATCTCCTTACCCGTCTTCCTTCGTTTTAAGGAATTAACTGCAAACTCTTGTCGATCCTAGGTCAGTCATTGAAACAGAGCTTCAATTGCAGCAAGAGCATCGGGATCTCTTGCCAGGGATAAGAAATGTTCCAAAAATGCTTGACGTGTGCTGGACTCCCGCGACGGGCCAGCCTTTGAAGTAGTATCAAAAGTCGAGGGCATGTCATACATAACATCTTTACCTCGGTATTTTTCTAGTGCACGATGTGCTTGAAGAAATGCGTCATGCTCCGCATCAATGTCAAATTATACCTTCTTCTGTCCAACTAACTGGATTATTGATCTATCCTCTCCAGTTCTATTTCCTCCACGAGTGACCACAACAACAGAAGCATCTTGCGGTCTTGGCTCTAAAGAAATTGTCACGATGTTTGCACCCTGGGTTTGATTCAGCGGCGGATTCCTAGGTGGGTTCACATTCTGATTTTGATTTGGCCGCATATTTTGGTTATGCACTGGTTGCTGCACTTGGTTCTGGGAAGGCTATTGTGCCTGGGGATGGCTCTGCAACTGGGGAGTATTTCCTGCTTGCCATCGTGCAATCAAATATGGACAATTCTCAACTATGTGATCATTAACAAAACAGAAAGTACACTGGTTCTGCAGCAGTGGACAGTCCCGGTGGTAGTGTCCCCATACCGCACATTGAACAGGTCCGCGGCCACCTCATCCTCCTCCTCGACCAAATCCTCTACCACGTCCTCCCTGGTATCCTCTCCGGAATCCTCCCTACTATTGGCACTGTGGTTGGTTGAACTGTTGCTACATTGGTGTTCGTTGCATTCATTTCCCTTGCTGTGCATACTGCGGTTGTTGTACATATTGTGGCTACTGTGGAGCCATCTGCATTGGAGCATATTGTGGCATGAATTGTGTCGGTTGCTGCTACTGCAGTACAAACTGCATCCGTGGTTGAGGTAGCGGCTGGGATACCTATGGATGCGGTTGTGACTATTGTATGGCACGCTATTCGTCCTTTACATAGAATGCATCATACATTCTTTTTTGTAGAAACCCGTATGCACAGCAATCCTTGTCGTCGTGACCCACCGATTTGCAAAATATACAATAAATATTCGTCGGGTTTGTGACAATTTTCTGCATATATGGGCAATTGTCATGGCTGTGCCCGTATACCTGGAAGACACGACACCACGACATGGTACCACCATTCAACGTATTTGGCACTCCTGAAACTAAATAATTACGGAAATCTAGGCAATTGTCCTCCGTATGCCCTTCTCCTCGGCATCGCGTACACCATACTTCATCACCCTGTTCCATGCCCTTCTTTAAATCTTGCAGCTGTATAGTCAAGTTAGCGAGCTATGTCTGTATCTGCGACATCCAGACTGCATTTTCTTCGATTGACGAAGCCTCTAATTGCATTGCAATCTCCAGAGCTTCACTGGGCATCGAGATGTTTTATTGCATCAATTGCAGCCGAATGTGTGGTAGCAGTGCCGCGATGAACCACTCTTTATGTTGGACGAGACTCATATCAAAACTAACCCTTTCCATCAATGTCTTGAATCATTGGTCGAAATCCCACACTGTCTCATTGGGATACTGCTTAATTTCTTTCAATTCCATAATATACTAAGCCTCCGACTTGGGCTTTCTGAATTCTGCAATCAGTCCATCTCGGATCTCATCTAGTGACTTCTCTGGGGCTCCTGTAGGGACTAGAAAAAACTTCATAAACCAATCTAATGCACGAACTCATAGAGTTGTCGCTAACTGTCCTTTCGTAGAGGCATCATCAGTGATCTGTTTTATGGTCTAGACCACTTCACACAAAAACCAATACTGTTATGGGTTGTCTGTCCCACTCCCGTGGAACAACGGTAACTTAGCATCATCACCCGCCATTCTAGGCTTCCTTTTTCCTTTCGCTGTACTACTACAGATTAACTTCTGCGGTATTGAAAAACTTGGTGGTGTCGAAGTGGTATTTCTTGCTATTTGAGAGATAGTGAGCAGAGGTGTGGGTACGTTTGTGCTGGGGTTTGGTCTTGCCTCTATCCTGGGCGTATCCTGGTTTTCCTTGTCAATACTATGAGGTTGCTTCATCCCATGTGGTCTTCCTTCACGATCTTGCGGTTCGACCGCAGCAGGACCTTCTCTTGTCCTCTGCCTCTTTTTCTGTCGGAACCTCGCTCCTCCCCTCGTAAGACAACTTTCCTCGTCGGCTTCACTTAGAGTCTCATCATGACCTGCACCTATCTACCCATTATCATTCCATATACCACCCCCCAACTGTCGTGGTACCCACGGCCTCCTCCCACTAGGATGTCTACTGATCAAGATGCATCCTCAATATACCCTTTTCGCAAATAAGCATATTAATCGACAGTAGAAACTTGCCTCGAGGTTCAAAAAAAAAATATATTTCGGCTTCACTATAGGATTTTTGAGTATCAACCATGAATTCTATGATATAGCCCTCTAGGATGCTATCCCACACTTCGACAGCCCGCGATGCTTTATTATCAACCTCCTGTAGCTCCTGAATCAATTCGGGGGTCCAGGTCGTCGGTTCACCACCTTGGAAGTTCCTCTTCTGGAAGGTCAACTTCGCCAACCACTCATACAAAATGACTGGGAATTCACAAAAGAACCACTCATGCAGTCCATCATGAATATATCTATCCACCCACTGATCTACTGTTAGTCGAGTGTTCCAGTTTTCTTCTTCAGCGAATTATTGTAGCTTTTGATCAAACCATTCCTGGATTTCAGGTTTCGTCGGGTGCCACAACATATCTGCCTTTCACTTCGCACACGGTGCTGGAAATGGAACCATTTGTTGACTCAAACCCAATCGATAGGGGTTCCCATCACTGTTGACACCAACCCACCGCGATCTCCCTGATCACCGGCCTAGGCAGGTTTTACCCTGCCCAGCAACAACTGCAGAGCAGATGGGGTCTCACCCGAGGGGATCAAGGGAGAGTGGACGAAACCATGTTTCCGCCGAATGAAGGAAGATGTATGTGGCATCAACTACTTAATCTTATTGCAACATTCAACAATAAATCGATGCACTCACTTCAACATTATTGTACTCATATCATCATTTAATGGAAACATTCATTGTTGCAGCAGATTATAACAGTAAAGTGACTATTGCATCAAAGAAACATTGCATTACCATTAAAAGACAAAAGACACACCAGTATTGCACATAATAGTTTCATCACATCATATTATTATTGAAAAAACCCAATACAATGCCTCTGTAGATCACAAATTCCAACAATATCTCTTGATCTCCCAACATACGCACAAAACCGCATATCAATTA
This sequence comes from Larix kaempferi, assembly GCA_027924585.1. NCBI lineage: Eukaryota > Viridiplantae > Streptophyta > Pinopsida > Pinales > Pinaceae > Larix > Larix kaempferi. The sequence goes on from BSBM01000928.1 coordinate 702,212, forward strand.
TCTCTCCGATCTATATCACAACCTACAACTTCTTGTCTATATATAGGCTTCTGCCATTACAATGCTTATCCAATTACTAACAACTTCCTAACTGACTCTTGGACAAAAGACCCAAAATCTAACTGACCCGGTCCAAATGACCCAAAAACCCACCTACTACGGTACAATTAGCTCAAAATTACATCTCATATGGTCCAACGACCCAAAAACCCACCTATTGCGGTATAGACGACTCACAAAATACATAAAAGAATCGATCCTTCTTCCTTCCACCACTTCATCTGACGTGTCATAGCATCGACGATGCTGTGATTCTTCCTTATCAAACTGCCTGCCAACACTTTCCACTTCTCCAAGTATGGGTTTCTTCGTCAAAATCAATGTATGTATTCTCTACAATGACAGATTTAGAACTATTGTTGCATTCTTAAAACACCTTTTTTAGTTAAAAGCATTTTAATGTATAGACTGAGGTTTTTCAAGAACTTACCTATGAATCCTTCGAAAAAGTATGCTTCATCTTGGCTGTAGGACTTCAACGTATCTACAACAAATTCGGTCACAAATCCTTCTAATATGTTATCAACGCAGAAGTGAACTGCTCATGATAGTGGGCTATCGATTGCTTTGATATGTTCGGTAAGCTCTGTACTCCACTGTGTAGGTACTCCGCCTTGTGAACAATTCTTTGTTTCTGCTAGGTGCGATATCCACTCGTGTAGCTCGTTTGGAAACGAAGCCCAAAACATTTCGTGTATGTCCTGCCACAAGTATCTGTTCAACCACTGTACGTCAGATATACAAGGATGTCTATTTTATTTCTTTGCAAAATCTCTTTCGATCTTATCACACCAAGCCCAAATCTCTTTCTTTTCTCGATGCCAATTGTCAGACATTACTTTTCTGAATACACTATCGCATCACTGGTCTAAGTGCGGAAACGAAACCATTTGTTGGTTGCAGCACTGTTCTATAGGTTTTCCAATGTAGACCTAGGTACTTTGCGGTACAAGATACCAACAAAATCCCTATTCATCAGCCCTTTGGGCAATAGACTGCAAGCAGCCCGAGGTCTCACCCGAGGCGAAGTTGGAGGGCGTGGTTGCAGAAGCAGGTTTCCACAACCTTGTGATGCGAGAATTTCAGCTTTTGAATGCACAACACGGTGATAGATTGCGTGTTGCGGTCAATGACTGCGCAAAGTCTTCTACTCCACATTGAGTATCTTTAGGAATAAACATATTTGCACCCTTAGCGCGTCCACAAGCCGCGCAGTGGGTTTATGAGATCTGATCACTGCTATTCAACTTTATTCGATAATCTTTAATCATTCATCATTACTTAGCTTGATAAACATCATAACTTATGCAAATATGTGATATGCGCAGTGTTGTGTGCTTGATGTCGCGATTCAACTCTAACCAATTGTTGTGCGGTTATCTCATAGATCCATTCATTTGAGAACTTATAGGTGCTTTACTGTTAACATTCCTCCATACATGAACTACTAGCATCTTATTCCATCCTTTCCACAGTGAATACAGATAATAGTAAACATATAACAGACAATAGTAACTTCATGCATGCACTGTAAGTAAATTAGATCACAAATTAATGACAATCATACACAACAATCACATTACACAGTGGTTTAACGTGGTTAACCCCCTTGTTACAATGTAATCTTCCACCTTGTGAGCATCAACATTCTTTGGCCTGTAGGATCCCTTTCACTGACTCAGATTCACTTTATATCCTTCAGACATATTTTTTCCTCATTTTCCTCTGACCTGCTTGTTGCATCATTATAACAGGCGTACCTGCGAGTTGCATCACTATAGCCTGCGGGTATCAAGTAAAATGGTAAAAATCACTAGTTTATTACTTTTTACTCCCAAAAAAGCGGTCATTGGGTGACCTTTGGCTCTCCATCTGCCCAAGTAACGTCTCGATGTGTCCTTTCACTTACCTTTGAGAGGACTATATATTGAGCACATATGGCTTATGGACGGGAGGAGAAAGAAGAGCAAAAGAACTCTAGTGGATTTTTGCGTATCTTGAGTCTACACTCACTGATCCTTGTAGTTGTGAACCCTTTATGTTCACCTTCCAAACTCCTATCTAGTTTGAGTTTGCCATTCATGGAGGATTGAAGTGGTGGAGGCATAAATGGATTGATCCAGATCTTGGTTCAGACTGGTTGCCGGCAAGAGGTCGTATCACTTTGTACTTCTTCTTGTTTATTAATAGAAATACTCATATTCTCGTCCATTAATGTTGTAAATGTTGTTTATCTTACATTGGGTTGCATTTACTTGCTATATCATAGACCATTGCTATTGATGATGTTAATGCCGTTTATATATTATATGTACTTGTTATATATTGACTATCAAGACTAATTTGCAGATTCAAGTGCACAGATTAAAAATCTCCAACAAGAATCTACATCAAACGTTTGGATCGAGGTTCGTTATCTTCTTCATTATCTTAGAATTGTCATTTATATAGCATAGTTCTGAGAATTGAGTTGATTTCTGGTAGTCATCTGTCTGTTGTGGTATACCCCAAGCCATAGTGAGTTTTCTCCATCACACCCCCGGATGGGAAGCTACGTCCACAAGAACTGTTGTTTATTATATTAGGAAAGGGTACAACAGTTCTTCATCTGTGCACTCAGCTGTAGACTCTCTTCTCTCTCTCTCTCTCTCTCAAAATTACGTCTCTGCGCACTCAGCTATAGAACCTTTACAATTCTTCAATCTGACAGATCTAACAATATTCAATACTAATCAACAAAATGAAGAGTTAACCCTTTCCTTTACAAAATTGCCTTATTTATAGATCAAGACCTGTAGGTCATGTCTTTACATTTACGAAGGTAGAACCCTTAGGTTTATAAAACTATCATGGTTTTCCCAAACCAAACTACTGGTATGTGGAAGTTGATCTTCTGTCACGCGCACACCAATAGGTTACTTCCGCCGAGCTGTTCCTTCCTTCACGACATTAGATGACTGGTTCAAGTAGTAGTAGTCTTTTGTTTGTTGTGACCAGTCACCTACCTCTAATATGCACCTACTCACTGCTTGGTAGTTATCGACGATCTTTTCCAAAAATAGGTCTTTTGTGACCTAACCAAAATAACTGCCTTCCCCCATCCATGCTCTGCTTAGCTGGATCTCCGTTGATGTGGCACATCGCGGCATTGTACTCCTCGCAGTACCGACCTCGCAGCTCCTTCGACACTGTGTTGCGCGCAACTTTGCAGCATACCAAAATTTATCCCAAAATTGTTCAAACTTAACTGTGCTTCGCTCCGCAGTTCCCAAAATTCTTCCTGTTCAAAAATGCCCCATCTGCGCCAGGCCCAACATCGACCCTTGGGGAAATGGCACTATTTCTTCTCCCAATGCAATTAAACTAAATAAAAATACTTCAAATGCTCAAGTACAGTACATGAAACTTCTAAAATACATCCATGACAGTATATTAATAAAAAATGTATCAAAGAATCATCCATTCATTCGAAATCATCAACATTATAATGATATACATCAATGTAGTGGGGAAATGGAAATTGTTTGCAAAACATTTTTGCATACAAACAGTGGTTATTTCAACCTGAGACTTTTTGAATATGAATAACAGAGGATATGAAGTCATTACAATCATAAATACATCATATGAATCTCTCCCAATGAGTACAAGAGCTCACCCAAAGCGCAATCCCTCAAGGAGCATGAATATACCTTCAAAATTGGAAATGGGGGAGAGAAATTTCTGCACTAAAACAAAGCACGAGCTTTCCTATATATGCTACCTACAAATACAAACTCCATTAAAGCACCATTAAAGACCCGAGTGGCCTCTCCAAATACCAACTTGGATGGGAATCTTTCACCCTCGAAATTGGCCAAGACAAGAAACTAGTCATCCACTAGCTCTCTCTTCACAAATGCAATTTTTTCTCAAATCATCAAAAGCCATTCTCATACTTGATTTCTACATTTTATAACCAACATTAGCCTTCTAAGGTTCGAAATCCTCTCATTATCTTCTAGATATTTCCACTTAGGAAATATTCCACATTTTCCACTTGTCTCCTAGTTTCCAACCTTCTATCTTCTCCCAAATTCGAGTAGGAGTCTCTTGGGCTTCTCCAACTCCATGAGAGCCTTCCTTGAGCCTATTTTTGGGGCTGGCATGTCATAATGGTCATATGTCAAAAGTCAAATATTAATTTTTTCATAGATGTCATAGATGCTTCATCATTGTTGTCATAAGACTAGGGAATCTAGCCCAAGTGTCCACTAGCCTCCAATTTGACTCTTCCTCTTCCATGGAGGTTACCATTCCATCCCATTTCAAGCTAAGATGCTGCATTCCATGTGTATGCCTTACCAACTCACCCAATAATGTTTTCCTTCCCATGGATTTGAAATGGCAAGTGAGATTTGCCATGTGGTAGTGAGAAACCAAGCTAGTGTGGGTCTCACATCCTCCAAATGTCCTCAAAACCATTTGCCACCTATAATTCCTCTTGGATTCATTGATTAAACTTATTTATTAAATAATTGGACTATTCTAATGTATAAACATTATTCCTTTTCTCCCTTATTACAATTCCCAATGTACCAATTCAACCTAGGGAACTTTGTAGGATTGATGGGGATTGTTTGCTATGCAATTATTTGAATGGGGACATTACAACCTACTCATGGATTTTACTATCGAGCCCGAGTTGGTATGCTCTCACTGGTGTTTTCTTGTTTAAAGAGTCTGAAAAACTTAAATAATCCTCTATATACCTTCTCGTGGATTTCACATCGAGCTCGAGTAGGTGAATGGTCATTGGTATTTTCATGTTTTGAGAGTCTGAAAACCCTAAAGAAGACTCCAAAAGGTCCTTTTTCGTACAGTTAGTCTCCTCACCCGAAAAAGTGTAAAACAATGAGAGAATAACTCTTCTAGCCATGTATGACTAGAGTATTTATTTTTCGTAAATAATCCACGAAGGTCCGAAAAAGCGGTAAACTTATACCAAGGTGGATGTCGCTTCAAATCCTTCAACGAGTCTGAAAAGGAAACTATACTTGGCGATTTTGTTTGTTTTGAAAAAGTCTAACAAGGGCTTAAAAAGACTTAATCAACTTCAGGGACATAAGTTGTCATGACCTGCCAGATGATAGAATTCTAGACAACCAAGTTAGTGATATAGCGCATAATCAAAAGAAAATTTCTCGATGACATAAGATACTGAAAAATATCGTCCCTAATCTGATATGTCAATGAAGAAAACAAACCTTTGACGGATTGATTTTAAAAATATAGTGAAATTCTGCAATGTATACTTTACCTAATCCACCAAAACTCAAAAGATATTAGCGAATTAAATAAAACATTAAAAACAAATTGAAACTATACCACATTTAACAAAGTGGGTAAAGATTTAAAACAAAATTTCTATAAATAGTTTCAAGTTGAAATCAAAATTCACCATTTCAAGTTTTTAGGGAAAAGTGTGGAGAGCCAAACTCAACTTCCTTTGCTTGTTGTGATCAAACCGGGCTATCAAACCATTTCCGATTCTTCCAAGTAAGTAATATCATCCTCCTTTTACATTTGCATGCAAATTTATAGGTTTTTTGTGGTCAAATTAATTTTTTATTTATGTTTTAATTTTGATTCCGCAGGTACGCATGTCTCTTTGAAAAAGACTAGTGCACTCGACAAAAGTGCATTGGTCTATTTGCAAAGGAGTTGAGTTCAGGACGTTACTGTCTATCTATTATAGTAGCACACACCGTACGAAGTAGGGAAAAAAATAAAGTTTGAACAACACAACACTTCATTCCTTGCAGGATGGTTCTTGTGTGGCGTGAAAGAGAGCATGAGGAAATGGATTAGAAAGCTATGGCCAATCCAGTAACTCTTAATGCATTAAGTGTTAAATTTTTAGAATTTACTTCAATCTGATCTAGGATCTTAACTGAGAGAACAACATGTACAACATATCTACAGCATATCAATCATGGAGACAATAATGCAAGCACACAAGAGAGACAAAGATTTACTTGGGGAAAACCATAAAGGTGAAAAACCCCAATAACTTCCTCAGAGATAGATAGAGCAATGATACAACCCAAAGAGATAGACATATCCTAGCAGCATATCCTCCTCCTCCATAAGTGTGCCACTCCTCCTTGAGTGCATGAGTGAGAAGCGAGTGAGTAAATAGAGTGCCTCCCGAGCTCTATTTATACTTGACTTGACTTGCCTTTTACATAAATCATGTAGGCTCGAACTTAACCACATAACATAATGCTGACTGGGCCGACCCCCAATAGGGTGGTCTAATAACCCTTCGACCCACATGACTTATACAGGGCCGACCCCAACAAGGTGGTCTAATAACCCATCAAGTATAAGTTATGACATTTACAATATAAATGACGACACTTTCGTATAGAGGAATAATACCATCTCTATAGGAGTACATACAACATACATATATGAAATACATTCCAAAGTTACATATACATCAACACTCCCTCTTAACTAGGAAGGTATTTCTCAGCACAGGTATTCTAGCACAAGTCATCTTCTCTGGATCATCGTCACTGGATAATCATCATCGAGTCATCATCATCGTCACTGCTGCTGCTATCGCAATCAATCTCTGAATCTACTCGTCATAGGAAGTTCTACAGAGCCAGTCCTTTTTCATACTGGATGTAGGCCCACCACCTGCAGGTATTCGTCATCACTGGCCATACTGTGGAATCCTCAGGACTTATTACGTGCGTCACAAAACCTGGCTGCAACATCCCAGGATATTACAATCACACAGCTCTACCTGTCGGATCTCCCAGGAGCACATTATATGTGACCCATCACAAAACCTGGTTGAAACATCCCAGGCTGTTACGAGCACACAGCTCTACCTGTCGAATCTCCCAGGAGCACATTACATGTGATCTCACCACAAAACCTGGCTGAAGCATCCCACGCTGTTACGAGCACACAACTCTACATGTCGGATCTCCTAGGATCACATTACATGTGGTCCACCACAAAACCTGGCTGAAGCATCTGAGGCCTTTTTCATCCTGTCCAGATCTCCCAGGAGCAAATTACAGGTGGTCATGGCAAAACCTGGCTGAAGCATCTGAGGCCTTTTTCATCCTGTCCGGATCTCCCAGGAGCAAATTACATGCCATAGGATAAAACCTCGCAAGAGCATTTGCCAGATATCCCAGGGCACTGAATTACATGCCATAGGTAAAACCTCGAAAGACTATCTGCAGATCTCCCAGGGCACAAATTATATGTCCTCCCAAGCAAAACCTCGAAAGAGCATTTTCCAGATGTCCCAGGGAACCGAATTACATGCCATAGGCAAAACCTCGAAAGACCATCTGCAAATCTCCCAGGGCACAAATTACATGCTTACTTCCACAACCTGATCCACGGCCACAAAGTATCATCTGATACTCACCATACATCATCCTGATGTACACATGATCATCCTGATCATCATCACTGCAACATCTTGCTGCATGTCATCTGGAGAAGCTCGTCATCCACGATCATCCTGATCATACAATGCATCCATCTGATGCACACCAAGTATCTACCTAATATATATCATCACACATAGTGTATCCACCTGATACATAGATACATGATCCACACAATGTATCCATCAACATACATGATCTACCTGATCATACCTGATACATATCAATATACATGATCTACCTGATCATACAGTGTATCCACCTGATACATATATAGATACATGGTCCAAGCATCCAACATGATGCATGAAAAATACATACAAATGATCAACCGATCATATCCATAATCCAACATGATGCATACATACATATGAATGATCCAACTGATCATATCCAGCATCCAACATGATGCATACATACATATAAATGATCCAACTGATCATATCCAGCATCCAACATGATGCGTACATACATATAAATGATCCAACTGATCATATCCAGCATCCAACATGATGCGTACATACATATACATATAAATGATCCAACTGATCATACAAAGCAGAAACTAGAACATCATCCTGATGCTCATCAACATCCAGCGCTTACATCCACAACCATGTAAAGGATCCTCCTTCCAACATGCTTGGAATGGCTTCAGCAGATGTGTCCATCACTTCTTCCTCGAAGTTTCCTCGATCTGAAGAATGCCAAGCCTCTCTCTGAAGTACTCGAACTTCACACTGGCTAGTGGCTTCGTCAGCACATCTGCAATCTGCTCATCCATCACAACATACAGGAGCTTCACAGCTCCTTTCTGCACCATATCCCTGATATAGTGATATTTGATCTCTATGTGTTTCGACCTGTCATGAAACACTGGATTCTCAGACAGCTTCACACAACTCTGGTTATCACAGAAGATACTATTAGCATCCAACGGGATATCAAATAACTCAGACAGTAGCTTCCGTAGCCATACTGCCTCACAACTAGCTGAACAGGCTGCAATATACTCTGCCTCAGCTGTACTCAGTGCTACGTAGGACTACTTCCTGCTAAACCAAGAGATCACACCTGATCCCATACTGAAGCAACACCCAGATATGCTCTTCCTATCTGCAGCACTGCCAGCCCAATCTGAATCAACATAGCCCTGGAGGTTAAACTTTTGATTCGCTTCATACTTGAGCCCATAATCCACTGTACCCTTTAGGTACCTCAGAACATGCTTTACAACAACTAGGTGAACACTCCTTGGATCTGTCAGGAACTGACTCAATGTGTTCATAGCAAAGCAAATATCTGGTCTCGTGTTTGTCAGGTACATCAAGGACCCAATCATCTGACGATACATAGAGACATCAACTGGATCAGATGAAGCATCACATAGAAGCTTCAGATTTGATGCCATATGTGTGGCCATGGCCTTACAATCCATCATCCCGAACCTCTTCAGGATCTATACTGCATACTTCCCTTGTCCAAGGAAGATTCCATCTGCACTCTGCCACACCTCCATGCCAAAAACAAATAGTGCATCATCCCCAAGTTCTTCATCTCGAACTCGGCAGTACGCTTCCGTTGCGTGTCGGCAATCAATCTATCTTCACCTATAACAAACAGGTTATCCACATACAAAAGTAGTATCACTGGATTTCCTTCCTCAACCTTGTAGTAAAGGTTAGAATCTTCTTTACTCTTGGTAAAGCCCAAACTGGATAGAAAGCTGTCTATCCTACCAAGTTCTACACACATATATGACTACACTATTCAAGAAGGCTGTCTTGAAATCCATCTGGTGTATCTTCTACTTCAACACTTTATATTTCTCTATGATGTCATCTGCAGCATGCTTGATCTGATAGTTCCATTTGGAAGTCACAATAGACTTCCCTTCAGCTCTTGGGACCGCATCCCAAACATCGTTCTTCATGATCGACGGATCATGGCATTCTTCCTGTATCCTGGGAACTTCAATATCTTCAGTAGATAATTTTGTTGCTGAACAAATGTTGTAGTTCTTCTTTTGTAAGTGATGGCATATGATCTTTCCTACACAACAAGTTAAATTGCATGATTAGAAAACATCTCATAGTTTTCAGAACAAATTCTTACACATAAAGAAATATGTCATACAGTCATGCAATTATCTTAGCCAATGCTTCAATACAACATTTATCCATATCCCGTAACTTTCTAGATGCCTTCCAATCTCTACCAGAACATTGTTAAGAGTGTGCACAACTCCCAACATGTCAGCAAAGAGGTTTCATTCTAGATAAGTAGCAATGGAATGTTGTACAGTGCCATAGGCCACTTACCCATGCATATCAGTAGTATACTATTCATCAATGCAACTATTCTAATATGCATAATACGCAACCTAATTCTAGGAACATCAGTATATACATTATTGAATAGTATTATTTAAACAATAAAATATGCAAGTAATGACAATTCAAATACTTATCTTTGTTTGTTTGTTGGGTTGAATCCCTCTCAGTCTTTGCTTCTTTTCTGCAACTCCATTCTTATGTGGATTGTGAGAAGTGGTCAACTCCCTCTGAATATCTGCATCCTTGTAGAAACTACTGCAGTGTGCTCCCTCTTGATCTTTGCTTCCTGGATTACCTATCCTTGAACTTATATACATTCTCGATCCCTATGCATGCTTGTTAGTATCATCATTGTGTTATCCTCTAGGTCTCATACATAATTCATTAGTATAATCTTAATATTATCAAGACACAATAATCTCAAGCATGTATAGTCAAAATCAATTCAAACAGAAATAATAAGCATTAGCATTCAAGGTTTATGTAGGATTCTTATGGTTAGTCAAATCATAAGAAACATAACATGTCTAAACCTATAATTACTCAAACCTATGACTCTTCAGGTTAATCATATCATTAATTAAGGTAAGACACATAATATGCATATACCCATGATTATTCAAACTTATGACTTCATGAATAATCATTATCAACAACACAACAATATAAGATCCTAACCCAAGGTAGGATTCTAGCTTGATATAGGAAAACATACCTGGATTAGCATGCTAGCTAGTTATGTCTAACATACTCACATGATGTCTTCTTGTTCTTCTTCAATGACTTGTGCTAGTAACCTGTATATCTCATAGGTTAACCCTTATAAAACCAAGTTATACATACCTCGTAAATGGATCTTCTATGAGATCCATGACAATGGATGAATCTTTGTCCTCATGTCATCATGATCATATGTTCTTGAACCAGAACATGATTTGTCTTTCTTGGTGTACCTTTCATGTTAGTAGACAACATAAACCTCATACAACACCATAATGCATTAGTACAATCATAAGTGTCAACACCCTAATCAATGAATATTTTCTATCGTGCATTCATAATTTTGTTAAGGTGATACGACAAATCTAAAATCAAGATTGTACTAACCGTAATAACATGAAGACAAACATACCATAAAATCTCGAAACATACCTCGATGAGTCATACCTGTCAAGATCGCTTGTAATATTCTTATGTAAGCCCTTAGCCTCATCTCCCTCTGAGACAAGAACTTCTTCACTTATGCAGGTGACCAATCCATCTTCTTCTAGGATTAACCCAATCCACTTGATTTGCAAGAACTGGACCTGGAGCTAGATATGGGTTTGTCAGAGAAACCCCAAAAATTCAAACTTTGAATTTCAAACTTCTGAAAGGATAGAAATATGCGCCTTGATGAGTTGATCAAGCTGGTATATTCAGAATTTGAAAACTGCAAAGTTTCACTCCTCAATTTTGCCTTTGAAACTTCTGGATTCACTAGACGCGACCCTGAACTGGGGTTTGATGAATCCCACTCTTCTGCCCAATCAAAAGTTTTGATCCAAAGCTCTAAGCTTCTATTTTTCTAAGGAGCTTCCAGCCGTGGTCACAGATTTCAAAAATTCCCATTTTTACAGAAGCTCTAATTTTCCACTTTTCTGATCAAAGTCCCGAACTAGGGTCTGATCAACCCCGACCTTCTGCCCAACCAAAAATTCTGATCTTGATCTCTAAATTTCGATTTTGATGAGTAGCATCCATCCGTGGTCTCTGATTACAAAAATTCCAACTTTTTTCGAAGCCCTAAATTCCGGAAGACATGAATGAAGGTACTAAAAAATAATTCTGTTTTTGACCGAAATATGTACCTGATTTTTTCTGGTTTACCTCCGAACTTTTCGATCCACAGGGTCTGAAAAAGTCTTCTAAGATAGCCCTACCTGTTATCTTTCCATCCTGACATGTCTGACCTCAATTGGATTCTCTGAGAGAGAGTTATGCCAAGTGTCACAACGTGACCTGTTTATGGGATAATACAGGAGAGCGAACTTGTACGGCGTGCCACGTGTCATTGTTTCAACTTTGGCCTCTGAAATTTTTTCTTGAGATAGCTTGCCCTATTATCTTTCCATCCTGACAGGTCTGAACTCAATTTGACTCTCTGAGAGAGAGTTATGCCAAGTGTCGCAACGTGACCTGTTTATGGGATAATACAGGAGAGCGAACTTGTACGGCGTGCCACGTGTCACTGGTTCAACTTCGGCCTCTGAAAATAGTAGCACACACCGCAAGAAGTAGGGAAAAAAATAAAGTTGGAACAACACAACACTTGATTCCTTGCAGGATGGTTCTTGTGTGGCATGAAAGAGAGCATGAGGAAATGGATTAGAAAGCTATGGCCAATCCAGTAACTCTTAATGCATTAAGTGTTAAATTTTCAGAATTTAATTCAATCTGATCTAGGATCTTAACTGAGAGAACAACATGTACAACATATCTACAACATATCAATCATGGAGACAATAATGCAAGCACACAAGAGACACAAATATTTACTTGGGGAAAACCATAAAGGTGAAAAACCCCAATAACTTCCTCAGAGATAGATAGAGCAATGATACAACCCAAAGAGATAGACATATCCTAGCAGCAGATCCTCCTCCTCCATAAGTGCACCACTCCTCCTTGAGTGCGAGTGAGTAAAAAGAGTGCCTCCCGCACTCTATTTATACTTGACTTGACTTGCCTTTTACATAAATCATGTAGGCTCGAACTGAACCACATAACATAACGCTGACTAGGCCGACCCCCAATAGGGTGGTCTAATAACCCTTCGACCCACATGACTTATACAGGGCCGACCCCAACAAGGTGGTCTAATAACCCATCAAGTATAAGTTACGGCATTTACAATATAAATGACGACACTTCCGTATAGAGGAATAATACCATCTCTATAGGAGTACATACAACATACATATATGAAATACATTCTGAAGTTACATATACATCAACATTAAGAAGACGTGGGCTATTAAAATTCTATCGAACCGTCAATATGCAAGTGCAAACCCAATTGCTCGAAAGGATGGTACACTATTGGGATGCCAATGCGGGAGTGTTCAATATCCAAGGGGATATTCTTGAACTTACTATTGATGATATCTACTTTATCATTGGTCTCTCTCGAAGAGGAGAGGTGGTGAATCTCAAAGGTACCTCTCGAAATGTGGCCTCTCCGTGCAAGATTATGTCAATACCTACTTCCTGCCAGGTACCGAAAAGACCGGCAGTCAAGTTTCCATAGCAAGTGTTGCTAGCTTTCCATTAAAAGTTATATTGAGTACTCTGAACCGGATGGGAGGAAACGCAACACAAAACCTTGCTTCATGGAACTATATGCATTTGGGCACAGAATGCTTGCGTGGGGTTGTTTATGATTGGTGTTCTAGCTTGTTGGTGAACATGAAACTTCAGCTTACCGGGTGCAAAACCGATAGGATGAATAACTTTGGTTATGAAAGTATCCTCTGTACCTTCTTTGTTGAGAGGGTACCTGCATTGAGTTCGGGGATGGCCTTGCCCCCGCTCAATCCTCGTGATCCCCTTATGACACGTTGGATATATATCTTCAAGCGCCAAGGTGGAGGCGAGAGAAATCTCTCTTATAGTGATGAGGATTACTGGGCATGGCGGGATCGACAAATGCCGGATTTAGAGCAATTCCCATATGTGGGTATGGATTTCCGCCATGATCCTGAGCAGGCTCTTCCTCCAGGATCGGCTTGGGGAGAGATGGGTAAGTTTATTTTTTAAAAAATTAATTAATTTTTTAATTTATATATGTAATTTTTGATGAGTTTGAGATACTGAATAAATTGTCTTCTGCGGATGTTGGGCCTCTATGTCCTGATGGACACCCTCATACCTTTGTGCGACCAGTCATTGTAGGGGAAGCTGATACCATGTTGGTGAGAATTGAGGGAAAGATGAGTCGATTGACTCATGGCATCCCTACGTACAAGATTGAGTAGATGCCATGCACCATGCATGAGGATGTGGTGGGTGTGCCCCCAGCATGGATTCAACTACTTAGAAAAGTAGCGAGACTAGTCATCTGCTACAGAGAGGTTTTTGCAGATATGGTAGAGGCCCCTCCTTCTCCATAGAGGAGGACATATATATGTATATTTTTTGATGCCGTTGAGCCCTTTTTGTATATTGATATGACACTGTGACAGACTTATGACTCAAACTCATATATTTTTTGATACGGCTTATATATAGTATCGGCTTTATTTACATGTGTGTTCTTATCTTTATGCGTGAATTGTTTATTATGGATGTGTATGATGTAGATGCCAGTCTAAAACATAATTTGCATATGAATCAGCTAGAGCATTTAAATTTCTTGGAATGTGTTGATAAGTAATGTAATCAAAATGTATTTCAAGTAACGTAACTCGCAAAAACTGATGTAGCAAAACATGATCTCTAACTTGATATCCACCCATTAACTAAAACACAACCAGCTGCAAGTCGAGTCTTACCTCCAGATGTGAAATGCCATGGAAAAGAGCATCTCGGAGTAACTCTATGACTGCGTTGTATTCATCCACATTGTTTTTTGTGGGACCCAAATAAGCCCCTCCTGAAGAGACAAGTTGGAATTCGGTGAGTATATAACCCAAGCTGCTGCAGCCAACTGATGGGTGTGGAGACTAGCACCATCAACAAATCCTATAAAGTATTCAGTGGAAATCTGAAATACAAAGCAATAGACACATAAGACGTAACGATAACCACAATCAAAGCTAACTCTACAAAAATGTATAGCTATACTACATTAAAAACATCGAGGCCTAAGCATAATAATTTTTCAAGTAGAACCCATTTCTAGGCTCTAGCAACTTATTAACTTCATAATCCGTCAACTCATAAGCACCCTTCTTCAGAACCTTAGAGATTATGTAAGGACCGAGCCACATTGACTTGAACTTGCCAGCTCCTAAGGGTTCCTTGTCTTGGTTGTAAAGCAAAACAAGGTCTCCTTCGAGAAAAACCCTAGGTTTGACAGAATTATCATATTGACCTTTAACTCGATTCTTATGTGCTTCGTTTGTTGTGAGCTCATCACGGCATTGCTCATCAAGATGTTCTAGGTGCAGCAAACGTTCTTCTAAAAATGAAGTGTCAGGGATTAATTAAACAACCAACTTCAACGAAGGAATTTTGCATTCAACCAGAACAACTTCTTCTATCCCATGAACGAGTTGAAAGGGAGAGAATCCGGTTGCAGTCTTAACATTAGCTCGGTATGCCCAAAGAGTTGGATATAGCATAATGTGCCAGTTGGATCGACTGGCATTAATGGTTCTTTACAAAATGGTTTTCAAAGTTTTCTTAATCGTTTCAACCTGACCATTCACTTATGGATAAAACGAAGACAAATGTTCCTGCCAAAAACCTAACATGGTGTATAATTCGGTCATCATGATGTTCTGAAAGTGTCGACCGTGGTCTGTAATGATCTCTTTGGGTATACCAAACCTAGCAATGATTTAGTTGAATACAAAGTAAGCAGCCGTTTCCCCATTTGCTTTGACAGTAGGCATTGCATCGGACCACTTGGTGAAGCAGTCGATGACAACAGTGATGTGATGATGACCTCTGTCAAGCACTCTAATTGCAGATAATTAAATATCAACACACAGAGCGTATGAAATTTATTGTCAACCCGAGAAAGTCTTTTTATTTCAAAGGACAAGTGCACAATATATGCTTAAACACTAAACCATTAGCAATAAATACTTCTATATTCTATCAGTCATGTTCATCCCCAGAATCTTAAGCAATCCAAAGCCTTCTCACTGCTATAATTCAAATCCTCTCTATCATGCATCAATTAAAAATTAACATCAGATCTAATGAACAATAGGAAGGAATCTCCTTTATATCCTAGAACGATCACTTGCCTGATCTAATCAACCTGGAAATCGTAAAGCAAAAACTGAGCAGAAATCTAGAAATCCAATTGTGAAATAATTGAGTTAACTATTCTAAGAATATTAAATTGCAGAATGGAAATCAAGCAACACACAATCAGAACGATAAATTGTAAGAACCCAGGGGATCGCAACTCAGCTGTAAGATGAACACAAGTGTGTATGATCTGTAATTGAATTGTATATAAAGCAAGCCTTACTCAGTCGACTGTTATTCTACACCATCTACCAAACTCACAGAAATATGATCCTTAACTATACTGAAAATTCACACGATAAATATTGCTGCTGCGTACAAAAGGAAGAACAAAGCATCACACAACAAGAAAGATGAAATCCTAATTTAACACAGCAATCTCTGTGGAAGACGGGCCCAGTCTTCACACAGAGACGCTGGTTGAACAACACTCTCTTTAAATCAGAAGCAACTCCTTATATTAACAGAAAGATAAGTACACAGTTTCAGCTTGACTGCTAATACAAGATGAATTAATTAATTGCTGTCCAACCCCTCAGTCGAGGTAATTCCCCATATTTATACATACAAATTGCAGCATCTAAACCTATAATTGGGCAGCCATGAAGATCTCTGATCTTCAGGCGCCCTAAATAATCTAGCTGTTACAACGCGTGGCAGAACTGAAATATACAGCTGAATTCGAGCAGCGACATGCTTAAGATAGTTCTTTGGTTACAGCTGCCCTGCCACGCCTATGCCTTGATTGCCGATTTGAGCCCCAAGGAACCTTCCACAAGCGATGATCGTTCCTTTATGACTTGTTCAGCTCCGTTCTTCCTGCAGTCTATTGTCTTACTACCTTCATAAATCGCATCATGTTAGCACAGATTAAGAGATGAACAGCTTTAATCATCAAAATCATAAGTATTAACACAATAAAACAATAATCGGCCATACCTTGGTAAATTGGGGAATATATAAGGACAATAAGTTGAATTGCCAAGGTAATTGGTGTAAGACAAGGTAAGGGACAGTGATAAATGATGGTCAAAAAGGGCCAATTCTGGGCTCAACAACCTCCAGGAGAAATTGGATTACAATTCATGAAATCAATCCCCGACTTGGTGAAGGGGCCTGTTGTAATCACAGGATGGAGAGGATCTGGGTGTGCTCTCATCTTTTTGTTGAAAAAATGGCATGGCTGATAGCATTTCATAGCTTCCACACAATCTTTGAAGATTGTGGGCCAAGAATAATCAACACGCAGTATCTTCTGGGTTGTTGTCAGACTTGAAAGATGACCCCCACAAGCTCCACTATGAGCATCATTCAATATTGTTTCGGCTTCCTCTAAGGTCAAACAATGACGTAAAATGGAATCTATCCCATGTC
The DNA here is from genome assembly GCA_027924585.1 of Larix kaempferi. Taxonomy (NCBI): domain Eukaryota; kingdom Viridiplantae; phylum Streptophyta; class Pinopsida; order Pinales; family Pinaceae; genus Larix; species Larix kaempferi. Next base: position 719,409 of record BSBM01000928.1, read on the forward strand.
TATAAAGAGTATCAGAAATGATGAGATAGTTCTTTGCATGCTTCTTCAGTTTTCGTCGTTCCTCCCTAGAGAAAGTAGGAGGACACCTCAAAGTATGGAGATATACTAAAATATACCCATACCATGGGTTAGAAGACGCAATAAGGAAGATGTGTTCATCCAGGAATGATGATTCTTCTTCATTGTGTACTATGTCACTAGGAAATTCAAAGATTAATTCGGCGAAAACCAGTGACTTCTTTGACTTAGCTGCTTGAAAAACTAGGTCAAATTCATGCAAGATTATAATCAATTTATTGAATTTCCCACCGATGATATGTCGAGGGAGAACATATTGAAACGGGTTGACCTAAGCAATCGTTGTGGTAGTTCACAATAAGATATAGTGATGTAGCCTCTGAACAGCATGGATGACAGCTAATGCCAACTTCTCCACATAAGAATACTTAACCTCAGGAGTTATCAAGGCACGTGACAAATAGGAAATGACATGCTCTTGGGGCTTGTCATTCTCCTTAACAAGTAATACGCAGATCGTGTATACGGATGCGGCCAGATATAGCAGGAAGTCCTATGTATAGTCTGGTGGGCTCAACAAGGGGGATAATAATAATGCCTTTTTCAAGGCCTCAAATGAAGTCTGAGCAGCCTCATCCCAAAGAAAATAGGTATCTTGTTTGAGCAGTCTCATGAAACCTTTTGTGATTTTGGCATAGTTAATGATAAAATGTCATAAGAAGTTGGACATACTCTGCAGACTCTAAAGTTGTCTTAGGGTTTGAGGAGGAGGAAGATTTACAATAGCCTCAACTTTAAGTGGATCGACCATGATACCATGAATGGATATAATAAAGCCCAGTAAACATCCAGACTCAATGCATAACACACACTTATTAGGATTCAATCGAATCTTACAATATCTGCATCGTTCAAACACAAGTCTCAAATGATCAGGATGATCCCGTCTCTTGCGAGATCGTGCTAGGAGATCACCAAGGTTCAACTACGAGCTTGATATAATGAAAAGCGAAGTTCATTGCTAGCTAAAAGGTAGCTCCAACATTCTTTAGGCCAAATGGCATCTTCCAATAAGCAAAGGTCCCCCAAGGAAAAATAAAAGCTATCTTATGCTAGTCTTCAGGTTTTATGAATCTGTTTATATCCTAAAAAACCATCCATGAAAGAAAATATTTCATGGCCTACACACGCATCGATAATCTGATCTATAAATGGTGTGGGGTAATTATCTTTAGGACAAGCTTTCTTCAAATACCAGAAGTCTATGCAGACTCGAATGGTTACTTGCTTCTTATCTACCGAAACAGGATTTGAGACCCATTTCATCATAGCAAATGGATAGATGAATCCGGCTTTGAGCAACTTCTCAACTTCCTCCTTAATGGCTGTTGCTTCTCTAAGATTGTCTGGACGGAGCTTCTGTCTCATAGGCTTAGCATTTGGGTAAGTTGTGATGACATGCTCTAGAATGGTAGGGTTGATTCCTGGCCTCTCCTCGTAAGACCAGGGCAAAACGTCATGGAATTCCTTAAACAAACTATTGTACAAAGTGATCTCCTTAGGAGGACAATCTGCCCCAATGAAAAGGTTTTCCACAAATCCAGGTTTGATGGAAATGTTGATCGGAATAGTTTGTATGTTTTCCATATTCCCTTCGGCGAAAACTGCTTTTGAAGTAGAAGGGATAGCGGACAAATCAAAATTATCACCGGGTCTCATTGAAAACTCTCCTCTCTATATCCTGTCCATATCGGGAAGACAATAAGAGCTATGGTGCATGTGTTCCCAAGGATGATCTAGGCCTATCATTGCTTCCAAAATAGCCTCATCAGAGGGAAAAACAGTATCTAGACAGTCAAAAGAGAGGATGGAATCGACTAAGCATGCCAGGGCATAGTCCATATCTGATTCAATAGAGACCAATAGAGTCACGATATTTTCTGTTGCAGCATGTTGTGAATCCAAGTAGGCTACTTCAGCAATAGATAGGGGCACTACTAGTTTTGATTCGGTGGGGAGAATCCATGGATCCATCGTTGAATAGAACGTGAAAATATCGGATGATGAACACTCCTCAAAACCAATAAAATGAAAAGGAACAGGTAGGTCAAAAGTGACCATTAATGAGCCATAAATCCCTACTCCTAAACTCTCACTAGCTGGGTGAGACTAATCAACCAACGAAATTTTTGAATCCGACGAAGCTTGGTTGTTCTTCGGAGAAAATGAAAGTTGATCAACTGTGATGATCTTGCCTTCATGAGGGAACATTATAACTCGGAAAATGGATGATGGAACTACTTGCATTGCATACATCCATCTCCTACCTAACCACAAATTGTAGTCAAGTGGAGCATCAAGTACTTTAACCTCGACCACGACCCGAACCACCTGTACTGTTAGTAATTTGTGGGGTTTTGGGGGTCGGGAGGTGATCGCGTTTTACCCCCCTCGTATTCATGCGAAGCAGATCATTTCAAAATCAACCAAAAGACTGACTAAAGCAATTATCAGATCAACTAATGACTAGTATTTAATTTTCATCCTTCCCCGGCAACGGCGCCAAAATGTCAAGCACTCTAATTGCAGATAATTAAATATCAACACACAGAGCGTATGAAATTTATTGTCAACCCGAGAAAGTCTTTTTATTTCAAAGGACAAGTGCACAATATATGCTTAAACACTAAACCATTAGCAATAAATACTTCTATATTCTATCAGTCATGTTCATCCCCAGAATCTTAAGCAATCCAAAGCCTTCTCACTGCTATAATTCAAATCCTCTCTATCATGCATCAATTAAAAATTAACATCAGATCTAATGAACAATAGGAAGGAATCTCCTTTATATCCTAGAACGATCACTTGCCTGATCTAATCAACCCGGAAATCGTAAAGCAAAAACTGAGCAGAAATCTAGAAATCCAATTGTGAAATAATTGAGTTAACTATTCTAAGAATATTAAATTGCAGAATGGAAATCAAGCAACACACAATCAGAACGATAAATTGTAAGAACCCAGGGGATCGCAACTCAGCTGTAAGATGAACACAAGTGTGTATGATCTGTAATTGAATTGTATATAAAGCAAGCCTTACTCAGTCGACTGTTATTCTACACCATCTACCAAACTCACAGAAATATGATCCTTAACTATACTGAAAATTCACACGATAAATATTGCTGCTGCGTACAAAAGGAAGAACAAAGCATCACACAACAAGAAAGATGAAATCCTAATTTAACACAGCAATCTCTGTGGAAGACGGGCCCAGTCTTCACACAGAGACGCTGGTTGAACAACACTCTCTTTAAATCAGAAGCAACTCCTTATATTAACAGAAAGATAAGTACACAGTTTCAGCTTGACTGCTAATACAAGATGAATTAATTAATTGCTATCCAACCCCTCAGTCGAGGTAATTCCCCATATTTATACATACAAATTGCAGCATCTAAACCTATAATTGGGCAGCCATGAAGATCTCTGATCTTCAGGCGCCCTAAATAATCTAGCTGTTACAACGTGTGGCAGAACTGAAATATACAGCTGAATTCGAGCAGCGACATGCTTAAGATAGTTCTTTGGTTACAGCTGCCCTGCCACGCCTATGCCTTGATTGCCGATTTGAGCCCCAAGGAACCTTCCACAAGCGATGATCATTCCTTCATGACTTGTTCAGCTCCGTTCTTCCTGCAGTCTATTGTCTTACTACCTTCATAAATCGCATCATGTTAGCACAGATTAAGAGATGAACAGCTTTAATCATCACAATCATAAGTATTAACACAATAAAACAATAATCGGCCATACCTTGGTAAATTGGGGAATATATAAGGACAATAAGTTGAATTGCCAAGGTAATTGGTGTAAGACAAGGTAAGGGACAGTGATAAATGATGGTCAAAAAGGGCCAATTCTGGGCTCAACATCTCCCCCCAACTATCCTGTTGCATGTCCTCATGCAACAACCTGCATCTGAATATTGTACTGAACTTTGTCCAGGCAGAAGGAAAGAATGTAGATAAATCAGGCATCCCCTCTATCCCTTTGAAAAATTTCTGTGAGCAACCCGGCATCTTCCAACTTTACTGTTCCCCTTTCCACCGCTACTTGCTAATATCTGCAGTTCTCTTATGCTATGCCTGGGGAAGTTGAAAAGACACACTCAATCTGAATCCAATTCAATAATACCTGTAGGAGGTGGAAGCACTGGTTCTTGTGGGACAGTGTCTTCCATCGCATCTAATCTTATCAAGGGAGTTGCTGGTTCTTGTGTAACAGCAACATCCCTTAAACCTTCTTCAGCAGCTGCCTTTATTGCTTTTGGAGACACTGGTTCTTGTGTAACAGTGTCTTCTTTGTCAATTGGCTGCTGAGATTGGATATCCTTTTCAATTTGCAGCTCCTCCTCCAAGATTTCAGTGTCACCTGAGCAGGGTGTCTGTACCTGTTCATCATCACTCCATTGTGTATCAGGAATGATCTCTACTCCCGGGTTATCCTCCAACTGCAGTTCAGGGGTTCTTGCTGCAGCATCCAAGGATGTTGGTTCTTGTGTGGCAACATCCCGGCTTACATCTTCATCTTTATTTTGCTGCAGCTTCTCTTCTATGAGTTCTGTATCATGAGAGCTTTCTGGAGTCACTACCCAGAGTTCATCGTTGAATGCCAGAATATTCTCTGTCCCAGCTTCTTCTCCTGTCTGCTCAGTCGGTTGGGCGGTCAAATTCAGAATTGCTGGTTCTTGTGTTACAGCATCCTGTTCCAACTTATCAATGTCCTGCCTTTCCGTTTCTTCTTCTAAAATTATTGTGTCCTGGGAGCGTTCTGGGGTTACAGCACAAAATTCTTCACTATCCTCCAGGGTATCCTTTGGCTCCATGATCTCTGTATCAAGGGAACATTCTGGAGTCTCACCATATTCTTTTATAAGCTCCAGAGCATCCTTCATTTCCTGTTCTTCTCCCATCTGTTCCATGATTTCTGTATTGTGGGAGCAATTTGGGATTGCCATACATTCCTCATAAATTTCCAGGGCATCTTCCACTCCCTGTTCTTCTCCCATCTGTTCTATAACTTCTGCATCATGGGAAGTAGCAGCTGCAGCAAGGATGTTTAAAGGTGCTGGTTCTTGTGTTGCAGCATCCTTTTTCTTCACTGCTTCCCCTTCTGTGGCTACAGGCTGTTGTGCTGAATAAGTGCTAAGTAAAATTTTATGGCCTGCTTCCTCAAAGATCTCCCCACAGGTGGGGTAGAGTATTCGCTCATCATTTTCTCCAGCTTCAGCGGAAGCTGTTTCCTCCACTTGGTCTGCAGCCTCTATTAATGTATACATCTTTCTTCCACCCTGCTTTTGGCAGATTTCCTTCCATGTTTCCAGCTCCTTTCTAAGTGCTTGGAGGTCCTCTTTCAGCATTGCATTCTCATACAAGAGTCCCTCAACCCCCGGCTCTTCCTCCACTGGCCTTTGTGGAGCATCCCTCGGTTTCGGTGTAAGGATTGGGGGTTCAACCTGTGTCTCTAAGGTTGCCCATTTTGTTCTGGCTGCCTCTGCTGCTGTGATTGACCGAGTTCGTTTCCTTCTGATTGGTGCCACTAAATCAAACTCATTGGTGGCCCTCTTCCTTTTCTGTGGGGGTTTCTTTTGTGACTTTCCTTTTTGTAGTGTTTCTTCTCGTGGAGCTGGAATATAGGGAGGCAAAGCTGAAGTTAAAGGAATATTTACTTGCCCCCCATGCTGTTCTTCTTCAATCACAGCTGCTCCTCCTGCCCATTCCGGTGAAGACTCGATTGTGACCAGCTCAATGTCGTCCTCCATTGCTCTGGCTCCGTCATCTTCAGGTTCCATTGTCGCAGCTTTTGATGCTGCTCCAATTTCACCTTCTGCTGTCGGAGCTGCCCTGTTATCTAGGTTTTTCGTGAGGGTTTCATCTACATTGTCCCCTGGCAGCTCTGTTTGAGCTTCCCCTCGCTCTCCTTCAAATGCAATGTCATCCCCCACTGGTTCTGCTTGTGCTGGGGATTCATATACTTCAAACGGCTCTGCCTGTGCCTCGGGTTGTTCTTCTTCTGTAGTTTTGTCAACCCCTGATGTTCCTGCCTGTGCCCCCTGTTGCTCTTCTTCCGTTTCATTCCTCCCGGATGGTCCTTCCTGTGCCCTCTGTGGTTCTTCTTCCGTTTCATCCCTCCCCCCAACTTCACTGGAGGAACTCCGGTCCTCCTGTTGTGGCGGAACCGGTAATTGCTGTAATGGAATGACCCTCAAGGGAACAGGTTGCTGTGGCCGGGTGATGAATTGCTCCCATGTTATATTGTGTTGGGCCAGGGTTCTTTTAATAATTAACTTAATGAGGCCATGGTGGGTGAGGGAGGATAATGGGTGCTTTGCAGATTGAACGAATGTTGCCATATGGCGCAAATCATGCAATAGATAAAATGAAATATTTAACAAAATGCCATGACGGAGATGAGAAAGCAAAGGAAGTTCAGAGTTGTACACAGTTTGGTATCTACCTTCGCAAGTTATATATTTCTTGAGGAAGATAGCGACCTGGTCCCATGGCTGCGGCAGTGACTTCAATGCAATCTCTCTCCTGGATGCTTCAACTTGCTCCCCTGGAAGTAAAAATTGTTCCCGTGCAACCGTTGCAGGGACTCGACGGTTAAACCAAGGTTTTCCCACCAACGGGATAGCTGTAACCTCGGATATAATGACCTCCGAAACATCTATACACAGCCCCCACACCGTGGAGTGTGTTTTAGTAAGATTCAATGCGAATTGCAGGGCTGCGTCCCGGTCGAATCCATCCAATCGTTCAAAGAACTCGACCCAGCCAGCGGCTTGAAAAATGGCCAGAACCTGCAAATTCCGTCTAAGTTCCCGGGTATTGAAAGGTTCATGGCGAACTGGAATGCCCATGGTCCTGGCTGCAAGATAGAACTGCTGTTTCGACAGAGTACAGGATCCAGAATAGAAGTTGCAGCGCGGAGAATGCACGAATCGTTGAGCGGAGACGTTGAGCGAATGAACTAATTCGGAAAGTTAAGCGCAGAGAGGAGTTTAAAATTTTCATGCCGAATTGGGGAAGGTGGCAGTTATTAGTATTACGTCGTACGAGGGAGGGGTTCAATCGGATATAAATGGTGGTACGAGTGAAGGTACGGCCAATCTCGTTTACATGATATCAATACTTAATCACGTGATAAATGAAAGCCATACCTCATAAAACTGTGCGTCGGAAGGCTGCGGAAACTGGTGGAGCTTGGAGTTGGTGACATCACAGAGCCGAACGCGTGCACAGTCAGACGTGGAATCATGATGACTCGGATAAGGCACAGATTTCCTTCGCCGGTAAAACACAAGGCGTCGCATCCTCCAGGTTGAAATGATGAGTTCGCCGGCAGGACTGGGATGAATCAGCATCATAATTAGCAGGTTGAACAATCCTTCTGTTAACACGGGAGTTACCACTGCAAGTTGCCAAAGAAATGATCACACGGCCGATGAAAAAGCTTGTTGCAGCTGACAAGAAAGAAGTTACAGCCATCGGGAAAGAATTCGTGGCAGCCGGAAAAAGATTCACAATATCCGGGAAAAATTACGGCTGTCACGGGAAAATTTTACAACGGCGGAAGAGACTTACGGCTGGCGGGAAAAGATTTTACGAATATGGGAAATATGTCGCAGCCGCTGGAAAGAAATGACAGCTGTGTTGTGGAAGTGACTTGGTCAATGAGGTGGCGGCCGCCGAGAAATAAGGTGACGGCCGGGAAATGATGTGGCGGCTGCAAGAAAAAGATGTTGCAGCCACCGAAGTTACAGCCGCCGGGACTGCAGCTGCCGGAGTTGCAGCTGTCGGAAAAGATTTAACGGCGGACGAGAAAAAAAAACATTACGGCTACCGGGAAGTGAAATGGCCGTGGCTGGTAAATGGAATGGCAGCTGCGGAGAATGAGGTGGCAATAGCTGGTGAATGAGGTGGCAACCGCGGAAACTGGAGTTGCAGCCGCCGATGTTGCAGCCGCCGATGTTGCAGCCGCTGATGTTGCAGCCGCAAATGTTGCAGCCGCCGATGTTGCAGCCGCAAATGTTGCAGCTGCCGAAATTGCAGCAGTCGAAAAAGATTGACGGCTGACGGAAAGGGCATTATGGCTACCGGGAAATGGAGAATATGGTTGCTGGAAAAGGATATATGGCTGCCGGAAAATATGTTGCAGCTGCCGGAAAATATGTTGCAGCTGCCGGAAAATATGTTGCAGCTGCCGAATTTTTTTTTTTTTTTTTTTTTTTAACACAAGGACGGCACAGAGAGATTTTCATTATGGGCCCCAAACTGATCGTTCTCCTGGCGCTTCCCTGAAAAAAATTTTCTTAAAAGACAACAGCAAGCAAAGAGATCAAATGCAAAAAGAAAGAAAACGACAACTATACGCTACAGCAAGAAATTATTTATGTACAGCAAATATGATTTTCATTTTAAGATTTGGTAAAGGTAGAAAAATGTTCCTGCTCTGGTGCCAATTGGTAGTTTGGATCAGCAGCAACCTGTGAAATGAATGCATCTTTCGAAATAGGCTTCCGATACAGTCGCAGCCTATGGCCATTAACAAGTAATGGCATACGGTTTTCATCAATGGTGACCAGGCGAACAGTGCCGTTGTCAAATACCCTGTCAACCAAATATGGACCCAGCCATCTTGTACGTAATTTCCCTTTGAAATCTTTCTTGAATCTAGAGTCGTACAGTAGTGCCCAGTCTCCTTCATGGAAGATTTTCTTTTTGATGAATCGGTCATGCCAGTTAGATCTCTGTTGCTGAAGCAGCACAGTCTGGTCTACCGCAGCTAATCGTTTCTCATCCAGTTCATTCAATTGATTCAATCTTCTTTTCTGGGCTTCTGCTACATCCAGGTTCATTTCAATGGCTGTTTTCAGGGTCTTGATCTCAAATTCAATTGGAAAGATGGCACTCTTACCATACACCAGATCATAGGGAGAAAAGCCCGTGGTGTTGCGCCAAGTCGTGCGATATGCCCACAGTGCTTCTGGAAGTCTGTCAGCCCAATCCCTTCGATGGCTTTTAACTGTTTTAGTAAGGATTGCTTCGATAACTTTATTAGTGCTTTCCACCTGACCATTGGCCTGGGGATGATAAGGTGAAGCTATCTTGTGCTGCACATGATACTTCCGGAGCAAGGATTCAAATTGGTGTGAAATAAATTGTGGTCTGCCATCGGTAACTACTTCCTTTGGTACTCCAAAACGGGTAAAAACTTCACTGTACAGGAAATCAATCACCGCCTGGTCGTTTGCCTTAGCCAAAGCTACAGCTTCTACCCACTTAGTCATGTAGTCTGTACACACCAAGATGTAAACCTTTTGTTTGGAAGGAGGGTTGATAGGACCAACAAAGTCCAATGCCCATCTATCAAACGGTTCTAGTACCACTTGGGGCTGTAAAGGCATCTGATCTGTCTTATTAGGTTGGCCCATCCTTTGGCAGCTGTCGCAGGACTGAACATATTTTTTAGCATCTCTGAACAGTGTCGGCCAATAATAGCCCATCCGCAACGCCTTATGTCCTGTTCTTTTATCTGCAAAGTGTCCTCCGCAAGGTTCATCGTGACAGGCCTTCAGTATATGAAAGATATCATCTTCCCTTACACATCTTCTAATTTCAAGATCAGGTCCTGTGTAAAAGAGATGGCCTTTAAGCCAACAATACCTGGCACTTTGCTGAATAATTTTTCTTTTCTCTCGTTTAGACATATGTGGCGGAAGTTTCCCTGCAGCCAAATAATTAGCAACATCTGCATACCAGGGTGAATGAGCTGAGAGTGCAAATAAATGTTCATCCGGGAAAGCATCCTCAACAGGTGAACTGTCATCACTGTTAGTAAATCGTGATAAAAAATCAGCAACAACATTTTCTTTTCCAGGTTTATCTATAATAGTAATATCAAATTCCTGTAATAATAAAAGCCACCTGGTTACTCTGGCATTAGTGACAGGTTTATTCATTAAGTACTTAATGGCAGAGTGATCAATATGCACAAATGTAGGATACCCAGTAATGTAATGCCGAAACTTATTAATAGAATAAACAATAGCAAGAAATTCTTTTTCAGTAACAGTATAATTTAGTTCAGCAGGGGCTAAGTTTTTACTAACATAATAAATAGCATAAGGTATTTGACCATCCTGCTGTCCTAGTACTGCTCCAATGGCGGTATCAGAAGCATCTGAAGAAATGTGGAAAGGTATGGTCCAATTAGGTCCCCTTAAAATAGGGGCTGTGGACAGTTTCTCTTTAAGCTTATCAAATGCTGTCTGGCATGCTGTACTCCATGCAAACTGCACATCCTTCATTAACAATGAAAACAAAGGAGAAGCAAGTTTGGAGAAGTTTTCTATGAATCTCCTGTAGTACCCAGCATGTCCCAGAAAACTTCGCACCTCTTTCTGAGTTGAAGGGGTTGGTATATTCTTTATCACCTTAATTTTTGAAGGATCCACTTGAATACCGTGAGTAGAGATGAAATGTCCTAATACCACCCCCTCACTCATCATCATGTGGCATTTTTCAGTGCTCAGTGAGAGGCGAGCCTGTTCACAGCGAATTAAAACCTTCTTCAAATTTTCCAACGCTTCATCAAAATCCCTGCCATAAGGAGTGAAATCATCCATAAAAACTTCCATGCTATCATTTACCAATTCAGAAAATATGCCAATCACAGCTCTTTGGAACGTTGCAGGTGCATTGCACAACCCAAAGGGAAGCACCCTGTAGGCGAACGTTCCCCAAGGGCAGGTGAAGGTGGTCTTATCCTGATCCTCTGGAGCAATCTGGATTTGATTGTACCCACTGAATCCGTCCAGGAAGGAGAAGAACTTCTTCCCAGATAAGTTATCAAGTACCTGGTCAATAAAGGGCAGAGGAAAGTGATCCTTTTGTGTAGCCTTGTTCAGCTCCCTATAATCGACACAGACTCTCCATTTACCATTTTTCTTGGGTACAATTACAAGTGGGGAAACCCACTCACTGTCTGAAATAGGATAGATGAATCCTGCTTCCAAGAGTTTCTGGATTTCTTCCTTCACTATATCCCTCAGATTGGGGTTCATGCGTCGTTGGGGTTGACATACAGGCCAGGAGTCGTTTTTAATATAAATATGATGAGTGCACAGACTAGAAGGAATACCCTTCATGTCTGTATACTCCCAGGCGAATGCCCCCTTACGTTCCTTCAAGAGATTGGTTAGGCGCTTTTGTTCTTCTGAGGAGAGAGCAGGATTGATGTTCAAAGTTCTTCCAGGCTCTACCTCAATAGGAATACTTCTCGAGCTTTTCAATACTGGGATTATATTTGTGTCATTGGCTAGTGCTTCCTCCGTAAGCTGTTCTTGTTCTTCTTTGCCGAGGGTACTGTTCAGAAGTTGATAAACTTCCTTGTCTACAGAAGCAGGTTCGCTAATGAAGTTATTAATGGCATCGTCTTCTGTTTCGTTTTTGAAAGTTAGTGCCTTCCCTATCGTTAGTAATGGCTGAACATCTTCTTCTTCTTCTTGTTCTATCCAAAGGGAGGTTTCAGTCTCTAGACTCGGCCTTGCTGGAGGGTACAGGGTAAGATTTTTGGTTTCCATGCCATCAGATATAGTCATAGATCCTGATCGACAGCTGATGCAAGCATCAGCTGTAGCCAACCAGGGCCTTCCTAAAATCAATGGATGTCCCCCCAGCTGTGATTTCGGCTGTAATACCAGAAAATCGGCAGGGTATTCCCACGAGTCTACTGAAATAACGAGGTCGTCCAAAATCCCTTCAGGTCTGATGGTGGATCTGTCTGCCAATTCTAAGATAGTAGGGGTCGGTCTAATATTGGTGAATCCGAGCTGCTTTACAGTCTCCATCGTTATAACATTGATCGCAGCTCCTAAATCTACTAGTACGTTGGGTATCTGCGTTTGTCCTATGTGTACAGTGACAGTAGGATTGCCGGGATCCTCATACTTGGTTATAGGGGTTTTTCCAGTCATTAAAGCGGATAAATTCCCTATAACATGGACAGTAGGAGGATCTCTGGGTTTCCTTCCCAGTCTTTTAGTGCACAGGTCCCGAACAGTTCTAGCATAGATAGGTACATCTTGAAGAGCTTGTAAAAGGGGAATCTTAACATAAAGGTTCTTCAGTTCTCCTAAGAGATTGAACTGAGGTTGCCCCCCTCTTTGTGGCAGCATCAATCTCTCAGGGTAAGGTGGTTGTCTTACCAACTGGGTAGGCTGCGTGTTATCCACTTCATCGTTTATTGTTTCAGCCCTCCCTTCTGAGGGATGCTCAGCGTCTTCAATAATAGGAACCGGATCAGATAGATGCTGGGAACTCTCTCCTTTGCCATAAACAGTAGGTGGAATATTTTCTGAAGTTACACGTTCTACTATCTTTCCAGATCGTAAGCGAATGTCATTACAAGGTACAGGGGAGAGAGAGTAGGCTGGCATATTGAGAGTTTCCAGTTGCTGGACTGTTTTATTATTTGGGTTAGGGTTAGGTTGGGCAGGCAGCTGAGGCCGTATTGGTATGTTAGGCACAGGATTATTTTGCAGCTGCAGCTGCGACTGCTGAGGTAGGTATTGAGGATATTGCTGAAATTGAGGATATGGAGGATACGGTAACTGTTGAGGTGGAGGTGGTTGAGGAAACTGATTCCCAGGATGGAAGTTCCTCCATCCAGGAGACCATGAAGTAGGTTGATGAGGTGGCTGTGTCCAAGGACTCCATGAATTATAACCTTGCATCGCAGGTTGAGGGGAATTCCACTGAGCATAATTTGAAGGGAATTGTGTATTCACGTTTTGCATATTAGTATTCCAATTATTCAAATTATTCAAAAATGGAAATGAATCGGGAGACATACCTTGATTCCGGGGCTGCCAGGGTTTCTTCTGTGCAATAAAGTAGGCTGAATCCACCTCTGGAGTTGATGCCTGCAGAACAGCTTTCACTTGGGGCAACGTGGGGCATTCTTTCATATCATGATTCAGCTCACACAGTTGACATACTTGAACTTTGTCAAGAGGGCATTCTTTCAGTGGATGAGTCTTTCTACATCGGGGACAAAACACCCCTAGTGTGAGATCCTCCACTGCCTGTCTTTGCTTGGCCTTCAAGATGTCAATCTCTGAAGAGATAGAGCTCATCATTTCTGTTTTAAAGTTTTCAAGAAGATTGCCTATCTCTGCACGTGTAGCTCCCCCATTGGATGACTTCTGAGTTCTGTCGAAGACATCACGTTCCAGGTTATTTCGTTTATGCTGCTTATTATGCCTAGAAGATCCCCTGGAATATCTCTTACATAATTCCACAATTGTCTCAAAAGATTCTTTAGAGATATCCCCCTTTCCTAATAAATTTAGCATGTCTAAACAATCGTCCCTGATTCCTCGAAGCAGGATGATCTTAAGCACATCTAGTCCCATGTTCGTCTGTCCAGCTCTCTGCACATTGTACAGCAACCTCTCTACAAAATCCTCCAAGCTTTCGTCCTCCTTATGTACCATCTTGAATAACTCCTCCCTTTTGTCCCTGGTGTTACAATATTCTTGATATTTTTCCAGGAATACTTGTTTCATCTTATTCCAATTAGCAACAGTCCCTCCCCCAAGGCTCATGAACCATCGTAATGCATTGTCCTTCAGGGTGGCAGGAAAAAGCTTTAACTTTTGAGCATCTGTGATATAGTCATAGCTGCGACAGAGGATATCGAATTCAAACAAGAATTCGTCTGGATCCTCTGCCGCCCTGCCATGGAAGCGGGGGTAACACCGACGGTGAAATGTTTTTCATAGGAGCTGTCCCCTCTAGCTGCTGTATTGGGAATTGCAATGTAGCCATAGTTTCTGGCGGGGAATTATCTTCATGATGGTATTGTACCACTGCTTCTTCCTCTTCATTCTCATGTCTATTACTCATCTTTTCTCCTGTATCTTCTCCTTCGTTTGTTCCTTTTTTCTTTACCTCAGTTGTAACAGCTGCGTATTCTTCGGTTGTAACAGCTGCGTATTCTTCGGTTGCAACAGCTGTGTATTCTTCGGTTGCAACAGCTGAATCAGCTGTTACTTCTTTAGCAGGAGTATATGCAGGAATCACAGCTGCTCCTGTATCTTCCACTGTAGATCCTGATGCTAACGTTCCAGGATCAGCAGGGCCTCTTTTGGTAGGAGTCCCCTGTTGACGAGATCTGACAGCTGAATCAGCTTTGTCAACAAGGTCGTCAATGAATGTTCTTCTGCCCAGCGGTGGACCTCGACCACGACCCGAACCACCTGTACTGTTAGTAATTTGTGGGGTTTTGGGGGTCGGGAGGTGATCGCGTTTTACCCCCCTCGTATTCATGCGAAGCAGATCATTTCAAAATCAACCAAAAGACTGACTAAAAGCAATTATCAGATCAACTAATGACTAGTATTTAATTTTCATCCTTCCCCGGCAACGGCGCCAAAATGTCAAGCACTCTAATTGCAGATAATTAAATATCAACACACAGAGCGTATGAAATTTATTGTCAACCCGAGAAAGTCTTTTTATTTCAAAGGACAAGTGCACAATATATGCTTAAACACTAAACCATTAGCAATAAATACTTCTATATTCTATCAGTCATGTTCATCCCCAGAATCTTAAACAATCCAAAGCCTTCTCACTGCTATAATTCAAATCCTCTCTATCATGCATCAATTAAAAATTAACATCAGATCTAATGAACAATAGGAAGGAATCTCCTTTATATCCTAGAACGATCACTTGCCTGATCTAATCAACCTGGAAATCGTAAAGCAAAAACTGAGCAGAAATCTAGAAATCCAATTGTGAAATAATTGAGTTAACTATTCTAAGAATATTAAATTGCAGAATGGAAATCAAGCAACACACAATCAGAACGATAAATTGTAAGAACCCAGGGGATCGCAACTCAGCTGTAAGATGAACACAAGTGTGTATGATCTGTAATTGAATTGTATATAAAGCAAGCCTTACTCAGTCGACTGTTATTCTACACCATCTACCAAACTCACAGAAATATGATCCTTAACTATACTGAAAATTCACACGATAAATATTGCTGCTGCGTACAAAAGGAAGAACAAAGCATCACACAACAAGAAAGATGAAATCCTAATTTAACACAGCAATCTCTGTGGAAGACGGGCCCAGTCTTCACACAGAGACGCTGGTTGAACAACACTCTCTTTAAATCAGAAGCAACTCCTTATATTAACAGAAAGATAAGTACACAGTTTCAGCTTGACTGCTAATACAAGATGAATTAATTAATTGCTGTCCAACCCCTCAGTCGAGGTAATTCCCCATATTTATACATACAAATTGCAGCATCTAAACCTATAATTGGGCAGCCATGAAGATCTCTGATCTTCAGGCGCCCTAAATAATCTAGCTGTTACAACGCGTGGCAGAACTGAAATATACAGCTGAATTCGAGCAGCGACATGCTTAAGATAGTTCTTTGGTTACAGCTGCCCTGCCACGCCTATGCCTTGATTGCCGATTTGAGCCCCAAGGAACCTTCCACAAGCGATGATCGTCCCTTCATGACTTGTTCAGCTCCGTTCTTCCTGCAGTCTATTGTCTTACTACCTTCATAAATCGCATCATGTTAGCACAGATTAAGAGATGAACAGCTTTAATCATCACAATCATAAGTATTAACACAATAAAACAATAATCGGCCATACCTTGGTAAATTGGGGAATATATAAGGACAATAAGTTGAATTGCCAAGGTAATTGGTGTAAGACAAGGTAAGGGACAGTGATAAATGATGGTCAAAAAGGGCCAATTCTGGGCTCAACAACCTCCAGGAGAAATTGGATTACAATTCATGAAATCAATCCCCGACTTGGTGAAGGGGCCTGTTGTAATCACAGGATGGAGAGGATCTGGGTGTGCTCTCATCTTTTTGTTGAAAAAATGGCATGGCTGATAGCATTTCATAGCTTCCACACAATCTTTGAAGATTGTGGGCCAAGAATAATCAACACGCAGTATCTTCTGGGTTGTTGTCAGACTTGAAAGATGACCCCCACAAGCTCCACTATGAGCATCATTCAATATTGTTTCGGCTTCCTCTAAGGTCAAACAATGACGTAAAATGGAATCTATCCCATGTCTATAAAGAGTATCAGAAATGATGAGATAGTTCTTTGCATGCTTCTTCAGTTTTCGTCGTTCCTCCCTAGAGAAAGTAGGAGGACACCTCAAAGTATGGAGATATACTAAAATATACCCATACCATGGGTTAGAAGACGCAATAAGGAAGATGTGTTCATCCAGGAATGATGATTCTTCTTCATTGTGTACTATGTCACTAGGAAATTCAAAGATTAATTCGGCGAAAACCAGTGACTTCTTTGACTTAGCTGCTTGAAAAACTAGGTCAAATTCATGCAAGATTATAATCAATTTATTGAATTTCCCACCGATGATATGTCGAGGGAGAACATATTGAAACGGGTTGACCTAAGCAATCGTTGTGGTAGTTCACAATAAGATATAGTGATGTAGCCTCTGAACAGCATGGATGACAGCTAATGCCAACTTCTCCACATAAGAATACTTAACCTCAGGAGTTATCAAGGCACGTGACAAATAGGAAATGACATGCTCTTGGGGCTTGTCATTCTCCTTAACAAGTAATACGCAGATCGTGTATACGGATGCGGCCAGATATAGCAGGAAGTCCTATGTATAGTCTGGTGGGCTCAACAAGGGGGATAATAATAATGCCTTTTTCAAGGCCTCAAATGAAGTCTGAGCAGCCTCATCCCAAAGAAAATAGGTATCTTGTTTGAGCAGTCTCATGAAACCTTTTGTGATTTTGGCATAGTTAATGATAAAATGTCATAAGAAGTTGGACATACTCTGCAGACTCTAAAGTTGTCTTAGGGTTTGAGGAGGAGGAAGATTTACAATAGCCTCAACTTTAAGTGGATCGACCATGATACCATGAATGGATATAATAAAGCCCAGTAAACATCCAGACTCAATGCATAACACACACTTATTAGGATTCAATCGAATCTTACAATATCTGCATCGTTCAAACACAAGTCTCAAATGATCAGGATGATCCCGTCTCTTGCGAGATCGTGCTAGGAGATCACCAAGGTTCAACTACGAGCTTGATATAATGAAAAGCGAAGTTCATTGCTAGCTAAAAGGTAGCTCCAACATTCTTTAGGCCAAATGGCATCTTCCAATAAGCAAAGGTCCCCCAAGGAAAAATAAAAGCTATCTTATGCTAGTCTTCAGGTTTTATGAATCTGTTTATATCCTAAAAAACCATCCATGAAAGAAAATATTTCATGGCCTACACACGCATCGATAATCTGATCTATAAATGGTGTGGGGTAATTATCTTTAGGACAAGCTTTCTTCAAATACCAGAAGTCTATGCAGACTCGAATGGTTACTTGCTTCTTATCTACCGAAACAGGATTTGAGACCCATTTCATCATAGCAAATGGATAGATGAATCCGGCTTTGAGCAACTTCTCAACTTCCTCCTTAATGGCTGTTGCTTCTCTAAGATTGTCTGGACGGAGCTTCTGTCTCATAGGCTTAGCATTTGGGTAAGTTGTGATGACATGCTCTAGAATGGTAGGGTTGATTCCTGGCCTCTCCTCGTAAGACCAGGGCAAAACGTCATGGAATTCCTTAAACAAACTATTGTACAAAGTGATCTCCTTAGGAGGACAATCTGCCCCAATGAAAAGGTTTTCCACAAATCCAGGTTTGATGGAAATGTTGATCGGAATAGTTTGTATGTTTTCCATATTCCCTTCGGCGAAAACTGCTTTTGAAGTAGAAGGGATAGCGGACAAATCAAAATTATCACCGGGTCTCATTGAAAACTCTCCTCTCTATATCCTGTCCATATCGGGAAGACAATAAGAGCTATGGTGCATGTGTTCCCAAGGATGATCTAGGCCTATCATTGCTTCCAAAATAGCCTCATCAGAGGGAAAAACAGTATCTAGACAGTCAAAAGAGAGGATGGAATCGACTAAGCATGCCAGGGCATAGTCCATATCTGATTCAATAGAGACCAATAGAGTCACGATATTTTCTGTTGCAGCATGTTGTGAATCCAAGTAGGCTACTTCCGCAATAGATAGGGGCACTACTAGTTTTGATTCGGTGGGGAGAATCCATGGATCCATCGTTGAATAGAACGTGAAAATCTCGGATGATGAACACTCCTCAAAACCAATAAAATGAAAAGGAACAGGTAGGTCAAAAGTGACCATTAATGAGCCATAAATCCCTACTCCTAAACTCTCACTAGCTGGGTGAGACTAATCAACCAACGAAATTTTTGAATCCGACGAAGCTTGGTTGTTCTTCGGAGAAAATGAAAGTTGATCAACTGTGATGATCTTGCCTTCATGAGGGAACATTATAACTCGGAAAATGGATGATGGAACTACTTGCATTGCATACATCCATCTCCTACCTAACCACAAATTGTAGTCAAGTGGAGCATCAAGTACTTTAACCTCTACAGATACTAGCTTACCCTGAAGTTCAACGTCAAACGATGGTAAAAATCCATGTGGACAGAAATATCTTCCATCGAATGCAGTAAGAAGTGTGTTCGAGGGGGCTAATTCGGGTGAGCCCAAATCCTTTCAACAAGAAATGGACATTATGCACGTAGACGTGCCCTCATCTGCAACAGCTTGTCCAATGGTATTGGGATCATGGACTAATTCTATTTGGAGAGTGACGTGGTATGGAAACTGATGTTTGATATTGGTCATATCAAAACGAGCAAGCATATTGGATGAGTCTATCCTCCCGATCACTGCAAGAAGTGCACTGCGTTGTATGGACAACTCTGTAGTACTTCCAAAGTGGACATGGCACAGGGAGTTTGGGCTAAATCCTCCACAACATTGTAGTTAGGAGCACCTCACGCATTAGGATTGTGCACAACCCATTTGAAGACACCTTTAGGAATCTTCGACAACAAATCTACCGGTATCTCGATGTGGAGAGGGGTAGAAGATTCGGGAACATCCTTATCTCTTTTTAACGAGTCCGAATTATAGTTTATAGCTCGAGTTCGTAAAAGGATGTTCGAATTAACCATATTGAGAAATGATTGATCAGTTGATGAGGCATGCGGGGTGCCCCCAACACTGGAATTGCCAAAAGTTGAACCTTTTCCATCAGGGAATGGGTCCTTTAAGACAACTGGTTTCTTCTCACGGAGTAGCTTCCGGGCTTCTTCCATCAGAGGGCATTGATGGGTGAGGTGGTCCTCCTTGCATAACTTGCAAGGGAACTTCACTTTCTTTTTATTCTTTTTTCCCTCATCGGAATTTTCTATGTTTTTGGGCTTTTGGTGGTTCCCCTCCCCTTTCTTGCCCTTCTTTTTGTTGCTTTTGGGTTGCCGAGGGCCCTTTTGATTTTTCTGCACTTGTTGTACAGATTCTGTTTGCGAAGGGGAGGTTCCAACTGAAGTTGCTTCTATAGCAAATTGTTTGACAGATAAGGCGTGAACCTGCTTAGTTAAAGCTTCAAACGCTGTAGAATCTACTAAACCCACGATGCCATCAGAATGTGGTCTAGGCTTGGGTTTACCTAGATCTATATTAGATCTTGGCGCATCTGGAATGATATAATATAGGATCCCAGATTGAGCATAAACATAATCAAGCTGTTGGGTCCTGAGAATGGCCTCTTCCTTAGAAGACACTCCAGAAGTTGCTACTTTCCTAGAAATGTAAGGAAGGAGTGATTTCAAATAGCACTCTAATAGAAATTCTGGAGGACTGCCATCTTTAATGAGCCTCTTTCTCCTTTGCCACTCCTGAATGTGGTCAGATAAATGAGTAGCTTTGTTTTGTCTAAAAGTTGACAGAAGGTTTGTACCGGCATCATACTAGACAGGGAGTTGAAAGTGATTCTTAAAAACTGTAGCTAGATCCCAGAAGTTATGATAAGCAGCTATAGGCAGTTCAATATACCATTTAGCTCTAGCGCTAGTCAAGGTTGCATGAAAGAGCCTCAATATGATGGAATCATCGTTCAACGAATTAGAAGAGCACAAGAGATGAAATGTAGTGACGTGGTCACCAGGATCTTCCCCAGTCTTTCCTTCGAACTTTGGAATGTCAGAAGGCAGCTTGGTTGGGACAAGTGGCCATGCGAGGTGATGCCACATGAGATCATTTGTTAGTTTTGAAAGGTCTAGCAAATTCAGATTTGCCAGAAATGGTAAATGAGGTCTTGCCGATGGCATTTGGTTAGCATGGTTTCGCTAGGGGGAACTACCTAAAGCCTGACTCAGGTACTGTTGGTTGAGGTTTCCCCCAGCCACTGGTTGTGAAGTAAAAGCATTGCTAAAATCGCTCCAACCAAAAGAGAGAGGGTTGCTTCCTTGAGTGTTTTTCCATTGCGTCTTGGTGTTATCCCCTCCGTAATGTGGGTTAAACATGTTACCACCCCCTCCACCAAATAGTGAAAAGGGGATACTCCCTACAGGTATATGGGATGTATGTACATTGGGACCTGTGTAGGGGTTAAGCACAAGCATGGATGTAACAAATCATACATGCATCAATCCTACTACAGTTGTGGATGGAATGGGCATTGAGCCTATAAAGGGCATGGAGGGGGCTATGTGCCCTCCAAACCAAGGAAAACCTTGACCGAAAGGAGGAGTTTGTGGAATACCCTGGGATTGTTGCATGAAAGAAGATGAAGTAAACGGTATTGAATATACCCATGTGATAGGGATATTCGAAGGTCTAACAGTCGCACCAAAAGGGGTAGCTGTTGTCGAAGGTTGAGAATTAGGCATACCTATGGAACCAGTGCTGAAAATTACAGAAGGACTTGAAGCAGATGTAGCCTTCATCGAGGTAGATACTGATGGGGTTGCAAAAGAATGAGAGAGAACTCTCAAAACCATAGTTGTGACAGGAGTTTGGGGAACTCTGGTTTTTATCTCTGGAACTAGCCATGGAATAACCAGGGGTAAACCTGTACGCACTAAAATCGGGTTGGCCTAGAGAGTCTACAGTTACAAGTAATGGATCGTTTGGTCCAATTAGGGGAGGGTTGAAAGGAGTTCTAATTCTTGAGAAGTTAAGTCCTCAACCTCAATAGTATCAAAGACCTGTTGATACTGAATTATGATCTGTGGTTCTCCAGGTGGTTCAGTTTCACCCGTAAGTTCGTATGAACCACGGGAATCAGTCCTCCAGCTTCGCGGTGGCGTTGGAGGATCCACAGTGTGTGGTGGAAGGTTTTGCAACCTTCTCAACCTACGGAGAGGTTGATCCTCCACAACTATATGAAAAGCAAAATAAGTATGAAAATCTAATGGCCACTAATCGACTAGGAAGCAAACATCATACCACTAATTTTTTTTTGTAAAGTGATCAAAACCAGGCAAACAAAGCTAATACTCTCAGAAGTTAGTCTGGTATGATCAAGGCCCAGAACAAACCAATAGAGTATAGAAGGTCAGTTACGTGGCGTCCAATGGAGGTCCTCTAGGTGCAAGCATTTGAATCACCAAACCGCCCTCCCGGGATTATTGCAAAGGGTTACCTTCCGCATATGTCCTAGGTGTAGTGGAAATAACCTTCCACTATACCTATGAGGAGACCTAAGGTTAAGATACTAAGGATACCACAAATATGAAAATACCTCGGGGAAAATTCATCAGTCTAGCCAAGACGCATGGGAAGGGTTGCAAAGCCCGAAATCCAAAAGCACTTAAAATTACTAGTGGACACCCATACGCGAATTAAATCTGGTTTATGCTCGAAAGGAAAGTGAGGGGGTATTCTTAGCAGTTCCAGCCACACACAACCTAGTGCTTAACTACAATTTAAGTGGAGCATTCCCAGGATACTTTGATATAAGTGGGTTTGCCTAAAATATTGTCTTACTACGATTATTGAGCAATAAAAATGATTTTAGGCAGTTTAAAGTGATCTACCCCGAAATCCTAGCCTAATCTAGTTGATGTAGTTTCAAGCCTAAAAAAGAAAATTTGCTAATTGATTTTATTAAATGTTCTTTTTAGAGGTTATTTCTTACTCAAAAGGGTAGTTATGTGTGTGGTATGGTTATGACAGAAAGTAAAGTGTGTACAAATGATGCATAAAACTTCACAAATATTCTTTTTCATTTATGTCTTTCAAAACAAAAGATAGGCAATCCTAAGCATAAACATTTTCTTTTTCAATTTTTCTTTGTAATTTTCAAAGTAAATAGCAAAACAATCTATCCTACCTCAAAAAATAATGGCAAATCTTACAACTAGGTTACCAATTTTCAATTTTGATTTTTTCTTCTATTCATGAAAGAAAATGAATCTGAAAAAGGGAACAAGCAAGATCTATCAAGAGTGTGGGTAAAGATGAAAAGCCTAATGGCTTATACCAATCAAATCCAAAAACTTACAAAGACTTAACCTACAGAGTTGTTTCAGTGAAAAAACTCTAGATTTGGAACAAGATAAAAAAAAAGGAAAAGTTGATGCATGTAATGGAAAGACAGACCCCAAGGCTGCTCCTGAGCATCAAAAACCAAAGAAAATCATCTGCCAAACAGATAGGGTAGGAAAGCAAATCAAGGAAACTCTATCGCCACACAAACTCAATAGGAAAAGCTATCAAGAAGACTTCAAACAAACTCAAACCGACTCGAACAAAAGTTCAGAAGGTATCCAGACTATCCAATCTTTCAAAAACACCAAAAGACCCTAACTGAGGTTAAACCCTGAATTAAAAGGTGAAACTCAGGAAACATGTGCGGGTACTGTATCAGACAACATGTGCTCAAAATGTAGGTCTATAGACATTCAACTCGCGTCTAGGGTAAAATATGTGCTACTGTGACTAGCAGGGAGTCGCGCACAAGTTTTAAAAGACCTAGAGAGAAAGCAATAGACACCAAACAATAGTTGAGATCAAGTGAAAAGCTCACAAAAGGGCTTCCAGAAGGCTATACCAACAATACAAAAAACAGGGAGATGTCTCATCAATAGTCAGAATAGAAAAGCAAGTACCAAAAGTAGACCCAAACAACCAAAGACTAAACCCTCCTGTCAAAGTGTTAACAATCAAATTAACACCCTTAGTCATGTGACGAAAGAAGCACATATTTACTATGCGCCCACAACATGAAGACAAAACACAAGTACGTTCAGAGACAAGTCCTCTCTGATCTAATCACTTCTCCCATAAGCAAAAGGATTAGGTGAAGAAAGTAAAATCCTAAAGGAGACCAAGTTCAGTGATTGAACAACTAATAAAATATCCAAAACTAAGCTACACCAATCAAAAAGTGAATCTGAATGCATTAAAGTGCATTAATTGTACTTAAAGTATGCCAAGTTGTGCAAACAATCCTTAAAACTATGGAAAAGTGGGTTTTTGAGCAAAAATAATCAAAAAAGATGAAAAGGGACAATCCCACATTGAAAAGAGAAACTTGAGGGCTCATTTCCCAATGCTATATAAGAAAGGCATGGGAGGCATTGTAGAATACACAAAGGAAGAACAAAGGCATGCTGAAGAGATTCTGAAGGAGGAGAAAGAGCTCAAATTCTTCAAAAGCAAGGGTGAAGGAAGGGAAGCTCATGGCAATGGAGGAGGGATTCACACCAATATCCTTGGCAAGGATATACTTCTTCCTTGTTTTAATATGAATGGATTCAAGTTTCTACCATATAAGAGTTTGAATTTTGCTTATCATGTATGAATTTAATTCTCAAATGGATTTAGATCTTAATGAGTTTTGATGAATGAATATGGATCTTTAGAAACTTGTGATAATGTCTTCTTTTGCTGACGTAGAAACTCACCACTTCTTAGTAAGATAGATTGATATGTTGTAGATCTAACTCCCTACTTTCAAACTACATCTTATATTATCAGATTGGCGACCATATGGCTTAAAATTTCTTGATATCTAATGATTTTTCTTCATTTTTGGTGATCTCCATCCTTTATATCTACTCATTTTGAGCTTAAAGATGACTTAAATATCCTTAGATCTAGTAGTAAGACCTCCAAACCGGCCTCCTCCTACCTTCCATGAAGCAAATTCTTTAAAATTCCATCTTATATCTCGTTTCTTGCACATTGAAGGGTCGTCGCACTGTGTATACTACCCTACTACGATGTCGCTCTGTCCCTAAGAGTAGACTGTGACGAGGCCTCAAATTTGGTTTTGGAGAGCTCCATTCTCCCAACTCTTGCTCCTTTCAAGTTGTATGAGTGTAGGGCTTGTATGAGGGACCTCGTAGGGTGAAACTACAAGCTTCTTTACCCTCTTTTAGTCCCTCCTTTCCTCATGTCTTTTGGTTCAAATATTTACATCTTTTATTTCCAATTTGCAGCTCATTCAAATTAGTTTGTGAGAACCTTGATTTAGATCTATTTTGAAGGCTTAGTAAGTGTGTTTCTAGACCTGTATTGGAAGCTTCTTTTGATACTCATGATCATTCTATCACTCCTTTGATAAGTGTTGATATGCTTTGCATTATTTGGACCTAGATCTCTACCTTTGGAATCATCTTCCATTCACTTTAAAATCTACTCCAAATTTCAATTCTTTGTCAAGTTGTGATGGATCTACTACATCTTTACATTTTCTCTTTTTCTTAATATCCTTTTGCTGATCATACTTAGTGTATTACTCCTTTTTTAGAACCTTTGGAAAGTTTTGTATTGTTTAGATCAAAGATATCTCTCCTTGGAATGACCTTCCAAAAACTTAAAAAATTGCTCCAAATTTGATTTCTCTTTTCAATTTTTTCTTCAAGTTGTAATAGATCTTGTAGCTTGAGAACATATTAGCTCATAGGTCCCTGCTTTGGCATACATATGAATGATCTTTAAATTCATTTGAATCTCCTTTACATCTTTGCAAAGTTTACACACCTTCCAAACATCTTAATTCAAGATTGTACTCTGACATTAGTTGGTGGAGATCTCTTTAACTTTTGGATTTGTTTGGAGACCTAATTTGTATGACATTTACACACTTGTTTAGAGCCTCATTTGCAGCTTGATATCACCATTATACTCCTCTTGAAAAGTTAGGAAAGATTCATACCATTTGGATCAAGATCTTTACCATTGGAATTCACTTCCAAACACCTTTAAAAATTGTTCCAAATTGTAATCGATTTTCAATCTCTTTTTTCAATTGGTAGTAGATCTATTGGATTACAACTATATGTGATGATAGATCCCTGTTTTTACATGTTTAGGGACTGATATTAAACTACATTAATTTCTTTTTACATGGCTGCAAGTCTCCCAAAGCATACTTAAGAAATTGTTCATTGAAAGACCTTAAGCACATTCAATATTTCAGATCCTTAGCATATGGTGATTGGAAACATTAATAAAACATAAACCATACACATTTGGAAGAAACATACACACTTGAAAGACCCATCCACACACATTTGCATATGAATAACACCTTGAACATCACATGTTGAGATAATTTGAGAGTAATTTCTTTCCAAAAAACAGAATTAAACTTTAATCAGTTACATTTTGTTTTAAGAGTTTGAATATTTTCATGATTGTCATGCACAATTAGAGAGAGTTGCACCTTTAGAGTTCATTTTTATTGAGATATATTGTGTATGAGGCACCGTATCCTCTTCAATCGCATCTTATGATGATCTTGTGAATGAGAAAGTGGATCTCACTTGTAACAAAGTATATTTAAGTTTTGCATATAGTTTTTCGAGCCACCGTATCCTCTTCACTTGGGCCTTATGGCGATCTTGTGAATGAGAAAGTGGATCTCACGTGTAACAGTTTAGAATTTAATTCATAAAACATTCTAAAGGGCTCTGCGTATCCTCTTCACTTGGGCATTATGGCGATCTTGTGAATGAGAAATAGAGATCCCCCATGTAATAGAATTAGATTCATGTTTACTTGAGATATTTGTTTGGGTTACATTGGTTTTTACACATCAATTATTATCTATATTTCAGAAAAACTGTGCATGAACATACAACATCTACTGGAAATTTTGCATGTCTGAAAGAAACTCATGAACCTCTAACTCTTCCTTAATTTAGAATATTCATCGGATTGAAAGGTAGAGTAGTGAGCATTTTGCATTGTTTGGTTCATTTTCCTATTTTCGAGTCAAAACACCACTAGTTTCACTTCCACTCCTGAAACTAAGCAAACTACCCTTAAAATTGACGCTTAATATAAAATTGAAAAAATTTTGATTTTCATATCACCAACAAGTTTAGGTTAGTGCCCTGGATAAGGTTTGGAGAGTTAACACTCCTGGGCTGCAAAACTTTGAAACTAGCATTGATTAAAGAGAGTAAATACATTAGTCTCAAAAAACACTTGTTGGGAAAGTGCTTCTGAAACGTGCATCAAGCACGAGGTCAATCTGGATAAGTAAACGGTGGTTCCTTCCTTTTTCTTATTTAGTGGGACCTGAGCTTATCGAGGGAATTCTATGTTCAGTGACAAGTCCTCGGGGTGACATCACTGTTTCTAGAGTTCCTGGTAATCAGAGTTGTCCTCGACTTACAATTGTTCCGCCCGACCATCGATTGTGAAGTGGTAACTTTAGTGGCTATTACTAGGATATAACATATGCTATTGTGAGTGGGACACACTTACAATACCTGAGACAAATTTTGGAACTTTTATTCCTTGGGAGGGTGATTGGTCAGGAACTAACACTTGCACCCTTGGCGTTTAAAGTTTATTGTAACTATTTCTCACACCTTCGCTTCTAGCAATTGTATGAGGACATGAAATCCCTTAGCAACTACTAGTTTCAGAAGGCCCTACAATCCATCTTTTCACTAAGCTTCGGTTCTTTGGAAGAGTAAGTTTGCTTGCTTGAAATCTCTACGGAATTTTTACTGTGTGGACACTTTTTATTTTGTTGAGTCTAGAAAGCCATAGGATTGTTCGATTCTATTTTCAAAAAAATTTTAAACACATCCATTTATCAATATTCTTCAAAGTGGCTACTCTCCCGACCCACTAGTCACAGTGGCAGCGAGGTGAGTCGCCAAAAATTGAAGGCCCCACTACATTGTGGAGACGGCTATAAAATACAAGTCACTTTGACTTTGAAACTAACACACTTCTAACTTCATTTATCAATACTAGAGCAGAAACACATCAAACAAATACTACAACACCACCTATCAAGGAAAACACAGAAATTGTTGATCCTCTTGCTCCAATTGCAATTGGAACATTAGAAGAAAACACTGCAAATCCCGTGATTCCCCCTTTGAC